>CM062277.1:32943112-33618112 GCA_031216635.1 Dissostichus eleginoides | reverse complement strand
TGTAAGGAGTCCTTGGCTGAAAAACAATTGAGAACCTCTGCTCTATGACCTTGCACTTTGTTACAGTAATTAAAGAAAGTGTTTCCAAGATGTGCATTAACATCGCAAAATGTGGTCCTGGATAAATTACCAGCGAAGCTATATCGAGAACTTTGCCATGTGTTTCTAAGATGGAGTCACAACACTTTACAGATTGTTGAGATCAATGAAGGTTGAATTCTAAAACAGGCGAGGTCCGAGCGAGGCTGCAGGAGGTGAGGTGGGGGGTGGGGGTTGGAACTGGTAAAGGGCCATTGCAATGCTACTTGTGAAGTGTTACAATATTTATTGAAGAGCTGCAGGATAGCTAGAAGTTTTAAACAGACTTAATAGAACATATTTGTCTGTGACAGATCCTCTTTAATATCAACTACAATCATTTAAATCTATACTCAAATTCAAATGAGAATAATGATGCAAAGTGATCAGTCACTGCCCTTTTGTGAATCAAATTGCAACAGAAATACTATTCAAACTGCTTTATTTCCAATTGTGCAGTCCTTAATGCTACTATCATAAGAAAAAAAGCTTCTCTTTATTGTTGTTCTCTCTCATATCCACACACACAGACACACACACACACACACACACACACACACACACTCACATTTTATAAGGTGCAGAAAAATAATGCCTCTTTTCCAATTACTAAAGGTGTCATTTATACCCTATGCATGCACAGACTTAAATAGTGACCCCACTAGTGCTCACAGTGTTTTGCCATGAGAAAAAAACACTACCACAGAAACAGACACACACATTATTTTAAACACACACATATTTGATCGACTGTTAACACTGTCAATATGTCTTTTAGAATAATAGTTTCATTTGAGACATAAACAGAACAAAACATTACTCCATACACACTCTCACACTCTCACGCACACACACACACACACACACACACACACACACAGTGCTGTTATCAGGTCTGAGCAGCCTGGGAATCAGTGTGTGTCCTCGTAGGCTTGGCAGGGCTGCCCACAGTATCTGGCTCCATGGTGTATTCTGTTATCTTGCCAAGCTAAACATTGGCATAAACCTCACCTAAAATGAATTATAATGTTTCACTTCGGGTTAACAGTTTCATTTTACATTCCTTCAGCTGGTACTCAGTTACCTCCAAAGCACAGTCCAACATCAGCTGCAGGTATCTCACATGGACCTCTGTCTCATTAGCTCACAGAGACCTTCAGAACACACATTCAGAAACGTCTAGATCCTGAGGCAGCGGATCCTTGTGTTTGGGTGAAACCACCTCTCTATAATAGTGAATGTTGTTGTGGTGGACTGAGGGTCTCTGCATGGCTCTTTTGCCAGTTGTTCAAAACTCGTGTTTGTACTCCATCGCTGCCCCTCCCTCTCGAACTCACTCCCACATCACATCAGACACTGAGCAGAACCCCCCTTCAGACTGCCTGTTAATGTGGGACTAATGCTGTGTCCTTGTGCTAATCCAGTATTTTGCTCCGATTTCAATTCTTATTTTTTACCTCTGTAAAACGTTTTTGAGCATCTGATAAAGCACCTGATAAATAAAACGCATTCATATTACTGTTATTATTAAATGCAGTTGCAGCCACACAGGGTCTGCTCAGGGTCCTGAAACATGATGTCCACAGCTGCAGTCTCTTCTGGATTATCGGCACCTGGACTGTGTTATAAACAGCTGGTGTTCAACACAAAGAAACTGGATCTGTTCTTTCATATTTCTCTAATAAATGTTGAGAAGTAAAGTGAAAGATTAGTGGGAGAAGAGAGGTGACGGATAAAGAGTGAGAGCCTAGCACTAGCAGCATCACTCACGGTACGTCCACACGGCAGCGTGCGTTGAAGCTTGCCGGTGGGCGTGTCTGGCGTGCGACCAACAACCAATCACATTAATCTCCCACCCTGGACACACAAGCACGCGGTTTGATTGGCTAGAGCTTGTACTGGCATATGATTTGATTGGCGTGCGCTTCCGTCGACGCTTGAAAAGTTTAACTTTTCTCAACTTTCGAAGCGAGCAACGGAGGCAAAGCGATGCGACGGAACCACAATGCAGTTCGGCAAAGCGTGACGTCACCCCATTCAAAGTGAATGGGAAGCGTCTCCGTTGATGCAACGCACGCTGCCGTGTGGACGGGCCGTAAGGGCTGGTTCAAGGTGAGCCTGAGCCAGCCATACGCTTTATGAAAAAGGAAAGTTTAGAGGTATGTAAAGTTGAAAGGTAATTCTCAAGTAAATAACAGGTATTGTCAAAGAAAAAAACTTGAGTAGATGTGATTAAATTACACCTGGCCGTATATGTGTTTCTAGAAAAATACAGTAATATCCAATTATTAGAAGACCAGTTGCAAAATAAAGAGGCTGTGCTTTACTGAATGGTGCCTTCCATTTAATTGATTGGAATTCAATAGACTATCAGATTAATTATCCAAACTGTAAAGCTCAGAATCTCTTAAGAGAACCTTTAGAACTGAACATGTTGACCTTACAACAACTGTCAGCGCCTTTTAAAGGTCCCCTATTATACTGTTTTTCATCAATATATTGTAGGTCTCAGATATATACAAAACATGTCTCTGAAGTGTTTGGCTCGAAATACCAAACAGATCATTGTAGCATCCCATAATCCCCTCTGTTTCAGCCCTGTTTCAAAAGTGCTGATTACTTTACTTTTCTTTTACTTTAGGTGAAAATAAGGAGCCCCTCCCCACGCAACTCTGCGAGATATTTGATTAAAAAAACAAAATGGTGCTCTAGGAGGAGATTCAGGTGATAAGGTGGGGGGGGGGGGGGGGGGGGGTTACCTTGGTTGGTTATTGGCTAATGGTTACACAAGCCAAAAAATCGTTATGACATCATAAAGTGGCCAAAATCTGATCAGCTCATTTTCAGACAGGTTTTTTTATAAATGGATCAGGAGAAAAAGAGAGCGAATCTTTTTTTCTGAAATTTTCAGAGTCTCTTTACACATTTTTATGTATAAAAGACATGAAAAAGTAGATTTTTCATAATAGGTGACCTTTAACACTCTTTGTCTCCAGAAAAGTAGGAAATGCTCTTTTTTGTGGCTACTGTCACCGTCTTGTTTGAATAAAATATGTATCCCTACAGGAAAATAAGTGGTGTCTTCTGGGTTTCTTTCTCTGTTTGCCTTGATTTGGTATCAGCAGAAAGCCCAATCCCACCATCAGTTAAAACAGTTTGCATCAAGGAGGTTCCTCATGAAAGACATTTAGTCTGTTAAGCCCCATAGCCCCCGCTGGCGGGGGCTACGGGCTTTTTTTTCACGAAACTGTGTCTCAGGGCTTCTTAAAATGTAATAAACTATTCATGTGTCATACCCACCTAATGGGAAGAAACTCAGCTAACTGACGATACAAACCATTTTTACCGAAACAAAACACAAGTCTCACAAGAAGCGTCTAAATGAGCCCTGAGCGAAAAAATGCTAACGCACTTAGCACAGAACTCTAGGTATAAATACTTTATTACTTATCGGATCTGCACAACCAAGATATTAGCTAGCAAGCTGAGATTCCACGGATTCCAGAAATATAAGTATCACCACTGAGCGATCAGAACTCGTGGCATGGGAAGCAAACCCAGACAACACACTTTATGGAGCAAAATCGGATGTGTCTTACCTTTTGCTGTTCTGATCAAAAGTTGTGTTCAATGGCATTACAACGATAAAAACGAGGCTGAAGGTTAATCCATAGGTTAATCCAATGTGTCTGTGTCACTTAGAAATTATTACTGATAATCCATCATTCCATTTTTTAGGTCAAAAACGGAGATTTCATATTAGCTGCTATGATAGCTACTAGAGTGTATGACAGCTTCCTGTTTTGGGTATTCTGGCTATGCATCACTCTCACTCCTTATTTGGTAACGTGTAGGTGGATTTAGGAACTTGGCCTTGATGCTCTAACGGTTAAAAATAGATGCCAATCATCAAAATCGACCGAGGGGGGCCAGAGATATGGCAAATCCACCCAAATGACCCCAGAAGTGGTTTTACCCATTGGTGACTGAGTGATGTGTAGCCAGAATGCCCAACACCGGAAGCTGTCATAAACTCTATATATATGAAAACTCCATTATTGACATAAATATGAAGATGGATTATCAGTAATAATTTCAAAGTGACACAGACACATTTGATTAACCTATGGATTAACCTTCAGCAGCGTTTTTATCGTTTTAATGCCATTTGAAGACAACTTTTGATCAGAACAACAGCTTATTTTATTCAAACAAGACGGTGACAGTAGCCACAAATAAGAGCATTTCCTACTTTTCTGGAGACAAAGAGTGTTAAAGGTCACCTATTATGAAAAATCTACTTTTTCATGTCTTTTATACATAAACATGTGTAAAGAGACTCTGAAAGTTTCAGTAAAAAAGATTCGTTGCAATGTCCCGTTTTTGCTCCATAAAGCTCCGTGTTGTGATGTCTGTGTTCACTTCCCCTGTCGCGAGTTCAGATCGCTCAGTGATGATACTTATACCCCTAGAATCTGTGGAATCTCACCTTGCTAATCGATATATTGTTTGTGCAGATTCGATATGTAATAAGGGTATTTATACCTAGAGTTCTGTGCTAAGTGTGTTAGCATTTTTTCGCTCAGGGCTCATTGAGACGCTTCTTGTGAGACTTGTGTTTTGTTTTGGTAAAAATGGTTCGTATCGTCAGTTAGCTGAGTTTCTTCCCGTTAAGTTGGTATGACACATTAATAGGTTTTTAAATGTTAAGAAGCCCTGAGACACAGTTTCGTGAAAAACAAAACGAATGAACAGGTGCCCGTCCAACTGTTCTGGAAGATTCCAACGTCCCAGACAAATGAAGAAATTCCAGTCAAATATTATCAGTTTTAATGGAGCTTAAAAGCATGTTATTACCGCCAAACAAGCAGCCGGTAATTAAAAAATGTGAATATACTGTATGGTTAATTCAGTGAAAAATAGCAACCATGAATAATTAATAAAAATAAAAATATACACTTGTTGCTTCTCATCTTTTATGCATTCTGTGTGTCTTTTCACACACACACACACACACACACACACACACACACACACTTTAGTACATATTCACTTCCTGCACTTTTCAGTTAAAATAGAAGCAGAACCAAATCAAGGTCACTTTATAGAAAGAGAGCGATGATAAGTGTACGATAAAAGACACACACAAACACACACACACAGAGAGATCCATGACAGTGTAGATTTAGGAGTGGCGTCTCTACAACCACTACATTGATTTTCATGTCAGCCGTTAAATATCCTGCAGCGTCTGCTCCTGTCCTCTCTGAGAAATGTGCCACTCTGTCACAGCTGCTGGTGTCATGCCCAGTTTACACATCTGACACCTTTCAAATGGAAAATGATACAGACTATTTTTAATTTGGAAATATTTGCTCATGATAGTTCAGACTGTAGGTGTTTCCACCCTCCACAGAGTCAGCCCACTCTGCTGCTCTGCCCTGGAGCAGTCATTAGCCTAAGCCAGACTCCCAAAGGAGTCATTGTAAATAAGTACTGCTGTTGTCTACCATCTGGTAGGGCAGGTGACCCTGACATCTGAGCCTTTGCTGCTTGTCATCCCTGCACTCTCCCACTAGAGGCAGTGGTCCCATGAGGCACTAAAGTTAAGTTTAGTCTCAGTAGTATAAAATGGTATTTCAGTGTAGTTTTACATCACTGATTTGTTTTTTATGTTTTAAACATTGTAGAAAAGCCATCATGCCAAGGAAGTCCAAGAGAAAGACTGAGGAGATGGAGAGAGCCACTGATGGAGAGGCTGGAGAATCCATCAGAGCAGTGGCAAAAGACAGAAATATGGACAGGTCAACCCTGCGTAGAGACATAAAGAGGAAGGAGGAAGGGAAGTCAAAACAGGAGGTACAGAGGAAGAGCAGAGGAAAGAGGGTCTTCACACAGGAGAGAGAAGGGGCTTCAGACCAGATCAAAAAACTGCTGACCAGTTGGCCTTACTCCAGAGAAATGCTGTGAACTGGCTTTGAATTACAGACAGAAACAACATTCCTGTACCAAACAACTGGAGAGAGAAGGGTTTAGCAGGTAGGGTGAGCAAGAGATCACATGATCCAGTAGGTCAGCTGAGGTTTGTTTTACAGGCATGAATTCTCTCCAAACATGATTTATAATGTTGAAGAAACAGGTGTCACTACAGTGCAGACACCAAATCAGGGAGTGGCGAAGGAAAGGATGATATATATTTTTATACTCATGCTCAGGTTTAAACTTGAAAAAGTAAATTGGTCAATTTACCCCCAGATGGCTTCACAAAAGTAAAAATTGGCTCATCTTACCCCACTCTCCACTATAAGCAACAAATTATTGTTAGACCTGCATGGTGTACGTTAGCTTGTTCTCTCTTTCAGTCAAGGGCATTATTCACTGATGATGGTATAAGATCACACGTTATGTTGCCTGGGATACGACGATACCTTTTAGTCAATTCAAGTCTGACATTTTTCTTGCATTACCATTTACACCATCATCAAGGACAACCATTAAGACAAGAAACAAGTGATCAAACATTTCACACAAAATTTAATCAGAATATGTTCAAACTCCTTTAATGTACATTTCATTTCGGATTAACTAAATGTAATACATATTTTTAGGATTGATTATTAAATCTGGCACACTATATCTCTAATTTGATAGTAACAATTCCTTTTAGCTGGTTGGGGTCAGAGACAATGTTTTGACCATCCTTAATGTTATTTTGTAGCCAGATCCATAGACTTTCTCAAGGGGTTTGACCTACAATATTTGAGGCCTGGTAGTAATGTTATTAAAAATGTGTAACTGTCCGTGAAAAATAAATCTACAAGATGCCTGGCTCTCGCAGCCAAGAAAACCATTTCACTGACATATGATGCTGGCTGTGCCAAGAAATTAATCTCTCAATTCAGAATACTTGGAGCGCTTCTTCAGCTGCCTCTGGATATGAAGGTTTTGTAATGACTGACGTATTGCTTCCAAAAATATGACATTTAAACATGTATAAACCTTTCAGTTGTATGCTGTTGTTTGTCTGTATGTGGACTGTCCTTTTACTATGACCTCCTGATATGATAATGACAGGAAGCACTCTCCTTACACCTTAAATATGATGAGAACAGCTGATTTCAGTAGATAGAAAGTCATTGAAAATGTAATGATAGTTAACCGTAATCACTGCTCGTGCTGGTGGATAGATGGCATTGCGACTAGTTTCCACACAGAGCTAAGGGGCGGTAGCAAGCATACAGGAAGTTAGGCGGCCATTAATTCAAATTTTTGTAGCTGTCATATGGTGGTACTACAACTTCTGTGTCAATCACGTGACGTCATTGGGCCTAAAAATACTCTTCCCATTGACTTATATTGGCAAAGAGACGGATGTAAATCAGTGTATACATTTTTTTTTTTTGCTTAATGAACTTCACAGGACGAACACTTGAATAGCCCTTGTTTAAATCATTATGTCCTGAAGTTGTAAAATGTGCTAAAAATGATTTTCCCTCTCCATTCATTGACTTGACGGAGCTGATTATACTGTAGGCAGGGTTTATAGAATACACAAGTGCACATGTTCAATGGACCGCCGGATCATCCGAGTAATTTTGTGCTTCTGTTGTCTGTCTGGCTCTATGGATAATTTAAAGAGATGATTAAACCAGTGGTGAACTGTCAGGGCCTTCAAGGTATTCAGAGAATACCCTGGAACACTCAGATAAAACAAACAAAACATTGATTTAATTATATAAATAAAATGTAAATAAAATGAATACATGAGAATCGTATCTGTGTTGTTGATCTGTAATATTACAGTGTTACGTTGATTTGTTTGTCCTTCTCGGTCCATGCACTACGCATTTCAGTGGTTTTGTGTTAGAAGAAAATGCAACCAATCAGATCTTGTTCTGGGTCTCTGGGTAGAATATCCTTCAACCAAGGTATTCTATATCCTTGATAGAATGCCCTGGACGTTACACTGAATAAGAGCGTACGCTTGGATTGACAGTTTGATCAACCAATCATATATTGATTTGTAGCCAATGGGCGTATTCTTTCAGAGTTTCCCTCGGTTCCAGGGTACTCTAGAACAGGGGTTCCCAACCCCCGGTCCGCGGACCGGTACCGGGCCGCCGAGGTGTTACTGCCGGGCCGCGAAATAGCTGTGAGTTTATCGTAATATTTGCAGAATTATAAATATATAAAAATATTTTATAAAAAAAAAATTATATTTTTCGCACCTATACCAGTCGTATCATTTCCTCCAAAACATACAAAATAAATCAAAATTGGTTAGCATAAGGTCTCAGCCTCTCGTGCGCAGAGAAAGTTACCGGTGCGCCAATAGGAAGTGGAGCACACAGGAGACAACCGTTTCATCACAGACTGTTATGTTTATGTGGGGAAATGGCAGTGCATACACACCGCCTTCACTGTGTTCCCCACTGCAGGCTGCTACGTTTCAACCACACACACCTCTAGCCTACACACACACACATCGAACGGCCCGATTATTCCCCCTATTACTCGTTGTATGAAGGAAATGTCCGGTCACAAAGGCGCATGATGTGTGTATGTGCTCTGCTCAGCTCCGCTGTGTGTGTATGTTCGGTGTGTTTGTGTGTGTCCAACAACGGCATTTGTTTCAAATTACCATGAACAATTTACACACATCTGGCCAACTCCATAGGTATGTGGGCGACCGGACATCCCCCTGTTCTTTTGTTTTTCCTATTCGGTTTTGAAACGGAAAAACCAAAAAACGAACCATACACAGATTCTGCAGCTCTGTGATCGCTTGACACCGCCGGAACTAATGATCCGTCAAGCGAACTATTCCGGACACCAGCACCCGGCCGGACTGGACAGCGCTGTCAGTGTCAGGGTGCTGATGTCAGTGAGTGTAGAGGTGACCGCAGGTGCAGAGATGAGTAGACCTCAGCAAACTTCCATGAACCGCTTCTTTGCGGGCTATTCCAATAAAAGGGATGGTGAGGCACAACCCGAAAATGCTACCAAAAAGAAAAAAACGAGCTTTAATCATCAAATATGGATTTGTTGCAACGGGCGATTTGTTGCAACGGGCGATTCGTTGGCGCCACAACCATTGTGTGTTGTGTGTGCCGAAATGCTTTGTAATGAAGCAATGAAGCCATCGAAACTTCAACGACACTTGTCAACCAAACATCCTTTTCTGATTGACAAACCAGTTGAGTTTTTTGAAAGGAAAAAACGCGAGTTGGATTGGCAGAAGCAAGTGTTAAAGTCCACAACGTCATCGAGCGTCGCTGCAACAAGGGCTTCATATCTGGTTGCTCACCGAATAGCCAAAGCTAAAAAGCCCTTTACAATAGGAGAGGAGCTGATACTGCCCGCTGCCAAAGACATCTGCCGTGAACTTTTGGGAGAAAAAGCAGCTGGGACAATACTGTTGCCAGGAGGATCGATGATATTGCCGAGGATATTGAAGGGCAATTGTTGGACAGAATAAAAGCAGCTCACTGGTACGCAATTCAAGTGGACGAATCCACTGATGTGGAAAATAAGGCAGTTGTGTTTATGTGCGCTATGTGCATCAAGACGAGGTGCAGGAAGATTTGCTCTGTTGTCTTTCACTTCCAAGCTCAACCACCGCCTCCGAAATATTCAGAGTGGTGAATGAATACATTGCAGGCAGACTGGATTGGGCGTTTTGTGTCGGGGTCTGCACTGATGGGGCTGCTGCGATGACCGGCCGGTTGTCGGGGTTCACTGCCAGGGTGAAAGAAGTGGCACCGGAATGCGAGGCAACTCACTGCATGATACACCGCGAGATGCTGGCAAGCAAGAAAATGTCTCCTGAACTGCACACGGTCCTGAATGATGCAATAAGGGTCATTAACCAATTGTATCCTGGTTTTAAACTTTGTTAATATGTTTTGGATGCATATTGTTCTATTATTTATTCAGGCTGTTACATACAATTAGCCACTGTTGCCACCTATATTAGGCTATATTATATTATATATTATATTAATATTTGTAAAGCGGTCCTAATTTTTTGTTTGAATTGTATCCTGGTTTTAAACATTGTTAATATGTTTTGGATGCATATTGGTATTTCTTCAGGCTGTTAAATACAATTAGCCTCTGTTGCCACCTGCTGGTGAGTAAATATTAAAATCAGTTAAAATTGACAACTGGTCCGCAATTTTTTTTTTATGTATCTGCCGGTCCTTGGCACAATAAAGGTTGGGAACCCCTGCTCTAGAACAGGAGTTCTCAAACTTTTTGTTTATGCAGACCACTATTTATTATCAAGGATTTTCGCGGACCACCTCATATGCAAACCGTAAAAATAAGTACATATATAAACGTAGTGTTAAAACGCCGATATTTTTTTATAGTTAATTATAGAGAATCAAAAGTAAATTGAAGCCTATTTGATACTTTTGTGACCGGTGTCTGTCTGCGTTGTGTATGTGTCTCAAAGAGGACGGCGGACGGTATTTTAATTAGGTCATCCCAAACAATGCCACAAGTGCGCACGCGCGCAGTGCACTCACAAAACGGGTCTACAAAAAACTACCGGTATGCTCCTACTTTAGTTACTGTACTGCAAAAAGCAGACGGCGCTGCGCTCAACACACACACACAGACTCAAAACCATGGACACACAGGCATATAAGTATCATAAACAATGTACAGGCCTAAGTTGCATAAAGGCTTGAGCTACAGTATTGCAACTAAGCAGACAGCGCTGCTTCTCTCTCCCTCTATCTCCACTTACAAAATCTATTTAAATCTCAAAACAAACAAAAAACAAATTAACTTATTAAATAAACGAAACGAAAAATATAGCCTACTCAGGGGTGGATCTAGAAAAATATTCATGGGGTGGCAAGAGGGTGGCAGGAGATTTTGAGGGGTGGCATCCCCTGGCAGAAGTATATGCTGATTTAATCGCAGTCATATCAATCAATGTTAACTTGGAAAGCCACAATATTGTTCGCCAATCATATTTCCACGCTCGCGCCAGGGCCGGGGGATTCACTTGCATTCGGACATTAGAGATTTTCTCTCATAAATGTCCGATGAGCCCAACGACCACTACCCCACTGCCTGATATCATTAGAAAGCTAGGAATCTCCTCTTTCCAACAGTGTATACAACTCAAAATGTGTCTTCAGGTCCCCGAAAATCCTTGATAATAAAAAGTGGATTTTATTTAGCTTTTTTCCACGGACCACCTGCAGTACCCTCGCGGACCACCAGTGGTCCGCGGACCACGGTTTGAGAACCGCTGCTCTAGAAGGCCCGTTAGTTCACTGGCTCGAGACAGAGGATCCAGATAAATGCGACGTAGCAATTCATTTGCCGTTTTATTGTTTTTAACATTGAAATGGCAAGTGCAACAGGTGAAGATGATGTTGTTGCGGAATTATAGTCAGTACCCTTTTCAAGACGACAATTCAGTGAAAAGACGGACATTATAACGGCGGGCGGTTGGGAAAAAAAGTTGGAACCTCCATTTAAGAAAATTACAGAATTCGTTGGACACAGCTACAACTAATCATACGTCTGAAAAGGTATGGGAGAAATGAATTCAGAAGCTTTCAACCATCAATTAAGCATTTTTATGATCAGAATACCGGGAATTTACCTCACAAGACAAACTATTAAATGGTTGTTTCCATGGAATCCTGTGTACCATCATTTTGTGTGCAATGTTTTTTCAGCTTCTGATAAACCATAAGGACTAGTTCAACATGGGGTAGACGCTTTGCGTGACATATTGATATCTGTGTGTAGTAAAGAGATTGAGCTGGTTCCATCACATCCTGTAGTTCCTCCAATAAAGATCATATGCTGATTTATCTGTTTGTGAGGTAAACATACAAAAATATGAAGCATTTAGCAGTGTGCTTCAGAGATGAGGATTTTGAAACTGAGGAAAGGCTAGCTTAAAACCTGCAGATGTACACAAAACCTCCTCTATGATAACTAGAAGTTAGTAAGTAACTAGACTAGGTGTCTTCATGACCATAGGTTGCCAAGATGACACAAACAATAAATGCGTCTGGTAATGAATATGTAAGTTTTAAAGTCTGTTATAACTGTGGTGGCTGTACTCCTCCAGCCGTCTCCTTTGTGTTTGTTTATTTCTTTTCCCCTGTCTGTGTTTGTGTGGGCGTGGTGGCTGTCACTCCTGGCTCCCGGCTCAACCTCCACTCACCTGCTGCAATCAGCTGTGCACCCTCCCCGACTACACACCTGCTTTCCATCAAGCCATTTACAACGGCATATCAGTGGAGGCTCCACAACCTTTCTGAGCCAGATCGTTGTAAAACCACAGTGGTATAACTCCAAGGCTACTTAGCATTATAAGCTATTTCCTCATACCTGGATGTTCTAGCTTCTAACGTGTTTTCTTCTTGTGCTCCAGGATCATTCTCCGACCGCCGTGTTGCCGTCACCAGCCGCCACCAGCCGCCACGTCCTCGCCACTCCAGCCGGATTATACTCCCCGCACCTCGTCCAATAATAAACCCTTTTTCAACACTCTGCTGTGTCCTGCGTTTGGGTCCTCTCAGATACCGTAACAGAACGATCTGGCCAGCATGGACCCAGCGGACACAGGCCACCAGACCAAGACCGCGGACAAACTCAGCCAAGCCCTGGCCAATCAAGGCGCTCTCGTGGGGCATCACGACGTGGTTCTCCGTGAGGTAGTGGAGACTCTCCGGAACCTCTCCGCTAACGTGCAAAGGATCGGCACGCAAGTGGAACTGCTCACCTCACAGTCTTCTCCCCCACAGCCCGCTGCACAGCCAACAGCCCCCCCCCGCTCCTGCCGCACCTCCCCATCAGCTACGAGAGGCCGTCATTCCCACACCGGAGCGATACGCTGGAGATTTGGGTATTTGTAGAGCCTTTTTGTTCCAGTGTACGTTAGTTTTTGAGCAGCAGCCTAGTACTTACCATACAGATGGGGCAAGGGTAGCATATGTAATGAGTCTGTTGAGGGGGAGTGCTTTAGATTGGGCTACAGCTGTTAGGGAGAGCCAGTTAGCTTGGATAATTTAATTGCCACAGCTATCAAAATTGATAATCGCCTCAGAGAGAGACGTAGGGATAGGAATAGCCATCACCCCAATTCCAGCTACTCCTCACCTGATCCCCAAATTAGCACTGCCGCTGCCCCAATCTCCAGATCCTTCCCGACTCCTTACACGGTCTCACCCCCAGGAGAGGAGTCTATGCAAGTGGGAAGGGCCCGCCTCTCACCATCTGAGCGTGCTAGAAGGATCCAGGCTGGGGAATGTGTTTATTGCAGCCAAACCAGCCATCTCGTTTCCTCCTGTCCTAATCTGCCAAAAGGACAGGCTCGTCAGTAGCTGTGGGGATTCTGGCGAGCCCTTCCTCCTCTCTCAACCCCCGACCCAGAACGCAGCTAGAAGCTGTGCTTTGCTGCAACCAACAGTCTCTACCTCTGCTCGCCTTAGTGGACTCGGGGGCGGACGAGAACTTTTTGGACATTAACATTGCAGCTCAGGCAGGAATTCCCAGCGAAGTGTTAGATTCTCCTCTTAATGCTAATGCTCTAAATGGAAAATTCCTGGCCCAAGTCACTCACCGCACCAAGCCAGTAAACCTCATTCTGTCTGGAAACCATTGTGAATATATTCAGTTTCACCTAATTTCCTCACCTCATGCCCCATAGTGTTGGGCCATCCCTGGTTAAGAACACACAACCCTCAGATTGATTGGGTAACTGGCAAAATCATTAGTTGGAGTTTTTTTTGTTTATCCTCATGCCTGCAGTCTGCCCTACCGCCAGCAGAGGCCGCCGCTCCACCACTCAAGGTCGAGCCGCCTGACCTGTCATCTGTCCCCACTGAATATCATAACCTAGGAGAAGTGTTCAGTAAACAGAGAGCTCTTTCTCTTCCTCCTCATCGACCCTACGACTGTCCCATTGACCTCCTTCCCGGGGCCCCTCTGCCTTCCTCCCGTCTGTTCAACCTGTCTCGCCACGAGAGGAAATCCATGGAGAATTACATCCATGACTCCCTGGCTGCCGGTGTCATCCGCCCATCCTCCTCCCCGGTCGGTGCTGGCTTTTTCTTCGTGTCCAAGAAGGACCGCTCACTGCGGCCCTGCATTGATTATAGGGGTCTTAATGCCATCACAGTAAAAAACAAATATCCATTACCCCTCATTAACTCCGCCTTTGAACCCCTCCAGGAAGCCACCATTTTTTCCAAACTGGACCTCCGCAATGCCTACCACCTCGTCAGAATCCGAGAAGGGGACGAGTGGAAGACGGCCTTTAACACACCACTCGGTCACTTCGAGTACCTGGTGATGCCTTTTGGACTGACGAATGCCCCAGCAGTTTTCCAGTCGATGGTGAACGATGTGCTCCGTGACCTCCTCAACCGGTCAGTCTTTGTCTACTTGGATGACATCCTCATATTCTCTCGTAACCAGGAGGAACACATTATCCATGTCAGGCAGGTGCTGCAGAGACTCCTGGAGAACAGACTCTTTGTGAAGGCGGAGAAATGCGAATTCCATGTCAACACAGTCTCATTCCTGGGCTACATCGTTGAGGGAGGAAAGATTAGGACCGACCCTGAGAAGATCCAAGCAGTGGCAGGGTGGCCCAAACCAACCTCAGTTAAACAGCTTCAACAGTTTCTTGGGTTCGCCAACTTCTATCGGCGCTTCATCAGAGACTACAGCAGAGTGGCGGGCCCTTTAACCAAACTCACTTCCCCTAAAACTGTTTTTTCCTGGACCCCAGAGTGCGATGCAGCCCCTTCTCGGAGCTAAAGAGACTCTTCACTACTGCCCCTGTGCTCATCCACCCTGATCCCTCTCGCCAGTTTGTTGTGGAGGTCGATGCCTCCAACACGAGGGTAGGGGCAGTTCTTTCCCAGTGATCTGAACTAGACCAAAAATTACATCCTTGTGCATTTTTCTCTCGCCGCCTCACTCCAGCTGAGAAGAACTATGACGTGGGTAACAGAGAGCTGCTGCCTGTCAAACTTGCCCTAGAGGAGTGGAGGCACTGGCTGGAGGGAGCTGAGCTCCCTTTTATTGTATGGACAGACCACAAAAACTTGGCTTATATCCAATCTGCCAAGCGCCTTAACTCCCGTCAGGCTCGATGGGCCCTGTATTTCGGCCGCTTCTCATTCACCCTTACCTACCGCCCAGGGTCACAGAACCTCAAGCCGGACGCTCTCTCTCGCCAGTTCACTTCCGAAGGACCAGCTGCCAGTCCAGACACCATCCTGCCGGCCTCCTGCGTTGTGGCGGCTGTTACCTGGGAGATTGAGTCATTGGTTAAGGAGGCTCAGCGGGCGCAGCCTAACCCAGGTAACTGCCCAGCTAATAGTCTCTTTGTGCCTACCTCTGTTCGCTCCAAGGTCCTGCAGTGGGCACACGCCTCCCTTCTCGCGTGTCATCCTGGTGTCCATCGCACATTGTTTATACTCAGACAGCGGTTCTGGTGGCCTTCCATGGCTCAAGACACCAGGGCCTTCGTTGCTGCCTGTACAGTATGTGCCCGCGCCAAGTCCTCCCACCAACCTCCCGCTGGCCTGCTTCGCCCGCTGCCGGTACCTAGTCGCCCTTGGTCGCATGTGGCCTTGGATTTTGTTTCTGGACTTCCACTCTCACAAGGTAATACCATCATCCTAACTATTGTGGACAGATTTTCCAAGATGGTACACTTTGTTGCTCTTCCCAAGCTTCCCACAGCCCGAGAGACTGCAGATCTTCTGGTCAACCATGTTGTTCGACTCCATGGGATCCCCACCGACATTGTTTCTGACCAGGGTCCCCAGTTCATTTCCCACGTTTGGAAGGCCTTCTGTCAGGCTCTGGGAGCATCGGTGAGCCTGTCATCTGGTTATCATCCTCGGGCAAACGGAACGGGCCAACCAGGACCTGGGAGCGGCTCTCCGCTGTGTGGCTTTCAGGAACCCCTCTTCATGGTGCCCACGTCTGCCATGGATCGAATATGCCCACAACTCCCTGTCAAATGCAGCCACAGGTATTTCACCTTTCCATTGTGCCATGGGTTTTCAACCACCCCTGTTTCCAGCCCAGGAAGAGGAAGTTGCTGTTCCTTCCGTTCAAACCCACCTTCGTCGCTGTCGTAAGGTGTGGAAGGACACCCGAGCCGCCCTGCTCCGCTCTGCTGCCCGCAACCGCCTCATCGCAGACCGCCACAGGACCCCGGCCCCCAACTACTTACCAGGTCAGAGTGTTTGGCTTTCCTCCAAAGATCTCCCACTCAAGACAGAGTCTAAAAAACTCACGCCACGTTATGTCGGCCCTTTCATCATTGACTCTGTTATTAATCCATCTGCAGTCAAGCTCAAGCTCCCCCACACATGAAGATTCATCCTACATTTCATGTTTCTCTGTTAAAACCTGTTGCCAGCAGCCCCTTGTCTCCTCCAGTGAATGTTCCCCCACCCCCCCGCATCATCGATGATCACCCAACCTACACCGTCAGGCGGGTGTTGGACGTACGTCGCCGTGGAAGGGGATTCAAATATCTTGTGGATTGGGAGGGCTATGGCCCAGAGGAGAGGTGTTGGGTTCCCCGGCGAAACATCTTTGGCGCGTCCCTGGTATATCAGTGGAGGCTCCACAACCTTTCTGAGCCAGATCGTTGTAAAACCACAGTGGTATAACTCCAAGGCTACTTAGCATTATAAGCTATTTCCTCATACCTGGATGTTCTAGCTTCTAACGTGTTTTCTTCTTGTGCTCCAGGATCATTCTCCGACCGCCGTGTTGCCGTCACCAGCCGCCACGTCTCGCCATTCCAGCCGGATTATACTCCCCGCACCTCGTCCAATAATAAACCCTTTTTCAACACTCTGCCCTGTCCTGCGTTTGGGTCCTCTCAGATACCATAACAATAACACACAGTGTAAGAAATTAAAATCAATGTTTATATAGTGTAATTTAGATTAAATATACTGTAAACTTAAAACTGTTTTATTCTGAAAATTCTTAATTTCCGGTTAGCATTAGCATGTGGCTAATGTTATTGCTGAATATTAAATGAATGTACAGTTTTATTTAGAAAAGCTTTATTGAAGGACAAACCCCGTCGTTTACATGACGTCACTTCCGGTGTTACATGACGTTACTTCCGGCTTCACGTTATCTAAGATTACAGCCGTTAAAATGCATTAAATAAAAAGTCATGAATGAGAATATGAGGAGAAAAGGCGTGTGGAGTTATACAACAAACACACAACGTCTAAATCCTTTTATTTACGCGATATCAGTCACAGAAGAACAAAGGGGAGGAAGACCCGCCTATCGTCGAAGCAGCCAATGAGAGGAGGAGCCAGGAATCGCATATACAGACGCTGCACGGAGAATCGGGCTCTCTGCTTCCTTCCTCCCGACACGGCGCTGTGTTTGACTTCCTCTGTCTGATTCAAAAACACGTTACTTCATTAAATTACCCATTTGAACTTTTCCGGGACTACATTGTCTCTTTTTAACTTCCTCCTGGGTTCGAGAACAACGATCACAATCTACAACAGCTAACTATGTAACTAGTAAAATGCAGAGGTGGCTAGTGAGCTAAACTCCTAATCTTTATTTATGCGCTCCCTCATTCAGCTGGAGATAGAAGGTGTAGTATCAGCCACATGAACTGCTGCTGGAATTAAGTACAGAGATGTTGGTATCATCTAGGTTGCTGCTCGAATCATCAGGACATAGACAAAGCCTTGTGGTGTGGTTGTCCAAACCTAGAGGTTTCCTGACTAGTTGTTCTGTTGCCTTTGTGAATTGTTTCAATATTGTTCTAGCGATAACTTGAGGTATCCTTTTCTAAATCAAAATTAGACAAAAAGCCATCAAACTCTTGCATTCATAGCTAAATTGCTTACTACCTATGGCAAACAATACAACTAAAGACATGTTTGTTTCTGTGTTTTCGGTCTGGACGGCTGCTGAAACAGCTGGAGATAATTGTTCACTGTATTAACATCAATTTAGCCTTATTAGCAGAACTTTGGGGTTTTTCAAAGACACAATTGGGACACACACACACACAAGCCTTACAAATAAGTATGAAAATACAGAGAAGATTCTTTTTTTCATACCGTCCATAAATATGAGAACAAAATCCATGCTGTATGCAACCAAATAGAAACCTGTTTCATAACCTCTGATGTTTCTGAGAGGACTGCTGCAAACCCCAGGGCTGCAGCATCACCAGTGCAGAAAATGCTCGTGTGTGTGTGTGTGTGTGTGTGTGTGTGTGTGTGTGTGTGTGTTTTTTGTACCATCTTCCTGTCCCTTAACACCCGCTCCCTGCGGCAGTTACTACAAACAGGAGATAAATAAATAAGGAAGTGTTCTTAGACAGCTTGTCTGGATGAATACGAGTTATGTTAGACAACCTAATAGGAATATTTTTTGGTCCAAATAACATTCAGTTTACTTCCCTCATGCTGTAGCTAATGGACAAATACGTTACAGAACCCTATGTGAGGACGCATAAGTCAAGTCCTTTTTTAAGTGTCCAATAAGTCACCAGAAGTCAATTAGTTCTGAATAGAGCACAGTGCCTGAAAAAGAGCAGGCAACACGTGTTAAAGGTCATTTGATTTATGAGTAAGGTTGCGTTCATATTGTCAGTTTAGCTTAGGAAGGTTCCTAACGGAGTGAAATGACCCGAAAGTACCTCAGAGGCAGCCATGATAAGAGCTGTTGGAATTCTCTAGATGATAGGAAAGGAGCTTTGAAACTTCATTTATATCCTCCTTTATCTTAGGAAACACTGGACCTTCTTTTACGAAAGGAAAGGAGAAAATGCTGTCCCACAATGCCTTGCTGCCGCAACATTTACCATGACACAACATTCGGCCGTTCACGGAGACAACCGTTTGTGACCGAGAAATTACAATATGTAAGTTGTGCTGCTTATAAAGCATTTTTACAACTTATACCGTATATTTCCAAAGTGCTTTGTTTTGAACGTCCAAAACTGTAATAATCAAAAGGAGAAATATGAACAACAACAAAGGGAAATTCACAGGTGTATGCAAGAATTTTTATCATGCGTGTATGAAACATCTGTATATGAGAGTGTGTTTTATACATGAATGTGAATGGTGAGTCTGAATAAAGCCCCTAGGGGCCCCTCGTGTAATCCCATTTCCTAGTTGATAGTCAGGTGTAAATGAAAAGCAGACATGGCAGCTGCCCAATTTTGTTTTTAACATGATTCTGTCCATGTTCCCCCAATCACTGCACTCTAATGTGTTTGTAGTTGAAATATAAAAGTTATGTTGTGGCTCAATATGAGTGCAAGAAGACAACATGTGTAAACCTCTGACGACATGTCTGTGGATTCATTTAAAGAAGAGACTTTGAGTTTGGTTTGGAAGAAGTGAAACGACTGCAGGAGCCATATACAAGGTTTCTGTTAATTATTATGGGGTATTTTTCACTTATTATTAGTGGGGGGCTTGCACTGGAGCTTAGGGTGGAGTTAGTGGAAGTTTAACCTGACTGCATGCACCTGCCCTCTGGTTTGTGTGGACAGAGAGAGAGGGTGGGTCAGGAAGAGACTTTTTCTGTTATCGCAACTTTTAATCGCAGTTTTACTGCACATTCCATTACAATTTCCACCGCATTATCCATCAAAATCTGACTTCCAGTCTGGTAATGGAAAATATTTACTGCCTGTGTAAAATTAGTAAAAAAAAGAACTGAAGGAGTAGAGCAGATTTTTTGGAGCGAATCAAAGTGTTTTCCCCAGCCCCTCGTGGCTTCTTTTGGGGCCTATAGCCGCGACAACAACAATTGGTTTTATCCAAGCGGCAAACTCTGGGGCAGAGCCGGGAGGCCAATAAGGAAGTGCCTCAAACTGCAGTTAATCTAGTGGCCAGTAGGAGCAGTCTGCAGAAGGGAGCAATTTCCATAGACCCCCATGTTAAAATGCCCAACTTTACAGCAGAAATAAACATGTTTACATCGTGGTTCAAAAACCATATTCTCTGTATAGTTAGATTCCCCCTTCATGACTATGGATTGGGGGGTGAATTTTTTCTCAACTCATCTGTTTAATTCATATTCAGTCTTAAAGTTATGCATAAATTAGGGTGTGGTCACCTTGAGTGACATTTCTGTCCAGTGACTGCTGCTGTTAGCTTCCTGTCTCTCTGCTAGCAGCTCCGTGATGCTACAGGGACTCAGCCTGCTCAGCTCATCCGGGGAACATAACTTGAACTCTGCCATGTTTGTTTGTTCTTCATGCTTATATCGGACTATTGTGACTCGCTCTGCGGTTAAAACAGACGGTGCATGAATGCGTTTTTGCGGTAAGTGAAATGTGAGTACTTTATTTATGTGTTTATGATTTTAATCAGCTACTTAATGAATGTTAAGGCTTGGGTTAGCATGTAAGCGAGTGGTAGCTAGCTACATCTGTGCTAACAATGCTAATCGTAGCCTCCAAGTTAAAACGAAATAGAGAAGTGTTAAGCCTTGAGTGGGATAATACTGTAGAACAAACGGCTTCTGTTTGAGGTTGGTAAAATAAGGTCATCCTTGTAACTTAGAGAGACATTTTATTAAGTAGGTAACTGTATGCATCGCTAAGGTTAAATTAAATTGGCTATGCTCGAGTATGTAGACAAGCTAACGTCAAAGTAGTGTTGAAGAGCAGCGTAGTGTATGTGAAATCAACCTCACAATAAGATGTGTGTATATAACAATTATTAATGTCATATTTCAAGATGATTACTTAGATATTACAATATGGTTGGTTGAGCTGGAGTTCATTATTGAGCTTACACGCTAACGTCACAGTCATATCTGAAGAACGAACCCAAACCTTGTTGTTTTTATTAATTGTATTGCCAAATTGGTATAAAATAAATAGTAAGCATTTTACCAATGCTTACTATTTATTTGATTTTCATTACACTTGTGAAACCGACTAATTGTGGCTGTAGAACGTTTAACGTGTAACTTAATGCCTGCATTTAAGGACGATGAATAGCCTACTCAATGCTTTAGGGATGATTTGTTAAAAATATTAGATCAGACGTTATGTGTGCTTCAGTTAAAATTAAGCTTATTCATTGCATTTCATTTGTTCTTCCAAAGTTACAGTAAAATAAAAAGGACCCTGACTCGGACAATACACAATCCAACATGTTCAACAGAAGAGAATAAGTTATATTGTTTGTACACGTGGTACTTTACATATATATCTGTTTGTTTAAAGTGTCCAGGTGATGCAGACAGGCTGGACCAGAGAGTGAGAGACAGAACTGGACTCCTCACAGCAGTGAACTTCAGCACAGGTACAAAGACTCCTTTTTTCATACTGTACAAAGAATCAAGAAAGATATTGGTTTAAATAAATGAAGTATGGACTTTAATACACTGATATACATTCCCTTAAACAATACTAAATACTAGATCACCTACACATCAGTGAAGTTGAGGGTTTTTTCCATGCAAAAGGTTACATTTAGATGTTAACAAGCAATATGACTTTGTCAGCTTTCTAATTTAATGTATTGAAGGCAAAGATATTTAACACATAGTGAGAACTGCTACTATTTATCTCTCAATATTGTCTGTAACAAACGTGGTAAAAGTTATTCTTTCAGTGAGACAACAGAGCAAGCTTCTACAGTTGCACTAAGTTTTGATAACAGTTAAATATTATTTTGATAATAAAATATATTTCAATGTTGATGAATGTCATACTGTTCATTCATAATCTGACTGTCTTTGTAGCTCACTGTTGAAATAAAAAAAAAACATTACAATTACAAAATAATTATATCTACAGCCCCTAAACACACAAACACACCTCTTTCATAAATAACACACTTGTTCTGCAATAATATGTTTTAGGTTTCCTGTAATTTTTGTTAGGAAAGGACATGCCTGAAAGACACGACTCAACATTTTCTCCTTCTCTGAGGGTCAAGAAGAACATCCAAGAGGAACATTAAAAGCTGATGTTATTAGATTTTAAGACCAGTACAGGACATTCACTAAGAAACTACTTTTATTGTGAAAACAAAGATCTGCACACCGAATATTTTTGTAGTCTATCAGGACCATCATTTGTTTGTGACGCTGCACCTCAGAGAAGGTGTGGTTATAGGCTTATAAAGTGTGGCGAAAAGCCGAGTTTGCTGATCGAATGCACCTATTTCCACATCTACACTCCATCAGCTGATTATTTCTATTTGCCTCACTTTATGAGCTTCACATCACTTGTGCCTTGTACCGCAGAGTTTGCAACGTCACAAATAAATGGGGCCAATCTTCAGTCAGATGTGAATGTGTAATCTAACATTTTCAGTAAGAATAATGGACAAAAGGAGTGCAAATACAAATTCAATTTATTGAAATGTGAACCAAAAGTTAATCAAAAATGATTTAAATAAAAAGCACATGGACAGAAGGTGTAAACCTATTAAATGTATAAGTAAACACATTTAGTCAAATAAAGTGACAGACTAGGCCTGTGCAGTTGGTATCAGCTATGCCCAGCATGGGCTCCCATCAGGCCTGGTCCTCCTCGCAGAGGAAAGACCCTCAGTCCTCTCCAAACCAACAGACAGGACGTCCATCACACGGAGGTTTCTCCCTGAAATCTCTGCAGCTCTCTGGACACCATGCTGTCTCAATCCGTCCATCACATGGAGGTTTCTCCCTGAAGTCTCTGCAGCTCTCTGGACACCACACTGTCTCAATCCGTCCATCACACGGAGGTTTCTCCCTGAAGTCTCTGCAGCTCTCTGGACACCACGCTGTCTCAATCCGTCCACACTGAATATGAGGGGAAAAATGAAAATAATAAATGCTTTAGACAATAAGAAATATAAAGTTAACTGTTGAGTTGCTCAGTTTTTTTAGATTGTCAATACTATTACTGTATAACTTATATCTCAGGTTAAGAGGCACCTTCAAATAAAGATTGGTCTTTAAATACATTTAGTTGATTTTGTCTTTTGAATTGTTTGTCTAAAGTCAAGGATCTAGAACTTGTAGTTTTAATGATAGTCTGGTTATAATGCTGTTTGGAGGAGGCATCACAGGTAAGAGCACTAACTAGCTACCATCACATGTACCTTAGCTTGACTTAAATGTATTAAACGTATAATTAAGTGACAGCAAAATATAAATAACTAATGTCATGCAAACATATTAATATTTGCCTGATTCCAGTGTTGAATTTAGCACAATTGCATACAAACGTTAAGGGATTTTAAGATTCTGAAGTATTATCCTAAAAACTCAATAACTTAGATTATTATTTATAGTTTTGCTGAATAGTTTCATGTCCACTTACCTTAGAAACGTAAAATGCGACGGCAGTGTGCAGACGGGGAGCATGTTAGCTTAGCTCGGTAGCCTCAGCTAGCTCTGGAGCTTCCAGCTCGGTGGCAGCAGGTCCCGCCTCGGCTCCGCCTCTTTGCCCTTATTTGGATCAGGCTGGAGAAGGCGGGAGTTAGACTCTGACGTCACTGTCGAGACGGCAGTGGCCGAATCCGCCTACTTTAGGCTTCTCAGCAACTCTGCAGAATCCTATGGTGACGTCACGGACACTAAGTCCATTTATATATACAGTCTATGGTTTTTATCTCATATCCCTTCCATCATAGTGCGCTCTTCATCCTCTTAAAGTTGGGTCAGACTGGAAACATTGCCCTCTCTTCAAACCTCTACATGAACTGGAGAAGAAGAAATATAGATTCACTGGAACAAAAACCCAATTCCTCACTAGCAGGTGGAAGCCATTTTAACCTGCACAAGCACTGACTACCTACATCAGCTCCTGACAGTGTAAGGTTTCATGCCCTCTCGTGGCAAAACAAAAAGTATTTTGAATCCGGACATGTTGCACTCTTCATTCTGTCTGAATATAAACATCTACATTCTAATAAAGGAGCTCATAAAATAAGGATAACGCTGATGTTAATTACTACTAGATATGCAACTAACACATTTCATTTTCATTGTTGTATATTTTGTCCATTTTATGGTTTCAGAAATTAGTGAAAATGTTGATCAGTGTATCCCAGAGCCCCAGATGACGTCCTCAATTATCCACATCATATTCACTGTAATAAACAAACTCATTAATCCAAATGATATAGTAGGCATTTAATTTAATTGTTGACAACTAATCAATAATTAATGTAATGTTTGCAGCTCTAATTCCCACATCAGGACATTTGATTCACATGTTCATAATAGCACAGATGATAAAATATGACATTTTAAATAGTTGGCTAATTTATGAGGTCAGGTTCTTCCCAGAAAATAAAAAACAATTAGTATGTAATAGATTGTCTGTTGTGTTCTGCATTCAGCACACACTGTAAGACCGAACATTACAAGCTTCTGAAAGAAAATGGGTTGTTTTAACTCAAACATTAAAAACAGTTAATTCACCGCTAATGTTTTGATTACTATGAACTGATTTTTAATATTGTGTATACAGTGTTCAACCACTTTGGGTCATATTGGTGATAGTACTCAAACATTTTTACTGAATCTGTCTGACGCTGGTCTGACGTCATCACGTATGTGCTCCGCCCCCGACGTTCCTAGACGTTCTCTCATATCACCCATGCTTTCACCAGAGTCGGTCATAGCTCCTCGGCTCGAAGAAATCGCTCAGAAATCGCCCAGAAATCGCCCAGAAATCGCTCAGAATACTTTGCCCACCCTGCCGGAATCTTTATTACTACTCTGGTGAGTTACGTTTTGCCTTTGCACAGTATTTAAATGATGTTTTTTTATTAATTTCTGCATCTAATGCACTTTGTGTCGCATGGTGTGTTAGTTTGATTTGAGCTCTTGTTAGCTGGACTACATTTAATATCTGCCTCACTTGAAAAATGATTTAACTTACGTGTGAGACGGTATTTTTATATTGTTTTAAGTTATATCTCAAAGTGGAACGTTTGTGTTGCAAAAGTTCTCTGGAAAATTTGAACTTAAAATGGCGAGAAAGGCGCCAAAAACTGCGGCAAGCGGCGTGTTCTTTCATCTTTTTTTTTTACCGCACCTCTCTGGGCATGTTTTATTAACTCAGAGGCATAGAGGATTTACGTTCATTTGATCCACTACAATGTACCATAACCGTGCGTTCTGCATTTTTGTAAAGGCAAGCTAACTTGAAACACTAGACTTTTCATTTTACAAGGTAATTTATACCCCCCAGCGTTTTCAAATACATGTAACTCAGCAAAGGTAATGATCACACAGTGATGATACTAATACTTCTAGAATCTGTGGAATCTCAGCTTTAGATATCTGACATCTTGTATGTGCAGTTACGAAAAGTAATAAAGCATTTCTACCGTGAGTTATGTGCTAAGAGCTTTGGCATTTTTTTGCTCAGGGCTATTTTAGACGCTTCTTGTGAGACTTGTGTTTTGTTTCGCGGGTTTAACAGATTAATAGTCTAGTGTTTCAAGTTAGCTTGCTTTTACAAACATGCAGAACGCACGGTTATGTTACAACGTTAGTGGATAAAATGAAAGTAAATCCTCTATGCCTCTTAAGTTAATAAAACATGCACAAATGCATGCGGTAACAAAAAAGAAGAAAAAAAGCGCCCATTTTAGCTTCGAAAATAGTGTTTCTCAGATCATTTTTTGAAAACTTTGCAACCCAGCTAACTTCAATGTTTTTTTCTTTTTAGGAAACGGAAGCAACTCAGATTCGGTTCTTCTAATTGGTAAGCCTCACAGCAGAGAAACTGTGAAGTGCTGGGGGGGGGGGCGGGGGCACGCCTACACGGTAGGTGCGCAGCAGGTGGGGGTGCTTCCCTTTTTTCGTGCCTGTGAAACTGTTACCTTTTCCAATGGCTTGGAGATGCAAACTTTGTGCTGCTGTCTTAGATACAAAGGCACAGTTACTTCAACATTATCTCTTGTATCATAGCAACTGTTCCTCAGTAAGTCCATTGCCTTGTTTGTATGATGACTGTATCTGCACATTTCAGTCAGAAAATGCATTGAAAATACATTTAACACGCTTGCATACTCCGACGACTAGGTCATCAGCGAGGAGCTACCTGTTGGGGAGATCCTTGAACGCTGGCCTGCCTTAAAAATGGAGTCACAGGTGAAAATATGTTATTTATTACCACTATATAATTATTTTGTGTAGATTTGTCACTGATAACTTTGACATGTTCTGTTTCTGTTTCTCTCTGCTGCCTTCAGTCCACACATTGTACTGTGAATTAAATAGTAATTTTATATTTTTGCAGATTTGTGCAGAGTTTCACAGAATAACAAACATCAACCTGAAGAACCACTTCTATGCGGAGTTGGATCGGCATACCCCCCGTCTTCAGAGAATATTCAGGAAGAAGGCGGCATGCAAAGGGAAGGTAGCTGAAGTTCTTGATCAGCTATTCATCTCTTATGACCTCCAGGTGAGTCGGTTATGCCTCTTGGTGTTTCATTCTCATACTAGAGTGGATTATCTTTGTCAAAATGGTAATCTCTTCAGTCATGGAAGAGCCCTTTCTTGTGATATCAATTGTTGTGTGGCTATACTGTTTAGCATCCAAAGTAAAACAAAGATATGTCCTCACACTCAAGGAGCAAGGTGACGTCCATGTCCGACGTGCTGCTGTCCTCCGTGCTCTCCCTGCCTATCTGCATGAGGATGACTCCACCTTTCTGAGGCTGTGGCATGTAAGTCAGCATAATAACTGAATGTATGTGACAGATCATCAAAACATATAGTTTATCTTGTTACTAGTGTTGCACGGTGTACCGATACTTGAAAGGTACCGCGATACCCTGCCGTTAAAAACGTTACGATTCTAGGTTTCATTTAGTATCGGTACTTTAAGAATGATGGGGGAAAGTACTCCGGTGAGAAAGCGCCGTTTTAATAAGAGCCGTGTGTGTTCAGCGCTCTGCTTCCACTCCTGCACTGCAGCCGTGCTTGCAGTCCCTCCCCTCTCCAGCACCTCTCTCTAAGTGCCTCCCCTCTGTCGTGCACGCGCTAGCTGCCAGAGCATGTGAGGAAACGAGAAGCACGGCTGTGGGAGTGCAACTGCTGCTGCGCCTCGGCTTGTTGACAAAAAAGACGCCAGAAGCGAAATTTGGAACCAAGTATTTTATCTATATCTCTGACAGTGAGGGCAAGCCTACGGACACCACGAGGCCTCTCTGTAAGAAATGTTTTAGATCCCTGCAAACCAAGGGAGCCAACACATCAAACTTGGCTAAGCACCTCGCTGACCGGCATCCAGAGCTGTTTAAAGAATTTAAAGACAGACAGGTTAGCGAATGTGATAGATAACATAATTACATCGTGCTCAAGCCCATGCCCTCAAATCTAAGTCAAACAACTGTAATTTATTTTGTGACAAACGAACGTTTTCGTAGTTTGACGAGGCAATTAATTACATTTAAGACTGTTTCCCTTTTTATGGTTCTTGTGTGAAATAAAGCACAATAATAACATTTAAGACTGTAAACGGTCCAATGAATCTATAAATTCATGTAAATATATTTTGACCAAAAAGTTGTTTGAGATAATGCTTAATTTTATTTAATCCGAATTATTGTCATTTATTTTATTTATTGTTCTCAATGTTTAAAAGTTTGTGTTATGGTACTGGTGTGAAATAAAGCACAATAATTACATTTAAGACTGTTTCAGAATCAGATGGATATCAAGACACAAAATGTGCTCTACCAAAATGGTGGTGCTGACAGTTAAAGGGTTATGAAGGTTATAAATGTTTTTTTTTTAGAAAGCATTTATGTCAACTGATTGGTTATTTTGGAGGCTGAAGTTTCTGGTGCTGTAACATTATGTTGTGCAATGCTAATAAGTGTTTCCCACATTATGCACAAAACATTAGGTTATTTGATGTGATATGTCACTGATGTATTTTCCAGACAAAAAAATTGAATTTGGGGCAATGGGTAACGTTTCTCTTTTCTTGTCATCAGGTGGAGCAGTCTGATGATCCAAACATAGAGGACATCGCGGTCGGACTTGTCATGATCAGTGCCAGGTCAACAGATGCCGCTGTTGTCATTGAGGGCAACAGAGTTATCGAGCTCCCCACACTGGCTGAAGCATTCATCCTGCTTTTTGCCCTGACCTTTGCCCTGCATCTGAGCTACCCTAAAGACTTGGCCAACACTTTTGACTTCACCCAGAAAGTGTTGATGGGCCTGGATGAGGGGAACTTAAAGCCCAGGGTGTTGAGCCTGAAAAATGAGCTTTTGGCAGTTTGACCTTAACAATCACACACACACACACATTTAGCGCATTTTTCCTATGCTCACTCTCCCTTTTACCTGTTTAGTTCTTCTGTCGAGTCTTTCTCTCTTTGTTTCTCTTGTAGAATTTCCTCGTTTTAAGTCACATTTGTTTGAAAGCGTCCATAATCAAAGTACTTAAATGCCAGGCAAAGGCAAAATGGATTTTTTCTGCTCTAACAACTGACAACCTCTAAAAACATTCACTGTATCAACCACAGAAGGGCGTCATGTTGCCTTCAATGCCAAAACAACTTGGTCCACATTCGAATTTCCCTTAATTCAGGAACTTTATGTTTTGTGCCATGTTTTCATTTTTTCTTCAGTGAAGGAACTTAATCAAACAGGGTTTTTATTTCATTTCGGACTGGACTGTACAAAGAGGTGGACTGATCTCTCTATTTGTGTTGTCTGTTCTTTGCTTCAGTCGTAGCTCACTCCTCACGACCATGTTTCACTTTGTCGCCTGACTCTCCCCGCTGAGAGGGGACTGTCACCCAGTGCTGTGCCAGGCCTGGAGCTGGCAAACACGCACACACACACACACACAATCTTCTCTCCGTCTTCCATATTTAAGAAAGGCAAAAAAAAGTTCTTCTGTGTTTTAACTGTCATTTTGCTGAGAGACTTGTTCCTCCGGCCAGATTTGAAGCATGTGGTGGCCAGAGATTTAGATAAGATCTATATCTCACATTAATATCTGCTCCCCTGGCCTGCTCTGCTCTCTCCAGAAGGCCACCGCACACATACACACCAACACATACATATAAACACACACACACTGTTCTCCTCTGTTTACATCCTGCTGCTTTACGTGTTCTGTATTGCATTGACAAATTTGTGATGTTAAGTGATGGTTAAAATACACACTGATATTTCTCAAGGCCCTAGCACTGTTTTTAGGTGTTTTTTGTATTTAAAACAGTTATATATATATTTATATTGTTTTGTATATTGTCACACAATAAAACAGTGATTTGCATTTAAATTGTCAGTGTTAAAGTGCTTTGTAATGTTTACTCAAAATGTTAACTGTGGGATTTTGAGTTAGTTATCTGAAAATATTTATGTAATCGGTTTCAAAAAATGTTTTGAGTACTACTCAATTGACGTTTTTAATCCATATCGCGTTTTATACAGCGAAAAGTTTTTTATTTAGAGATAATACAAATATTCAAGTTAAATATATTTGATTTTCATATGTAATGTGCTAACAAAATAGCTAGTTGTAAACATATGAACACTTTTAGTTCAACAATACTTGATCTTTGTATGTACAGTGTTAACACAAATTCTTAGTGAAAAAACTTAATATATAATGTTTCTTTAACTTAAAAACAATATGTTTGTGTCCCTTGAAAATTACTACTAAATAGAACTCAATTGATAAGATAACTGTCTTAACTTAAAACATTTCATTTAAGGAATAAGTATAACTCAAAAACTTCGATGTAATCTGTTTCAAAAAAACGTTTCTATTAACTGGTCAGGTTTCACAGTGCATCATGAGATGTTCTGTGGCCAATTTAATCCCCAGCAGCACTGAATCTTTATCAAGTCAGCATTTTCAAACAGAGGGCTGAAGGCTGGAGTTCCCCCAGAGGAAAAACAGGCTTCACCTGATAAAACGGTTAGAAAGGTGATAAATACACACACACACACACACACACACACACACACACACACACACACACACACACACACACACACACACACACACACACACACACACACACACACACACACACACACACACACACACACACACACACACACAGGACCGGTGTGAGGAGGCTGTCGGACAAACAGGTGATGACTGCTGAGATGTTTGAATTATCAAACAGCAATAAAAATAGATATGAGAGGTCTTACATATTAATGGTATCTTTAAAGGTGAAGTGGTCAATCACTCCTATTGGTCACACACACACACACACACACACACACACACACACACACACACACACACACACACACACACCAGGGAGCCAAGATACATATGTTTAAATACACAGAAATAAATATTGTTGAGCAAGAAGAGCAAAGGATTGCACCAACCCAGTGACAAGCATCAATGCTCAAACTCTCTCTCTCTCACTCACACACACACACACACACACACACACACACACACACACACACACACACACACACACACACACACACACACACACACACACACACACACACACACACACACACACACACACACACACACACACACACACACACACACCAGGGAGCCAAGATACATATGTTTAAATACACAGAAATAAATATTGTTGAGCAAGAAGAGCAAAGGATTGCACCAACCCAGTGACAAGCATCAATGCTCAAACTCTCTCTCTCTCACTCACACACACACACACACACACACACACACACACACACACACACACACACACACACACACACACACACACACACACACACACACTTGGCTAGCTCTCTGGCTGCTACACCCGCCTGTCACAGCCAAATAATGTGAAGTCAAAAGCAGAAACATGGAGACAGTGTCAAAGTGTGTGTGTGTGTGTGTGTGTGTGTGTGTGTGTGTGTGTGTGTGTGTACAAATACCACTGGTGACAATAACATAGATCCTGAAGGGCTATTTCTATTTCCAGATGCATTTCACAACTTAACCCTCAACATCTGTTCAGAATGAGAGGCTTCCCCTGCCCAGCAACACACACACCCCCACCCCCACACACACACAAACACACATGTGCATATGCAGACGAGAGAGAAAGACAGAGATGTCATACAGGGCAGACTGCACTGAGACACAAGGCGACATGGTTAGCCACACTGGAGGGACCCAAACACCACACACACACACACACACACAGACACACACACACACATACGAAGAAGCAGAAGCAGAGAAGCCCTGAAACATCTCATTATTCATATTTTAGAAACATCTTCAATGCGCCCATGGCATCTCCAGCACCCAAAAATCAGGATGAGTTAATGCTGACAGCACATCAGCTCAGTGTTCAGCAGATCAGTGTGTGTGTGTGCGTGTGCGTGTGCGTGTGTGTGTCAGATGTGCAGCCCTCGCCCTGAGACGCATCAGACTGATGAAGTTCCAGGAGCACAGCGGCTGCATGGTGCTGTGCGGACCGGCAGCTGGAGGTCACTTTGCCCGGTCTCCTCATCAGTCCCCGGCTCTCTGTCACCATGCTATAAACCCCGGTCAGCCGGCGGTGCTTACCCTGTTCTCGGACAGCAGTGAACGGCTGTCTATAGCAGCAGCGTCCGCCTCTCCTCTACGTAAATCCACACTCCGTGCCGGTCAGGTGCGATAGAGCCTCTCCGGTGTGCCCTCCCTGTCTCGCTATGATTCCCGGTGAAGCACGGTGTGCAGACCGCAGGCAGCGCGCGGAGTGAGGGAGGACCGGCTGCGGCGCGGCGCATGCTCCAGCGTCACAGAGAGGAGAGGAAGAGGAGAGGTCTCACTCTGACCGCGAGAGGAGAGGCGTTCTGTTCTTCACTCAGCAATGACAGACTCACAAAGAGCATTTTGCAAGCTTGTGGACCAATAGTTGGTCAATATGTGACAATATAAAACACATCATGATGTTGGACAATATTAGCTCTAACGAAGAGGGCTATTATATGAAACATTAAATATGTGATTGGATTATTTGAACTGTGGAAATGATCCTATTACCTTTAATTTGTTATTTATTTAATATTGTTATTATATGTATTTATCTTGTGAGTTGGAATTGTCATCTCATCAAACTGTTGTGTCTTTGTATCTCTTGCCTGTACTGTAACTACTCTGGTCTTGAAAGAACGTTACGCATCGAACTGATGTCCACAATCACGTTTATTTTCTTCTTTGTACAATTATGAAACACCGTGAAAACATGTTCGCCTAGTAGACCAGCAGTAGAATTATGTTATTACATCGTTGACACTTTTAGCGCCCTTTTACTCTCTCACAAACACAATATAAACAACCGGGGCTCGAGGTCACATGACTTCCGGAAAGTTAACTCTTAACATTTCAACAAAATAAAACAAAGTTCAAGCACTCTTCAAAAAATACAGAGCAATAAATAAGGGCACTTGAGCGTCAGCTACACTCCCACCAAATTACCTTCAAACACATATGCAGATGTCAATACATATACAATATGATCTTCATCAAATAAATCAATTGTAATTTTCAACTCTTTTAGCTTGTTTGTCTTTCCCTTAACTCACATATATTTGAACAGTGCAAGTTCACAATATAATTTACATATTTGAGCAATTCATTTTCATTTACATAACTAAGGCTACATCAACCTTATTAGTCCCTTAGCCTAACGAGGAAATATATAAGTTTCTAGCAACTGCTTGCTTCCTAAATGCTCTCCATTAGAACAACTAACTTCTGACTAGGTCTTTCAACAACGGATGGCTTGTTGAGGCGTTCACCCTTTTCCCCCAACTGCTGCATCAGAAAAGTGATGAAGTCGACAATCAGTAGCTCACCAAAGTTTGTAGGTGTGAAGCATCTTGGGATCTGAATCTTCTCAAGATTTTCCAGATCATTCATCTAACTCTCCCACCTTAGCTTCACCTCGCTTGGCAGTGGATCATCCTATCCGATTCCCTTCTTACACATCTCTCGCAGAACCCTCTTTCCTTCAAGGATGAATGGAGCTAGAAGGCTATTTGCGAGATCCGGTCCTGGTTCTGGTTGTGTTTCTGCTTTCTCTGCGTCGCCATCTTTGAAGACGCCATCCATAAACTTCACATAGTCAGCCTTGAATTTAGGATCTCTTTCCAGTTCCCTTTTAAGGTGCTTTGGTTGAATCAAAGCCAGCCTTTTGTTGTCTGGGAGAAGAGGTCATGCTTTGAATGTAAGAGGCATTTCTAGATGACACAGCTCATTTTGCTGGATTCCTTCCTTTAAGATCTGCAGAAAACGAATATCACCTTGAGATATGCTTTTGTCCCCTGGCCTGGTGTCCGCGAAATCGGACTCCTGCACCTTGATAACGGCTGATGGCGTTACAGGTGGCACCTCCCTGACAGATACCCGATGACAAAGTCCAGTCACATCTTGAGAATTCACACGCTGTGATGCACTTCCTACGATGCTCCATCCAAGGTCGGTCTTAATACCAAATGGCTCGTAATCGCCACCAGTGATGATTTTCCTTGGGGCCAGTGCTCTGGAGCAGTCATAGCCAATCAGTAATCCAACACCGCAATCTATTAGCTATATCTGCAAGGTGTTTCCATTTGATGGCTGTCTTGCAGGTAGGAATGTGCGCACGTTCAAGTGGAATGAAATCCCTTGTATAAGCTGGAGGCAGATCAATGGATGTATTTGAGGTGAAACCTCTGAGTCCACAAACTCTCTGACTCTTTACAATTGAGTCTTTTCCCATCATAGTCGATCATTTTAGTTTTACTGGCTCCATCTCTGTTTGCAGCTTCTCACAAACCTCCTGTTCTACAAAGGTGTGACTTTGGGTGTCCAATAGAGCATACACCAGAGTTTCAGAATTAGGGGTGTTAGATGATGAAATCCACACTGGCACGATCATTGATGTGCCCCCACTTCACCTCCATTCACACAACATGATAGTGAGGATGTATTTCCTTCAAACCTGCTGTGTGTGTAGGGTTTGTCCGCTGAGGAACGCTCTTCATGCAAAGGAGTCGGATGATTCCTTTTGCATATGCCACACATGGCTCTGTTCTTGCAGTCTCTGGAGACATGTCCCTTTCTCAGGCATGCAAAACACAGCTTATTTTCTTGTATGCATTTTCTCTTTTCCTCCACAGTCAATTCCAGTAGCTTTTGGCATTTGAATATGGAATGATTTTCTCCACAGCCGCGGGAACTGGGAAGTCATTTTACTTAGGGGGTGCGGACAAAAGTGGGGAGAGATTTCAACAAGATTAACATGAAGTTTTTCAAATGTACACCATTCGCAGCCCCGCCTCCAGCACCCCTACTTCCCGCGGCTATTGTGCACGAGTCAACAGCAGACTCAGAGATTCGCAAATCCTGACTCACTGTGCAAAACATAGCAGACTCGTGCGGACTCAGAGCCGTAACCGTATAGCAGCAGATCCAGAGATCCAGCAGACTCGTCGTCATGCATTAGTCAACAGCAGACTCAGATTCGCCAAATCGCAAAATAACCCTTTTTTTTTTTATCAACATTTTTTATTAAAGCAAAAGACACTGTGTAGCGGAGGTTAATGTAACGTTAGTTTAATATGCTCGTGAAATGCAACAACTTTTCGGTTTCACCGGTAGGATTTCTACGCTCTTGGTGCATTGGTGATGCTGACTCGTATGACTCAAAGGACTCGTATGATCCGGATCTCTTCAATGACTGACTCAGAAGACTCCGAGTCCGTAAAAGGATCCGGATTTGCCATCTCTACTTTGAATAGAATTTAACACCTATTTCACGGCAAGAAAGTATGAAGGAAAATTGCTATGAAAGAAGAAATACGTCCCATAATTACTTTCAAAGTAAATGTATTCACGTTCAACATAAGAACGATGACTGAACAGAACAGCATAACAGTACAGAACTGTGTTAGCGTGTTAGACAAAAAACTGAAAAAAAGGAACTGCCTAACTGTGAAAGTGTGTGTGTGTATGTCTCTGTGTATGTATGTGTGACAAGAGCTATCTTCTGAGCTCTGCTGCCTTGGCTACAATCTTTCATCGTTGCTGTTGTACAGGGTATATGCAGGAATCCTGAAGTCAAATTTAATACCTTTTAAGACCTTTTTTAAGACCCTTTCCATACATTTTAAGAGCTCATCGCAACTTCGAGTTCTAACCGGTTACATTGGCGACACACTTTACCTCACATTTACTATATACAGTATTGGTAGTAAGATAGCACAACTAAACAGTTTGTGATAACTCCTTATCATAATCCAGATAGAACAAAGCACAAGAGAATGAATTGTGTGACCAACCCAATGCATTGATTTAGGCATTGTTCCCAAGAGATAAAACAGACCGACTACTGAAGCCTCCTCTCCACATGAACTTCAACCTCTCTGTGAAGGTCAGGTTTAATGCAGTATGCTGCTTTGCTGCTTCTGTAGACACACTTTGAGCTCTTTCTGTAGACACACTTTGTGCTCTTTCATTCCAGTCAAACTCCTCAGAAACCACTATTTGACCAACAAACAAAACAATTGACAAAACTTTGAACTATGAAATATATTAAACTTTGGTGAGCTTCAGCGGGGTAATGCCATATAGGAGCTCCCTCACAAATACCCAGGGTTTAAATTGGGCCGGGACTAAGCCCCCGCACATAGGACGATGCTCTGACGTCATCACCCTCGCACATTTGTCATATGTTTACAAAAAATGATATATATGTTAAGACTTTTCTCGTTCTTAATATAGACTATATTTAGGGTCGATATGTGTTGACTTTACTTTAAAAGAGCAGATCTCTGTGACCGGATATAGTTTTTCTGGCTTAGTGAACGTGTGTCTCTTCCTTGGAGGAGCAGCATCGCCCGGACTCCGCTGCTGCTCCGTGGCTCCTCCCTGCAGAGAGTCTGCACTGCAGCGGTGTGTGACAGCAATGTGCAGTCAGGGGAGGCACGGATTGGCCATCGGGAGAGTTGGGACTTAAACGCCGCGACTTTCTGGCTAGCACTTAGCACAGGCATGGGCAAACTAAGGCCCGCGGGCCATATACGGCCCGTTGGGCTTTTTAAACTGGCCCGCCGAATATTGGTACAAAATTGTCCAAATTGTAGTAAAGACCGCATTTATTTTGCCTTTTTCCTCCAATACCCGGCATTTGAGCTGATCCCACTAGATGGCGCACTCTAGACACAATTGACCTTTGCTGGAGTCGGCAACCCGGTAAGATCTAAGAACCAAATACGTGACGCTTACATTGGAGGAGGTCGAGATTAACCTGAGCAATAACAGTTCATGGCGTACAGCGAATACAAGTTGTAACAAGCAGTAGCGCTGAGCAAAGTGACTAGAACGCAACCACACACTTATAAAAAACACTTATATAAAGTCAGGCAACACTAACCAGGCTTAGTGTGATTCTGTTTATTTTACCTTACTTTAATGACCATCCGTTCGCTGTTATTGACCATTGTGAAGAGGCAGACGTTTTCCTGTTGTTTTGTATTATTGCAGTTATCGGATGGAATCAATACATGGGCTACATGTGGCCATCACAAGTAAAAGCATAACGAAAACTAAGCCGGTAAAATATGCGTGTACAAAAAGGCTTATGCCACAATATGATAGCAACAAGTAGTCAAGATAGTCTGATTAGCTTTGGTTGCTATGCTAACATCACCTGTAGAATGCCAGAGAATCTTTCATAACAGCGTTGTGATGCCAAACAGCTTTCAGACTGAAACACATTCACTGATGGAGATGGGGGATATGTATCAGCTGCTTGTGTGACAGTCGGACAGTGAAAACTTTACAGCGGCCGCTGCCGCGAGTTAACGGGAGAATAAACTCCGGTAGACGAGCGGCACTGCAGCGGGCGGTAATGCCGCTGAACCATATTAATAAACAATGCACCACGGCACTCTGGAAAAAGGTATAAGGTTGGAGAAGTAGTTCTTTAATTTAATCTGCCTTCGTATGATTAAAAACTACCCGACGCAGTCCTCTATTGATGTTGTTGTGAGCGGTGTTGCGGAGAAAATCAGCGACGTAAAACGCCGTGTGGGTCATAAGAAGGCACGTAAACGGTTACGCCATGACGCAAACGATGACGCAATGACGCAATAATTCACCTATGAACCTAATTCACCTTTGAACCTGCATCTGTAACAATGAGTGGACCAAAGAAAAGAAAAGTCGACAATGAGTGCTGAGTGTTTAATGAGGAGTGGACAGCTAAATATTTTTTCACCGATCTGCTACTGGCCCGGCCCGTCTGTCAAATTTTAAAACTCATAGTGGCCCCCAGGCCAAAAAGTTTGCCCACCCCGGACTTAGCATGTGGGTTACTGGTGTTTAATTTCAAGTATTACAATTAATACATTCTTTACCACTCAGATAAAGATTACATGTGTTGTGTTCAAAATTCCAGGAAAGACAAACGACTTCTAAGATCAACTATTTATCAAAAGAGAGCAAAATATATATATATTCACTTGGCCAAGGACTCCGTCGCGTCATAGAAATTACAGGCAGCAAAGCTATAATCTGTAACCACTATTTCCGGAAAGAGCCCCGAACCTCGTGTGTGCATACATTTTTATTACACAGGGCGTTGCCCGTACATTTATGATTGGTCAAGACTAGCTGAAGAGATACCATGGTTTAGACTTGGGTTGCAGTCGAATAGTCCATTTAGCTTAGGAACCTTCCTAACGGAGTGAAATGACCCGGAATTCCCTCAGTGGCAGCCATGATAAGTGCCGTTCGAATTCTCTAGATGATAGGAAAGGAGGTTTCAAACTTCCTTTATAACCTCCTTTAGCTTAGGAACCACTGGACCTCCCTTTACGAAAGGAGAGGAGAAAGTGCTGCCCCACAATGCCTTGCAGCCGCAGCATTTGCCGTCACACAACATTCGGCCGTTCACGGAAACAACCGATTATGACCGAGAAATTATATCATGAAAGTTACGGTGCTTATTAAGCTTTTTAAAACGTGTGTGGTAAGTTGCCAAAGTGCTTTGTTTTGAACGTTCATCAGTATTATAATCAAAAAGAGAAATATGAACGTTAGTTTTTACTGAAATTATCAAATAAAGTCAACATCTCACAGTCTTTACTGAGCTGTGTGGGGGTTCTTCAACCTTTAAAAGATGTTTGAATGGTGATATACACAGTGATAGATGTTAAGGACTAACGTTTATAATAAATACATTTGTATTGATTTTAAGATCTTTTCATAGTTCATACAATCATACGTATTGGGATCATTTGTATTAATGTGGACCGGAGGGAGAGGGTGACGAGCATAAGTTTCACTTTACTTTTTTATTTCAATTCCAACTTTGGTCATGAAGAATATGTTTCTCTGTTGTCCACGTTCATAAAGCCTAAAGCAACAGCATCAGAGCACGGTGCAGAGTCTCTAGATGAGTTTACAGTAGTCCCTCGTTCTTATTATACATCCATGTTGTAGTCCGCTGTATAGAGAACTGTAGTTTCCATAGTTTCCCCACAGCAGCAGACGCACATTTATGACGTCCGCTGGCGCATCATAAACACGTCGGATAGTGAAAGTGCAGTCGGATTCTCTAAAGTACCGCAGTCTCTTCTCCTAAGTCCTTTTGAATTCTCCTATCCACTATCCCTTAACCCCGTGACGTTTCACACAGAGGTCAAGGGATAGACGATAGGGATAGACGTTAGGAGCTGATTTTTGGACTATTCGACCGGTAGGTGCACAGACTTTGAAAAAAGTCTCTTGGCAACACGATCCTCCAATCAGCATTCGGCCTGTGAAAGTCCCTCCCTACTCTGTCGCCATCATACTTAATTTGTTTTTGCTGAAGTCTCCTAGCTATTAGTGGGAGCGGAACTCACCCAAAGCTCAAGGTCAGAGTCTCAATAACTCACTGTCTTCTTATTGCATCTACACCTGGCTTTGCTACATTAGTATTGCAAGCTGAAAACTTTTTTCTGACTATTCCCTTCGTTGGTATCTAACCCATCAGAACCTGGGATTAGTGATTGTGTTTATTGTTGGAGCACCACCCTTTGGAGTGGTTGAAGGTTCGAGCCCGCTCCGCGCCGTTCGTTGATGAGTGGTCTGCTATAAGAGGAAGGACTCAGACACAGAGATATGAGGTTAACAATAAGCTGATTTAATGGTAAAAGCAACGGTACAATATAACGAAGTACTTCGGGCCCTGGTTCTACTACCGTGCGATATACGTATCAGACAGTCAGACAGAACAGGGGCCCCGAGTATAAAGAAGTTACAATATTTATACACACTGTTGGATTTTAAGCACCCTTCAGTTGTTGAAGGTTCGAGCCCGCTCCGCGCTGTTCGTTTGATGAGTGGTCTGCTGTAAAAAGGAACGGCTCAGACAGAGATATGAAATTAAACGATAAGCTGATTTAATGGTAGAAACAACAGTACAATATAACGAAGTACTTATATAACGAAGTACTTCGTGCCTCAGCTCTTCCACCGTGCGATGTACGTATCAGACAGTCAGACCGAACAGAGGCCGCGAGTGTACAGAATTCACAATATTTATTCCCACAAACGGAGAGGAGTTGTGTGGGAGGAGTTGTGTCGGTTGCTCCTCCCTAGGTGTTCATCCATTGGTGGACTCACTCCTGGGCGAGCCCTAGGCAGTGAATCAGAGTGAGTCAGCCATTGACGAGGTCTAAACAGCGAATCAGAGTGAGTCAGCCATAGGTGTGGGAAGTTTGGATCTCCTGCGCCGCCGATCAGTCCCAGGTCATCTTTTATGGCAGCCATAAAATAAACAATTCTGGGTTGAACGGGGGTGAGGTACCAATCCTTATCTTCGTTTATCCTCAGCACCTGGCCGTACCACTCCGCATCCCAGTCTTTCTCTCAGTACAATCTCTGCATAGACTCAATGGTGTCAGTTTTATTACCTTTCTCCTGCAACCCCCCCATGCTCCTATCCGGCCCATTAAAAACCCGGGGGGGGGCGACTGAATCCTCTACATTCCTATGTCAACGCACACACAATTGACCACAGCAAACAAAGGAAAATAAGAACACTTGGTCTAGTTTCATAAGTATACATTTTACATAGACAAAGTTATAATTATTAAAACAGGTTATATAGGATATACAGGTTACTTTAATCCCCCTTTTGATCTCACCTCCAGAGATCAATTCACACATAGCATTCAAAACATAACCACTGTCATTCTTTTCTACTGCGTCTGTCCCACAATGAGCGGATACAAGGCACAGAAACAACAATCACATGTAATTAAAATGGCAATACAAGTAGCTATTGAAATCAAAAGAGACATTATTAAACCTTTCCATTGACCAAACATGTTTGTAAACCATTCCTCCAAGGGGTTGTGTATCCCTGATTGTTCATGCATAGTTATGGATAGTGTGCGAAAGCCTTCTAAAGCCTTTGTGACGGAACCGTCCGGAGCCGTATTGTTTGGAATGAAAGTACAACACATATCACCAAACATTGAACACACACCTCCTTTCTCAGCTAACAGCATGTCAAGGGCCATTCTATTCTGTTTCAGCCATAAGGGAAGTCGGCCCCAGCTGTTCAGCGAGTCCTTCTACAGGGTCCCTAGTGAGATTAGCTAAAGCACATTGTAATGTACATAGTTGATCCGGTCTGCATTATTCCATCACTACCTGCTTGGAAAGTGAAGGTTTGTTTAGGAGACATTTTGGTAACAACTACCTCATGTTTGGCCCGTTTGACCCTAGTTACGGACTCCTCTGGCGGGGGAATGGAGTCTGGGTGGTCAATGGAATCATTAAAACAAAAAATAAAGGCAAGGGTGAACACACATTATTTCTGTTATTAATAATAGGAGATTTACTAGGACACAAGGAATTAACACCCAATCAATAATAAGGCTATTCGCTAAAGGGCCATATAACTAAGAATGGTGTTCAAGATACAAACAGTGTCCCAAGTAAACCACGATTCCCACTAGCAGAGTACACCAACAAACAATAAGGAAGTGTAATCCACAGTCTGTCATTGTTGAGTACCTTTAATCAGTGGTCCGTGTTATTGTAATTAGGTTGAACACAATGCTAAAATCTCCTAAGGAGATTTTTTAAAACTAGGGTGTAAAATAGTACCCTGTAATGATAAATACTGTGCTCCCAGAACCTGTTAAATATAAGGTTCAGTAAAACCTGTTAAATAGAAGGTCTGGTGAGTGGGGAGACTTCCACTGCCCTTTAACTATAGGGATAACCTCTCGTTATATATAACCTACTACTCTTATTAGAAAGAGGCCCTATAGGTGGGCATAGAAATGCTGCTACTTATTGGAAAGTGCCCCTAAAGGTGGGAGAAAAAAAGTCGGGTCCTATATGGAGTCGTGTGTTTCAGAGTAGACTCGTGTCCGCCTCCTCGCCGGCCGTAATCTCCTTTCCAAGATCGCCTGTTGTTACCTCTGTGTCTTTGTCCTTGTCATCTGTTGTGTGGGTCGTTGCTTCTGCTGGGCTGTCGTCGTCAGATGTGTCGTTCTCTCGTCCTGCTGCAGCGATGTCAGTCTGATGTCGTCTAACGTCCTTGCTGGAGGTTTTCCCACGGCGCACTGGCTCCAATGATACAAACGTTTCCCCCTTTCCTTCGAGCCGAACTGCATGTGATGTCCTCTGAGTCACTCTGTGCGGGCCGGTGAACCTTGGGTTGAGCCACTTCGGACGGATGACCTTCAGCCAGATGAATTCTGCGGTGTTAGCCTCGTGCTTCTCCGGTCCCCCTTTGGCGTCAGCCACCTGGGTGAAGAAATCTCATACCAAGCCCTTAAGTTGCTGGTAATATGGTTTGCTATCCATCTCTTCTACTTCTTTCCCTACTGCTAATGCTCCAGGACCCGGAAACTGATGGCCGTGGGTCAGCTCAAATGGGGAGAAACCTGTCCCTCAGTTAATGTGTTGATACAGGTGTTCCTTTAATGTCATGAGGGGAACTGGGTGAGGGGGGGTTAGAGGTGGAGGGAAGCGTATAGGGAGGGGGTCGGGTCTTAAAAGGGGTTGTATAAATCTGGATAGAGGAGGGGACCGCCCTCTGGGATGTCTGGGAGGGGCCCACCATATGGCTTCTCCCTCCTGAATGGCTCTATCACTTCTGTGGGAGGGGCTGGTGCAGGACTGGGTGGGGCTGCTATGGCGGGCAGATTTTTGGCGGGAGTTTTGCTCAGAGGGCAGGTTACTGCCACTCCATTCATAACTAAGGCTGCGTTATGGCCTATTCTCCTTAGCTTGTCAACTAGCTCCCTTTCTTTGTTAAGTTTAGAAGCCCTGTAAAACCTGCCTTCTGCTTGTTGAGAGTTTCTAATTTCTGAACCAACTGTCGCTCGTATGTATTGAGTGCTGTGGCTAGGAGACTTATTGCCTCGTCACCCTCTACTCTATTCTCTGCGATCATCTGATCGTGTAAGAAACGGAGATCGCTGCTCGCCTTTTTATGATCTCCGGGCTTAAGTCCGCTAAGTATCAATCTCTCTGCTTGTCCCCACTGTTCCCTTAAACTCCCCGGAACAGGGACTCCTAATTCTCTCTCTTCACGTTCAAATTCTCCTTCCATTTTGACTTCGTTCGTATCTGCTTCTCCTAAAGGTTTTAGTTTTTTAAAAAATACCAGATATCTCTGCGTACTATAATTTACTAATTATTGTAGTTTTATTCCCACAGGTATACAGTCTGATAGTTTTCGGTGCGAGGTGTATTTCAACCCGTTGCGGAGACTCACAAGAGCGCTTCTCCTAAAGGTTTTAGTTTCTTATAAAAAATACCAGATATCTCTGCGTACTATAATTTACTAATTATTGTAGTTTTATTCCCACAGGTATACAGTCTGATAGTTTTCGGTGCGAGGTGTATTATAGGCGGCGCGTAAGGCTCAGGTTTGGGAAGGCTAAATAACTTGTTTTACCTGACGCTGCCTGCCTCCGGCGTCTATAGAAAAGAGATCAACTCAGTGAAAGCTGCGCCTGATCAGAGCTCAGCGTGCGGAGTTTAAATCTATCAAGTCATATTACAGGATAAAGGAAATACAGTTTAAACTGCCGTATGAAGAGAAGACGCCGACGTGTCGCACTTATCATTCATATCACATCATCGATCATATAATATCATAATATATCATATATTTCCTTGTCTAAGTCAGCTTCTCGAGCCGTATCTGACCGTGCAACACTTACATTGTCACATACTGTATGCAGAAGTATTATTTTAAGCAACACATTAGGTTGACGAAACACTCAACTCAAATGTAATTAAAGTCAGATCCACTCGTGTCTTAGATGGGCAACAGTGATAACATAAAACTGTTGTACGCTTTCAAACACTCGGTAGTTTATTTATTTTTTAACCAGTTGCTCTATATTCACCTTGCAGGTGCAACTATGTGGCTTGTATCCTTTATTATATGTTTAAGTCATGGATGTTTAAAGTTCATATTTGTCTAATATTAATTTACTTTTCATTAATGAAGTATGACGCTGCGCTGTTAGTACACTTGTCCCTTTCACGTGAACGCGCTCTCAGCTGGAGAGAGAAACCCTGGCTCGATTTACCGAGTTGATAACCAGCGTCGTAGGACCGCTTAGCCGTTACGTTAAGCCCGCGCTGATTGGTCCAAATTGACCAATCCACGGACTTCCTCACACACACACACACTCAGTGCAGGCAGCTCTGCTGATTTCTCCTCCCTGGCTGCAGGCTGATAACAGCCAGTTGGCATCAAGGCGAAATTCTCTCTGCAGACCCATTCTCACAGCGCCTATCAACCTTTTTCTTACTCAATATCAAGCCACACTTAATCACACTCAAAATAAATATACCTAACGTAACCCCAGATCCGTCTAAGGTTGCCTGTGTACTTAGTCGATGAGCCCCAACCCCAGAATTCGTCTAAGAATTACTGTGTGTGTCACCTTATTTCTCAGAGTATTTCAGCTGGACTTCCTTTACAAATTTAAAACCACTGAAATCTCGGACGATGATTGCAGCTGGACTTCCTTTACAATTTAAACCACTGCAATCTCGTTACACAGTTAATATATTCCCCGTACAGTCTAGTTGACTTTTATAGTGCGATGTATATTTCAACAGATGGAGAGACTTCCAGAAGCGCTTCTACACCCCTTTCGGCGATGTGGCTTTTGGCAAGGAGTCGAAACCCAGTCTACAGAATCTCTTTATCGTCACGTTTAGTCTTCTAGATTAACCCCACAGCAAGAGTTTGCGAGATCCGGTCATTTCAAATTGATTTTGAAAGTTGCGTTTCTCCTCTTGAAATACCCCACATATAACACAACTGCAGCTCCTCTTTGAGACTGGAAAGTGTTATTCTGTAGTACTGCTCTTTCTACCGTAAGACTAAAACACTGAAAATGCCGCTGACAACTCTAAAATTTTGTAGTATAGCCAATCACAGATTTTGATAATAACAGGTATCTGCTCACCTTTCTGTTGTAGGGCCCTGGTTTAGTTGTCAGAGGTATTCGAGGTGTCTTCCCTGGACCGTTCGTCCGCTGGCTGCCGGTGTGCCTTCTATGAGACCCTACTCATCACGTCGGTCGGTCACCAAATTGTTGGTTTAAGCACCCTTCAGTTGTTGAAGGTTCGAGCCCGCTCCGCGCTGTTCGTTTGATGAGTGGTCTGCTGTAAAAAGGAACGGCTCAGACAGAGATATGAGATTAAACAATAAGCTGATTTAATGGTAGAAACAACAGTACAATATAACGAAGTACTTATATAACGAAGTACTTCGGGCCTCAGCTCTTCCACCGTGCGATGTACGTATCAGACAGTCAGACCGAACAGAGGCCGCGAGTGTACAGAATTCACAATATTTATTCCCACAAACGGAGAGGAGTTGTGTGGGAGGAGTTGTGTCGGTTGCTCCTCCCTAGGTGTTCATCCATTGGTGGACTCACTCCTGGGCGAGCCCTAGGCAGTGAATCAGAGTGAGTCAGCCATTGACGAGGTCTAAACAGCGAATCAGAGTGAGTCAGCCATAGGTGTGGGAAGTTTGGATCTCCTGCGCCGCCGATCAGTCCCAGGTCATCTTTTATGGCAGCCATAAAATAAACAATTCTGGGTTGAACGGGGGTGAGGTACCAATCCTTATCTTCGTTTATCCTCAGCACCTGGCCGTACCACTCCGCATCCCAATCTTTCTCTCAGAACAATCTCTGCATAGACTCAATGGTGTCAGTTTTATTACCTTTCTCCTGCAACCCCCCCATGCTTCTATCCGGCCCATTAAAAACCCGGGGGGGGGGCGACTGGATCCTCTACATTCCTAAGTCAACGCACACACAATTGACCACAGCAAACAAAGGAAAATAAGAACACTTGGTCTAGTTTCATAAGTATACATTTTACATAGACAAAGTTATAATTATTAAAACAGGTTATATAGGATATACAGGTTACTTTAATAGTTGATCCTGTCTACATTATTCCATCACTACCTGCTTGGAAAGTGAAGGTTTGTTTAGGAGACATTTTGGTAACAACTACCTCATGTTTGGCCCGTTTGACCCTAGTTACGAACTCCTCTGGCGGGGGAATGGAGTCTGGGTGGTCAATGGAATCATTAAAACAAAAATAAAGGCAAGGGTGACACACATTATTTCTGTTATTAATAATAGGAGATTTACTAGGACACAAGGAATTAACACCCAATCAAATAATAAGGCAATTCGCTAATGGGCCATATAACTAAGAATGGTGTTCAAGATACAAACAGTGTCCCAAGTAAAACCACGATTCCCACTAGCAGAGTACACCAACAAACAATAAGGAAGTGTAATCCACAGTCTGTCATTGTTGAGTACCTTTAATCAGTGGTCCGTGTTATTGTAATTAGGTTCCTCTGAACACAATGCTAAAATCTCCTAAGGAGATTTTTTAAAACTAGGGTGTAAAATAGTACCCTGTAATGGTAAATACTGTGCTCCCAGAACCTGTTAAATAGAAGGTCTGGTGAGTGGGGAGACTTTCACTGCCCTTTAACTATAGGGCTAACCTCTCGTTATATATAACCTACTCTTATTAGAAAGAGGCCCTATAGGTGGGCATAAAAATGCTGCTACTTATTGGAAAGTGCCCCTAAAGGTGGGAGTAAAAAAGTCGGGTCCTATATGGAGTCGTGTGTTTCAGAGTAGACTCGTGTCCGCCTCCTCGCCGGCCGTAATCTCCTTTCCAAGATCGCCTGTTGTTACCTCTGTGTCTTTGTCCTTGTCATCTGTTGTGTGGGTCGTTGCTTCTGCTGGGCTGTCGTCGTCAGATGTGTCGTTCTCTCGTCCTGCTGCAGCGATGTCAGTTCTGATGTCGTCTAACGTCCTTGCTGGAGGTTTTCCAACGGCGCACTGGCTCCAATGATACCACGTTTCCCCCTTTCCTTCGAGGCGAACTGCATGTGATGTCCTCTGAGTCACTCTGTGCGGGCCGGTGAACCTTGGGTTGAGCCACTTCGGACGGATGACCTTCAGCCAGATGAATTCTGCGGTGTTAGCCTCGTGCTTCTCCGGTCCCCCTTTGGCGTCAGCCACCTGGGTGGAGAAATCTCATACCAAGCCCTTAAGTTGCTGGTAGTATGGTTTGCTATCCATCTCTTCTACTTCTTTCCCTACTGCTAATGCTCCAGGACCCGGAAACTGATGGCCGTGGGTCAGCTCAAATGGGGAGAAACCTGTCCCTCAGTTAATGTGTTCATAAACAAAGTCCGACACCGGCTATATCAACCTGTTTCAGAGGAAGGTGGAGTCCCCTGTGCCGTCTTGACTTGCCGTGTCTTCTCTGTCAGAGGCAGAGGTTTCATCCTTTTTTTTTTTTTTAGTCCTAAAAAATTTGACGCGTTTTGCAACAAAGTCAAGTATTTCTTCATCTGTAGGTGTATGTGTTGATACAGGTGTTCCTTTAATGTCATGAGGGGAACTGGGTGAGGGGGGGTTAGAGGTGGAGGGAAGCGTATAGGGAGGGGGTCGGGTCTTAAAGGGGTTGTATAAATCTGGATAGAGGAGGGGACCGCCCTCTGGGATGTCTGGGAGGGGCCCACCATATGGCTTCTCCTTCCTGACTGGCTCTATCACTTCTGTGGGAGGGGCTGGTGCAGGACTGGGTGGGGCTGCTATGGCGGGCAGATTTTTGGCGGGAGTTTTGCTCAGAGAGCAGGTTACTGCCACTCCATTCATAACTAAGGCTGCGTTATGGCCTATTCTCCTTAGCTTGTCAACTAGCTCCCTTTCTTTGTTAAGTTTAGAAGCCCTGATAAAACCTGCCTTCTGCTTGTTGAGAGTTTCTAATTTCTGAACCAACTGTCGCTCGTATGTATTGAGTGCTGTGGCTAGGAGACTTATTGCCTCGTCACCCTCTACTCTATTCTCTGCGATCATCTGATCGTGTAAGAAACGGAGATCGCTGCTCGCCTTTTTATGATCTCCGGGCTTAAGTCCGCTAAGTATCAATCTCTCTGCTTGTCCCCACTGTTCCCTTAAACTCCCCGGAACAGGGACTCCTAATTCTCTCTCTTCACGTTCAAATTCTCCTTCCATTTTGACTTCGTTCGTATCTGCTTCTCCTAAAGGTTTTAGTTTTTTATAAAAAATACCAGATATCTCTGCGTACTATAATTTACTAATTATTGTAGTTTTATTCCCACAGGTATACAGTCTGATAGTTTTCGGTGCGAGGTGTATTTCAACCCGTTGCGGAGACTCACAAGAGCGCTTCTCCTAAAGGTTTTAGTTTCTTATAAAAAATACCAGATATCTCTGCGTACTATAATTTACTAATTATTGTAGTTTTATTCCCACAGGTATACAGTCTGATAGTTTTCGGTGCGAGGTGTATTTTAGGCGGCGCGTAAGGCTCAGGTTTGGGAAGGCTAAATAACTTGTTTTACCTGACGCTGCCTGCCTCCGGCGTCTATAGAAAGAGATCAACTCAGTGAAAGCTGCGCCTGATCAGAGCTCAGCGTGCGGAGTTTAAATCTATCAAGTCATATTACAGGATAAAGGAAATACAGTTTAAACTGCCGTATGAAGAGAAGACGCCGACGTGTCGCACTTATCATTCATATCACATCATCGATCATATAATATCATAATATATCATATATTTCCTTGTCTAAGTCAGCTTCTCGAGCCGTATCTGACCGTGCAACACTTACATTGTCACATACTGTATGCAGAAGTATTATTTTAAGCAACACATTAGGTTGACGAAACACTCAACTCAAATGTAATTAAAGTCAGATCCACTCGTGTCTTAGATGGGCAACAGTGATAACATAAAACTGTTGTACGCTTTCAAACACTCGGTAGTTATTTATTTTTTAACCAGTTGCTCTATATTCACCTTGCAGGTGCAACTATGTGGCTTGTATCCTTTATTATATGTTTAAGTCATGGATGTTTAAAGTTCATATTTGTCTAATATTTATTTACTTTTCATTAATGAAGTATGACGCTGCGCTGTTAGTACACTTGTCCCTTTCACGTGAACGCGCTCTCAGCTGGAGAGAGAAACCCTGGCTCGATTTACCGAGTTGATAACCAGCGTCGTAGGACCGCTTAGCCGTTACGTTAAGCCCGCGCTGATTGGTCCAAATTGACCAATCCACGGACTTCCTCACACACACACACACTCAGTGCAGGCAGCTCTGCTGATTTCTCCTCCCTGGCTGCAGGCTGATAACAGCCAGTTGGCATCAAGGCGAAATTCTCTCTGCAGACCCATTCTCACAGCGCCTATCAACCTTTTTCTTACTCAATGTCGTTACACAGTTAATCACACTCAAAATAAATATACCTAACGTAACCCCAGATCCGTCTAAGGATTGCCTGTGTACATTAGTCGATGAGCCCCAACCCCAGAATTCGTCTAAGAATTACTGTGTGTGTCACCTTATTTCTCAGAGTATTTCAGCTGGACTTCCTTTAAATTTTAAAACCACTGAAATCTCGGACGACCATTGCAGCTGGACTTCCTTTAAATTTTATAACCACTGCAATCTCGTTACACAGTTAATCACACTCAAAATAAATATACCTAATGTAACCCCAGATCCGTCTAAGGATTGCCTGTGTACATTAGTCGATGAGCCCCAACCCCAGAATTCGTCTAAGAATTACTGTGTGTGTCACCTTATTTCTCAGAGTATTTCAGCTGGACTTCTTTAAATTTTAAAACCACTGAAATCTCGACGACCATTGCAGCTGGACTTCCTTTAAATTTATAACCACTGCAATCTCGTTACACAGTTAATCACACTCAAAATAAATAATACCTAATGTAACCCCAGATCCGTCTAAGGATTGCCTGTGTACATTAGTCGATGAGCCCCAACCCCAGAATTCGTCTAAGAATTACTGTGTGTGTCACCTTATTTCTCAGAGTATTTCAGCTGGACTTCCTTTAAATTTTAAAACCACTGAAATCTCGAACGACCATTGCAGCTGGACTTCCTTTAAATTTTATAACCACTGCAATCTCGTTACACAGTTAATATATTCCCCGTACAGTCTAGTTGACTTTTATAGTGCGATGTATATTTCAACAGATGGAGAGACTTCCAGAAGCGCTTCTACACCCCCTTTCGGCGATGTGGCTTTTGGCAAGGAGTCGAAACCCAGTCTACAGAATCTCTTTATCGTCACGTTTAGTCTTCTAGATTAACCCCACAGCAAGAGTTTGCGAGATCCGGTCATTTCAAATTGATTTTGAAAGTTGCGTTTCTCCTCTTGAAATACCCCACATATAACACAACTGCAGCTCCTCTTTGAGACTGGAAAGTGTTATTCTGTAGTACTGTTCTTTCTACCGTAAGACTAAAACACTGAAAATGCCGCTGACAACTCTAAAATTTTGTAGTATAGCCAATCACAGATTTTGATAATAACAGGTATCTGCTCACCTTTCTGTTGTGGGGCGCCCTGGTTTAGTTGTCAGAGGTATTCGAGGTGTCATCCCTGGACCGTTCGTCCGCTGGCTGCCGGTGTGCCTTCTATGAGACCCTACTCATCACGTCGGTCGGTCACCAAATTGTTGGGTTTAAGCACCCTTCAGTTGTTGAAGGTTCGAGCCCGCTCCGCGCTGTTCGTTTGATGAGTGGTCTGCTGTAAAAAGGAACGGCTCAGACAGAGATATGAGATTAAACAATAAGCTGATTTAATGGTAGAAACAACAGTACAATATAACGAAGTACTTATATAACGAAGTACTTCGGGCCTCAGCTCTTCCACCGTGCGATGTACGTATCAGACAGTCAGACAGAACAGAGGCCGCGAGTGTACAGAATTCACAATATTTATCCCACAAACGGAGAGGAGTTGTGTGGGAGGAGTTGTGTCGGTTGCTCCTCCCTAGGTGTTCATCCATTGGTGGACTCACTCCTGGGCGAGCCCTAGGAATCAGAGTGAGTCAGCCATTGACGAGGTCTAAACAGCGAATCAGAGTGAGTCAGCCATAGTGTGGGAACTTTGGATCTCCTGCGCCGCCGATCAGTCCCAGGTCATCTTTTATGGCAGCCATAAAATAAACAATTCTGGGTCGCACGGGGGTGAGGTACCAATCCTTATCTTCGTTTATCCTCAGCACCTGGCCGTACCACTCGCATCCCAATCTTTCTCTCAGTACAATCTCTGCATAGACTCAATGGTGTCAGTTTTATTACCTTTCTCCTACAACCCCCCCATGCTCCTATCCGGCCATTAAAACCCGGGGGGGCGACTGGATCCTCTACATTCCTAAGTCAACGCACACACAATTGACCACAGCAAACAAAGGAAAATAAGAACACTTGGTCTAGTTTCATAAGTATACATTTTACATAGACAAAGTTATAATTATTAAAACAGGTTATATAGGATATACAGGTTACTTTAACACAAACGGGGAGGAGTTGTGTGGGAGGAGTTGTGTCGGTTGCTCCTCCCTAGGTGTTATCTACTGGTGGATTCACTCCTGGGCGAGCCCTAGGCAGCGAATCAGAGTGAGTCAGCCATTGCTGCCCTGGAGACCGTTTTCCACTCCGTACAGAGCGTGGGAGGTTTGGATCTACTGCGCCCGCTGATAAGACCCAGGCCATCTTCATGGCAGCCATGGGGTAAACAATTCATGGGGTCAACATGGGTTGATCATAACAATCTTTATCTTCGCACCTGGCAGTACCCTCTTTGTATACTCTAAGTCTCCGCACAGTCTCTGCACATGACCTCGCTACTTTCAATGTTGTAAGTTTAAACACTTTCCCATGCAACCCCTCCCCACGCTCCTGTCCACCCTATTAAAACCCGGGGGGGCGACTGGGTCCATCCATTCCCAAGTCACGGCACACACAATGAGCACAGCAAGCAAATAATACAACAATAAGGATATTGCCCTAGTTTCATAAGCAGTTTCATAAGCATACATTTTACACAGACTATTGGCGCCTAAGATATGTCGGGCCAAGGTTATAATTATTGAAACAGTTTATACAGGTTACTTTAATCCCCCTTTTGACCTCACCTCAAGAGATCAACTTACACAAAGCATTCGAAACATAACCACTGTCATTCTTTTCTACTGCGTCTGTCTCCCAACATTATATAAATCCATCAGAAGCTGGGATTTAGAGTACTTTAAACCTTCGGGAACTGCCCACCATAACAACCTCTTATGACAGTGAGGGAGACCAAAGTATGTTAAAACTGCGTCCTGTCTGCTGAGTCATCATACTGTCCTCTCCCTCCAACGCATAAGCCAACAAGGGCATTTGGTACGGAGGGGGAGGGGCAGCTTTTCCTTCAATGGTGGAACTGATGAATCTAACACACAATGAGCGGATACAAGGCACACAACAACAACCACATGTACTAAAATGGCAATAAAAGTAGCTATAGAAATCAAAAGACATTATTAAAGCCTTTCCATTGACCAAACATTTGTAAACCATTCCTCCAAGGGGTTGTGTATCCCTGATTGTTCATGCATAGTTTTGGATAGTGTGCGAAGGCCTTCTAAAGCCTTTGTGACGGAACCGTCCGGAGCCGTATTGTTTGGAATGAAAGTACACACATATCACCAAACATTGAACACACACCCCCTTTCTCAGCTAACAGCATGTCAAGGGCCATTCTATTCTGAACTGCCATAAGGGAAGTCGGCCCAGCTGTTCAGCGAATCCTTCTACAGCGTCCCTAGTGAGATTAGCTAAACGGAGCACATTGTAATGTACATAGTTGATCCTGTCTACATTATTCCATCACTACCTGCTTGGAAAGTGAAGGTTTGCTTAGAGACATTTTGGTAACTACTACCTCATATTTGGCCCGTTTGACCCTTACGGACTCCTCTGCGGGGGAATGGAGTCGGGTGGTCAATGGAATCACTTAAAACAAAAACAAAGGCAAGGGTGACGATCGTGACCAGGGCTAGCCCTGGCAACCATCTCCAACTCCCATACATGGTTAGGTTGTTATTTTCAATGTAACACAACAAGGGTTATTTTGTTATTAATAATAGGAGATTTACTAGGACGCAAGGAATAAACACCAATCAAATAATAAGGCTATTCGCTAATGGGCCATATAACTAAGAATGGTGTTCAAGATACAAACAGTATCCCAAGTAAACCACGATTCCCACTAGCAGAGTACACCAACAAACAATAAGGAAGTGTAATCCACAGTCTGTCATTATTGAGTACCTTTAATCAGTGGTCGTGTTATTGTAATTAGGTTCTTCTGAACACAATGCTAAAATCTCCTAAGGAGATTCTTAAAACTAGGGTGTAAAATAGTACCTGTAATGGTAAATACTGTGCTCCCAGAACCTGTTAAATATAAGGTTCAGTAAAAACCTGTTAAATATAAGGTCTGGCGAGTGGGGAGACTTTCACTGCCCTTTAACTATAGGGCTAACCTCTCGTTATATATAACCTACTACTCTTATCGTCAGATGTGTCGTTCTCTCGTCCTGCTGCAGCGATGTCAGTTCTGATGTCGTCTAACGTCCTTGCTGGAGGTTTTCCAACGGCGCACTGGCTCCAATGATACCACGTTTCCCCCTTTCCTTCGAGGCGAACTGCATGTGATGTCCTCTGAGTCACTCTTGCGGGCCGGTGAACCTTGGGTTGAGCCACTTCGGACGGATGACCTTCAGCCAGATGAATTCTGCGGTGTTAGCTCGTGCTTCTCGGTCCCCCTTTGGCGTCAGCAACCTGTGTGGAGAAGTCTGAACCAAGCCCTTAAGTTGCTGGTAGTATGGTTTGCTATCATCTCTTCTACTTCTTTCCCTACTGCTAATGCTCCAGGACCCGGAAACTGATGGCCGTGGGTCAGCTCAAATGGGGAGAAACCTGTCCCTCAGTTAATGTGTTCATAAACAAAGTCCGACACCGGCTATATCAACCTGTTTCAGAGGAAGGTGGAGTCCCCTGTGCCGTCTTGACTTGCAGTGTCTTCTCTGTCAGAGGCAGAGGTTTCATCTTTTTTATAGTCCTAAAAAATTTGACACGTTTTGCAACAAAGTCAAGTATTTCTTCATCTGTAGATGTATGTGTTGATACAGGTGTTCTTTTAATGTCATGAAGGGACAGGAGAGTGCCAACGTAACTAGAGTGTTGAAGTTCCCCTCCACGGGTCGGGGTTTGAACCACGACCATGGCTGGGAGATTCTTGGCTGGGACAGGAGTAATAGCTACTCCGTTCATGGCGAGTGCCGCATTATGACAAATCCTCCGTAATTTGTCTACCGCCTCTTTCTCTTTGTTCAGTTTATTATGGCTTAATAATCCGGGCTTTTGTTTGTTTAGGTCTCTGAGTTTCTTTACAAGCTGTCGTTCATAAATATTTAGGGCAAAATCTAGATTCCCAAATGTCTCGTCGCCCCCTACTCTGTCTTCTGCTATCATTTTATTGCGTAGGAAAAGGAGTGTCGGCACAGGCCTTCTTCCGGTCTCCTGGTTTGATCCACTAAGGATCAATCTCTCCGCCTGTCCCCACTGTTCCCTTAAACTACCCGAACAGGAACTCCTAATTCTCTCTCTTCACGTTTAAATTCTCCTTCCATTTTGACTTCGTTCGTATCTGCTTCTCCTAAAGGTTTTAGTTTTTATAAAAAATACCAGGTACTTCTGCGTACTATAATTTACTAAATATTGCAGTTTTATTCCCACAGGTATATAGTCTGATAGTTTTCGGTGCGAGGTGTATTTCAACCAGTTACTGAGACTTCCAAGAGCGCTTCGACACCCTCTTACGAGGATGCGGCCCAAGGCACGGAGTCGAAACCCAGTCTACAATAACCTTTGATCGTCACGTATATGCTATCAGATACAAATAAGATTCTACAATACTTTCAGGGACGGTCCTTTCAAATTGATGTTGAAAATATTATAATATACAACCACAGTTAATCACACTCAAAATAAATATACCTAACGTCGCCCCAGATCCGTCTAAGGGTTGCCTGTGTACGTTAGTCGATGAGCCCCAACCCCAGAATTCGTCTAAGAATTACTGTGTGTGTCATCTTATTTCTCAGAGTATTTGCAGCTGGGATTCCTTTACCATTTTATAACCACTGAAATCTCGGAGGATGATTGCAGCTGGACTTCCTTTACCAATTTATAAGCACTGAAATCTACAAACACAGTTTTTATATTCCCCGTACAGTCTAGTTGACTTTTATAGTGCGATGTTTATTTCAACAGATGGAGAGACTTCCAAAAGCGCTTCAACACCCCCTTTCGGCGATGTGGCTTTTGTCAAGGAGTCGAAACCCAGTCTACAGAATCTCTTCATCGTCACGTTTAGTCTTCTAGATTAACCCCACAGCAAGAGTTTGCGAGATCCGGTCGTTTCAAATTGATTTTGAAAGTTGCGTTTCTCCTCTTGAAATACCCCACATATAACACAACTGCAGCTCCTCTTTGAGACTGGAAAGTGTTATTCTGTAGTACTGTTCTTTCTACCGTAAGACTAAACACTGAAAATGCCGCTGACAACTCTAAAATTTGTAGTATAGCCAATCACAGATTTTGATAATAACAGGTATCTGCTCACCTTTCAGTTGTGGGCGCCCTGGTTTAGTTGTCAGAGGTATTCGAGGTGTCTTCCCTGGACCGTTCGTCCGCTGGCTGCCGGTGTTCCTTCTATGAGACCCTACTCATCACGTCGGTTGGTCACAAATTGTTGGAGGACCACCCTTTGGAGTGGTTGAAGGTTCGAGCACCGCTCCGCGCCGTTCGTTGATGAGTGGTCTGCTATAAGAGAAGGACTCAGACACAGAGATATGAGGTTAACAATAAGCTGATTTAATGGTAAAAGCAACAGTACAATATAACGAAGTACTTCGGGCCCTGGTTCTACTACCGTGCGATATACGTATCAGACAGTCAGACAGAACAGGGGCCCCGAGTATAAAGAAGTTACAATATTTATACACACAAACGGGGAGGAGTTGTGTGGGAGGAGTTGTGTCGGTTGCTCCTCCCTAGGTGTTATCTACTGGTGGATTCACTCCTGGGCGAGCCCTAGGCAGCGAATCAGAGTGAGTCAGCCATTGCTGCCCTGGAGACCGTCTTCCACTCCGTACAGAGCGTGGGAGGTTTGGATCTACTACTGATCTACTATAAGTCCCAGGCCATCTTCATGGCAGCCATGGGGTAAACAATTCATGGGGTCAACATGGGGTGATCATAACAATCTTTATCTTCCCACCTGGCAGTACTCTCTTTGTATACTCTAAGTCTCTGCACAGTCTCTGCACATGACCTCGCTACTTTCAATGTTGTAAGTTTAAACACTTTCCCATGCAACCCCTCCCCACCGCTCCTGTCCAGCCCATTAAAACCCGGGGGGGCGACTGGGTCCATCCATTCCCAAGTCACGGCACACACAATGAGCACAGCAAGCAAATAATGCAACAATAAAAATATTGCCCTAGTTTCATAAGCAGTTTCATAAGCATACATTTTACACAGACTATTGGCGCCTAAGATATGTCGGGCCAAGGTTATAATTATTGAAACAGGTTATACAGGTTACTTTAGGGGACAGGGACACACAGGGACAGAGTTTGGGCTGTGACACTTCCAACCTTCCTTTTGACCAATCTTCATCCCACGAAACAGATGGACGATGTTCTGGAGGAAGGTGATGGCCTTTTGGTACTCGTCCATCTTGAGCCTGCTCAGGGCTGTAATTGGATGGCGAGATGAAATGAGATCAAACCAATGATCAACTTGCTCCAGGAGCCACACTGTAAATAAACATTGATTGATTGATTGACAGAGGGCGGTTTTCTTGCTGCACCGTGTATTTCAGCCCAGCACTTGTAGCCTTACTGAATACATTTAGAGCAAGACCAACCTTCATCTTTTCAAAGTGACTTGGCTCAATGGCTGCAGCTGAAAGATGGGGAGCTATTTTTAATGCGATCCCTTCTTGAAAGGTCAATAAGTCCTTAATGGGGACCACTGAAACCTCGTTAGAGGAGAGGTTCTCTCTGTTTACAATATCCTCAGGAATTATGAAGACCTGCCCACGGACAAGGGCACTTTTTAGATTTTTTACCAGATGTGGGACATCAGGCATGAAATAAAGCTGCCTGTCTGGTGTTGCTGGATGTGGCACTGATATTTTATTTTGGTCGACCCCAAAGGATTTCCAACACACACTGCCTTCAATTTTAGGAATTCAAAGACCTCTGTCAACACACCAGGCTCAAACTTAACACATTGCATCCTTCTTTGCAGTGTTCTTATTCCTGGCAGGGGAATCTGCAATTCCTGCAGAGTCTTGTAACCTGTTGGTCCGGCAGCAAAGCGAATTTTTAAAGCCTTCTTAATTGTGTCATTGCTCCATTTAATCCCCTTTGTGGTAAGTCTGCCTAATGCCTTAAGTTGGTCTTTTGAAAAAGTTTTCTTAAATTTGTTGTCCCTAATTTTCATTGTTTTCTTGAGAGGTGCATTTTCCTTCCTTATTTTTCTTAGTGCAGCCTTTGCTTTTTTGGTGATCTTTCTTGTCTCTTTAATTTTTTTATTAAATCCGTTTGACTGGCTGCTGGCTGACTGGGTGGTGTCAGCTCTCCCTGTCTCTCCTTACTAGCCATGTCCTCTCTTTCTTCACCCTCACTTTTCCTTCTCTCAGTCTCCTCATCCCTTCTTCCCTCAATCTTTGAGACTAATGTAAGTAGAAGACATGGCACTGTTCATTTTTGAACATTCAAAATATTATACCACTTAAAAATAAGAAATGTATCTTTTATTATTAAGAGTTCATACTTATTATACCTGTGTCACCTTTCACACTATAGCTGTGATCATCAGCTATGGGCTCTGTATTTACAGGTCCTGGGGTGCATCGTGGTGCAGGGCCCTCCTCTTTTTTGACCACAGGGCGATGCACAAAGATGGTGGGAATAGCATCTGCTCTCAGCCTAGTCTTGCCCTTCTTGGTATGGACAAACTGGTCTGCCTCAAAATGTGCCTACAGAGTGACTTGAGGTTACTTCCCACACACAACTCAGTTTTGTCTGCCATTAACATTGAACCTTGTTTAAAAACATGTACAATGGTGTGAAGCAATAAAGATTATTTTCACTGTGGTACTGTCTCCAGTCCGACTCCACTCATGCAGCAAAGGAGTAAATAACTGTGAGCCTCTGTTTCTGTGTTCATCAAAACAAGCGTAGTTGCTCTTGTCTGGTTGTCGCTTGCATGGCTTCAGAGGACATGTGCATAAAGTTGGGTTATTCTTTGCTTTTCCACATTGTGCTGCTCAGTGTCTTATAAATCTCTGCAACACCAGGTTCCATTATCTTGGAAAAGTTAGACTGATAGGCTGTAGCAATTTCCTGGGAGCAGTTTGTACCTCTGTAAATCGAGGGGAAATAATCGTTTTAACAAAGCTGGCATTTTTCAGTGTGGTATGTCCTTTTACCCATATAATCCAGGGAGATATATGCTGTTCAATTGAAAGAGATGGCCAGTGAGCAACTAAAATGAAAAGTGTATGTATGAGCTTGTGTGTGTGTATGTGTGTGATTTCCAGTTGTTTGTAGTGAGTTTGCGCTTATTCACGCAGGCAGTTTGGCTTTTGTGTGTTTGTGTGTGTGTGTGTGTGAGATCCTACCCCTGGGCTGTGTGTGTTTGTGATAAAGAGATAGAAAAGCAGAGGAAGAACGAGGGCAGAGAGAGAGCACAGAGAGATGAAAGAGACGACGGGCGAGCAAAGAGCGCAGAGATAATGGACGCAGGAAAAGAAAATAAGTAGGACAGACAGAGACGTGGGGGGGGTGATTTTGAATTGCAGATACTGACAGATCACATTGACACAGAGATACTTTAAGGAAGCAGGGAAGAGGTATCCAAACGGCAGATACAATTCAAGTCAATGTGTTTTTATTTTTCATTCCTTTGTGCTTGCATGATTAAAATGAAGTTCTTTAAATAAATATTTCTATAGCCAGGGGTTAGACACATAGGCCTGCACTGTTACGTCATTGGCCTTGCACATGTTAAACAATGTATATCGTTAAAATAAATGTGTTTACAATGTTTGCTCCACACAGAAGATGCTGCTGCATATCAAAAAAAGCGCCCCCTAAAGAAACAGCCAGATACCAGACAAATCCCAGCTTAGCGACCCACTATGGTGAAGGGGTCTTTCACGGTGTTGGGACTCCGTAGTAAGTTAATAAATAAAATATATTCTAATTTCACATTATCCTCTTTTATTGTGAAAGTCCAGAACCATTTCCTGTCAACCTGGAAGTGCTCATCACACGACCTGAGGACAACAATGTACAGTATCCATTGGTCACTGTAGCCTCACCTATGAGCAGTGTTTCCGTTAGCTGTATCGCTGTGAGGACAGAGCTCATTGTACCGCCTGCAGGCCCTGGAACGACGGTTCTTGACCTTTTTTTGCATGAGGAATAATAATATTTGTAGGTTTCATTAGGGGCTGTACACATGCTGTCTCTTAGAGCTGCGCTTATTGAGAAATTAAAGAAAAACTTCTGAGACAGAACACACATCTCAGCAAAGACAGATGGGGGATGATTTAAAATCAAGAACTAACTGTAATGTCAATACAAATGGCGGGTTTGGCCAAAAACTTGTACTTTCTACTGACGGTAGAATATTACCTGTTTATCGTCTCTCCTATAGTACAAAAATAAAATAAAATAAATATTGTTTAAAATAAAATATTGTTTGTTTCCGACCGACCCTGCCGATTTAAGTGCGACTCGATTTATTTGATCAGCGTGGGGAAAAAAAGTCCGGAAAATACGCTATGTTTTGGTGCGAAAGATGTGGAATGGGCCAAGGACGAAACCATTACATTTTGGAACGATCCAAATCACAGGGTGGATCCATGACTTTAGTTTCATGTTCGCTGCAGTTGCATTGGCGGAGGTCTGCGCTGTTGGAGTACCGTTCTATTTTTTTGTGTAGGCTTTCAATAAAGGCAAACTCTGGCCCACTTGCATGGTGGAACAAAAAACAGCGATCGTTACCCTAAACTGGCGTTCCGGCCACTGTCTGCAACCCGTTTACAGCGCATTTTCTCAAGTTCGCTTTTACCGGAAAATGTGGACAAATAAATCGGCTCACAATCTGAAGAGATTGTAGGAAGCTTAGCACTTTCTTGTTCGTTTACTACAGTTTGTTAGTTCGTTTATTTGAATACCGTTTACTGTTTTGGTATTAAATAAAACAAAATGTATAGTTGTATTTTTGAGTGATTTGTGATGTCGGAGTATTGCAGTTAGGCCTACTGTTACGGCTATTTCATTAAAACCATTTGTTGTTATAACAGAAAAATGTGTGCTTTGTATCTTGGTTTGACTCTTGTTAGGTTAAGGTTGTAAAACGTTATAGTCTTAAATGACAGAATAAGTAACTGTCGGCCCTAGTTGTTCCTCGGGCGCTGTACTGCACCTGCCGATTAAATGCAGAGGACATATTTAGTTTCAATGTTACTTGCAATTACCGAGAAATGACAGTACACACATTATAAACAAATATATGTATTAAATTGATATGCAAATCTAAAAACCATAAATGCAATTTATATATGTTTTTTTTTCTCTTAACCTCTTAAGCCCGATTGCCCCCGCCGGATAACACAACAATATTGCACGAAACTGTGTCTCAGGACTTCTTAACATTTAACAACATATTAATGTGTCATACCCACTTAACGGGAAGAAACTCAGCTATCAGACAATATGAACCATTTTTAGCTTAACAAAACACAAGGGTAACAGCAAGCCTCTAAATTAGCACTAAGCGAAAAAATGCTAACGCACTTAGCACATAACTCACGGTAGCGATATTTTATACTTCATGCTATCTGCACAAACTAGATATCATATGAAAGCTATATTCCCGGGGAAGCATGCCCCCGGACCCCCCTAGAGGAGGTTAGGTCCTCCCCCACTTAAATCATGTCCACATGCATAGGATACTAAATACAGTTGCACACATCTTGTGTCCATATCTTTCTGTTTTGGTGATCATGCCACAACCGTGCACGTGCATGCATGCACGAGTCATGGCAAGATATCTGGATTAAGAGGTTGCTTTTTCTTTGCACAGCATGAAAGAAAGGCCAAATGAATGGGCTGTGATTTTAGTATTTTTAAGCAGAGGTCAATCATTTGTACGGCCCTCGGAGGATGTTTAAAAAATTGAAATGGCCCTTGAGAGGAAAAAGGTTCCCCAGCCCTGGTTTAGATGGATTTAGGAACTTCCCCTCAATTCTATTGGCTCTAACGGTTACAAAGAGGTGTCAATCACCCAAATTGACCAATGGGTTCCAGAGATACGGCAAATACACCCAAATGAGTCTGCCTGGACTTACTTTTTCTAAACCTCTCTTAAAAAAAACAAATGTCACTTGTTTTGCATCAATCTTGATACATGGTACTTATTATATGTTATAGTTTGGATTCCTAAAGGTTTTTGGCTACTATCCTATCATTCAAGGGTGGTTTTCACTATAAGTAATGTTTTCTTTTAGGACGGAAACTATAATTTAATTTGTTTTACTATGTTCAATCTGAATTTACTTTAAAGTAAAAACATCTATATTGATTCTGACACTTCTACAGCCAACTCACAGGTGTATCATTGCTTTGAGAAAAAAGATTATTAATTTCCCCCTTTTAGAACTGAAGATATAGTCATTTGTTCTGGGCATGTCTGAACCATTGGACAGACATGGCCAACGACGTGGTGTGAACTTCTCTATCGCTCGTTCACACATTAAATCGACAATACAAAACCAGGGTTGCCAACTTTGGGTACCTGGCTGGAGTGAGATTTTGATATCATGGGTTTAATTACACATATGCGCACGAAATGACTGCTATCGTGTCAGTAGCGGGACCTTAGCATATATATAGGATATATATACAATATATACAAATACACAATATTGGACACAGACTATAAAGGGCACAAAGTTTCATTCACTAATGAAAGTCAAACACATGTTTGTTTCCACTGTTTTATTGTGTGCATAGGCCTGTCGCGATAAGCAAATAATTGACTTATCGTATGATAAATAAAAATGAACTCGATAAATTGCCATTTACATGAGGATGTGTCTAGCAGTTTGAAAGGATGTACTTGAATTATTATTATATATTATCATTATGTCAGTGGTCTAAAATAGTCATACAACGGTGCCGACAATATTATCGTTTATCGCAATCATTTCCGGGAAAATGTATCCAACAAAATTAATTATCGTGAGAGGCCTATACATGAAACACACACACACAAACCAATCTACAGACTTACTCCAAACTGCCAAATATATTAATTAACGCACTCTCACTCTCATATACTCTTTGACTCTATTTTGGCCTAGTAGAACAATAAGCAGCAGACTTTTACTTCTTTATCATTTCTACTGGATCTTAGATCTGCGCATGCGCAATACGGGTCGGGGATTGACCAACCGGCTCCCACTGCTCTGCTGTCTGTTAACGTTGTTAAGAGTGGTGGGGGCGGGGAGGGAGGGGATCGACAGCTTGAGCAGCTGTCAACTCAACATTGTAAATAACCAACCAAAAACGATCGCCGGTTCATCTTGTTTTTGGCGTGAGAATAGTTTGGGCAGCGTGAGAGCGTGAGATTGAGAGTGAAAGCGTGTGTCACACGCCAGATGCGTGAGAGTTGGCAACCCTGACAAAACAACTACAGATTCTACAAGCATTTTGTTCATATGCGATTTAAACGGTAAATGCTGATAGATTGTACACATCATATGAAACGTAGACTAGCCTACATTTATTATGGAGTTTATGTCCGTGCGAACAGAGCCGCAATTTACCCACAGCAAGATCGTTTGCTACTGAGAGATATGCAAAATACATCGCATTTAGTACGACACAAACCTCCGCTGCGGATTTTCAAAGAAAATACAGTAAAACTCTGGTTGCAGTCCCAAGTTTAATAGGAATTTAACAATAAACACAAGATAATTATTTACACTGCTATATTTACAAATAGCATTGTTTACTCACTCATACACTGCGTGTCTCTGTTGCAAACTAATGGGAGGAATGGTGCCGCTTGTGCTGAGACATCAGTGAAACAATTTCGGGATCCAATGGAGAGTTTTAGTCTCATATCACAGTCCACATTGATCCTGTTACGCTGCTTTGTTTTCAGACCAACAAGTGCAGAAAAACCAACTTCACAGTTGTAGGTGGTTGGAAACGGCATCAACAGTTTCAGAGCAGCGTCAGCCAGCTCTGGGTGCTCAGGCTGGACGTGGACCCAAAAGTCTGTCAAGCTTTTCTCTCTGAAAGTCGTCCTCAGTGTCCCATCAGATGCGATGTCCACAAGGCTGTCAACCTGTCTCGGTGGGAGCTTGGAACTGACGTGTTCGATGTGTGTTTTGTCCCCAAATGGATTCCTGATCCACTCAAAGCCTGCATCTAGTTCTGGGAAATATCTTCCCAGCTGAAAGTGAAGGCCTTGCAGATGTTAGGCTCCCCCTGTGGTGTTGGTCGGCAGGGAACGACAAAAAAGAAATTCATCCTGCACACCGCCAGCATAAATATACCTAACAAAACACAGCGGATTTGCCTCATTCCCGATATCAGTTGACTCGTCCAGCTGCAGTGTGAAAAACTGGCTTTGGCATAAACGTGTGATCAGCCAATTTTTCACATCTTCAGCCTTGGCTGTTATTCTCCGCTGGACAGTGTCATTGGAGAGAAAAATTCCGGGAATTTTCAAAGATGGAAACTTTCCATGGGAGTTAACGGGAATTTAATGGAATAAACGGGAATAAACTGGGAATTTTCTAAATTGAAGGTTGGCTCTTCATAGGGAACTTAAATATAGTTGGGGAAAGTATTGTTAGAATGCGTGGAAAAAGGTAGGACCCAAATGCAGAATACAAAAAAAGGTAAAAAGTTCTAGGAACAAAAAGCAGCTTTATTTTAAAAGCTGATGAACAAAAACATGGCATGAAACACACAGGTAGCACAAGGTAGCAACAACACATAAACTGACAGTGACCAACATGGAGGGAGACAGGAAAGACAATGAACCGACAAGGAACACACGGGAAGACAAGACTAAATACAAAGAGGGGTAATCACAGGACAAGACACAGCTGAGCAGGGGAGGCAGAAACACAAGGGCAACAGGTGAACACAATCAGACCATCAGACAGGAGGGAAAACACAGGAAGGAAGACAAGAGACAGGGAGAACAGAACAGCAAAATAAAACCCAAAACAAGACAGACAAAACTAAAATCGTGACAGAACCCCCCCTCAAGGGACGGATTCCAGACGTCCAAAAAACAAAGTCCAACACTTCCAAAAGGGTGGGTGGAGGGGGTCCGGAGGACGGGTTTGGGTTTGGGTTGACAGCCCAGAGGCAAGGCAGAGGAACAGGAGGTGGTCTCGGACGGACGGCCCGGGGGCAAGGAAGAGGAACAGGAGGTGGTCTCGGGCGGACGGCCCGGGGGCAAGGCAGAGGAACAGGAGGGGGTCTCGGGCGGACGGCCCGGGGGCAAGGCAGAGTTCAAGAAGGGGCGAAGGCCACAGCAGGCGAACCCAGGGGGCCAGGCATGAGGGCGAAAGCAGCGGCTGGGAGAGTCAGGGGGACGGGCTCGAGGGCGAAAGCCGCTGGGGAACTCAAGAGGCCGGGCACAAGGTCGGGCAAGAAGGCGGCGACGGGACAGCTCCGGATGGCGGGCAGGAAGGCGGCGACGGGACAGCTCCGGAGGACGGGCACGAAGGCGGTGACGGGATAGCTCCGGAGGACTGGCAGGACGGAGCCGGGACAGCTCCGGAAGACGACGTACACCGCAATGGGACCCCTCCAGTGTCAGCTGGATCGCCGGAGCACTGGGATCGAGAGCAGGAGCTGGTGGGACCCCTGGCGGGACAGGCGTAGACGGGACCCTGGACGGAACATGGGCTGGTGTCAGTGGGACCCCCGCTGGAACAGGAGTCTGCGGGATAGTCACCGGTGTTTCCGGGACAGGTGTTCCCGATGAAACAAGGGCTGGTGTCGGCAGGACCCTCGGCGTAGCACGTGTCGGCGGGACCCCCAACAGGACAGGATATAGTGTTGGCAGGAAACCCGGCGGAGCAGGTGTCGGCGGGACCCCCAACAGGACAGGACATGGTGTTGGCAGGAAATCCAGTGGAACCCCCAACGAAACATGACATGGAGTTGGTAGGACCCTCAGCGGAACCCCCAACGACACAGGACATGGAGTTGGCAGGACCCTCAGCAGAACCCCCAACGACTCAGGACATGGAGTTGGGATTAGAGAAGGGACATGAGAAGGGACTTGAAAAGTGACTCGAGAGGGAACTTGAGAAGGGACTTGAGAGGGGACTCGAGAGGGGACTTGAGAAGGGACTTGGAAAGGAACTCGAGAGAGGACTTGAGAAGGGACTTGGAAAGGAACTCGAGAAGGGACTTGAGAGGGAACTCGAGAGGGGACTCGAGAAGAGACTCGAGAGGGGTCGATTTGACGTAATATCGGCCGCAAATCTGGATCAGCTCCGTTGCACCCCCGTTTTTAGAGATTTGGGTACGGAGGAAAAGAGGGGGTTTTATTTTCTGACGCTGCGTGAGTTCACACATATTTATGTATAAAAGACATAAAAAAGTGCATTTTGCATGATAGGTCCCCTTTAATAATCGGACTGAAACCTCTCTGCCATCTCATATAACACACACTTCCTTATTTATCTTTGAATAATAATAACATTAAAAATAAAGACGACTATACTACGGTCCTTTGGTCCTGAGATTAGCGCCTGCAGGCCGGCTCCATGGACCTGTCAGCTCCGGACCGCGCAAAATGCGTACATGAAGCGCTAAGTCATGAGCGCAAGAAATCATACCCTCGTGGGGACGCGCTCATGTGATTGGCTTAGAATGGAGGAGACATCTGATTAGCTATAGATTGAAACAATTACAAGTATGAATCGGGTGACCATCAGGGGAGTCTCAAAAAACCCACAAACGAATGCACAGCGATCCGTGCACAGAAAGCGGTTTCTGTTTGCAGGTTCAGAGGTTTTAAACGGAAAACAAATATGTGTGGATCAAAAATACATATGTAAAACTTTTGTCTGTATTTGGATTTTATTTACATGTATATGAAATGGAACACATTTGTGTGTGCATTGAAAAACATTTGTGTGGATCCTGAAATACAAGTTTGAATCCTTTTGCAGATCATGAAATACAAGTGTGAATCCTTCTGTGTGCATTTGTGTATTATGAGACTGATCTAAGCCCATACAGCGGCTCAGGAAGAAAAGCCCTCAGGATTACAAAAGACCCCCATCACCCCAGCCACAAACTGTTTTGTCTGCTGCCGTCTGGCAGGCGGTACCGCAGCATCAGGACTAAAACCACCAGACTCAGAGACAGTTTCATCCCACAGGCCATAATTGTTAAACACCTGAACTTTTGAAATGACATCCACAACATTAATCTGGCTGCAATTTAGAATTTAGAAATGATTTATCTAATATATCATATTCAATCACTTGCATATAGACTCTATTGCACTATTCCACAATTTAACTTTTTTACAATTTTTTTGTATTTACTTGCACTATTTTTTCAGTTTTTTCAGTTTTATTGTGTTGCACTGTTGGAGGAGCCTGTGACCTAAGATTTTCATCATCATAACTACACTGTAGCTATGTACGCATGACCAATAAAAGCCTTGAACCTTGCTACTACTACTGCTGCGTGTGTAGACTTCTTCATGTCGGAGGCACTGGAGAAGCAGAAGAAAGAAACTGAACTGTTTACTGCCCAACATGCACAGGCAGTTGTCAGCTGCCTGGAAGGTTCCAAACCACGAGTCATCTACTCCAGGGGTTTTCAAAGTGTGGGAAGATGAGCCTCCCCTCAGACATAAGAACAGCCGCGCCCCCCCTCCCAATTATTATTGCTATTATTATTATTAGGGCCCGAGCACGGAATGCTAGGACCCAACGGCGTCCTAGCACGAAGTTGGGTCCATGAGGAACATTCCTCATGGAATTGCGGACATATTTCTAATTAGCTTCCATTAGCCCCGCCTCCGACAAAGTCGGCCATTTTGAAAAATGTGCGTTTTTCATGCATTTTAAGCACATTCTTGCAAACTCCACCTAGGGAAATGATCGGAAAAATTCCAATCCAGGACAAGTTCAGCCCATATCCAATATGATGCTAAATTGCTAAGGAATATTCGATCGCTCAAACGAGGAGCTCGTAAGCGAACGGAGAATTTTCCATTTTTGACGATTTACATGTCACAAATTACTCCAAACTATTCCAAATTACTCAAATATAGTTTTTCCGATATTCACGAAATGCTGTATACACATTGCTATTATGATTGCACACATATTTGAAATTGCTTTTCATTAGCCCCGCCCCCCAAAAAGTCGGCCATTTTGAAAAATGTGCGTTTTTCATGCATTTTAAGCACATTCTTGCGAACTCCTCCTAGGGGAATGATCGGAAAAATTCCAATGCAGGACAGGTTCAGCCCCTAGCCAATGTCATGAAAATTGCCGAGTACATTTTTGATATCTCAATCGGGGAGGTCATAAGCTAACAGCGAATACACCATTTTAGCATAATGTTAAAAACAGTGAAATATTACCATAAATTTCCATCTTTTGTTTTTCAACGCCACAATTAGTATACAGCATCGGTGGAGGGTCAGACACATTACCGTAGAAAATGAGCATGTTCCAGTCGATAAATATGGCCATCATTAATCTAAACCTGTTTGCAAAAAGTCGGGGCTTACAAAGAAATGCTCATAACTGGTTAGGGTTAGGGTTAGGGTTTAGAGTTAGGGTTAGCCCTAACCCCTAACCCACACACACACACCGCTTCTGCTGGCGGCAAATTCAATTACAACAGACACCTAAACACTCCACAACACACACCTACTCACTGTACAACACACACATACAGCTCCTAAAGCATATCATGTATATCAGGATACAGCACTTGTATATTTTATTATGTGAAGCACTATATGGTTTCATGAATAATATCTACTCTTTACTTGTAGATATCTACTAAAGCATACAAATAAAGTGTGCAATGTAGGCCTGTTACATATGTTATTGCTGTTCTCACTGTAAACATCGCGTCTGAATGAAAGCAGTTGTATTAAATAAAATAGCCTAACATCCAGGCGAGATGTGATTAGTGAGTAAACAAACGGTAAAGGGCAGAAAGTCTGATGCACATTTGATCATCTTAAATAACTTGTAATCACAACGGGAACAGTTTGCAGAGCTTTGCTTCCTTGACATAAGTCCAGCCATGCGTCACGCCTCTTTCAAACATCTGTTGCCTGAAATCGACTCCGGAGGATACATCAGTGTACCCTCGGTTATAGCTCCTCCAGAGAGACTCCTCTCTTCTCTCTCCGCTCTCCTCTAAATCAGTGTACCCTCGGTTATAGCTCCTCCAGAGACACTGCTCTCTCCTCTCTCCTCCTCTCTCCACTAAATCAGTGTATCCTCGGTTACGGCTCCTCCAGACAGCCTCCTCGATAATCGATCCTCGACGAGCCTTTAGAGAAATTTGTTTTCCTTCGAGACGGCGCGCCGACATCCGTTTCCGGGTCGCTGCCGGAGGACCTGGGAGCCTGGGACGCCAAAATGAGATAAATGACAAACGGCTCATTTCGGAGGACTCGCGCGCGTCTGCTTGACGCCGGGACGACCGGCCGCCCTCCCCGACAGGCGCACGGACGCGAGGGCCCGCTCATCACTGCGCGCACTTCTGCGACCGCAGTTTTAATTATTGTTGTTGTTGCTATAATGCAGGGGTATTATTATCCAGTGGAATGCCCTTACCTACTGGCCTAGTTAAATCAAAGTGGTTACTTTTTTTTGGCTGGGCAGTGTAGTTTTACACACCGTCTTATTTGACTTTCTCAGGACTTAAAGGTCCCATGTCATGCTTTTCTGGTTATTACCCGTCACCTTGTGTGTTATGTAGGTTTTTATGCATGTAAACGGTCTGCAGAGTCACAAACCCTCAAAGTACACCCTGTAGCGAGTAAAACTCTAACATAGAAAATTCCTCCCCAAAACGCCTCGTTGGAGATTTCTCAGTTTCTTTCTTTGCTCCACGGATGGGTCCGTTTGGTTCTGAACCGGAAGAAACCAAATGGACCAATCCGTGGAGCCGTTACGTTACGTCCGCGGAGCCGTTACGTTAAGCCTCTGCTGATTGGTCCAAATTGACCAATCCACGGACTTCCTCACACACACACTCAGTGCAGGCAGCTCTGCTGATTTCTCATCCCTGGCTGCAGGCTGATAACAGACAGTTGGGATCGCTCTGAAATTCTCTCTGCAGACCCATTCTCACAGCGTTTATCAACCTTTTTCTTACTCAATATCAAGCCACACTTATTGTTTTTACTTCGGCTGTGAGTTTGTGTGTGCTCAGGATGAGTTTGGCTGTGTTTCGCTGTGTATCGCTAAACAAGGAAACCACACCTCCACGGAGCTCAGCGCGATTCACAACGTCCCGACTAATCAGAGCACACTGCTCACAGGGAGGGGGGGGCAAGAGCTGCAACGAGCCGTTTAGTGGAGAGAGTGAATACTGCTGAATACACATACTTTACAGAGATGCTGTATGCGAAACCAATGTGAGTTTGGAAAAATGCACAGTATAAATCTATTTTAGTATACCTCAACAATGGAATTATGATCAACGGAAATGGCCATGACATGGGCCCTTTAAAACTGTTTTTTGGGGGCAGACCCACACAAAGAAAAAAATATATTTACACACGTAAGGTCATCATCTTAACAGTTTTTTATGCTCATCGAGTCATCTGTGAGCAGAGCATCAAGTTGGCATGCCTATTACAGCTGAAAGCGGACATTACCATCTTGTTCAGCAAATTGATTCAATTTGATTCAAAGTACAGCCAAACTTGACAGTCTCTTCTTTGTCATTGTAGACTGCAAAAATCTCATTCCTTCCGTCTACTTGGGTCCGAATGCTTCTCGTTTTGCGCCGTCCCGTTCAAATAAAATCGCTGCCAATCACATTTTTTCGCTCGCGCCAGGGCCGGGGGAGGGGTTACAAGGCTCGCGTCTTGTGCTGCATTCACTTGCACTCGGACATTAGGGATTTTCTCTCATAAATGTCCGATGAGCCACAACTTTTATTTCAAAACAAAGCTACCAACTGGGGTGGCAGCTGGGGTGGCAAGGCTATTTTTACCCCGGTAGATCCGCCCCTGCTTGACCGGTACTTGCTTTTGATCAAAGTCAATGCGGAAAACCCGCACTCACATCACACAGGTAGGCGGAGGTGAAGGGAATGAGCACTTTTACAGCCTTTTTGGCGAGGTGGGGGAACTCGGTCTCCACAGACAGCCAAAAGTGTGCAAGTGATGTTTTCTGCCAGACGCTGTCTCTTCTCTCACTTTAGGTAACTTCACAAAAAATCGATCCATGTTGCCGCTCGCATAAAGTTAGCTGAAGTTAAGTAGCTGAAATTCTCGTTATTTTCTTCTCACGCTGCGCCTCCCCTGAAGCTCTCTGGCGGTTCTTTATTTAGTCATACGAACATAGCTACAGTGTAGTTATGCCGATGAAAATCTTGTGTCACAGGCTTCTCCAACAGTGCAACAAAAAACACGGATAAACAGAAAAATATAGTGCAAGTAAATAGTAAATAGTAATACAAAAAGAAAAATTGTTTAAAAAAAGTGAAATAGTGCAATAAGAGTCTATATGCAAGTTATTGAAATATGATATATAGGTAAATAGATAAATAATGTTTTTATCATTTTTAAGTAGCAGCCAGAGGAATATTAAGGATGTTGTTTCAACAGTTCAGGTGTTTAACAGTCTTATTGCCTGTGGGATGAAACTGTCCCTGAGTCTGGTGGTTTTAGTCCGGATGCTGCGGTAACGCCTGCCAGACGGCAGCAGACAGAACAGTTTGAGGCTGGGGTGAAGGGGGTCTTTTATAATCCGGAGGGATTTCTTCCTGAGGCGCTGGGAGTAAAGGTCATCCATGGATGGCAACTCCGTCCTGGTGATGTTCTGTGCAGTTTTCACCACCCTCTGTAAAGCCTTACGATTGAGGGCGGTGCAGCTGCCGTACCAGGCCGTGATGCAGCCAGTCAGGATACTCTCTATGGTGCACCTTGTTGGATTGAACCACCCTTCAGTTGTTGAAGGTTCGAGCCCGCTCCCCGCCGTTCGTTTGATGAGTGGTCTGGTATAAAAAGGAAGGACTCAGACAGAGATATGAGATTAAACAATAAGCTGATTTAATGGTAGAAACAACAGTACAATATAACGAAGTACTTATATAACGAAGTACTTCGGGCCTCAGCTCTTCCACCGTGCGATGTACGTATCAGACAGTCAGACCGAACAGAGGCCCCGAGTGTACAGAATTCATAATATTTATGCCCACAAACGGAGAGGTGTGGGAGGAGTTGTGTCGGTTGCTCCTCCCTAGGTGTTCATCCATTGGTGGACTCACTCCTGGGCGAATCAGAGTGAGTCAGCCATTGACGAGGTCTAAACAGCGAATCAGAGTGAGTCAGCCATAGGCGAGCTCTAAACAGCGAATCAGAGTGAGTCAGCCATTGACGAGGTCTAAACAGCGAATCAGAGTGAGTTAGCCATAGGTGTGGGAAGTTTGGATCTCCTGCGCCGCCGATCAGTCCCAGGTCATCTTTTATGGCAGCCATAAAATAAACAATTCTGGGTTGAACGGGGGTGAGGTACCAATCCTTATCTTCGTTTATCCTCAGCACCTGGCCGTACCACTCCGCATCCCAATCTTTCTCTCAGTACAATCTCTGCATAGACTCAATGGTGTCAGTTTTATTACCTTTCTCCTGCAACCCCCCCATGCTCCAATCCGGCCCATTAAAAAAACCCGGGGGGGGCGACTGGATCCTGCGTCTGTCCCCCAACATTATATAAATCCATCAGAAGCTGGGATTTAGAGTACTTTAAACCTTCGGGAACTGCCCACCATAACAACCTCTTATGACAGTGGAGGGAGACCAAAGTATATTAAAACTGCGTCCTTGTCTGCTGAGTCATCATGCTGTCCTCTCCTTCCGATGCATAAGCCAACAAGGGCATTTGGTACGGAGGGACAGCTTTTCCTTCAATGGTGGAACTGATGAATCTAACACACAATGAGCGGATACAAGGCACACAACAACAACCACATGTTACTAAAATGGCAATAAAAGTAGCTATAGAAATCAAAAGAGACATTATTAAACCCTTCCATTGACCAAACATGTTTGTAAACCATTCCTCCAAGGGGTTGTGTATCCCTGATTGTTCATGCATAGTTATGGATAGTGTGCGAAGGCCTTCTAAAGCCTTTGTGACGGAACCGTCCGGAGCCGTATTGTTTGGAATGAAAGTACAACACATATCACCAAACATTGAACACACACCTCCTTTCTCAGCTAACAGCATGTCAAGGGCCATTCTATTCTGAGCCATAAGGGAAGTCGGCCCCAGCTGTTCAGCGAGTCCTTCTACAGCGTCCCTAGTGAGATTAGCTAAACGGAGCACATTGTAATGTACATAGTTGATCCTGTCTACATTATTCCATCACTACCTGCTTGGAAAGTGAAGGTTTGTTTAGGAGACATTTTGGTAACAACTACCTCATGTTTGGCCCGTTTGACCCTAGTTACGGACTCCTCTGGCGGGGGAATGGAGTCTGGGTGGTCAATGGAATCATTAAAACAAAAATAAAGGCAAGGGTGAACACACATTATTTCTGTTATTAATAATAGGAGATTTACTAGGACACAAGGAATTAACACCCAATCAAATAATAAGGCATTCGCTAATGGGCCATATAACTAAGAATGGTGTTCAAGATACAAACAGTGTCCCAAGTAAACCACGATTCCCACTAGCAGAGTACACCAACAAACAATAAGGAAGTGTAATCCACAGTCTGTCATTGTTGAGTACCTTTAATCAGTGGTCCGTGTTATTGTAATTAGGTTCCTCTGAACACAATGCTAAAATCTCCTAAGGAGATTCTTTAAAACTAGGGTGTAAAATAGTACCCTGTAATGGTAAATACTGTGCTCCCAGAACCTGTTAAATATAAGGTCTGGTGAGTGGGGAGACTTTCACTGCCCTTTAACTATAGGGCTAACCTCTCGTTATATATAACCTACTACTCTTATTAGAAAGAGGCCCTATAGGTGGGCATAAAAATGCTGCTACTTATTGGAAAGTGCCCCTAAAGGTGGGAGTAAAAAAGTCGGGTCCTATATGGAGTCGTGTGTTTCAGGTCGGGGTCCGTAGACTCGTGTCCGCCTCCTCGCCGGCCGTAATCTCCTTTCCAAGATCGCCTGTTGTTACCTCTGTGTCTTTGTCCTTGTCATCTGTTGTATGGGTCGTTGCTTCTGCTGGGCTGTCGTCGTCAGATGTGTCGTTCTCTCGTCCTGCTGCAGCGATGTCAGTTCTGATGTCGTCTAACGTCCTTGCTGGAGGTTTTCCAACGGCGCACTGGCTCCAATGATACCACGTTTCCCCCTTTCCTTCGAGGCGAACTGCATGTGATGTCCTCTGAGTCACTCTGTGCGGGCCGGTGAACCTTGGGTTGAGCCACTTCGGACGGATGACCTTCAGCCAGATGAATTCTGCGGTGTTAGCCTCGTGCTTCTCCGGTCCCCCTTTGGCGTCAGCCACCTGGGTGGAGAAATCTCATACCAAGCCCTTAAGTTGCTGGTAGTATGGTTTTGCTATCCATCTCTCTACTTCTTTCCCTACTGCTAATGCTCCAGGACCCGGAAACTGATGGCCGTGGGTCAGCTCAAATGGGGAGAAACCTGTCCCTCAGTTAATGTGTTCATAAACAAAGTCCGACACCGGCTATATCAACCTGTTTCAGAGGAAGGTGGAGTCCCCTGTGCCGTCTTGACTTGCCGTGTCTTCTCTGTCAGAGGCAGAGGTTTCATCCTTTTTTTAGTCCTAAAAAATTTGACGCGTTTTGCAACAAAGTCAAGTATTTCTTCATCTGTAGGTGTATGTGTTGATACAGGTGTTCTTTTAATGTCATGAGGGGAACTGGGTGAGGGGGGGTTAGAGGTGGAGGGAAGCGTATAGGGAGGGGGTCGGGTCTTAAAGGGGTTGTATAAATCTGGATAGAGGAGGGGACCGCCCTCTGGGATGTCTGGGAGGGGCCCACCATATGGCTTCTCCTTCCTGACTGGCTCTATCACTTCTGTGGGAGGGGCTGGTGCAGGACTGGGTGGGGCTGCTATGGCGGGCAGATTTTTGGCGGGAGTTTTGCTCAGAGAGCAGGTTACTGCCACTCCATTCATAACTAAGGCTGCGTTATGGCCTATTCTCCTTAGCTTGTCAACTAGCTCCCTTTCTTTGTTAAGTTTAGAAGCCCTGATAAAACCTGCCTTCTGCTTGTTGAGAGTTTCTAATTTCTGAACCAACTGTCGCTCGTATGTATTGAGTGCTGTGGCTAGGAGACTTATTGCCTCGTCACCCTCTACTCTATTCTCTGCGATCATCTGATCGTGTAAGAAACGGAGATCCTGCTCGCCTTTTTATGATCTCCGGGCTTAAGTCCGCTAAGTATCAATCTCTCTGCTTGTCCCCACTGTTCCCTTAAACTCCCCGGAACAGGGACTCCTAATTCTCTCTCTTCACGTTCAAATTCTCCTTCCATTTTGACTTCGTTCGTATCTGCTTCTCCTAAAGGTTTTAGTTTTTATAAAAAATACCAGATACTTCTGCGTACTATAATTTACTAATTATTGTAGTTTTATTCCCACAGGTATACAGTCTGATAGTTTTCGGTGCGAGGTGTATTTCAACCAGTTACGGAGACTCCCAAGAGCGCTTCTCCACCCTCTTACGAGGATGCGGCCCAAGGCATGGAGTCGAAACCCAGTCTACAATAACCTTTGATCGTCACGTATATGCTATCAGATACAAATAAGATTCTACAATACTTTCAGGGACGGTCCTTTCAAATTGATGTTGAAAATATTATAATATACAACCACAGTTAATCACACTCAAAATAAATACATCTAACGTAACCCCAGATCCGTCTAAGGGTTGCCTGTGTACGTTAGTCGATGAGCCCCAACCCCAGAATTCGTCTAAGAATTACTGTGTGTGTCACCTTATTTCTCAGAGTATTTCAGCTGGACTTCCTTTACCAAATTTAAAACCACTGAAATCTCGGACGACGATTGCAGCTGGACTTCCTTTACCAATTTATAACCACTGCAATCTCGTTACACAGTTAATATATTCCCCGTACAGTCTAGTTGACTTTTATAGTGCGATGTATATTTCAACAGATGGAGAGACTTCCAAAGCGCTTCTACACCCCTTTCGGCGATGTGGCTTCTGGCAAGGAGTCGAAACCCAGTCTACAGAATCTCTTTATCGTCACGTTTAGTCTTCTAGATTAACCCCACAGCAAGAGTTTGCGAGATCCGGTCATTTCAAATTGATTTTGAAAGTTGCGTTTCTCCTCTTGAAATACCCCACATATAACACAACTGCAGCTCCTCTTTGAGACTGGAAAGTGTTATTCTGTAGTACTGTTCTTTCTACCGTAAGACTAAAACACTGAAAATGCCGCTGACAACTCTAAAATTTTGTAGTATAGCCAATCACAGATTTTGATAATAACAGGTATCTGCTCACCTTTCAGTTGTAGGGCCCTGGTTTAGTTGTCAGAGGTATTCGAGGTGTCTTCCCTGGACAGTTCGTCCGCTGGCTGCCGGTGTTCCTTCTATGAGACCCTACTCATCACGTCGGTTGGTCACCAAATTGTTGGGTTGAAGCACCCTTCAGTTGTTGAAGGTTCGAGCCCGCTCCGCGCCGTTCGTTTGATGAGTGGTCTGCTATAAAAAGGAAGGACTCAGACAGAGATATGAGGTTAACAATAAGCTGATTTAATGGTAAAACAACAGTACAATATAACGAAGTACTTATATAACGAAGTACTTCGGGCCTCTCTTCCCCGTGCGATGTACGTATCAGACAGTCAGACAGAACAGAGGCCCCGAGTGTACAGAATTCATAATATTTATGCCCACAAACGGAGAGTTGTGGAGGAGTTGTGTCGGTTGCTCCTCCCTAGGTGTTCATCCATTGGTGGACTCACTCCTGGGCGAATCAGAGTGAGTCAGCCATTGACGAGGTCTAAACAGCGAATCAGAGTGAATCAGCCATAGGCCTGGGAAGTTTGGATCTCCTGCGCCGCCGATCAGTCCCAGGTCATCTTTTATGGCAGCCATAAAATAAACAATTCTGGGTTGAACGGGGGTGAGGTACCAATCCTTATCTTCGTTTATCCTCAGCACCTGGCCGTACCACTCCGCATCCCAATCTTTCTCTCAGTACAATCTCTGCATAGACTCAATGGTGTCAGTTTTATTACCTTTCTCCTGCAACCCCCCCCCCATGCTCCTATCCGGCCCATTAAAAAACCCGGGGGGGGCGACTGGATCCTCTACATTCCTAAGTCAACGCACACACAATTGACCACATCAAACAAAACAAAATAAGAACACTTGGTCTAGTTTCATAAGTATACATTTTACACAGACAAAGTTATAATTATTGAAACAGGTTATATAGGATATACAGGTTACTTTAACCTGTAGAAGTTGTAGAGTATCCTGGAGTCCATGTTGACCCTCCTCAGCCTGCGGAGGAAGAAGATCCGCAGTCGAGCTTTTTTGGTGATGGTGGTGGTGTGATGAGTCCAGGTCAGGTCCTCAGTGATGTGGACCCCGAGGAACCTGAAGCTGCTGACTCTCTCCACCATAGTCCCATTGATGGCGATGGGGGCGTGTCCCTCTCTCTGCTGCTTCCTGTAATCCACAATCAGCTCCTTGGTTTTGCTGACGTTGAGATGGAGGTTGTTATCCTGGCACCAAGATGTCAGGTTTTCGACCTCCTCTCAGGACGCCGTCTCGTCGCCGTCGGTGATCTGGCCGATGACGGTCGTCTCGTCAGCAAACTTCACGACGGTGTTGGAACTGTGTGTGGCCACGCAGTCGTGTGAACAGGGAGTAGAGGAGAGGGCTGAGCACGCAGCCTTGAGGGGCTCCGGTGTTGAGGATCAGGGTGGAGGATGTGATGTTTCCCACCCGCACTGCCTGGGGTCTGCCCGTCAGGAAGTTCAGGATCCAGTCACAGAGGGCGCTGTTGAGCCCGAGGTGTCTGAGCTTGATGACCAGCTTGGAGGGCACAATGGTGTTGAAAGCTGAACTGTCGTCAATGAACAGCATTCTCACATATGTGTTCCTGTTCCTCTGGTCCAGGTGTGAGAGGGTAGTGTGGATGGTATGGACCGGTTTGCTCTGTAGGCAAACTACAGGGGGTCCAGAGAGTCAGGGAGGGAGGAGGTGATGAAGGTTTTGACTAACCGCTCAAAGCACTTGATGGAGGTGAGTGCTACTGGGCGGTAGTCGTTGAGGCTGGTGATTTTTGTCTTTTTGGGGACAGGAACGATGGTGGAGTGTTTGAAGCATGTGGGGACTACAGACTGCAGCAGGGACCTGTTGAAGATGTCTGTGAACACCTCTGCCAGCTGAACTGCACACACCCTGAGAACATGGCCAGGGATGCCATCAGGTCCAGGAGCATTGTGTGGGTTAACCCTTTTAAAGGATTTGCACACATCTGTCCTGTTTAAAACAAAAGGGCAGGGCTCCTGATCCTTCTCTGCACCCCCAGCCTGGCTGCTCTCAAATCGTGCAAAAAAACTGTTCAGCTCATCTGGGAGAGATGCGCACGCAGACACTCCTGCAGCACCCCCCGCTGCTCCTTTGTAGTCTGTCATTGTTCTTAGTCCCGCCCAGCGCCATATAGAGGGAGAGTTACGACAACGGAAGTCCAAAATGCTTGATCGTCACGTGGTTCATGGAGACTCAGATTGTTCCCGGAAGTTCGTGGCGGGCCGTTTGTACAATTTATACAACATATCGATATGTTTATGTAGTTACATCAATATGTTTTGTTTTTTTTAAAGTTAAATTCGCTAATATTTGAGGATTTAGATAAAATAAGAAGTACTTTATTGATACCAATTCAGGAAATGTTTGCTTTGCAGCAGCAAAAGACAAGGCATTGTACATAAGACAGTTAAAAGACTAGAATTAAACAATCGAAAATGTAAAGATCTTAAATAGAAATAAAATAGCATTACAAAAGGTAGAAAATATACATATATAGTGTGAACAGCTATCTTACCTGTTAACATATACATGTGAGGCTAACTTTGCCTTGGTTACAGAGCCTGTTGCTGTTGTTTATTGCTTTGAATTCTTTAAAACAAATATTATCTTCTTAAACTTGTATGGTAGTCAGGAGCATCACATCCTAATGTTTATTGATATATTTAGAGGGAGGGGATGGGAAGGAAGGTTTCACAATTCAGATTAGATTCATTTCTACCATTTCTTTAATTCATGGTGCTTTCAGTAATCCCATGGTAATTGAGGACATAAGTAATCTAAATGACTAATGTAATCTTTATGACTTTCAGAAAGGACAGGAGACCGACAGGTGCCTATCTAAGGACTAGCAGCAGCAGCAGCAGCACAATGATGACCGACAGGTGCCTATCTAAGGACTAGCAGCAGCAGCAGCATGATGATGACCGACAGGTGCCTATTTAAGGACTTGCAGCAGCATGATGATGACCGACAGGTGCCTATCTAAGGACTAGCAGCAGCAGCAGCATGATGATGAGCGACAGGTGCCTATCTAAGGACTAGCAGCAGCAGCAGCATGATGATGACCGACAGGTGCCTATCTAAGGACTAGCAGCAGCAGCAGCATGATGATGACCGACAGAATGATTGTCAACTGACAGAACAATGAGTTTGACAATGAGTCAAAGGACTAGCAGCAGCAGCATGATGATGTTAAATGTGTTGTTTTTGGAACATCCATTGTAAATAAATGGAATTCAATAAACATTCAATAGCATGTCATGCAGTTTGTCTGCCTTTTCCTCCGTGTTGTCCTGGCATATAGTCTCCCCCATGGTTTGCTGTGCTGCCTGGGGATGCTTCAATCGCTCAGAGAAAGGAGTATGAATGTAAAGTTTCCCCACTGACACAGAGAGGAGGAAAGAATGGCTGGCTCAAGTAAAGTAACCTGTATGACCTGTTTCAATAATTATAACCTTGGCCCGACATATCTTAGGCGCCAATAGTCAGTGTAAAATGTATGCTTATGAAACTGCTTATGAAACTAGGGCAATATCCTTATTGTTGTATTATTTGCTTGCTGTGCTCATTGTGTGTGCCGTGACTTGGGAATGGATGGACCCAGTCGCCCCCCCGGGTTTTTATGGGGTGGACAGGAGCGTGGGGAGGGGTTGCATGGGAAAGTGTTTAAACTTACAACATTGAAAGTGCAGAGACTGTGCAGAGACTGTGCAGAGACTGTGCGGAGACTTAGAGTATACAAAGAGGGTACTGCCAGGTACGAAGATAAAGATTGTTATGATCACCCCATGTTGACCCCATGAATTGTTTACCCCATGGCTGCCATGAAGATGGCCTGGGACTTATCAGCGGGCGCAGTAGATCCAAACCTCCCACGCTCTGTACGGAGTGGAAAACGGTCTCCAGGGCAGCAATGGCTGACTCACTCTGATTCGCTGCCTAGGGCTCGCCCAGGAGTGAATCCACCAGTAGATAACACCTAGGGAGGAGCAACCGACACAACTCCTCCGACACAACTCCTCCCCGTTTGTGTGTATAAATATTCTAACTTCCTTATACTCGGGGCCCCTGTTCTGTCTGACTGTCTGATACGTATATCGCAGGGTAGTAGAACCAGGGCCCGAAGTACTTCGTTATATTGTACTGTTGCTTTTACCATTAAATCAGCTTATTGTTAACCTCATATCTCTGTGTCTGAGTCCTTCCTCTTATAGCAGACCACTCATCAACGAACGGCGCGGAGCGGGCTCGAACCTTCAACCACTCCAAAGGGTGGCCCTCCAACACAAGTCAGCAGGAGCAATTTAACTATCACAAAAGACAACAACAGCAACAAAACATGTGAGGTAATCATATTTTTCACAAAACGAAGATCACACCATTGGGAAGCTTATTGTCTGTTTAATAAAAACAAGGAACAGGGAGAGGCTTGCAAAACTCTGGGAGTTGAGACTCAGGCTCAGGGTGAGGGTCTCATTGCAGGTCTTCAGGCTCAATTGAATCCCCCTGGGGTTCTTGTGCTGAGAGAGGGAGACAAAGACAGGAGAAAGGGTTAGATACATCTATATAGCAACCTATAGGATGGGACATTGCTGACCTATTTTAAACTTACCTTGTGTTTTCACTCTCACTTAGGTCCCTCTCCCTTTGCCATCAATTCAAAATCAGCTGAGCTGCAACATAATACATACAGGTAATAATCAACAGAATCACAAGGACATAATAAGGCTCTGCTAAAAACACTCACTCATAAGTTACGTTTTTGTTTACTGTTTAGAAGTCTCAAATATGCACTCTAAATCCATATCAATAGCGATGTATCACAAACATAGCTCTCTTCCTTATTATTGTGTAACGTTAACTATATTATACTAGCTTGAACTCCAAAATGGATATCCTCATTTCACCACCTCCACCCACTACAATCACACGCACCAATGTTATATTTAACTCCCTCCACCCCGGATAAAAGCACGTTAAGAAACCCTTTTTCTCTAATTCCACAACGTTGGACGAAATAACATTAGGAGAACGGATTAATAGGCTGTTCATGGTTAACGTGTGTTGCTAACTTTATCCGGTATCCTAGCCTAATCTGTTATCTGTAAACGTTCCCTAAATCAGTAGATTTAGGGATAATCCACTAACATCCTTTAATACACATGTTCATTTGACTCAGATGTGCTGATAATATCCGCAATATAAATCTTTAAACGTCTTCTTACCTTTAAAAGTCCATCACAAACGGTCTATTATGCTGCAACTCTACAGCGCTGCTAGCCGCAGAGCCTCTCAATAGAACTATTGAAAGGCTCCACGGTCCGCCATTGCTGTAAAAAAATGGTCCATTGGAGTGAACGGAGATGTCGTAACTCTTCTATTATACGGCTCTGGTCCCGCCCACATGTTCCGGGTGTTACAGCCTTTGAAGTCAGATTCCACCTTGTGCCTTGTATTGTCTCTTTGCACTGCTGATAGCTCTCCGGAGTTCATACCTAGATAAAGCGGCCAAAATCATAAAAATATAAGAAAGAAATATAACTCAAAGCAAAGTGCCGCTGAGGCACCCGTTAGCGAATCTTACGCATTGGTAAAAATTAAGGTCCGAGCAAAAATCGCTTTAGTGCAATTTATTTTACACATATACAAGTACTTTTCTTAGTTCTTACCCGATGGTAAAAAACCATAGGCCTACCGGGTGCGCTGCACACTACCACCTGTTTCCCAGATTTATAATGAGCAGGTCTCCCCTCCCCCGGTGCCCAAAGGCTGCCCTTTCAAAACAGAGGCATAGTACAACTTATTTGATAAGCTTAAGTAAGAATTAAAAGGAAGATTTACTATAAACAAAAAAGACAAATAAAACAAATGGATAACTATTAAATAATATAAGCTCCTAGATATGGCTTCATCACTAGATTTCCTGTAATCGTCCAAATCTCCAGCTCTGTGCGCGATAGTGCGCGCTTTCAGTTTGCCACGCACCTCGCCGTTTATCCAGGGCTTTTGATTCGGGAATGTTCGTACAGAAACCTTCGGTACCACGTCATCGATGCATTTCCCAATGTAGCAGATGACCGTGTCCGTGTGTGTGTTGATGTCCTCAAACACACTCCAATCCGTAGATGCCAAGCAATCCTGCAGAGCTGAATTTGATTCTTCACTCCATCGTTGTAGTGTCTTTGTTACCGGTCTGTCCCGTTTAAGTTTCTGCCTGTAAGCAGGCAGCAGCAGCAGAGAGATGTGGTCTGATTTGCCGAAGGGAGGGCGAGGGAGAGCCTTATATCCATGTCGAAAAGGGGAATAAACATGGTCCAGTATGTTTCCCCCGCGCGTCGGGCAGCTGATGTGTTGAAAGTATCTCCGCAGAACTTTCTTCATGTTGGCGGTATTAAAGTCCCCGGCCACAACGAACGCCACCTCTGGCCGTGAAGTCTCCGCACTGTCGATAATCCCAAACAGCTGATCGAGTGCCGTGTTGTTGTCGGCAAGCGGCGGAATATACACTGCTTTGATCACAACAGATGTAAATTCTCTCGGCAGGTGAAAAGCCCGGCATGTGATCATGAGGTGCTCTAAATGAGCGGAACAGTCCGAGGAAATAATCCTCACATCTGTACACCAGTTCTTATTTATCATGAGACACACACCGCCTCCCTTACTTTTCCCCGAGTTAACTGTCCGGTCCTGGTGAAAAATTGTGAATCCGGCTGGAACAATGGCGGAGTCCGGGATAGCGGGGTTTAGCCAAGTCTCGGTGAGAATGAACACGTTACAGTTCTTAATGTCCCGTTGAAAAGCAATCCGACTTCTGAGTTCATCTAGCTTATTTTCAATCGATTGAACAGTAGCCAGAAGAATACTCGGAAGAGGGGGTCGGTTTTCTCGTTTTCTCAGTCTGACCAGCAGCCCGGCGCGGGACCCCCGCTTGGTCTTCTTGCGTCTCTCAGGTAGGACAGCAACAGGTAGCCATGGCGAATCTCCATTGTCTGTCGGTGGGCTATTGTCCACAAAGTTCCTGATGTGAAGAAGTTCTTCCCTGCTATATTGTATAGCAGACTTGGTGCGGTCGGCTTGCAAACCATGTTAAAAGCATACAGCAAAAAGTAAATAAACACTGAAAAAATACGAAAAAGGGCAAAGTTGGAGAGGAGCCAAAAGACAATGCGGCCATCTTCACGGCGCAGAGAATGCATTTTTAACTGACAACCAACCGGAAACAAACAATTATTTATTTTAGGCCTTAGCTTTTACTACAAGTGGATATGAGACCTGGTGACCGTTTGGTCATAGGCGCGCTTCGGTACAAACATCACTACAAATCTGCTGTTATGCAGGCTTGAATTTCTCAATCATCATTTTAATAAAATAAAAATCAACATCCTTATAATGTCATGCTTTATAAATACAGATAATATCTGACCAGAATATTTCACATCTGTCTGGTACTGGCACAGTTTAATGGGGGAACGCTGCCAATGACACCAAAGCCTGCTGGAGAGGACAACCGCAGCTCGGTAGACTCTCACCCCTAGATTCCACCGGGAGCGTCTGCGCTGCGTTACGGCTACGCCACGCCACGCAGCGGCGTTTTTAGCGATCGCGGCCACTCTAGTCAATGGGTGCTATTCCACCAGACCCGCTGCGCCACGCTGCGCCGCGGCTTGAAGCGTCCCAGAAGCGCCTCGGCGCAAGGAATTTCTAAAATATAGGATGAATCCTATTTTTGACGCGGCGCAGCGCGGCGCAGCCGTAGCGCAGGCAGGAAGTGGAACGTTCATCCGGCCCAGGCCCATCCCCCAAATAAATGTCCAGGAAATATGCCCAAATCAACAACAACTGCGAGCCTGCACACACGACGCTCCGCTTCCGCAACGTTTTGAAACGCGCCCGGTGGGTTATGACGCAGGAGGAGGTCGCAGCGTGGCGTGGCGTAGCCGTAACGCAGCGCAGACGCTCCCGGTGGAATCTAGGGGTCAGACAACGGAACTCTGATTTGAACTGCACAGGCCTGAGAGGTTGCTTAAAAGACTTTCAGTAACCAGCTCTGTTAACCAACGCAGCAAGTCGGCCACAGGCTGCTAACTTCACAAGAGCAGCAACAACTTAGCACGGAGCTAACTGCTCACATGTATAAGGGAGTTTAGCACTGATTGCAGGATTACCTGAAAAGAGTCCAGGAAACTTATTTAAAAGTTAACAGCATTTAATTAAACAATGATACGATGTAATATACCTGTGTTCACAGTTTTAGCTATAGTGTTATAGCAGAAAAGTTTAATCCAGCGTATTTTCTATATTCATTTAAAGATTCCATAAATGAACGTGTATGCCTTAAACCTGTTTATATGAAATGTGTGTGTGCTCAGTGCAGTGCATATAGGCTGTATGATTGTTGCTACTGTTAGGCTGCTGGGGTAGTAGGGGATGTAACTTCTCATTATTGTTTGATTGTTGCCATGTAGCCTACCACACAAATGTCACATGTTTTTCTCTCTGAAAGCTATACTTGTATATGTTTAAACATCATCATCCCATGACATCTTTAGGAGTAGTTAACTAACAAAGGTTGACTGTTCTTATGGCCTAAAGCCTTCTCTGGACTTCCTCTAAACTCGAAGACAGCTGACCTAATTAGAAGGACCATTGTCTCTCACTCTGTTAGTCATGTGAATCAATAAGGTGTTATATTTTATCTGCTGTTCTGTTTAGTGTGTGAGTTTTTGAATATATGGTGCAAGGGGGTCTCAGCTGACCTAATCAAATGTTATCTTGAGAGACTGTTTCACTCAGAACAGGAGGTGCTCTTAGTTCATACTTGCACACACACACTGTAAAGAGAGAGGACGGACCAGATGAAATCAACACCAGCTGACTCACTGCTTGGGGGTCTTCCAGGATGTATAAACACTGTAACATTGGAATACTGGAGCACTCCCTTCTGACTGACTGTCCGGATAACTTGTATCCCACGGTGGTAGAATTGAGTGCAGAGTACTCTGTGAGAATTGGACTGTCTGTTTTGCTAATAAACTAGTTGATTTAACATAGCCTTTTATTTTGTAGTTTTCTTTTGTGCTGCTTTCAACGACCTCTTCTTCTCATCAACAAACGCGCTGAAGTAGGGCCGGCCCTCTTGACGGCCGCCTGAGGGTGCCACTACAACAATTTGGTGACCAACCGATGTGATGAGAGAAGGGTCCTGAACAGCGGCACATCTGACGAAACAGCGGACGCAGTGGTCCAGGGTCAAACACCTCCGAGTGCCAGTGACAACTAAAAAACCCGGGTTTCTAAAAACAGAGGTAAGCAGATACCGGTTACATTCAAAATCTGTGATTGGAGATTCACCAAATTTTAGAGTTGTCACTGGGGTCTCTTAGTGTTGTAGTTTCTATATAAGGCAGACAGTACTATCTCATTTTTTTTTAACAAGATTTCAGTGGTTATAAATTGGTAAAGGAAGTCCAGCTGCAATCATCCTCCGAGATTTCAGTGGTTATAAATTGTTAAAGGAAGCCCAGCTGCAAATACTCAGAGAAATAAGATGACACACACAGTAACTCTTAGACGAATTCTGGGGTTGGGGCTCATCGACTAACGTACACAGGCAACCCTTAGACGGATCTGGGGCTACGTTAGGTATATTTATTCTGAGTGTGATTAACTGTGTTTGTATATTATATGTGAAAAATACGCAGTAAGGGACGCAATTTTCAACATCAATTTGAAAGGACCGTCCCTGAAAGTATTGTAGAATCTTATTTGTATCTGATAGCATATACGTGACGATCAAAGGTTATTGTAGACTGGGTTTCGACTCCATGCCTTGGGCCGCATCCTCGTAAGAGGGTGTCGAAGCGCTCTTGGAAGTCTCAGTAACTGGTTGAAATGCACCTCGCGTCGAAAACTATCAGACTGTATACCTGTGGGAATAAAACTGCAATATTTAGTAAATTATAGTACGCAGAAGTACCTGGTATTTTTTATAAAAACTAAAACCTTTAGGAGAAGCAGATATGAACGAAGTCAAAATGGAAGGAGAATTTAAACGTGAAGAGAGAGGAGTCCCTGTTCCGGGTAGTTTAAGGGAACAGTGGGGACAAGCATAGAGATTGATACTTAGCGGACTTAAGTCCGGAGATCGTAAAAAGGCGAGCAGGGATCTCCGTTTCTTACACGATCGGATGATCGCAGAGAATAGAGTAGAGGGTGACGAGGCAATAAGTCTCCTAGCCACAGCATTCAATACATACGAGCGACAGTTGGTTCAGAAATGAAACTCTCAACAAGCAGAAGGCAGGATTTATCAGGGCTTCTAAACCTAACAAAGAAAGGGAGCTAGTCGACAAGCTAAGGAGAATAGGCCATAACGCAGCCTTAGCTATGAACGGAGTGGCAGTAGCCTGCCCTCTGAGCAAAACTCCCGCCAAAAATCTGCCCGCCATAGCAGCCCCACCCAGTCCTGCACCAGCCCCTCCCGCAGAAGTGATAGAGACAGTCAGGAAGGAGAAGCCGTATGGTGGGCCCCTCCCAGACATCCCAGAGGGCAGTCCCCTCCTCTATCCAGATCTGTACAACCCCTTTAAGACCCAACCCCTCCCTATACGTTTCCCTCCACCTCTACCCCCCCCTCACCCAATTCCCCTCCCATGACAAACCTTCAGATGCTGTCTACAGACGCATTTTCTGAATCAGAACTAGAATATGACGTCGGAAGGGGAGGGAATTTCAGAATGATAGGAAATGTCTCTCTGATTCCCGATAGACTCACCTCTACTCCCATGGAAAGGGAAAGCTGTAGCTCAGTTAACGCACAACCGTCAGACAGTGGGGAAGCTACAGAATCAGAAACAAAAAGGGTGCAGACCACCATGACTACTCTTCGTCAGCTAGCAGCTAAAGAGAGCAACACCCCACCAGTTACCAAGACCAAACCTGACGAAGAACAAATGATTAGACTGAGGGCATTGTTGACTCCGAAGACAGATACCGGTGAGGAACCTACGGTAGCTGAATTGTTAGCAATCATAGACATAAATGCTAAGGAAGAAAATGAACGAAAGGATGCTTACGAAGAGCAAGTGTGGAGGGAAGCGATAGCAGGCAGAGAGAGAGAACAGGGTGAGATTGAGCGTGAAAGAAAGGACAGACATGAGAGAGAAGATAGGACTAGGCATAGGGCCTATGACTCAGACACAGAAAATAGGGGACGCAAACCACACAAAGAGGATAGACACAGGCGCAGAGCGCGTACTATGTGCAGAGAAGCCTCCCCTAACCTCTCACCACTGAGAAGCACTAGTTTAAATTGAGAACCATTTGCAGAGAGATCCACACAGACTAGAAGTGCTCCAATAGGGCAACTAGTCTCTTCTGAGAGAGAATATATTGACCAGGACGATGACTTGGACGGTTCGGACTCAGGCGAAGACAGACCAAACTATACTCAGTATTTGTCTGAACTGATGAAGGAAGCAGAACCGAACTGTAGACACCGTAAAAAGAACAGAGTTCAGACTATAACCATGACAGGACAGATTTCAGAAGCTGACCAAGAGACAGTAGCTAAATTACCTCAGATGGTAAGACGTAGCCAGAGACAAGGTGACGAGAATCCTGACACGCATGTTGCTTTGAACATGCCACTAGTCGCTCTCCAATCTGGAGGGTCGACATACCCACCCGTTCACTATGGGTGACATTCATGCACTGGTTGACAGAATGCCCCTACCTACGGAGGGAGGGAGAAATTGGATGAGGAAGTTTGCTGATATCACAACAGGGCAGAGCATCTGCATTGGGGATTTCAGGCGAATTTTGTCTCAGCAGACGAGTGCGTATGAAGTTCAGCGAGTTGAAGCTAGGGTGGGAACAGGAAATTATCGGGACGATCTTCCCATCACCACGAACAACATACACAGCCAATTGAGCACCGCCATGAGAGAGCATTTCCCACAAACAGGGGGCGGGTATGGGTCTCTAGCATTTACATTCACTCCTGGAGAGGCTGCAGCAACCATGTTGCTCAGGGAGCAGTACACTACAGCCACTGATTGTAGTCCAGACAATAATGATCAACACAAACAGATGTTCCGCAAAGCAATTCTTGCTGCAGTTCCAGCAGAGATTAAGGCTCTTATGGAAGACAATCCAGAGGCAGACCATCTGCCTACACAGACGTGGGAAAGGCACTTGGCCCACCACATGGGTAAATACAATAAGGTACTTACCAAGACAAAGACAGAGGAGGAAGAGTTAAGAGTCCAGCTCCTCCGCACACAGCTAGAATTAGCCCGTAAGGCAATACAGACCGAGAAGAAAAGTGCCAAACAGCTTGTTGTCCGCTCAGATAGTGATGTGCCGAAAGCCCCCGTGGCCCGGCCCAACAGCCGGCTCCGTTCTGGCCTTTCCCTGGGGTGTATCCGCCTCCGGCTCCTGCTTACAATGTGGCTCCGTATGTCTTTAATCCTGCTACGCAGACACAGAGGGGTGGTGGGGGTAGGGGAGCTCCCAGAGGGGTTCAAAGGACCAACAGCCCAGAGGGTGTGCTTCACGTGTGGTCAGTCTGACCATTGGTGGAGGGAGTGCCCGCATGGCGCACCACCACCACAAAGAGGAAGGGACAAGGGGGACAAAGGCGGACAAGGAACCAGAAAAGACATGCAGTATTACCAGCAGAACCATGGGGTAGCACAACAGGGTCAAGCTCAGAATGGACATATGGCTCCGAACGCAGTGGCGATCCCTGGTGGACAGTACGTGCAGTATGATCCGGAGAAGGGGTATTACCCACAATGAGGGGCCCAGGGAACCCAGAATGTACGGGCCTGGCGGATCCTTACATGAACATGACTGTTAAGCAGATTTCACTGCCGTTTTTGGTCGATTCTGGGGCTCGATATTCTACTATCAACACTCCTAAATTCGACAAATCCAGTTCAGATGATACTGTCGCAGTCATGGGGTTTTCGGGACATATAGAACATGTACCGCTCTCAACACCGCTGACCACTAAGATAGCAGGCCAGGTCTTTTTCCATCAGTACATCCTTGCACCCCAAAGTCCGGCCAACCTCATGGGCAGAGACGTTTTGATCAAAGCCAATGCCTCTATCCTCTGTTCCCCTGATGGTCTCATCATTTCATTTCCCGATGGTACTAAGTTGAACTGTTCATTGTCCACAATCAGAACAGGCTCCCAGATGATGATATCCCAGTCTACAGCCGCAGAGGCTACCCAGTATGCAACTATATACTGGGGCCTGCTAGACCGGCCACAGGAGAACCACGGACTTTTTTCTATCTTTCAACAGTGGAAGCCCTGGATCAATCTCCTCCGCCCTTACGGCCCTCCTCCTGACCCTCCCCATCTTACTCTGTACTATGATAGACAGGATGACCAAACCTACGCCTATGCCTTTGATGCAGAGGTAGCAATGGCTAAGTGGGAGGTAGAGGCAGTAAAGTTATATATTGGCCAAGCAGGGGTAGCCGCAGCAATTGATCTAACTGACGAACAACAATATTGGTACCGTATGTCTTCTGAAGCCACCCCACACATTTCCCTAGCCATTAGGAAAGGTTACGAAGCCAAAGAACTGGGTCCCATGGTCAAAGCACTGTTAGAGGTGGAGGACTGGGAGCCCACACAGATAGCATCACTTACCTTCTCTCCTTCACACAGCGCCTATGCACTTAAGATTCAGACACAGGAATGCATCTTTATGGAAAGGCACGAGGTAGACAGACATCATGGTAGGGAGAAAACAGATCATCCATTTACAGCAGACATGATACGTGACCTCCCTCCTGACTTGTGGTCAAGCGACTCTCATGACGTGGGTTTTTGTTCAAAAGCTGCTCCAATTACCTTCACTGTTGATACGGAACTTCCGGTTCATCTCTCTCAGTACCCGTTAAAATCGTTGGCTCGAGAAGGGGTGACCCAGGCAGTGGAAGGTCTTAAGAAGGCAGGCGTTTTGGAACCCTCCCACAGTGATTGGAACACACCTATTTTACCAGTACACAAGCCCAATGGGGACTACAGAATGGCACATGATCTTAGAGCTATCAACGCTATCACTACTACTCCTTTGATACCAGTTCCAAATCCCTACACAGCCATTTGCAACATTACTCCAGAGCACACGTGGTTTACATGTATTGATCTTGCAAATGCTTTCTTCTGCATTCCATTGGCAGAGGAAATGAGACCGATTTTCTCATTTACCATTGACAAAGAGAGATTGCAGTACACCAGACTTCCTCAGGGATTCAGTTTATCCCCAGGAATTTTCAATAAAGTTTTGAGGGAACAGTTGGACGGGGTTTCATTACCAGAGGGAGTGGTTTTGATACAATATGTGGATGACTGCTTATTGCAGCCCCTTCAGCAGCCTCTTGTCTGGAAGCCACTCGTAATTTACTGGTGCGCCTGCACACAACAGGGTTCAAGGTATCCAAAAAGAAACTGCAGTGTACCCGCAAGGAGGTTGCATTTTTGGGCAGGCTCATCTCTCCGGCAGGTACAGGCATGTCAGCATCACACCAGGAGCTCATTTTGAGCCACCCGAAACCTAAGACTGTAAAAGACATGTTATCTTTTCTGGGCCTGACAGGCTACAGCCGACATTACATACCTGAGTACAACCCAAGGACTGCAGAGCTCAGAGCTCTGATCAACGACAAAGGTATCAGAAACTTGACAGCAACACTTGACTGGACTCAGACAGCAGAATCAGCATTCATCTCTCTGAAACAATCCATGTCCCAGGTAACAGCATTGGCTTCTGCATCATACATGTTGCCTTTCTTCCTTGACATTTCTGAGAATGAGAATACCGTAAACGGAATCCTATTTCAGAAAAAGGGGGGATGTAGGTCAATACTGATGTACATTAGCATAACACTGGATAGAGTGGAAAACAGAGAACCTCCATGCACACGACATGCAGCAGGAACAGCTCGGATTTTAAACAAAATTTCACACATCGTGATGCAGCACCCATTGACAGTTTTGACAACACACAGCATTGTCTCATTTGTTAACTCCAGCGCATTCACCATGTCATCCACCAGACAGACAAGACTTGAGAAAACTTTGACAGAAGCACACATAACCTATTCACATGAGGGCGTGAATAGCGCAGACAACATGGGCAGTGGAGAACCACACCGATGTGAGGACAAGGTCATACAGGATGTGAAGTTGAGAGTGGATCTCAGGGAGGAACCAATTCCAGATGCAGAAAACTTATTCACAGATGGTTGCTGCTTTAGGCACCCCATCCATGGGCTCCAGGCAGCCTATGCAGTGGTAAGTCAGACAGGCATAAGAGAGTTTGAAGAAAGAGCAGCTGAAAGGGTAACAGGGAGAGTCTCAGCACAGTTGGCAGAACTAAGAGGAGTCACTGCAGCGTTAGAACTATCAGATGGAAAGGAAGTTAACATCTACACAGACTCAGCTTATGTCCATGGAATAATTCATGTTGAAATGCGCCAGTGGATGAGAGCAGGATTTGTAACTTCAACCAATGTTCCCATTAAACATGAAAAAGACATCAAAAAGCTAGCGGAAGCAGTAATGTTACCAAGCAAATTAGCATTGCTAAAATGTAAAGGCCATAACAAAGCTGATAACTTCTTAGCTTGGGGAAACAATGCAGCAGACAGAGCAGCCAAAGACAAAGCAGGGTACTTACCACATTTCCAGATGTTGGTTACCAAAGCACCAGAGTTACTCCCAGCAGTCACTGATGACACTCTCAAGGTAGCACAGGAGGCAGGTTCCCCGCAAGAGAAAACACTATGGTTGGAAAGGGGGGCTACAAACAAAGAAGGAATTTGGTACTCTCCAGACGGTAGACCAGTTCTACCCCCAGAGTGGATAAGATCCATGCTAAAAGAAGCGCATGGCCCCACTCATTGTGGTAAAACTCAAATGGACAGACATCTCACGCATTGGTGGCACCCATACTTACCTGACATGATAGCGAACCATTTGGAAGAATGTGTAATCTGCCTCACCCACAACATCAGAGCAACAGTGAAGCCTCACCAGGGAAAGTTTCCTTTACCTAAAATGGCCGGAGAACAAATCATCATTGACTACACAGATATGATTGATAAGGTTAGAGGGTTCAGGTATCTCCTAGTGGTGGTAGATGCATATACAGGATGGCCAGAGGCCATACCATGTCGCAGGGAAGATGCAGACTCAGTGATCAAGTTTCTTATCACTCATTACATCCCCCTACATGGGTTCCCCAGAAGGGTGAGGTCAGATAATGGCAGCCATTTCAAGAATCATCATTTGCAGACAGTTGAGAAGTCCCTTGGACTCAGACACAACTTTGGATCAGTGTATCATCCACAGTCGCAGGGAAAGGTAGAAAGAATGAATCAGAGTATCAAACAGAAGCTCAGTAAGGCCTGTGATGCCACAGGCATGAACTGGTTAGACGCACTACCTTTGGCCCTATTGTCCCTTCGCAGTTCTGTAAACAGAGGCACAGGCTTCTCTCCTTTTGAGCTAACACATGGTCACCAGTTTCCTGGACCTGGAGCATTAGCAGTAGGGAAAGAAGTAGAAGAGATGGATAGCAAACCATATTACCAGCAACTTAAGGGCTTGGTATCAGATTTCTCCACCCAGGTTGCTGACGCCAAAGGGGGACCGGAGAAGCACGAGGCTAACACCGCAGAATTCATCTGGCTGAAGGTCATCCGTCCGAAGTGGCTCAACCCAAGGTTCACCGGCCCGCACAGAGTGACTCAGAGGACATCACATGCAGTTCGCCTCGAAGGAAAGGGGGAAACGTGGTATCATTGGAGCCAGTGCGCCGTTGGAAAACCTCCAGCAAGGACGTTAGACGACATCAGAACTGACATCGCTGCAGCAGGACGAGAGAGCGACACCTCTGACGACGACAGCCCAGCAGAAGCAACGACCCACACAACAGATGACAAGGACAAAGACACAGAGGTAACAACAGGCGATCTTGGAAAGGAGATTACGGCCGGCGAGGAGGCGGACACGAGTCTACGGGACCCCGACCCCTGAAACACACGACTCCATATAGGACCCGACTTTTTTACTCCCACCTTTAGGGGCACTTTCCAATAAGTAGCAGCATTTTTTGCCCACCTATAGGGCCTCTTTCTAATAAGAGTAGTAGGTTATATATAACGAGAGGTTAGCCCTATATTAAAGGGCAGTGAAAGTCTCCCCAATCACCAGACTATTTCTACTGAAATATTTAACAGGTTCTGGGAGCACAGTATTTACCATTACAGGGTACTATTTTACACCCTAGTTTTAAAGAATCCCCTTAGGAGATTTTAGCATTGTGTTCAGAAGAACCTAATTACAATAACACGGACCACTGATTAAAGGTACTCAATAATGACAGACTGTGGATTACACTTCCTTATTGTTTGTTGGTGCACTCTGCTAGTGGGAATCGTGGTTTACTTGGGACACTGTTTGTATCTTGAACACCATCTTAGTTATATGGCCTAGCAATAGCCTTATTATTTGATTGGGTGTTAATTCCTTGCGTCCTAGTAAATCTCCTATTATTAATAACAGAAATAACCGTTGTTGTGTTACATTGAATAGTTCCTTCACTGCCATGAAAAGTTGTGTTCTGGCCCCATGAAGGTTTCAAATATTCTAGATCTCAGTTTCTGATAGTTCTATACAATGGCGTAGGGCAGACACTGTATAGAAGTTTTTAAAAAATAGTATGAACAAAGCATGTTTGAAGGTTCTGGGTAAACGGTGTGGATCTCTTGATTAGAGATCCAAAGGGGAATTTGCCTGTGTTCACAGTTTTAGCATAGTGTTATAGCAGAAAAGTTGAATCCAGCGTATTTTCTATATTCATTAAAGATTCCATAATGAATGTGTATGCCTTAAACCTGTTTAGATGAAATGTGTGTGCGCTCATTGCAGTGCCTATAGGCTGTATGATTGTTGCTGCTGGGGTAGTAGGGGATGTAATTTCTCATTATTGTTTGATTGTTGTACAACGAAATAATAATTGATCAACTATACCTGATAGGTGCATCATATAGTGAAACATCTGTTATGGGAATTATGAGATCAAATTAAACATTTAGGATTCTTGATATAACGCACAACATTGATCATGTAGCCTACCACACAAATGTCACATGTTTTCTCTCTGAAAGCTATATTGTATATGTTAAACATCATCATAATGACATCTTTAGGAGTAGTTAACTAACAAAGGTTGACTGTTCTTATAGCCTAAATCTCTGGATTCCTCTAAACTCGAAGACAGCTGACCTAATTAGAAGGACCATTGTCTCTCACTCTATTACTCATGTGAATCAATAAGGTGTTATCTTTTATCTGCTGTTCTGTTTAGTGTGTGAGTTTTTGAATATATAGTGCAAGGGGGTCTCAGCTGACCTAATCAAATGTTATCTTGAGAGACTGTTTCACTCAGAACAGGACGTGCTCTTAGTTCATACTTGCACACACACACTGTAAAGAGAGAGGACGGACCAGATGAAATCAACACCAGCTGACTCACTGCTTGGGGGTCGTCCAGGATGTATAAACACTGTAACATTTGAAAACTGTAGCACTCCCTTCTGACTGACTGTCCGGATAACTTGTATCCCACGGTGGTAGAAGGGAGTCCAGAGTACTCTGTGAGAATTGGACTGTCTGTTTTGCTAATAAACTAGTTGATTTAACATAGCCTTTTATTTTGTAGTTTTCTTTTGTGCTGCTTTCAACAACCTCTTCTTCTCATCAACAAACGCGCTGAAGTAGGGCCGGCCCTCTTGACGGCCGCCTGAGGGTGGAATGAAATGTGCAAGAGATGGCTGCTTCCCCCGTTGGTCAGCTGTTCCGTTCGCGTGGGGTCAGCCAGGGTGAAAGAGATCGATTTCCAGATGGCTTCACGTGTTGTCAACTGTAGTCTTCTCCTATTGGCTTAGCGTTGACGGGGGCGGGTCCAAGGCACATCCTGTCGTTTTCTGATGTTAATTTTACAATATTCTAATATCTGTTGGTCATTTAAACATTCCCTAATAATAGTATTGCAGCATCAATAAGTGAGGTGTGTTTAGTGTGCAACACCACGTGTCATTTCTCCTTAAATTCACTTTCACAAAATGTAATATTAGCCACATGCCAATTTAGCATGCTTCAATGCTAAAATTGAATTGAATCGTGTGTGAACTTCCGGTTTTCAGAATAAAACAGCTTTAAATTAAAACATTGTATTTAATTAAAATTACGCCATATAAATATTGATTTAATTTCTTACAAATGCTACGTAACGGAGCGGCCTGTCACCTGCATACCAACGACAACAACAAAGAGGATCCGACCGTCAACACGCTCCAACGAGCACAGCATACTTCCCTTCATCAAAAGATTGGCCAGCTAAGCTAACAAGCTCTCAGCTAACAGCAACTTCATTCATGGATTGATCATCCACTGGCCATAGAAGTCATAAGGAGACTTTTGTTCAGCGCATTTAGGTGACTTGTCATATCCATCATGAAGTGAGACTTTTCCAATCTGCATCTCCCAGTTCGTTTTATTTGATGCCTTTGCTTTCCAGTAAGGTTTGCACATGCAGACAGGCAGGAGGTCTCAATATGCACTATTGGCTTCATCTAATAATGAACAGGGTTGCATAGCACTTCTTGGTGCAAGACGCAGTGAAACATTAGCACATTTCGATCCAACAGCTTCTGAAGTCACAAACCCTTCCTGTGCTCCTCTAATGCCAGGTCCACATCAGTAGCCCCTGACACCATGTGAGGGGTGTTTATATCCTCCCCCAGTGTTTGGCCTTTCAACTCAATGATATCTTCCTGTAGCCCATCAGAGTTCACATATGGACACAGCTGTCTGTTGAACATCGTTTACCGTATTTTCCGGACTATAAGTCGCGTTTTTTTTACCTGTCTGGCTGGTCCTGCGACTTATATATTGAATTTTGTCTGACTGCGTTCAAACTCCGGCCAATAGATGGCACAATATACAATCGTGATAACTGAAAACTGCTGTACCACCGAAGAAGAAAAAAGTCACGGTGTCAGTACCATATCGGCTCGGGTACCATATCGGCTCGGGGTCATATCCGTCGGGTCATATCCGTCGCTTACCAATGACGTCACGCGATCACGCGTTCATGCGTTCACGCGTTCGCACGCTGATTGGTGTAACTAGGGGCACTGACTAGGGTATACCGCGGGTCTGATCAAAGACGAATGAGAGTAGGTAGAGAGAGAGAAGGAGACGGTAAGAAGAATATAAGATATTTTCCCGCCACATGTAAAGTAAAATATGTTCTTTTGTTCTGTTTAAATTAATTAAAGTTAATGCTTACAAGTGCCAGTATACAGTAGCCCTAATACTTACTTATTTAGTTTGATTTTTATATTTGATTATGTTATACATATCAAAAAATTATATATTATACATCAATACGATATACTTTTATATATTATATATTATCAAAAAGATAATTTTTCCATCTTGACACAATATAATAGATTATTAAAAATAAGTATGTATTAAATGTGTATATATACGACATTTTTGCGCCATAGGTAAAGTACAATATTTCCTTTTGTTCTTAACTTTGACAGAAATGGATAGTTATTATACAGAGATAAAGCACTATGTGCTCAGTGGTGGTTACCATGATCTCACCATCGCCGCTAAACATCCTGATGCAAGGAAGGCGGCAATTCGGAAGGCTTCAAAAAAATACCTGATCAAATGTAAGTAACAGTTAGAATAAGACCATGGTTAAGTCACGAACATACGTTTTTATTATGAGGTATAAACCCCCTGTACATGTGACATCATCATGATTTTGCTCCTGTAGTGTAAGCACATATTCCTGCTACTTACTAGGCCCAACTGAAGTATTTTGTAGTTTTTTAGAACATTTAAATTATCCTTAAGCTTTTATATTGTTTATATCTCATATAATATGTTTCCCTTTACTTTTAGGGATCAATAAAGTATATATCTATCTATTTATCTAATGGTGTTTTTTGGTGCAAAAGTGATCATACCTCTAATGGTTTATCATATTGCAATTCCTACATTTTCAGTAAATTGCAAATTACATATTTAGTGTGTTGTGGTCCTAGTGTGATTCAATTACAATATTGTCTTTCTCTATTCATAGGATATGTTGGGACAGGTAAAAGAGGAGAATTGAAAGGCATCTACTCTGATGACCAACATCCAGGCTATTGCAGTCACTTCTGCAACCTGATATCATAGGTAAAGATGAACTCACACAAACAAATATCAGAATAGACTAAATTGACACTGCAATTAATCAATAAGGAGGCCTTGATGGTGGCACTGGAGAGAGAACACCTTGACGCTAAGGAGCCTTTCATGTTTGTTTTCAGGGACATGGAGGATATGGAGGTTTTCCCCTCCGAGAGTTCAGATCAGCAGGATTGTCTGTATGAACTCCCACACTCCCTTGTGGCTGGACGCTGTCCTTAGCGCCCCACACACACACACACACCACACTCCCTTGTGGCTGGACGCTGTCCTTAGCGCCCCACACACACACACACACCACACTCCCTTGTGGCTGGACGCTGTCCTTAGCGCCCCACACACACACACACCACACTCCCTTGTGGCTGGACGCTGTCCTTAGCGCCCCACACACACACACACACCACACTCCCTTGTGGCTGGACGCTGGCCTTAGTGCCCCACACACACACACAACCAGATTACATCCGGACTACAGAACTCACCCCCCCTCAGTACCATCCTTCGAATTCCTCGCCTTCAAAGCCCCTCCCTCACTGACAGTTATCCTCATTTACCACACCCCCAAACCACACCCCTCCTTCCTCTCTGATCTCACTGAATGGAGGGCAAATTAAAACATGACTGACCTGCTTGGAGCATCAACGCTAACTGAAGCTGGACTCGGACGTGCGACAGCCCCCGGGTGCGACACCCCCCGGGTACAAAATCAAGGTATGCATAAACAACCCTTAAGTAATAATAAATAGTAAAAATAAGTAACCCTTTCTTACTTGCTACCCTTTTCCCTCAACCTATCCTAAGGGAGTGCTTGTTCTTCCTTCTGTCTGTCTGTGTCTGTGTATTCTCATGTTCCGATTAACCCAGCCAAATTTTTCTTCTTTTGTGTCTATATCGACGCCGGGATCTGGAGTCGAGGCTGATCCTCTTGCTGTGGTACCACATCCTGGATCCTCTATCCTGAGTTCTGGATTAAGTCGTGGACCTCGGGTCGTGGCTGAACCTGTCTCTGCGGTCCTGCCTGACCCTCATCATACTACTTCCCTGATGGCTAAAGTAACCTGTATATCCTATATAACCTGTTTTAATAATTATAACTTTGTCTATGTAAAATGTATACTTATGAAACTAGACCAAGTGTTCTTATTTTCCTTTGTTTGCTGTGGTCAATTGTGTGTGCGTTGACTTAGGAATGTAGAGGATCCAGTCGGCCCCCCCGGGGTTTTAATGGCCCGGATAGGAGCATGGGGGGGTGGGTTGTAGGAGAAGGTATAAAACTGACACCATTGAGTCTATGCAGAGATTGTTCTGAGAGAAAGATTGGGATGCAGAGTGGTACGGCCAGGTGCTGAGGATAAACGAAGATAAGGATTGGTACCTCACCCCCGGCGAACCCAGAATTGTTTATTTTTATGGCTGCCATAAAAGATGACCTGGGACTGATCGGCGGCGCAGGAGATCCAAACTTCCCACACTATGGCTGACTCACTCTGATTCGCTGTTTAGACCTCGTCAATGGCTGACTCACTCTGATTCACTGCCTAGGGCTCGCCCAGGAGTGAGTCCACCAATGGATGAACACCTAGGGAGGAGCAACCGACACAACTCCTCCCACACAACTCCTCTCCGTTTGTGGGAATAAATATTGTGAATGCTGTACACTCGCGGCCTCTGTTCTGTCTGACTGTCTGATACGTACATCGCACGGTGGAAGAGCTGAGGCCCGAAGTACTTCGTTATATAAGTACTTCGTTATATTGTACTGTTGTTTCTACCATTAAATCAGCTTATTGTTTAATCTCATATCTCTGTCTGAGCCGTTCCTTTTTACAGCAGACCACTCATCAAACGAACAGCGCGGAGCGGGCTCGAACCTTCAACAACTGAAGGGTGCTTAAACCCAACAATTTGGTGACCGACCGACGTGATGAGTAGGGTCTCATAGAAGGCACACCGGCAGCCAGCGGACGAACGGTCCAGGGATGACACCTCGAATACCTCTGACAACTAAACCAGGGCCCCACAACAGAAAGGTGAGCAGATACCTGTTATTATCAAAATCTGTGATTGGCTATACTACAAATTTTAGAGTTGTCAGCGGCATTTTCAGTGTTTTAGTCTTACGGTAGAAAGAACAGTACTACAGAATAACACTTTCCAGTCTCAAAGAGGAGCTGCAGTTGTGTTATATGTGGGGTATTTCAAGAGGAGAAACGCAACTTTCAAAATCAATTTGAAATGACCGGATCTCGCAAACTCTTGCTGTGGGGTTAATCTAGAAGACTAAACGTGACGATAAAGAGATTCTGTAGACTGGGTTTCGACTCCTTGCCAAAAGCCACATCGCCGAAAGGGGGTGTAGAAGCGCTTCTGGAAGTCTCTCCATCTGTTGAAATATACATCGCACTATAAAAGTCAACTAGACTGTACGGGGAATATATTAACTGTGTAACGAGATTGCAGTGGTTATAAATTTAAAGGAACCCAGCTGCAATCGTCGTCCGAGATTTCAGTGGTTTTAAATTTTAAAGGAAGTCCAGCTGAAATACTCTGAGAAATAAGGTGACACACACAGTAATTCTTAGACGAATTCTGGGGTTGGGGCTCATCGACTAATGTACACAGGCAATCCTTAGACGGATCTGGGGTTACGTTAGGTTATTTATTTTGAGTGTGATTAAGTGTGGCGATATTGAGTAAGAAAAAGGTTGATAGGCGCTGTGAGAATGGGTCTGCAGAGAGAATTTCGCCTTGATGCCAACTGGCTGTTATCAGCCTGCAGCCAGGGAGGAGAAATCAGCAGAGCTGCCTGCACTGAGTGTGTGTGTGTGTGAGGAAGTCCGTGGATTGGTCAATTTGGACCAATCAGCGCGGGCTTAACGTAACGGCTAAGCGGTCCTACGACGCTGGTTATCAACTCGGTAAATCGAGCCAGGGTTTCTCTCTCCAGCTGAGAGCGCGTTCACGTGAAAGGGACAAGTGTACTAACAGCGCAGCGTCATACTTCATTAATGAAAAGTAAATTAATATTAGACAAATATGAACTTTAAACATCCATGACTTAAACATATAATAAAGGATACAAGCCACATAGTTGCACCTGCAAGGTGAATATAGAGCAACTGGTTAAAAAATAAATAAACTACCGAGTGTTTGAAAGCGTACAACAGTTTTATGTTATCACTGTTGCCCATCTAAGACACGAGTGGATCTGACTTTAATTACATTTGAGTTGAGTGTTTCGTCAACCTAATGTGTTGCTTAAAATAATACTTCTGCATACAGTATGTGACAATGTAAGTGTTGCACGGTCAGATACGGCTCGAGAAGCTGACTTAGACAAGGAAATATATGATATATTATGATATTATATGATCGATGATGTGATATGAATGATAAGTGCGACACGTCGGCGTCTTCTCTTCATACGGCAGTTTAAACTGTATTTCCTTTATCCTGTAATATGACTTGATAGATTTAAACTCCGCACGCTGAGCTCTGATCAGGCGCAGCTTTCACTGAGTTGATCTCTTTTCTATAGACGCCGGAGGCAGGCAGCGTCAGGTAAAACAAGTTATTTAGCCTTCCCAAACCTGAGCCTTACGCGCCGCCAATACACCTCGCACCGAAAACTATCAGACTGTATACCTGTGGGAATAAAACTACAATAATTAGTAAATTATAGTACGCAGAGATATCTGGTTTTTTATAAAAAACTAAAACCTTTAGGAGAAGCAGATACGAACGAAGTCAAAATGGAAGGAGAATTTGAACGTGAAGAGAGAGAATTAGGAGTCCCTGTTCCGGGGAGTTTAAGGGAACAGTGGGGACAAGCAGAGAGATTGATACTTAGCGGACTTAAGCCCGGAGATCATAAAAAGGCGAGCAGCGATCTCCGTTTCTTACACGATCAGATGATCGCAGAGAATAGAGTAGAGGGTGACGAGGCAATAAGTCTCCTAGCCACAGCACTCAATACATACGAGCGACAGTTGGTTCAGAAATTAGAAACTCTCAACAAGCAGAAGGCAGGTTTTATCAGGGCTTCTAAACTTAACAAAGAAAGGGAGCTAGTTGACAAGCTAAGGAGAATAGGCCATAACGCAGCCTTAGTTATGAATGGAGTGGCAGTAACCTGCTCTCTGAGCAAAACTCCCGCCAAAAATCTGCCCGCCATAGCAGCCCCACCCAGTCCTGCACCAGCCCCTCCCACAGAAGTGATAGAGCCAGTCAGGAAGGAGAAGCCATATGGTGGGCCCCTCCCAGACATCCCAGAGGGCGGTCCCCTCCTCTATCCAGATTTATACAACCCCTTTAAGACCCGACCCCCTCCCTATACGCTTCCCTCCACCTCTAACCCCCCCTCACCCAGTTCCCCTCATGACATTAAAGGAACACCTGTATCAACACATACACCTACAGATGAAGAAATACTTGACTTTGTTGCAAAACGCGTCAAATTTTTTAGGACTAAAAAAAAAAAAGGATGAAACCTCTGCCTCTGACAGAGAAGACACGGCAAGTCAAGACGGCACAGGGGACTCCACCTTCCTCTGAAACAGGTTGATATAGCCGGTGTCGGACTTTGTTTATGAACACATTAACTGAGGGACAGGTTTCTCCCCATTTGAGCTGACCCACGGCCATCAGTTTCCGGGTCCTGGAGCATTAGCAGTAGGGAAAGAAGTAGAAAATTAGCTCAAACCATATTACCAGCAACTTAAGGGCTTGGTATGAGATTTCTCCACCCAGGTGGCTGACGCCAAAGGGGGACCGGAGAAGCACGAGGCTAACACCGCAGAATTCATCTGGCTGAAGGTCATCCGTCCGAAGTGGCTCAACCCAAGGTTCACCGGCCCGCACAGAGTGACTCAGAGGACATCACATGCAGTTCGCCTCGAAGGAAAGGGGGAAACGTGGTATCATTGGAGCCAGTGCGCCGTTGGAAAACCTCCAGCAAGGACGTTAGACGACATCAGAACTGACATCGCTGCAGCAGGACGAGAGACGACACATCTGACGACGACAGCCCAGCAGAAGCAACGACCCATACAACAGATGACAAGGACAAAGACACAGAGGTAACAACAGGCGATCTTGGAAAGGAGATTACGGCCGGCGAGGAGGCGGACACGAGTCTACTCTGAAACACACGACTCCATATAGGACCCGACTTTTTTACTCCCACCTTTAGGGGCACTTTCCAATAAGTAGCAGCATTTTTATGCCCACCTATAGGGCCTCTTTCTAATAAGAGTAGTAGGTTATATATAACGAGAGGTTAGCCCTATAGTTAAAGGGCAGTGAAGTCTCCCCACTCACCAGACCTTCTATTTAACAGGTTCTGGGAGCACAGTATTTACCATTACAGGGTACTATTTTACACCCTAGTTTTAAAAAATCTCCTTAGGAGATTTTAGCATTGTGTTCAACCTAATTACAATAACACGGACCACTGATTAAAGGTACTCAACAATGACAGACTGTGGATTACACTTCCTTATTGTTTGTTGGTGTACTCTGCTAGTGGGAATCGTGGTTTTACTTGGGACACTGTTTGTATCTTGAACACCATTCTTAGTTATATGGCCCATTAGCGAATTGCCTTATTATTTGATTGGGTGTTAATTCCTTGTGTCCTAGTAAATCTCCTATTATTAATAACAGAAATAATGTGTGTTCACCCTTGCCTTTATTTTTGTTTTAATGATTCCATTGACCACCCAGACTCCATTCCCCCGCCAGAGGAGTCCGTAACTAGGGTCAAACGGGCCAAACATGAGGTAGTTGTTACCAAAATGTCTCCTAAACAAACCTTCACTTTCCAAGCAGGTAGTGATGGAATAATGTAGACAGGATCAACTATGTACATTACAATGTGCTCCGTTTAGCTAATCTCACTAGGGACCTGTAGAAGGACTCGCTGAACAGCTGGGGCCGACTTCCCTTATGGCTGAAACAGAATAGAATGGCCCTTGACATGCTGTTAGCTGAGAAAGGAGGTGTGTGTTCAATGTTTGGTGATATGTGTTGTACTTTCATTCCAAACAATACGGCTCCGGACGGTTCCGTCACAAAGGCTTTAGAAGGCTTTCGCACACTATCCATAACTATGCATGAACAATCAGGGATACACAACCCCTTGGAGGAATGGTTTACAAACATGTTTGGTCAATGGAAAGGTTTAATAATGTCTCTTTTGATTTCAATAGCTACTTGTATTGCCATTTTAGTAACATGTGGTTGTTGTTGTGTGCCTTGTATCCGCTCATTGTGGGACAGACGCAGTAGAAAAGAATGACAGTGGTTATGTTTTGAATGCTTTGTGTGAATTGATCTCTGGAGGTGAGATCAAAAGGGGGATTAAAGTAACCTGTATATCCTATATAACCTGTTTTAATAATTATAACTTTGTCTGTGTAAAATGTATACTTATGAAACTAGACCAAGTGTTCTTATTTTCCTTTGTTTGCTGTGGTCAATTGTGTGTGCGTTGACTTAGGAATGTAGAGGATCCAGTCGCCCCCCCGGGGTTTTAATGGCCGGATAGGAGCATGGGGGGGTTGTAGGAGAAAGGTAATAAAACTGACACCATTGAGTCTATGCAGAGATTGTTCTGAGAGAAAGATTGGGATGCGGAGTGGTACGGCCAGGTGCTGAGGATAAACGAAGATAAGGATTGGTACCTCACCCCCGTGCGACCCAGAATTGTTTATTTTATGGCTGCCATAAAAGATGACCTGGGACTGATCGGCGGCGCAAGAGATCCAAAGTTCCCACACTTATGGCTGACTCACTCTGATTCGCTGTTTAGACCTCGTCGATGGCTGACTCACTCTGATTCACTGCCTAGGGCTCGCCCAGGAGTGAGTCCACCAATGGATGAACACCTAGGGAGGAGCAACCGACACAACTCCTCCCACACAACTCCTCTCCGTTTGTGGAATAAATATGTGAATTCTGTACACTCGCGGCCCTCTGTTCTGTCGACTGTCGATACGTACATCGCACGGTGGAAGAGCTGAGGCCCGGAGTACTTCGTTATGTAAGTACTTCGTTATATTGTACTGTTGTTTCTACCATTAAATCAGCTTATTGTTTAATCTCATATCTCTGTCTGAGCCGTTCCTTTTTACAGCAGACCACTCATCAAACGAACAGCGCGGAGCGGGCTCGAACCTTCAACAACTGAAGGGTGCTTAAACCCAACATGGCTCCCACAGGATTGTTGACATCTTCGTTGATTCGTCTTCTTATTATAGACACATGCATTTCCAAACATTTGGTCTACCTACTCTGTAAAATGTATTATCTCTTTGATTTACACACGGCATCTATTGCACGTCTGTCCGTCCTGGGAGAGGGATCCCTCCTCTGTTGCTCTCCCTGAGGTTTCTCCCATTTTTCCCTTTAAACTGTGGGTTTTCTCCGGAAGTTTTTCCTTGTACGATGTGAGGGTCTAAGGACAGAGGGGGTCGTCTTTCTCATACTGATATTCTGAACAAACTGTGCTGTTGTATTAGCTGTAAAATGTCTTTACTGTAGGGTATTTTTATTATTTGTACAGCACTTTGGCTCGACCAAAAATCGTTTATAAATGTGCTATATAAATAAAACTTGATTTGATTGATTTGATTTGAAAGGGTGTGCGCCAAGGTTCCATATTAGGACTAATCATTTATCAAATGCTGCTTTCCATTTTTATGCAGATGATACTGTTATTTATTGTTCATCCTCTTCTATAGAGCAAAGTCTTGATTTCCTCGCGTCTGCCTTTGATGTTATTCCATCCCATTTATCTCAAGTTAGTATTAAATGCAGACAACTCCAAACTCATGATATTCTCAAATGGCAAAAACTTAACTTCTTTTCTCCCCAACATTTGTACTGTTCAAGGGACTGACATTGACATTGAAAGGGTCACTACATACACATATCTAGGTTTTATATTGATCAGAACTTATCTTTCAAGTCACACACTGAAAATGTTGTTTTAAAATGAGGTTTCTCCTTTCAGACAAGGAAACATTTGATCTCTGCAACGTTTTTACCAGTATTGGATTCTGGTGATCTGCTTTACATGAATGCCTCTGACCAGTGCCTAAAGAGTTTGGATACTGTGTACCATTGTGCATTACGTTTTATTACATATATATATATATATATATATATTGTGAGTTTGGAATAAATATGCACTTTATGAAAATTATTAGTTGGTTACTGTTAGTAAAAAACAGTAAGGTTAATACTGGATGTTTGTTACACTTGGATATGTTTTCTGTAATACTTGTAACATAATTATTCTCCAGTTTATGCATTTCAGTGACTTGCAGTTAATGCTCGACATGACAGTTTAAAGGGCTACTATGCTACTTTCAAGTTTTTAGAAGAGTAGTATTTAATACTGTGGAAAAATGTTTCTAAGGTACAATAAATGTCTACTGAATGTGAAATTCAAGTGAAATATGTGTTTATCACAGAAAAGGGTAACTGACAGTGAATGTATGTTAGTGGAACTGTGTCAGGAAAGCCAAGTGTTAATTAAAGAATGTTAATGAAGAACTGAAATGCATAGAAGAGAAAGTTAATATACATGATTTTATTGTGCAATAAAACAATCAGAGAAGCGATCTGCAAGGTGCTTAATACAGGTATCATCACTGGTCATATCGGGGACCTGTTCCTATAGTTGAGATGTGAAGGGGGTTATGTTTTTTGTCTGTGTTCTGGGTTCCTGCAGTTTTTTGAACAGACAGTACACACGTTCAGAGGATGAAGCTGTTAACGTGCTGCTAACATAAACTGGCTGTAGCCCACAAACTGAAGCAGAATGATCAAGTTAAATAATAACAAGCTCCAGTGTTAGAATTCCATAATTCCATACTCGTAAATAAAATGACATGCAAATAACATTTTCTTGGCTGTGGACTTAGAAAAATTGCCAATTTAGAAATACAAAACGATGTAGGTTAGAGTTATCCTAAAAATAAGCTCATATTTGAATTCCCCATAAAAAACACATCATTTAGACACCCCCATGTTAGGATTTCCTTCAGATTCATGTTAGCACCTGAGTATGACCCGCCCTGGTGGATGATCAAATTTGATTTCTAATTTTAAATAAAAGGAAAGAAATTCACAGTTATTGTCAAACAGGAGTTAAATCAATTTCTCGCTTATTCTAAGAATGTATTTCACCATACTCATATTTAAATGTTCGGGATTTAATTACGTTGTAATGTTTGAATGTTAAAAAATAACAATCGACAGTGTAAACATAATTATGTAAATAACCCAATTTGTGTTCTGTGAAAACGGAAAAGGATTTTACATTGTTTTTGTTACTTTCGTTGCAGTGTCTTAAATGTCTTAAACTTCCTGTTTGAAGTTGTTCCTATGGAAACAACATGACGGAGAAAAAAGTAATATCTTCTACATATAATAACAGACAAAGTAAAGAATGAAGTGTAGGCTATGTTTAAATGTTCGGAATTTGACCGTGTATGGTGGCCCTCTTGAGTTGCCGTACTACAGCCAATGTGTGACGTCATTGGTAAGCGACGGATATGACCCGACGGATGTGACCCCGAGCCGATATGGTACCCGAGCCGATATGGTACTGACAACGGCAACTGGGAGGATGCATCACGTAACTTTCCAGGATGTTGTGGGATGGATGGAGACATGGGCTTCAGTGACGACCGACACCATCCTGTCGGGATTCAGAAAGGTCTAATCGGAGCTGATTCTGATGGAGAGTCTGAGCACAGCCCGGAGCAGGACATGCTGCTTCATCGACACCGGAGTTGGCGGAAGTGTTTAACAGCGACTGTATAAATACAGTGAGAATTCCGAGTGGCTAAGCTAATTAGTGGCTAGGCTAATTAGCGTATCAGTATTATGTGCCATAGCTCATTGTGTGGATTATTTTGTTTATTCAGCTCAGTCAGTCGGGCAGTTAATAACAGTGTGCCATGTATGTGTTGTGTTTACAGTTTCACCAATTCATTAAACTTCAGTAAAGCTGACATCTGTGCCGGAGTTTCATTGAAAGTGTTTAACTGGATGGATAGCTAGCTCGGTGATAGTGAGACCTTCACAGCGACACAGAGGATGAAGACTTCAGTGGATAAATGCGACTTATACACCGAAGCGACTTATATGTTTTTTTTCTCTTAACGACAAGTTTTTTGACGAGCGACTTATACTCAGGTGCGACTTGTAGTCCGGAAAATACGGTACATCACTTGACTCCTCACAAATGATTGAGGGTGCCATTCTAATGCCCCCTATGTCCCTGACAGTCTTTCTGGATGGAGAGACATATCTTTTTTCTGAACAATTTCTCTCTTGTTTATGAAGTCCGAAAATAGATGCTCTGATATTTTAATAAACAATTATTTCATATATTCCCCGTCTGTGAACAGCTTTCCATGCCTTACTATCTCCTAAGTGGCCAGAAAGCAGCAGTAGTAAAGTGCGACCCCTGAGGTAGAGGCTCAAGCACTTCAGATGCAGACGCGTTAGTATGTATGTAGTATTTATATATGTATCAGAGTTCCCGTTAGCCGGTAATTACCGGACTATGACCGGTAAAATATGCTGAAGACCGGCAAATCTAAATCTCTCCGGTCAAACTGTCCGGTCAAAATAATTTGCCCTTAGCGCAATACCGCATCAGTTGCGCCACTTATGTGACAGACATGAAGAGTATGTGACAGACAAAAGCGTATGTGACAGACAAAAGAGTATGTGACAGACAAAAGAGTATGTGACAGACAAGAAGAGTATGTGACAGACAAGAATAGTCAATTCTAATGTCTAACACTTAATGTGGAGAAAGAGATGTCCTGTATGGGTTGATTGTGCGTTGATCTGTTGGTAATGCCTCGGGGTTCCAGTGGGCATGTCAGGGTTCCTGCAGGTTTCGCCAACTCAAATTTAAGACTTTTTAAGACCTTTTTAAGACCACTTTGAATCGAATTTAAGACCTATTTCACAGCAAGAAAGTATGAAGGAAAATTGCTATGAAAGAAGAAATACGTCCCATAATTACTTACAAAGTAAATGTATTCATGTTCAACATAAGAACAATGACTGAACATAACAGCATAACATACAGAACTGTGTTAGCGTGTTAGACAAAAAGTGTGTGTGTGTTAGGGCTGTGCAATTCATCGTATTTTAATCGCAATTACGATTTTGGCCTGCCACAATTACGAAAACAACATAATCGAAAAAAATGATTATTTAGCTAGGTTGTGACAGTGCACTGCAACATATTTGATCTAATTCATTTTAGTCTAATTTATTTGTATTTATCATATTTATATATGTTTAGTAGCTTGTGGAAGTGCGCTCCAAAATATTTGTTGATCTTGTTTATTGGTATTTATTATTTTGATATTATTTATTTAAATGTATCATTTATTTAATTAATTTTTGCATTGGTTTTTCAGTTGAATTATACGTTCAGGGTAGTCAACAGTTAACAAGATACTGTTCAAATTATTATTTGTTTTAAAGTTCAATAAATGGATGTTTTCGAAAGTCATAATAATAATAATCGTGATATCAATTATTGACCAAAATAATCGTGATTATGATTTTTGCCATAATCGAGCAGCCCTAGTGTGTGTATGTGTGTGTGTGAGTGTGTGTGAGTGTGTGTGAGAGAGTGATAAGAGCTATATTCAGAGCTCTGCTGCCTTGGCTACAATCTGTCATCGTTGCTGTTGTATGATTGGTGTTTAGCTACGGTATTTAGCGTCTACAGCACCGCTTTTAGGGTTGACGTAGACCCAAACGTCGCCCGGAGGTCCCCCGGTGTTGTTGCGCGAGCTGCTACACTAGCTAACGCTGCACTAGCTAACGCTACATTAGCAAAACAAACGCTAATTTATTTTGCAAAAGGTGCAGCGGGCTTCAAACACGTTCCCTCCACTGGTTTCAACCAAGCACTAAATTCCATGTTTTCCAACCAAATACGGTTGAACTTACACTTTCCCCATATTTATTTGTAAGTAGATTCGAAGATACATGAGTTTCTGACTGCCGTAGCTGAAGCTTGGTTGCTAGGTTACTAGCTGGGTGTTCTCCAATAAGGGGCCGGGGGAAACAAAGTTAGTGATTACTGGTTCCATGTTGATTTATTTCAATACAAATTGTTGCGGGGAACTGAAAGGCTCTCACCGTACTGGTTACTTTGCAGCCCGGACATTTCCCCCAAAACAAATTTAGACGTGATCGCAACAAAGAAGTACTTTTCAAATCCGATCATTTTTAAGACCTTCTAAATCATATTCAAGACCTTTCTTATTTTTTTTGGTCATATTTAAGACCTTTTTAAGGCCTTAAATTCAGATTATCACATTTAAGACTTTTTAAGACCCCGCGGGAACCCTGGCATGTAAACAAATGCATAATGCTGCGCTATACTTTATGGCCTTACCCGGTTGCATAGCGACCCTTATTGTTTAGGTGTATTTTAATAAGCAGGTAGTCATATCATTAGCTAGAACTAGCTAGATCTGATCGATATGGACATAAACGAGAGTAAAGTCTAATCTGACGGGAGAGAGAGATCAGCTGCTGCTAACGAGTCGACACGCAGCTCTGCATGATCACCTGCAGCGGTGAGCTGAGCAAAACACACACTTCAGGTTAGAATATCACACGTAGCTATTTTAATCACCTCTCAAACTACCTAAACTAGTTATAGATATGTTTAGTTTTACTGTCGGGTCACTCATTACTGCTAGCTGCATGATACTGGCGGGCTGTCAGGAGAGGGGGAGAGCGCTCCGTTTATTATTCCCGTGTTATTGTTAATTACTGTGCACTTTTGAATAATGTAGTTAATCTACTATTATTAGTTTGTTTAATATCGAATCATATCAATTTGTTTTAAAGCTCAATAAATAACAAAGAAGACCTTTGACCGGCACTTTTCTCATTTTGTCCGGAAGATTTCAATTTTAACGGACATTTTGACCGGCAAAAAAATATTCTAACGGGAACTCTGATATGTATGTAAAAAAACAACCTCAGACAGGGCCATCCTGAGATGACTACATTTTATTTTATTTCTGCTTATGAAATCTGCAACCAGAGGCTCTCCTTGAATGACTTCTTGCCTTCTGTAAGGGAAAGTCCTGTCCCTTTTCACGGCCACACGGTCATTGTTTCTCTTCTTGATCTCTGAAAGCAGTGCAACTCTGTTCCCGACTGTCAGCTGTTTCTATTATTGGATGCTGCGGACAGTAATTGACTTCCGCCCTTTTGGGCTTTTTCACATTCAATGCTACCAGGCTTTTATCTTGGCCTTGTTCTTTGGTAAATCTATAGTCACCTCGTCACAACCCGAGCCTCTTAGTTTGGTCTGGAAGTTTGCCATTTTATATTTAAAGGGGACCTATCATGCAAAAAGCACTTTTTGATGTCTTTTATACATAAATATGTGTCCCCGGCATGTCAGGGAACTCACAAAGTCTCAGAAAATAAAACAGTCTCTCTTTTCCTCCGTACCCAAATCTCTAAAAACGGGGGTACAACGGAGTTGATCCAGATTGCGTCCGATATGACGTAAATTACGTCATATCGGACATGCAGACCCACGGCACTATCAGACACAATGCCCGACGTGTTTTGGACGTAATATGGTCTTTGTTTACATTAGCAAGCATCGCTAACACTCAGAGCTAAGCTGTACTGGAGAGAACTTGTGTAAAAAAGCAGAAAATTAAAAAAGGAAGTCACCTTGTGGTAAGCCCGCAAGAGAAAAAAGCATTTGAGCTCCATACTGTTTCAGAAATAATCCTTGATGTGGTTTGGAACATGATGGCGTTTAATCACGGCACATTTAACTGTAGCTGCCGGGTAATTGTGAGCAGGCATTAGCTCCCCCTCCTCTTTTCTTTTTTTTTTCAAGCTAAGGACCCAAAATCTGCGTTTCTCTAACAGGGCTGGAATAGAGGGATATTAGGGATGTCTAAAATATAAGATCTGTTCGGTATTTTGAGCAAAACACATCATAGACATTAGGGCTGCACGATATTGAAAAAAACTAACATTGCGATATTTTTTTCCCCTGCGATATATATTGCGTTTTTTTAAACTATATTTAACCGGATGAAGGATTTTAGTCACGGACGTCTGGATCTTAACTGGTTGACTCATCATACCTTAAGTCATGATCTAACATATGATAATGCATGTTGCTTACCCTCAAATAAGGGGGTTCATTGTTGTAGTGGCACCCTCAGGCGGCCGTCAAGAGGGCCGGCCCTACTTCAGCGCGTTTGTTGATGAGAAGAAGAGGTCATTGAAAGCAGCACAAAAGAAAACTACAAAAGAAAAGGCTATGTTAAATCAACTAGTTTATTAGCAAAACAGACAGTCCAATTCTCACAGAGTACTCTGGACTCAATTCTACCACCGTGGGATACAAGTTATCCGGACAGTCAGTCAGAAGGGAGTGCTACAGTATTGACATTTTACAGTAGTTATACTTCCTGGACGACCCCCAAGCAGTGAGTCAGCTGGTGTTGATTTCATCTGGTCCGTCCTCTCTCTTTACAGTGTGTGTGTGCAAGTATGAACTAAGAGCACGTCCTGTTCTGAGTGAAACAGTCTCTCAAGATAACATTTGATTAGGTCAGCTGAGACCCCCTTGCACCATATATTCAAAAACTCACACACTAAACAGAACAGCAGATAAAAGATAACACCTTATTGATTCACATGACTAACAGAGTGAGAGACAATGGTCCTTCTAATTAGGTCAGCTGTCTTCGAGTTTAGAGGAAGTCCAGAGAAGGCTTTAGGCTATAAGAACAGTCAACCTTTGTTAGTTAACTACTCCTAAAGATGTCATGGGATGATGATGTTTAAACATATACAAGTATAGCTTTCAGAGAGAGAAACATGTGACATTTGTGTGGTAGGCTACATGATCAAATGTGTGTGCGTTATATCAAGAATCCTAAATGTTAATACATTTGATCTCATAATTCCCATAACAGATGTTTCACTATATGATGCACCTATCAGGTATAGTTGATCAATTATTATTTCGTTGTACAACAATCAAACAATAATGAGAAGTTACATCCCCTACTACCCCAGCAGCCTAACAGTAGCAACAATCATACAGCCTATATGCACTGCACTGAGCACACACACATTTCATCTAAACAGGTTTAAGGCATACACATTCATTTATGGAATCTTTAAATGAATATAGAAAATACGCTGGATTAAACTTTTCTGCTATAACACTATAGCTAAAACTGTGAACACAGGTACATTAATTCCCCCTTTGGATCTCTAATCAAGAGATCCACACCGTTTACCCAGAACCTTCAAACATGCTTTGTTCATACTATTTTTTAAAACTTCTATACAGTGTCTGCCCTACGCCATTGTATAGAACTATCAGAAACTGAGATCTAGAATATTTGAAACCTTCATGGGGCCAGAACACAACTTTTCATGGCAGTGAAGGAACTATTAGAAGGGGTAACCTGAGTTCTAAAAAGCAGCATCTTGGTGTGGTGAATCATCAGGGCCCTCCTCCCCCTCATAGGAATACGCCAACAAGGGCATCTGATAGAGAGGGGGAGTCGCGGCTTTCCCTTCAATGGTGGAACTGATGAGTCGAACACACAACGAGCGAATACAGGGCACACAACAACACCCACATGTTACCAAAATAGCCATGAATGTAGCAATAGAAATTAGAAAAGACATTATTAAACCTTTCCATTGACCAAACATGTTTCTCATCCATTCCTCCATACAATTGTTGACCCCTGAGTGTTCATGCATTGTTTTAGATAGGGTGCGAAGACCTTCCAAAGCTCTAGTCACGGAACCGTCAGGTGCAGTGTTATTGGGAATAAACGTGCAGCACATATCACCGAACATTGCGCAAACACCCCCTTTCTCCGCCAGAAGCATATCCAACGCCATCCTATTTTGCACAGGTCGATTTGTACTATTCCATCACTACCTGCTTGGAAAGTGAAGGTTTGTTTAGGAGACATTTTGGTAACTACTACCTCATATTTGGCCCGTTTGACCCTAGTTACGGACTCCTCTGGCGGGGGAATGGAGTCTGGGTGGTCAATGGAATCACTTAAAACAAAAACAAAGGCAAGGGTAACGATCGTGACCAGGGCTAGCCCTGGCAACCATCTCCAACTCCCATACATGGTTAGGTTGTTATTTAATAATAGGAGATTTACTAGGACGCAAGGAATTAACACTCAATCAAATAATAAGGCTATTCGCTAATGGGCCATATAACTAAGAATGGTGTTCAAGATACAAACAGTGTCCCAAGTAAACCACGATTCCCACTAGCAGAGTGCACCAACAAACAATAAGGAAGTGTAATCCACAGTCTGTCATTATTGAGTACCTTTAATCAGTGGTCCGTGTTATTGTAATTAGGTTCTTCTGAACACAATGCTAAAATCTCCTAAGGAGATTCTATAAAACTAGGGTGTAAAATAGTACCCTGTAATGGTAAATACTGTGCTCCCAGAACCTGTTAAATATAAGGTTCAGTAAAACCTGTTAAGTAGAAGGTCTGGTGAGTGGGGAGACTTCCACTGCCCTTTAACTATAGGGATAACCTCTCGTTATATATAACCTACTACTCTTATTAGAAAGAGGCCCTATAGGTGGGCATAAAAATGCTGCTACTTATTGGAAAGTGCCCCTAAAGGTGGGAGTAAAAAAGTCGGGTCCTATATGGAGCCGTGTGTTTCAGGGGGCGGGGTCCCGTAGACTCGTGTCCGCCTCCTCGCCGGCCGTAATCCCCTTTCCAAGATCGCCTGTTGTTACCTCTGTGTCTTTGTCGTTGTCATCTGTTGTGTGGGTCGTTGCTTCTGCTGGGCTGTCGTCGTCAGATGTGTCGTTCTCTCGTCCTGCTGCAGCGATGTTAGTTCTGATGTCGTCTAACGTCCTTGCTGGAGGTTTTCCAACGGCGCACTGGCTCCAATGATACCACGTTTCCCCCTTTCCTTCGAGGCGAACTGCATGTGATGTCCTCTGAGTCACTCTGTGCGGGCCGGTGAACCTTGGGTTGAGCCACTTCGGACGGATGACCTTCAGCCAGATGAATTCTGCGGTGTTAGCCTCGTGCTTCTCCGGTCTCCCTTTGGCGTCGGCAACCTGGGTGGAGAAATCTGATACCAAGCCCTTAAGTTGCTGGTAGTATGGTTTGCTATCCATCTCTTCTACTTCTTTCCCTACTGCTAATGCTCCAGGTCCAGGAAACTGGTGACCATGTGTTAGCTCAAAAGGAGAGAAGCCTGTGCCTCTGTTTACAGAACTGCGAAGGGACAATAGGGCCAAAGGTAGTGCGTCTAACCAGTTCATGCCTGTGCCATCACAGGCCTTACTGAGCTTCTGTTTGATACTCTGATTGTTTAAAATCCGAGCTGTTCCTGCTGCATGTCGTGTGCATGGAGGTTCTCTGTTTTCCACTCTATCCAGTGTTATGCTAATGTACATCAGTATTGACCTACATCCCCCCTTTTTCTGAAATAGGATTCCGTTTACGGTATTCTCATTCTCAGAAATGTCAAGGAAGAAAGGCAACATGTATGATGCAGAAGCCAGTGCTGTTACCTGGGACATGGATTGTTTCAGAGAGATGAATGCTGATTCTGCTGTCTGAGTCCAGTCAAGTGTTGCTGTCAAGTTTCTGATACCTTTGTCGTTGATCAGAGCTCTGAGCTGTTCAGTCCTTGGGTTGTACTCAGGTATGTAATGTCGGCTGTAGCCTGTCAGGCCCAGAAAAGATAACATGTCTTTTACAGTCTTAGGTTTCGGGTGGTTCAAAATGAGCTACTGGTGTGATGCTGACATGCCTGTACCTGCCGGAGAGTTGAGCCTGCCCAAAAATGCAACCTCCTTGCGGGTACACTGCAGTTCTTTTTGGATACCTTGAACCCTGTTGTGTGCAGGCGCACCAGTAAATTACGAGTGGCTTCCAGACAAGAGGCTGCTGAAGGGGCTGCAATAAGCAAGTCATCCACATATTGTATCAAAACCACTCCCTCTGGTAATGAAACCCCGTCCAACTGTTCCCTCAAAACTTTGTTGAAAATTCCTGGGGATAAACTGAATCCCTGAGGAAGTCTGGTGTACTGCAATCTTTCTTTGTCAATGGTAAATGAGAAAATCGGTCTCATTTCCTCTGCCAATGGAATGCAGAAGAAAGCATTTGCAAGATCAATACATGTAAACCACGTGTGCTCTGGAGTAATGTTGCAAATGGCTGTGTAGGGATTTGGAACTGGTATCAAAGGAGTAGTAGTGATAGCGTTGATAGCTCTAAGATCATGTGCCATTCTGTAGTCCCCATTGGGCTTGTGTACTGGTAAAATAGGTGTGTTCCAATCACTGTGGGAGGGTTGTAAAACGCCTGCCTTCTGCTTGTTGAGAGTTTCTAATTTCTGAACCAACTGTCGCTCGTATGTATTGAGTGCTGTGGCTAGGAGACTTATTGCCTCGTCACCCTCTACTCTATTCTCTGCGATCATCCGATCGTGTAAGAAACGGAGATCCCTGCTCGCCTTTTTATGATCTCCGGACTTAAGTCCGCTAACTATCAATCTCTCTGCTTGTCCTCACTGTTCCCTTAAACTACCCGGAACAGGGACTCCTAATTCTCTCTCTTCACGTTCAAATTCTCCTTCCATTTTGACTTCGTTCGTATCTGCTTCTCCTAAAGGTTTTAGTTTTTATAAAAAATACCAGGTACTTCTGCGTACTATAATTTACTAACTATTGCAGTTTTATTCCCACAGGTATACAGTCTGATAGTTTTCGGTGCGAGGTGTATTTCAACCAGTTACTGAGACTTCCAAGAGCGCTTCGACACCCTCTTACGAGGATGCGGCCCAAGGCACGGAGTCGAAACCCAGTCTACAATAACCTTTGATCGTCACGTATATGCTATCAGATACAAATAAGATTCTACAATACTTTCAGGGACGGTCCTTTCAAATTGATGTTGAAAATTGCGTCCCTTACTGCGTATTTTTCACATATAATATACAACCACAGTTAATCACACTCAAAATAAATATACCTAACGTAGCCCCAGATCCGTCTAAGGGTTGCCTGTGTACGTTAGTCGATGAGCCCCAACCCCAGAATTCGTCTAAGAATTACTGTGTGTGTGTGCAAGTATGAACTAAGAGCACCTCCTGTTCTGAGTGAAACAGTCTCTCAAGATAACATTTGATTAGGTCAGCTGAGACCCCCTTGCACCATATATTCAAAAACTCACACACTAAACAGAACAGCAGATAAAAGATAACACCTTATTGATTCATATGACTAACAGAGTGAGAGACAATGGTCCTTCTAATTAGGTCAGCTGTCTTCGAGTTTAGAGGAAGTCCAGAGAAGGCTTTAGGCTATAAGAACAGTCAACCTTTGTTAGTTAACTACTCCTAAAGATGTCATGGGATGATGATGTTTAAACATATACAAGTATAGCTTTCAGAGAGAAAAACATGTGACATTTGTGTGGTAGGCTACATGATAAAATGTGTGTGCGTTATATCAAGAATCCTAAATGTTAATACATTTGATCTCATAATTCCCATAACAGATGTTTCACTATATGATGCACCTATCAGGTATAGTTGATCAATTATTATTTCGTTGTACAACAATTAAACAATAATGAGAAGTTACATCCCCTACTACCCCAGCAGCCTAACAGTAGCAACAATCATACAGCCTATATGCACTGCACTGAGCACACACACATTTCATCTAAACAGGTTTAAGGCATACACATTCATTTATGGAATCTTTAAATGAATCTCGAAAATACGCTGGATTAAACTTTTCTGCTATAACACTATAGCTAAAACTGTGAACACAGGTACATTATCATCTGTGAATGAAGAAGAGTGGTGTCTAGAACGGATCCAAGAGATTAAACGTATTACATTAAACTATAGGAAGCTTCATTATCACATTAGGGAATTAACATACGTGACAAAATAGGTAATTTAACTTTTTATTCCACAATTAAAACCTTTTTTGGTTTACAAAATTACAACTTAAAATAAATATAATAATTAATTAATTAATTAAGCAGATCTGTATTTGTTTCGGCTAGCCATGATGACCAAGAACACTTTGTTTTACTTTGCACTGACTGTTGCTAAGACATTTTGATTTAAAAAAAGGTTTGTGAAACAAAATGGTTCACAAGTTGATATTGTTATGTAGTAGTTCAATTTGTATTACAAGTTATTTGTTTTATGACAAATTATATTATTATTATAATTGTATTTGCAGCATTGTCTGTTGTTATACAGACTTGACGTGTCTCATCCAGGCCCCAAGCAGCCACCGCTTCTCTCAGCCCCGCTGCGATGTTCTCACTTGTGTGATTTTCTGGGAAAAATGCCGTTTGCAAACAGCGACTTTTCAGTTTGAAGTCCTCATCAATAAAGTGCACCGGCTTATGTATGGCTCCGTTGTCCGGCTGGACCACAAGTCCGTTGTAACAGCATAGTATTCCACTTTTGACAGCTCTGTTTCAACTTTTGCCCTGCATTTCTCGTACAGGTCGGGGGTGGCGACTTGAGAAAAATAGGTGCGTGACGGTATTACGTACCGCTTATCAAGTGACCGGATCATTTTCTTAAAACCCTCTTTGGTAACGGTGTAAATTGGTACCATGTATTTTGCCAGGTGAAATGTTATGGCATCTGTGATGTCTTTATGCCGTTTTGAACCTTTCTCATATGGTGTAACACCGGCAAAGGCATCTGAAATAGTTTTTTGCTTTGGCTGTGGATGGCATTCAGATCTGACTCTGCATCGTCATACAGAGATTTGTGGTGTCTATTCAAATGGGCGAGTAAATTCGACGTGTTGCCTCGGGTTGCCGAAACAACTGCATGGCACTGTCTACAAAGTACCTTTGTTTGGTCAACATCAACCTTTTTGTATCCAAAATAGTTCCAGATGGCAGATGTTGCTTTTCTTTTTGGAAGTAAATCTTCATTCTCGCCGGTATTGTCCTCCTGTGCCTCGCTCATTTTTTTTTACCGGTGTTTTGATGGTCTGCAAACTAGCGGGGCGGGGCCTGCTGTGATCTGATCAAGAATGATCAGTGTTTCCCAAAGATCTGAAATATACTTGGGGGGCGGTGCACGGGCGGTGCGCGCTTTGTGACGTGCAACAACATGTGACAATCAACAAAAACGTTTATATTAACATGTTTATTTATTGACTTTTCATTCTTGGCAATATTCATTTTTGACAAAGATGGCACTGTTTGTCAGAGCACTTAATCCTTCTGGGTTTCCTGAAGAAGAGCTCCAACGCCTGTGCGTATGGGAAAGCCTCTGGTGCTGGTCCATTGACTGCTATCCGCAGACATGCAGCCAGGTGCTCCCCTTTCAGCCGGTTTCTCAGGTCAGTTTTCACCTGTAAAACAGACAGTTTCTTTTAAATGAACTATACAGAAATGAAATGCAAAACACTTACCCTGTTCATCGTGGAAAAATCCCTCTCGCAGTTGACGCTGGAGACGGGGATGACCAGCCCAGCTGAAGCTAGAAGGCAGAGGTTTGGGTAAATTTCTGCCCATTCATCCTTCTCACTGGCCAGGAGCTGCATGATCTCAGCTTGTGTTTTGTCCTTCAGAGATTAGCCAAGGCAGGGCAAACGAGCGTACAGTTATAATTGAAACATTTACAGATGTCAAAACAAGCAATTCTAACCGTCAAGACACATGAGACAGAAATCAATTCAGTTCATATATTAATTCAGGTAATTTACCAACCTTAAATGTTCCTACGAGAACATGCTGCTTGTAGGAGGTCCACTCTTGTATAACTGTGGCCTCCTGCCCTGGGATGAATTTTTTTGTAAGGGTCTGCAACATTGAAATGTTGGTTACTGCATCATTTAAGGCAACTGCCTTTGGACCCAGGACACTGAAGGCCCCCAGCACTTCAATATGCTGGAACCTCCTCTCGATGTTGCTCTCCAGGCTACAGATGTAAGGTTTGAGGACCTGGAATGATAATATTATAAATGTTTCAGTTCAAGGAAAAAAAATATTGAAATTAAATGTAAGAAGGGATGTATTTACATCTCTGACAAATCTGGCCCACATCTCTTCCCGGGGGCGCTCCAGAACTCCGTGTCCCCTCCTGATCCTCTCCTCCTCTCCGGCAATGTTAAAGGCCCCAAGTCCACCTGGGTTGTCCAGGTCTTGGTCTAGCTGAGCAAGGAACGTTCCCAGGAGTGGGGTCTCGCCTGCTTCCAGAATTCTCCCCAGAGTAACAAGGGTGACTGGCACCTAAATGTGGAAACATACAACTATAATAGGATGGATAATGCAAATAACTGGGAGTATCAAATGCATGTCTTTGTAATCTACCTGCTCCTTTATGTGGAGAAAGTTCACATCAGCTCTCTGAAACACCTTGGACAGCATTGCTATGTGGGGCAGCACATCTGCCTGAAGGTAGAGGGCAGCCACAAAGCGGTATGTGGCACAGAAGGTGTATAGACCTTTGGCCACTGGGCACTTCCTTGTGCTCGCTTCTTCTGCCAGAGCAGCCAGCATAGCTGGAAGGTTCCTCTGGAGGTTTTGAACAGCTAGGTGCTGCGATAGCCACCTTGTATCTTTCACCTCCTAACAACAAGTAGAAACACTGGTAAGTAAATAAATAATATGACACCACAATAGTATTATGAAAATTGGTGAAAACACACCTTAACTTTCAAGTCGTTCAGACCAAGAGTGGTAGCGGCAGATCTCAGTGTGGCTGACCTATTTGCACTATTTCTGAAGAATAGGTGCAGTTCCTGCAGGTGGTTCCTGAAGTTTGCCATATATTTGACAGCATTTGAGGCATCTTTGCATGCCAGTGCTAGTCTGTGAGCAGCACACGCTACAGAAACCAGCTTTGGAAAACTGTCTGTGAGCTGCTTTGCCACTCCATTCAGACGGCCTAGGTTTAAGAATGAAATGTAGTGTTGTTTGCTTTAATAACAGCTGACAATAAAAATGTCACACAATCCATTATATTTAACAATAAACTCCATACCCGTCATCACCGCTGCACCATCTGTCCCGAGTCCATAGAGCCTGTCTACCGGGAGCTCCTTCTTCTGTAGTACACTCTTGATGGCAGCAACAACGCTGTCAGCTTTCCCATCTTCCAGAGTTACCAGGTCAAGGAAGTGGTTGAAAACATAACCATCTTTATCCAGGTGTCTAAAATAAAATGAATAGGTTTTCACACATATAATAAGTATTAAGTTTAACTAGGCCTACATCTTTATTTAAATGCACATCATTCCTTTAAAAAATACCCCACCTAACATGGATATCCAGCTGGCGGCTTACAGATACATCTGTCGTTTCATCAACCTCTAGGCTGATTGCTTGAGATGACCTTATCTCTTGCAAAATAGGCAACTCTACTATCTGTGCAAGGATCTCCAGCATTTCATCCACTATTCTGTGTGACTGGTAATTGTTTCTTTGATCCACCTGAGAAAAAAAAGATAATTTAACATTTAGCTGGTTAAAGTTCTTAGTTTCACAAGCATCAATTTGTACTAGGTTTACCTTCAGCTTTTCAAAGTAATCACAACCCAAAAGCTGAGCTAAACTTAACAGCTTAGGGTAGTTGGTGTGGTGAGCCATCTCGTTCTTTACTAGCCAGTAAAGGCATTTGAATCCACCTATGACGGCCTCATGCTCCATAATAACTGTGGGCTCAAAAGCCTGCATCACTGAGTAGCCTAGACCAAGGGCAAAGACATAATTCATTATATGAGCCAAACATGGTTGATAGGTTGCAGAAATTAGCAATACATGAAAAAATTATCTACCTGATGCAAGTGAGACCTGATGCTTTACACTATATTGATGAGGCTCTGAGGAGATGTGGCGGTCCATATAATCCTTGCGGAAAACAAGAATCCCAACTTCTATGAAAGCCCGTTTTAAGGGACCTTTCTTTACTGGAGGCTTGTGTTGCCTGCAGATTCGGCAAAACATTCCTTTTAAAAAAGAAAAACGTGTTAATTATTTCAAAAAATAAGTTTTATTACAAATATGACCTTGCAAATGGCATTCATACCATGCTGGGTGAGGTAGAGCCAATTCTTGAACTGTGGCATTTTGAGCCAGTCAGGGTTCCATCCTGAGTGGCGATGCTTGGAATCTGAAAATAATGCATTGGTATTACTGCATTTAAATGGTAGAGTTCTCCTTCCTATTTATACTATGTCTGTCTCTTTGAATGGGATGCTTGGAACTGTGCTGCTTGTTCACCTGCACCTGCTTCTACCACACTGGGACCTGCTGCTGCTTCTACCACACAGGGACCTGCTGCTGCTTCTACCACACTGGGACCTGCTGCTGCTTCTACCACACTGGGACCTGCTGCTGCTTCTACACACTGGGACCTGCTGCTGCTTCTACACACTGGGACCTGCTGCTGCTTCTACCACACTGGGACCTGCTGCTGCTTCTATCACACTGGGACCTGCTGCTGCTTCTACCACACTGGGACCTGCTGCTGCTTCTACCACACTGGGACCTGCTGCTGCTTCTACCACACTGGGACCTGCTGCTGCTTCTACCACACTCGGACCTGCTGCTGCCTCTACCACACTCGGACCTTCTGCTGCTTCTACCACACTCGGACCTGCTGCTGCTTCTACCACACTGGGACCTGCTCCTGCTTCTACCACACTGGGACCTGCTGCTGCTTCTATCACACTGGGACCTGCTGCTGCTTCTACCACACTGGGACCTGCTGCTGCTTCTACCACACTCGGACCTTCTGCTGCTTCTACCACACTCGGACCTGCTGCCTCTCCCTCAGTACTCTGACTATTTGTGCCAGCAGATTCACTGACCACCGGCTAGAATTGAAAACAAGCTTGATTCTAGTTTGGTCTCTGCATTGCAATTCACTGTTGACTGCAATTGTATAATTGCAGGTCAAATGAACCGACACATGTAATTATTGAGACTAATGCATTTATTATTGCCATTGCTAGCCAAATGCTAACATTGGCTAAGTTACCTGTGGTCTCTCCTCCTTTCCTCGTCTCTCCTCCTCACGCCGTATTCTCTTAAAATATTTTTGAATACTCATATCTGAGGAGTAAATGCAGGGACAATTAACAGTCTAACCTTAGCTAAAGTTAGGCCTAGGCTACACGTACATGGATCTTTTTGTAAACGGATATTTTAGTCCTCCGTTTTAAAAAAAATCCCTGGCCACATGACACAAATATCTATGTCCACACGTACACCCCTAAAACGAAAACGATCGGCTCCAACAAGCATGCCAGGCCAGTAGGTGGCGGTAAGGGGTAAGTAATACCATAGAATAATGTTATGAGCATGCGCGAATAGGGCGGTGACGCCATCGTTTTCACACCCGCTCCCTTTTGCATGTCCACACAGATCCACTCAAACGGATCTTTTGGAAAACCTTCACTTATTTATCCGTTTACAAAAATATCCGTTTTAGCCGCCAAAAACACCGTTTGCGTGTGGCCAAAAGGCCCAAACGCACACAAAAATGTGCGTTTACAAAAAGATCCATGTACTTGTTGCCTAGGCCATCTGTGTCCTTCTAACTGGCATAGCCCGAAGAGAAAACAAATTATAATCTTTTTTATATTTAATTTAGCACACGTAACTTGCACGCAGCAAAGTTGGCCTGGCTACGTTAAATACACCCTTAGTTGCCACTTTCTTTCAAATATTCCGAAGCACCTACCAAAGTCAGAAATAACAACACAATAAGGATAAAATTAGTTGCTTTACCTTAGTTCGTCGTCTTCTCCGTTTCTCGTTTCGCTCCAAGCTATACAGGAGGTGTAGCCTACTGTAGAGCGAGGGATCATCGACTAGTTAATCGATCGCAGAGCGAACAGGGGGGGATTATTGTCCCCTAGTTAATCAATCGCAGAGCGAACAGGTACAGGAGGCGTAGAGCGAGGGATCATCGACTAGTTAATCGATCGCAGAGCGAACAGGGGGGGATTATTGTCCCCTAGTTAATCAATCGCAGAGCGAACAGGTACAGGAGGCGTAGAACGAGGGATCATTGTCGATCGCAGATGGCGTTGTACTCGCGGACGGGTAAAAAAAAAAAAAGGGTCCTGAAATATACTTGGGCGGGCGTTAATATACCTGGGCGGCCCGCCCAGGTATAGTCAATGTGTGGGAAACACTGATGATTGTGATTGGTGGTTTGCTGTGCATGCAGAGCCTGCATGTCACTCACTCAAGTACCCCTGACATGAGAGCCGCGCAAGTTTTCCTTTTGTAGCAAGCAGCAAAATAATTGTAACATGACGTGATTGAGTTAATTTACCTACTTAATATCGCACGTCTTAAAAAAAAAAGAATATTAATAAAAAATAATAATAAAATCGTACGTCCCTGCGATGTGAATATCGCATGCGCATATCGCGGTTATCGCCATGACACGATATATCGTTCAGCCCTAATAGACATGTTTTTATATATTTTTATATATCTGAGACCCATTTTATATTCCTAAAAATAGGATGATAGGAGACCTTTAAGGCTAATCTGCCACCCGTAACAGCCATTGAAAGATCCCTGCTCCCTCAGACAGGGATGCTTTATGAAAAGTGCTTCAGCAACATCATTCAAATCATGGGTAGGCTTTGAATTGAATGTCGTCTGGCAGTTGGTTCAAAATCAGGGATTTCAGTTTCGGTGAGGGGCTCAATGTGTGCACTAGCACTCGAATCGGCACTGGCCTTTTCAAGCTGCAGTTCAGCCTCCTGGCTGAGACCAGGGACTGTGAAGACTCTTGGCCAAACCGAGCGCCTGGTAGATGATGATGATGATTCTGAAGATGAAGCAGGTTCTGTCCTATGGGCTGCATCCTTTTGTAGTAAACCTAAACAATAAAAAATACAAACACTAGTTCTGAACGCTCTCAGTTTGTGTGTGTCAACGATGAATCTTCCATGCAAACCAAAGTTAGCCATGGAACGCCACAGGGCTCAGTGCTTGGACCTATTTTGTTCACATGATATATGCTTCCGTTAGGCAATATTACAAGGAATCACTCTGTACATTTTCACTGTTATGCGGATGATACTCAACTATATTTATCCATCAAGCCTGATGAAACCAATCATCTAAATAAAATTCAAGACTGCCTCAAGGACTTAAAAACGTGGATGACTTTAAACTTTTTGATGTTAAACACGTCCAAAACTGAAGTTATTGTACTCGGCCCAAAGAATCTACGAAACAAACTATCTAAAGATATACTAACTATGGATGGCATTAATTTGGCCTCCAGTGAGACTGTAAGGAATCTTGGTGTTATATTTGATCAGGATTTATCCTTTAACGCCCACATAAAATTAATCTCAAGGACCGCCTTCTTTCATCTACGTAACATTGCAAAAATCAGGCATATCTTGCCTCAAAACGATGCAGAGAAACTAGTCCATGCATTTGTTACTTCAAGGCTGGATTATTGTAACTCTCTATTATCAGGGTGTACCAAGAAGTCAGTTAAGTCGCTTCAGCTGATTCAAAATGCTGCAGCACGTGTACTAACCAGAGTTAGGAAAAGGGATCACATTACTCCTGTTCTGGCTGCCTTACACTGGCTCCCTATAGAACACAGGATAGAATTAAAAATTATTCTTCTCGCCTACAAAGCCCTTAATGGGCAGGCGCCATCTTACCTTAAAGAACTCATTATACCCTACTGTCCTACTAGGGCATTGCGTTCCAAGAATGCAGGGTTGTTGGTTGTTCCTAGAGTTTTTAAAAGTACAATGGGAGCCAGAGCCTTTTCTTATCAAGCTCCACTTTTGTGGAATCAGCTTTCAGTTTGTGTTCGGGCGGCAGACACCCCTATCCGCGCTTAAGACCTTCCTTTTTTGATAAAGCAGTTAGGGCTGATTAGATTCAGCCCCTAGTTTTGCTGCTATAGGCTTAGACCAGGGGTCGGCAACCCCTGGCACGCGTGCCACCATTGGCATGCGGCACCGTAACCAGTGGCACACTAGGACTAAGTGGAATAAGTGTGCAAAATATTTAAATTGTATTTTCGGATCCTGAACGAGACCGCCGCCAGGGCGCGTCTCCCCGTTACCTGCAGGAGGAAGCCATGCACGCAACCTGCGTGGTGCAGTGCTGATCGTTTCACCACAGAGGAAAGCACTTCACAAATTGCAGTACCCATAAGGAGCTGTACAAATGCCGCAGTTTTTGCGTGGCTGTGTCTTTAGTTGAAAGCCCAGTGGCGATCTGCTCATTGAAATAATATGCTACAAAGGGGCGGACTGGCCATCTGTGTGTTGACTTTCCTGTCGGCTCCCAGACCGTAGTCGAGGAGGGGATGACTCTCTGTCGTCTCCCAGGGCAGAAGCAACAAGCTTCAGGTTCAATAACCCACTTTAACTTAAATGACTGGAGAGAGGCGAGCTCTTCTTGGGAGGCCGTTGCATTTATTTAGTTGTTCTGCTGCCTCGTTTCACTTCCAGAAACATACACACGCTCGCTCACTATCGCTCTACCATCCACACACACACATGCACACGCCACACCCCTCTCTCTCTCTCTTAAAGGGACAGCGATCTCATCTCACTCTGCATGACCCTAATAATATCATAACATGTGTGTTCTGGAGGATCACAGAACGGATGATCGTCCTTATTATTATGCCGTTTAAACCAATTATTTAAATTTGTTTGTTAAATTCGGCATCATGTAAGTTGCGCTGACAGGTCCACACACTGCTTCCCCGCAGCGAGGCCCCCCCCGCCCTCCTGTTGACAGTTCACGAGCGTCGAGCTCCTCAACCCCCCCCCGTTGATAATTCACCATCGTCGGCACGCTGATAACAACTTCTTTTTTTTTAATGGCACTTCATATCAAAAAGGTTGCCGACCCCTGGCTTAGACTGTCGGGGAACACCTTACTTCTTCCTTCTGTCTGTCTGTACCTGTGTACTCTCATGTTCCGAATAACCCAGCTTCCCCCAAATTTCTTTTTGGTGTCTATCTACGCCGGGACCCTGAGTCGTGGCTGATCCTGTTGCTGCGGTCCTGTGTCCTGGATCCTCTATCCTGAGTCCTGTATTTGAGTCCTGGACTTCTAGTCGTGGCTGAACCTGTCTCTGCGGTCCTGCCTGACTCTCATCATACTACTTCCCTGATGGCTCCCACAGGATTGTTGACATCCTAGTGGATTCATCTTCTTATTATAGACACATGCATTTCCAAACATTTGGTCTACCTATGTTGTAAATGTATTATCTTTTCAATTTACACACGGCATCTATTGCACGTCTGTCCGTCCTGGGAGAGGGATCCCTCCTCTGTTGCTCTCCCTGAGGTTTCTCCCATTTTCCCCTTTAAACTGTGGGTTTTTTCTCTGGAAGTGTTTCCTTGTACGATGTGAGGGTCTAAGGACAGAGGGTGTCGTATTGTCATACTGATATTTTGTACAAACTGTGAAGTCCACTGAGACAAATGTAACATTTGTGATATTGGGCTATATAAATAAACATTGATTGATTGATTGATTGAAAAGCTCAAAAGTGCTCATTACACCAAGCTGAGAACTTGTTCACAATACAATGGATTTGCTTCCAAAATAGAAAATCTGCTGAATTTCAACAAACTAGCAGACCAGGTGATTGCCCATGGACTACAATCATTCCCTTGTTGTAGTTCAAACCATTTCATGACACACATTTTGTAATATGACAGGACATCAGTCTCATCTGGTAGTTTTTGCTTAATAGCAATTGCAATGTCACTTTGCAAAACATCAGTCAGTACTGTACTGATGCTACACTAGTTACCACCAAAAGAAGAAGAGTGCAAGTCAGAGGCAATAATGAGCTGATGTTTTGTGACAAGTGTAAGAAGTATGTTTTTAGAACAGTTGGAATGGCGAACCCTCAGTTAACCTGTTAAGCCCCGAGCCTATTTTCCAGGTCTCAGGCTCGAAAATGACATTTCCAGAACAAATGACCATAACTTCACTTCTAAAAGGGGTAAATTAATAATCTTTTTTCTCAAAGCAATGATAAACCTGTGAGTTGAATGTAGAAGAGTCAGAATCAATATAGATCTTTTTTATTTTAAAGTAAATTCAGATTGAACATAGTAAAAAAATGTAAATTATAGTGTCTGTCCAAAAAAAAAACATTACTTATAGTGAAAACCACCCTTGAATGATGGGATAGTAGACTAAAAGCTTTAGGAATCCAAACTATATCAAGATTGATGCAAAACAAGTGAAATTTGACCTTTTTAGAGAGATTTAGCAAAGAAAAAACACTTCTGGGGTCATTTGGGTGGATTTGACCTATCTCTGGCCCCCCTTGGTCGATTTTGATGATTGAAATCTCTTTTTAACCGTTAGAGCCAATAGAATCGAGGGCAAGTTCCTAAATCCACCTACACGTTACCAAATAAGGAGTGAGAGTGATGCGTGGCCAGAATACCCAAAACAGGAAGCTGTCATACACTCTGGTAGCTATCATAGCAGCTAATATGAAAACTCAGTTTTTGACATAAAAATGGAATGATGGATTATCAGTAATTTTTTCTAAGTGACACAGACACATTGGATGAACCTATGGATTAACCTTCAGCCGCGTTATCTCGTTTTAATGCCATTGAACACGACTTTTGATCAGAACAACAGCAAAAGGTAAGAATATCTCCGTTTTTGCTACCTAAAGCTGTGTGTTGTCTGTGTTTGCTTCCCATGTCGCGAGTTCTGATCGCTCAGTGATGATACTAATACCTCTAGAATCATGTTGTGCAGATCCGATAAGTAATAAAGTATCTATACCTAGAGTTCTGTGCTAAGTGCGGTAGCATTTTTTCGCTCAGGGCTAATTTAGACGCTGTTGGGGTGAAGCACCCTTCAGTGGTTGAAGGTTCGAGCCCCCTCCGCGCCGTTCGTTTGATGAGTGGTCTGCTGTAAAAAGGAACGGCTCAGACGCAGAGATATGAGGTTTAACAATAAGCTGGTTTAATGGTAAAAACAACAGTACAATATAACGAAGTACTTCGGGCCTTGGCTCTTACTACCGTGCGATGTATGTATCAGACAGTCAGACAGAACAGAGGCCCCGAGTGTACAGAATTCATAATATTTATGCCCACAAACGGAGAGGAGTTGTGTGGGAGGAGTTGTGTCGGTTGCTCCTCCCTAGGTGTTCATCCATTGGTGGACTCACTCCTGGGCTTGCCCTAGGCAGTGAATCAGAGTGAGTCAGCCATCGACGAGGTCTAAACAGCGAATCAGAGTGAGTCAGCCATTGACGAGGTCTAAACAGCGAATCAGAGTGAGTCAGCCATAGGTGTGGGAAGTTTGGATCTCCTGCGCCGCCGATCAGTCCCAGGTCATCTTTTATGGCAGCCATAAAATAAACAATTCTGGGTCGCACGGGGGTGAGGTACCAATCCTTATCTTCGTTTATCCTCAGCACCTGGCCGTACCACTCTGCATCCCAATCTTTCTCTCAGTACAATCTCTGCATAGACTCAATGGTGTCAGTTTTATTACCTTTCTCCTGCAACCCCCCCATGCTCCTATCCGGGCCATTAAAACCCCGGGGGGGGGCGACTGGATCCTCTACATTCCTAAGTCAACGCACACACAATTGACCACATCAAACAAAACAAAATAAGAACACTTGGTCTAGTTTCATAAGTATACATTTTACACAGACAAAGTTATAATTATTAAAACAGGTTATAATTATTGAAACAGGTTATATAGGATATACAGGTTACTTTAACGCTTCTTGTGAGACTTGTGTTTTGGTAAAAATGGTTCGTATCGTCAGTTAGCTGACTTTCTTCCCGTTAAATGAGTATGACACATTCATAGTTTATTAAATGTTAAGAAGCCCTGAGACACAGTTTCGTGAAAAAAAGGGCTTAACAGGTTAAACCAAAAGCTGAACTATAAAATGAAAGTAATTATTGTGAAATGATCAAATAAATAAAGTGTCACAGTGTTTACTGTATTGGCCGGTGTGTTTATACTTATATATTTCCATCGTGGTGCAGTTCAGATGTAAGAACGTCCTACCAGAACTCTGCTGCGCCTGGGGGGCAAACTCATTTTAGTTCAGGGGCCACATACAGCCAAATTTGATCTCAAGTGGGCCGTACCAGTAAATTCATAGAATAATAACAAATAACATAATATAATAAATAACGAGTACTCTTATCTAGTTAATGGTGCATATGTATCACTTCTTAAACCACTATTCGCCTTTTGTCTGTGTTAAAATAAAGTTATTTGAAGGAGTTTTATGTTATACTTTCTGCTATTTTTACTTTTGCACTTGCAGAGGTATGACATTGTACTCCAAAGAGTTTACCTAATTATTTATATTTTATAAATGTATATTTCTTATGTTCCTTAGGCTGGCTGGTCCCTGTCCTCTCTCTCTTCATGTCATGGACTCTGCTCTCTCATTTTCCAGAAGTATTTTCCTCTCTGCAGCCCTGCTCTCAGAGCGCTGCGCGGCAGTTATCAGTCTGTCTCTCAGTTTGCCCCATATAATGTGAGAAGTAGTTATCAATCTGTCCGTCTCCGAGGAACTCTCTGAGTCGCATGAGAATAAATGCTCTCAGTTACAGAGCTGCCTTTCCTTTCTCGCTGCAGGGGGCTCGGACCCAGTTTCTCTAAAATCCTCTCCTCAGCATTATGAGATGTTTAATGATGAGAATAATTTGGAGAAATGTCACACACCCATGCATCAGCAACATCCATCTTTCAATTTGCAAAGGCTTGTGAGGAAGTGTTGTCATTGTCTTATCAATGTGGTTATCATTCACTTTTTAAGTGTATTTTTATTTCAAAGGCCAAACATTCTTAGAAAGGTGAAGATTGATGATGAAGACTACAGAGTTCGATGTTTGAATGAGAACACTCCTGTGTTCTGGTTCTGCAGCTCTCAGGGTCAGGGTCATGCTGAAAGTTTCTCAGGGTGTATGATTCTAGATGGATTGTAAACAGATATCCAACCCAGTCTAACAGGGCAAGAAGTACTATGTTCACAAATAACCCTCTCAAAACGTGACATGGCTACATTATTGTTTCCTATTCATTTCTAATGACCAGTGTCCATGTCACGTGATCGTCAACTTTCCATCGACACCCGGCTTACTTGTTGTGGAAAATCCTAAATTGTACGATAGTTTAGCCATTAAAATGCTTTTTGATTAGATTTCTAGCGAGAAGTGTATATTGTACTTTTGAAATCTATGTCCCGTGGATGTGTAGGATCTATAGTTTGATAGATATTACGAAGATTATGTGAGGTCTCGCCAGGAGAACGTGAATATACTACGTATTTTAACTATAGAGGTTGCTCTGCGCGCACCCACTGAAATTGTGAGATTGATATGTCTTTCCCCCTATTTCTATTGACCAGCGTCCATGTCAAGTTATCGTCAACTCTCACGCCGTGAAAAGAGTATTTCCGGTCTCGTCGTTTTCTTGGTAACTAAGGTGGTTGCTAGGGACGCATATTAAAACCGGAAGGATTCCCCTCACTGTCTAATTATTTTACAGTGATATCTGCAGTACTCATCAACTAAAAAACATCATTTATTTTTTCAAGTTTTGGAAAGCCGAAAAAATGACACTACCCATAATCCTCAGCTATCGTTGAAGCTCGGTCTTTGGATGTTTTAGCCGCATTGCACGTTGGGATATGGTGTTTATGTGATAAGAAATAAGAACAAAAAAGAAAAACTTTATTCCGCATGTGCTTGTTTTTCTCTGTGGAAGTCATCACATAATTGCATTTTTATAAACTGTTCGGCTGCATTAAATATTACACATCTGCCGTAGTTCTTTATTTATAGAGCCCTGATTAGAAGACCTTTGGATAAACCGGAAGAAATCTGACAACGAAACTGAAAGCATGACGTGGATATACAATACATATCCTTGCAGTATCAATTCTAATTCGTTTGACCTTTATATTTGATCCAATCGGTAGATAGGCTTTATTTTTTCCAAAAAACTTAATCACAACACCATTTTGCATACCAAAAATAAACTACAAAATAAGGACAATATGGAGAAAGAATAGGGAGAAAAATGATTTTCAGTCATTTAATGGCTATTGACATTATGATTCCATAGATGTGTCTCCCATCACCTAAAACCCCTGACTGTTTTGACTATTCTTTAATCAGAAGAAAATCTATAATATCTTTAAAAACTAAAACTCCCATTATATCAGCTGTGCACAGTTATGCAAAACGACACCGTATTTTGTAGTTTATTTTTAGTATGCAAAGAGGTGTTGTGATTAAGGTTTTTAGAAAAAATATAGTCTATCTACCGATTTGATCAAATATAAAAGTCAGCCGAATTAGTATTGATGTCAGGGTTACGGAAAAGATAGGACCCAAATGCAGAATACAAAAAAAGGGAAAAAGGTCTACGAACCAAAAGCGAGCTTTATTTTGAAAGCTGGAGAACAAAACATGGCATGAAAACTCCCAGGTAACACAAGGTAGCATGGAGGGAGACAGGAAGACAAACAATGTACCGACAGGGGAACACAGGGAAAGACAAGACTAAATACAGGAAGGGGTAATCACGAGACGAGAAACAGCCGGGCAGGGGAGGAGAAACACAAGGGCAACAGGTGAACACAATCAGACAATCAGACACACCAGGGAAACTAATGACAGGGAGGAAAACACAGGGAGAAGGACCAGACAAGAGACAGGGAGGAAAACACAGGGAGAAGGACCAGACAAGAGACAGGGAGGAAAACACAGGGAGAAGGACCAGACAAGAGACAGGGAGGAAAACACAGGGAGAAGGACCAGACAAGAGACAGGGAGGAAAACACAGGGAGAAGGACCAGACAAGAGACAGGGAGGAAAACACAGGGAGAAGGACCAGACAAGAGACAGGGAGGAAAACACAGGGAGAAGGACCAGACAAGAGACAGGGAGGACAACACAGGGAGAAGGACCAGACAAGAGACAGGGAGAACAGAACAGCAAAATAAACCCCAAAACCTAACACACAAAACCCAAATCGTGACATAACCCCCCTCTCAAGGGACGGACTCCAGACGTCCCCACACAAATTCCATATTTCCAAAAGGGTGGGTGGAGGGGGTCCGGAGGACGGGTCTGGACCGACAGCCCGGAGGCACGGCAGAGGACCAGAAAGGGGTCTCGGGCGGACGCCCCGGGGGCAAGGCAGAGTTCAAGAAGGGTACCTCGGGCAGACAGCCCGGGGGCAAGGCAGAGTTCGAGGACGGGGACTCGGGCGGACGGCCCGGGGGCAAGGCAGAGGAACAGGAGGTGGTCTCGGGCGGACGGCCCGGGGGCAAGGCAGAGGACCAGGAGGTGGTCTCGGGCGGACGACCCGGGGGCAAGGCAGAGGAACAGGAGGTGGTCTCGGGCGGACGACCCGGGGGCAAGGCAGAGGAACAGGAGGTGGTCTCGGGCGGACGGCCCGGGGGCAAGGCAGAGTTCAAAAAGGGGCGAAGACCACAGCGGGCGAACTCAGGGGGGCGGGCATGAGGGTGAAGGCAGCGGCTGGAAGAGTCAGGGGGCCGGGCCCGAGGGCGAAGGCCGGGGGAAGAGTCAGGAGGCCGGACCCGAGGGCGAAGGCCGTGGCTGGGGAAGTCAGGGGGCCGGGCCCGAGGGCGAAGACCGCGGCTGGAAGAGTCAGTAGGCCGGGCCCGAGGGCGAAGGCCGCGGCTGGTGGACCCAGGAGGCCGGGCCCGAGGGCGAACAAGAAGGCGGCGACGGGACAGCTCCGGAGGACGGGCAGGACCCGGCGCCGGCCGGACAGGAACCGGAGCCGACCGGACAGGCGTAGACGGGATCCTGGACATGACATGGGCTGGTGTCAATGGGACCCCGGATGGAGCAAGGGCTGGTGTCGACTGGACCCCCAACGGAACAGGACACAGAGTTGGCAGGACCCCCGATGGAACAGGTGTCGGCGGAACCCCCAACAGGACAGGACACAGAGTTCGCAGGACCCCCAGTGGAACAGGTGTCGGCGGGACCTCCAACAGGACAGGACATGGAGTTGGCAGGACCCTCAGCGAACCCCCAACGACACAGGACATGGAGCCGGCAGGACCCTCAGCGGAACCCCCAACGACACAGGACAAGGAGTTGGCAGGACCCCCGGCAGAAGAGTAGTCGGCGGGACCTCCAACGGCAAAGGACATAGGGTTGGCAGGACCCCCGGCAGAAGAGTAGTCGGCGGGACCCCCAACGGGACAGGACATGGAGTTGGCAGGACCCCCGGCAGAACAGTAGTCGGCGGGACCCCCAACGGAACAGGACACAGAGTTGGCAGGACCCCCGATGGAACAGGTGTCGGCGGAACCCCCAACAGGACAGGACACAGAGTTCGCAGGACCCCCAGTGGAACAGGTGTCGGCGGGACCTCCAACAGGACAGGACATGGAGTTGGCAGGACCCTCAGCGGAACCCCCAACGACACAGGACATGGAGCCGGCAGGACCCTCAGCGGAACCCCCAACGACACAGGACAAGGAGTTGGCAGGACCCCCGGCAGAAGAGTAGTCGGCGGGACCTCCAACGGCAAAGGACATAGGGTTGGCAGGACCCCCGGCAGAAGAGTAGTCGGCGGGACCCCCAACGGGACAGGACATGGAGTTGGCAGGACCCCCGGCAGAACAGTAGTCGGCGGGACCTCCAACAGGACAGGACATGGAGTTGGCAGGACCCCCGCAGAACAGTAGTCGGCGGGACCCCCAACGGGACAGGACATAGGGTTGGCAGGACCCCGGCAGAAGAGTAGTCGGCGGGACCTCCAACGTCACAGGACATAGGGTTGGCAGGACCCCCGGCAGAAGAGTAGTCGGCGGGACCCCCAACGGGACAGGACATAGGGTTGGCAGGATCCCCGGCAGAAGAGTAGTCGGCGGAACCCCCAACGGGACAGGACATGGAGTTGGCAGGACCCCCGGCAGAAGAGTAGTCGGCGGGACCTCCAACGGGACAGGACATGGAGTTGGCAGGACCCCCGGCAGAAGAGTAGTCGGCGGGACCTCCAACGGGACAGGACATGGAGTTGGCAGGACCCCCAGCGGAACCTCCAACGGACCAGGACATTGGGTAGGGACTTGAGACGGAACTCGAGAGGAAACTCGAGAGGGAACTCGAGAGGAGACTTGAGAGGTGACTTGAGAGGGAACTCGAGAGGAGACTCGAGAGGGGACTGGAGAAGGGACTCGAGAGGAGACTTCAGAGGTGACTTGAGAGGGAACTCGAGAGGAGACTCGAGAGGGGACTGGAGAAGGAACTTGAGAGGGAACTCGAGAAGGGACTCGAGAGGAGACTTGAGAGGGGACTGGAGAAGGAACTTGAGAGGGAACTCGAGAAGGGACTCGAGAGGAGACTCGAGAGGTGACTAGAGAGGGAACTTGAGTAGGGACCGGAGTTGGGACTAGAGAAGGGACTGGAGAAGGGACTGGAGATGGGACTCGAAAGGGGACTTGAGAAGGGACTTGAGAAGGGACTTGAGAGGGAACTCGAGAGGGAACTTGAGTCGGCCGGTATGCCGACAGGACACGAGGGGTTGGCGTCGGCCGGAGAGCCAACAGGAGACGAGGAGCTGGAGTCGGCCGGTACGCCGACAGGAGGCGAGGTGCTGGAGTCGGCCGGTACGCCGACAGGAGGCGAGGTGCTGGAGTTGGGACCATGGCTGCTGCGTCCGGTACTGGAGCCGGAACCATGGCTGGTGGGACCGGAGCTGGGGCGGGACCATGGCTGCTGGGGCGGCACTGGAGCCGGAACCATGGCTGGGCACGGAACTGGGGCCGAACCTGGCTGTATGGGCCGGTTCGGGAGCAGGGAACATGGCTGCTGGGCACGGAACCGGAACACGGAACCATGGCTGTGTGGGATGGTACTGGAGCACGGTACCATGGCTGTGTGGGCCGGCACTGGAGCACGGAACCATGGCTGTGTGGACCGGTACTGGAGCCGGAACCAGGGCTGCTGGGGCCAGAACTGGAGCCGGAACCATGGCTGCTGGGGCCGGAACTGGGACCGGAACCATGGCTGCTGGGACCAAACTGGGGCCGGAACCATGGCTGCTGGGGTACGGGCTGGAATCCTGGCCTTGCGTCTCCTAGAGACCTTTTGGAGGCTCCGTGGACCTCCTGAGGCAAGGCGGGATCCCAAGAAGGGGTTTGAGGCTTGAGGCTGGTACTCAGGGCTGCTTGCAAAAAGCTTAAGCCCCTCGGGCAACAAGCTCCAGAGCCAGGGCTTGTTGGCCACCTCCAGGCGTACCTCCTTCAGGGCAGCCTCCTTGGCCGCTCTGGATGAGACTCTCATCCACTCGTAAAAATTATACTCATGAGTGTACATCAGCGGATCCAACTCTTGAGGTGCAAAAACTGCTGGGTCCAAAATGGGTCGGTACATTCTGTCAGGGTTACGGAAAAGATAGGACCCAAATGCAGAATACAAAAAAAGGGAAAAAGGTCTACGAACCAAAAGCGAGCTTTATTTTGAAAGCTGGAGAACAAAACATGGCATGAAAACTCCCAGGTAACACAAGGTAGCATGGAGGGAGACAGGAAGACAAACAATGTACCGACAGGGGAACACAGGGAAAGACAAGACTAAATACAGGAAGGGGTAATCACGAGACGAGAAACAGCCGGGCAGGGGAGGAGAAACACAAGGGCAACAGGTGAACACAATCAGACAATCAGACACACCAGGGAAACTAACGACAGGGAGGAAAAACAGGGAGAAGGACCAGACAAGAGACAGGGAGGAAAACACAGGGAGAAGGACCAGACAAGAGACAGGGAGGAAAACACAGGGAGAAGGACCAGACAAGAGACAGGGAGGAAAACACAGGGAGAAGGACCAGACAAGAGACAGGGAGGAAAACACAGGGAGAAGGACCAGACAAGAGACAGGGAGGAAAACACAGGGAGAAGGACCAGACAAGAGACAGGGAGGAAAACACAGGGAGAAGGACCAGACAAGAGACAGGGAGAACAGAACAGCAAAATAAACCCCAAAACCTAACACACAAAACCCAAATCGTGACAATTGATACTGCAAGGATATGTATTGTGTGAAGAGAAATTAAAGATGTTGTTTAATTGCGAATATAAAACCTGAGCTACACCTCCTCTCCACCATTGTTGACCCATAGGGCCTCACCCAGAGGACCTTAGAGAAAAAGGACTGACCCAGTTTTTTCCCAGGGGGCCGAGCCAGATGCTTCACAAACATCCTGGGTATTATTAAATTAGCTGTTTATGTGTATAAAATACAGTCTGTTACAGTTTTTTAAATAATTATATTTAAAAGATTTATGAAAAATAACTCAAAAGAGTTCTGATGAAGATCAGATCCGATATGAGTAGTATTGATCAAAACCAAATTCCCGATCACCTGTATTCCTGTAACAAACTGACACGTCCATGCATGGTCAGCATACAGTAACTGCTTTCCACATCACATTTTCTATTTGTGATATCTTTACTTTTATCCTCTTTTTTTTTATCCACATATCAAAATAAGCCAGGACTGCATTTGGTTGTGCAGCTCTGTGTTGTAATATAACAATAAGTTAACTTTGAAATAACATTCCTGAACTCTTAAAGGAAAGAAAAATGTCAACCAGCAAAAAGTGAAATGTTACCCACCCCTACTCTGTGGGCTTCTGCTGGGGTTGCTGCAGTATGTTCAGTACTTTTGTTCAGTTAATGGTGTTGGGATCAAATGACAGCTGCCCAATGAAATGACTTTACAGTGTGAATGTACATTTGTCTTGTCTTTGTCATGTTGTCTGTGCAGTTTAAATGAGGTCCTCTATTTTTAAAAGGCACAACGAAACTTGAATTAAAGAATCAGAGGCTTTATTTGTCACATGCACATAGCTATAGCGTACGTAGGAAAGTGTGGAGGCTCAGGCTCCTCCAACAATGCAACATCACATACAATAGTGGCATATCTTGCCTCAAAACGATGCAGAGAAACTAGTCCATGCATTTGTTACTTCAAGGCTGGATTATTGTAACTCTTTGTTATCAGGGTGTACCAAGAAGTCAGTTAAGTCGCTTCAGCTGATTCAAAATGCTGCAGCACGTGTACTAACCAGAGTTAGGAAAAGGGACCACATTACTCCTGTTCTGGCTGCCTTACACTGGCTCCCTATAGAACATAGGATAGAATTTAAAATTCTTCTTCTCGCCTACAAAGCCCTTAATGGGCAGGCGCCATCTTACCTTAAAGAACTCATTATACCCTACTGTCCTACTAGGGCATTGCGTTCCAAGAATGCAGGGTTGTTGGTTGTTCCTAGAGTCTCTAAAAGTACAATGGGAGCCAGAGCCTTTTCTTATCAAGCTCCACTTTTGTGGAATCAGCTTCCAGTTTGTGTTCGGGCGGCAGACACCCTATCCGTTTTTAAGAGTACGCTTAAAGGAGAGGTGTCATGCTTTTCTGGTTATTACCCGTCACCTTGTGTGTTATGTAGGTTTTTCTGCATGTAAACGGTCTGCAGAGTCACAAACCCTCAAAGTACACCCTGTAGCGAGTAAAACTCTAACATAGAAAATTCCTCCCCAAAACGCCTCGTTGGAGATTTCTCAGTTTCTTTCTTTGCTCCACGGATGGGTCCGTTTGGTTCCGGGTACGAGCTGACGTCAGCTCGTACCCGGAACCAAATGGACCCATCCGTGGAGCCGTTACGTTACGTCCGCGGAGCCGTTACGTTAAGCCTCTGCTCATTGGTCCAAATTGACCAATCCACGGACTTCCTCAGACACACACTCAGTGCAGGCAGCTCTGCTGATTTCTCCTCCCTGGCTGCAGGCTGATAACACAGTTGGGATCTCTCTGAAATTCTCTCTGCAGACCCATTCTCACAGCGTTTATCAACCTTTTTCTTACTCAATATCAAGCCACACTTATTGTTTTTACTTCGGCTGTGAGTTTGTGTGTGCTCAGGATGAGTTTGGCTGTGTTTCGCTGTGTATCGCTAAACAAGGAAACCACACCTCCACGGAGCTCAGCGCGATTCACAACGTCCCGACCAATCAGAGCACACTGTGCTCACAGGGAGGGGGGGGGCAAGAGCTGCAACGAGCCGTTTAGTGGAGAGAGTGAATACTGCTGAATACACATACTTTACAGAGATGCTGTATGCGAAACCAATGTGAGTTTGGAAAAATGCACAGTATAAATCTATTTTAGTATACCTCAACAATGGAATTATGATCAGTGGAAATGGCCATGACATGGGCCCTTTAAGACCTTCCTTTTTGATAAAGCTTATAGTTGATAATATATCTAATAAGAGTGCATTGACGTAGACACGTTGTGCCTCTTCACCTATACATCTTAGTTCTTACTCTTTTTCCTTACTGATGGTATGTAATTTGGTTGTGTGTGTAGACGGTGGAAGCAGGGAGAGGCATATACGTGCCTTGATCCCTGCCGAGTCGACGCACAACTGTTGAGTGGTGTCAGTGCCAAAAAAACTTTTTAGGAGCAATGCGCTCATCAAATCAAATCAAATCAAGTTTTATTTATATAGCACATTTTTAAACGATTTTTGGATTTGCTTACATCTTTGTTCTCTTTTGAGAATCAAACAAAACAGATTTAAATAAAAATAATAATGCAAACAAACACGTGAAATGAACTAAATTGCTGCATTGCTTTTGGCACTGGCAGGAGCGACAAGTGAGGACAACGAGGGAGAGATTGAACAAAGAGAAAGAGTAGAGGACAGAGAGAATAATGGAAGAGATGGAAGAGAGGGTGCAGGTTATGGAAAGGAGAGAGACATTGAAATGGAGACTGAGGGAAATAGCACAGGAGACACAAGGGGAAAAAGAGAGACCAAATACCAATACTAGAGTAGACCAGGCCGGAAGAGAGGTGGCAGGAATAGATGAGAGAGAGATAAGGGGTGAGAGAGCTGATAACGGTCAAAGAGAGACAATTCTACATGAATTTGATCCAGCCAAGTATACAAATAAAGCACTAACTGATGAAGAAAAGTACTGCCTTCTCAAAAATAAGTGGTTCAAACATGAACATAATTACCCCAAAACAAAGTTTGGTGAAAAGCAATTACGCTATAACATGAAGTGGGAGGAGAAATATCCTTGGCTAAGATATTCTGTTTCAGAAGATTCCATTCCATTTGTATGTCATTTAGTAAAAAACAAAAAAACACAATCTTCATAAATGACGGATTTCGAGACTGGAAAAATGCCATTGGAGAGGAGCGGGGCATCATTTCTAACCACAGTTGTAGTCCAGCACACCTACATGCCTCTGAGCTGGCTGAAAATTGTCTGTCAGTAGCCCAAGGGCAACAGAAAAGCATTAATTCTGTTCTGAGTGATGCATATGCAGAGAAGGTTGGAATGAATCGCAAAGCTCTACTTTCCATTCTTAATGTTGTCATTAATCTGTCAAAGAGGAACATAGCACTGCGTGGTAACTGGACAGGAGAAAGTGAAGATGGCAACGTTAATCATTTCCTCACCTGGAAGTGTGCATTTGATCCCACACTGAAACATCACCTTGAGACAGCAGCAAAAAATGCCAAATACATTTGTCCAGGGATTCAGAATGAATGAATTGCATGTTGTGAATCTGAGATTCGGGAGGACATAGTAAAATAAATTCAAGGAAGCCAGGTTTTTCACAGTCCTTGCAGATGAATCAATGGATGTGAGCGGGATAGAACAGCTGTCTATCTGCATTCGCTACATTAACCATGTTAATGGAGCCGAAATATGTGAGGAGTTATTGGGTTTCTGTCCTCTTGCCAAACAAGATGCTGCTTCAATTACAGAAGCAATTCTCTCTCAGTTGGAGAAGTGGGGTCTCGAGATTGACTATCTCAGAGGACAGGGTTATGATGGTGCCAGCGAGTGGGCATGTGAGTGGAGTACAGCAACGCATGAAAGAGCTTCAACCCCGGGCCCTTTTCACACATTGTCGAAGCCATGCACTCAATCTTGTGGTAGTCCATGGATGTTCTGACATCCCCCTTATTAGGAACACCATGGCTACCATTGAGAATATAGCAGTGTTTTTCTCAGCATCTGCTGTCAGAAAACACATGTTACAAGAAGAACCAAAAGGAAGCATGGAAACACACTCAAGTGTCAAAAGGAAAACAGGAGGTATACCACTCATGTCGGACACACGCTGGGGCTCCAGAGGGAAGACGGTGGGTGCTTTCCTGGATCACTTCAAATCAGCCCACTCAGCACTCACAGATTTGGAATCAAGAACATCATCAAACTCAAACAAGGCTAACAACCTACGACATAGTATGGAGTCCTTTGACACAATTGTCACGGCTGTCACAACTAACAAAATTCTAGGCTACATCCAGCCGTTGACTAAAGAGTTACAGTCACCTAATATTGACCTTATGACCGCATACAAAGAGGCCAGAGAGGTGGCTCAGGTCATTTCTACTCTAAGGAATGAGGAAGGATTCTGTGATATTTATGCACAGTCAATAGAACTGGCCAGCACCATAGATGTGGTTCCATCAAAAAAGCGAGTTACCAATAGGCAGCAAAACAGAGCCAACACACCCTCACAGTCAATCGAAGAACACTACAGACTCAATCTGTTCTACCCTTTTATTGACCATGTGACAAGCCAACTGAACACCAGGTTTGTGGAAAACTCTGAGCCAGCCATGCTTGCTACATACCTAATTCCGTCAGCTTTGTCCAGACTCACAAAAGACAAGCAAGAAATGATGGTGTCATGGTACAGAGAAGACCTACCTCAGCCAGACTCCATTGACCAGGAGATTCACAGATGGAAGGTAAAGAACCAACCTCCAACACTCCTGGTATCGACGGCAAAAGACACATTGAATATGATAAATGTTCAATACTACCCCAACATCCACTGTATCCTCTCCATCTACCTCACACTTCCAGTGACCACCTGTTCATGTGAGAGGTCATTCTCTGCCTTGAGGCGGCTGAAGACCTGGCTGCGATCCAGCATTGGTAATGACAGGCTATCAGGACTTGCAATGATGCATGTGCATAGGAACAGAGCACTGGATCCTGAAAAAGTCCTCAAACGCTGGGATGCCTCTGGACACAGACGTATAGTTTTGACATTTGATAGAAAATAACGTGATAATGCTTAAAAATGTGGCGCTTCAAGAAGTCTTAATTGAACCCAAAACATTGTCCTCTCTTCAAATGATGCCACTGCCCTCAATATGAGAAAATTAACGCAGACACACGCAAAACACAAAAACACACAAAAACAAACACATGTACACAAAAACATACAATATTGATTTAAATAGTTTCTTAAATAATTTTGTTTACTTGAACAATTGAATTAAACATTGGAAAATGAATGTTGACAATGTTTTGTGATCATTTTAGCCTCTTCTGCATGTCCAGATCATTAATAGTAACAATCAACTGATTCTTATGTATTATACTTTCAAAAACAATTTATGCTGACATTGTCAGCCCACTGACATGGTTTGAAATCAATATATTATCCAATTTGTGACCCCCTACAGGACTTAAAAAGCACCTAACTAGATCATGAAAATCCCAAAATCTCGGGGGGGGATACCCCCGAACCCCCCTAGAAGGTTTGGACCTCGGTATTTTGGAAATCCTAGATACAGCCCTGGCTGTACATATAATAAAAAATACCCTACAGTAAAGACACTTTACAGTAAATACAACAGCACAGTTTGTGCAGAATATCAGTATGAGAAAAACGCAACCTGGTCTCACCAGAATGCGTGACTCCACCACGACTCCTTAACACCGCAATGCGTGGTGGAGTCACGAATTGTGCTACATTTACGTGTCTGCACCACGCAAAACAGCCCAATGTAAAGTGAATGAGGCTCCTTTGTCGTGGTGCACACACGCATTTCTTCAACGTCCTGCAGTGAGCTTTTTATTCTATAAAACGTTTTTTAAATCTACTTTATAGCTTGTAGTAACTCACGGGAGGCTTCTTTTATTTTATTTGTATTCATAATCATTTGTATCTTTCGTCAGAATGTATTATGGTGCATTATTTACCAATTGTTGTTCTCAAAAAACAGTGCATTGTGTGTAATACAACTGTGATTTTTATTAAATGAGTTATTTTTTAAGGAAGGCCAGAGCTTCAGCTGTGTCAAATAGATTGTTCCCTTTAGTTTAGGTTATTTAAAAGACAATTATATCAGGGCCGCCCAGGTATATTAACGGCCGCCAAAGTATAATTCGCGAGCTATTTAGGTTTAATTTTTTTATCGTCCGCGAGCATCTGCGATCCCTCGCTCTACCCCTCGCTATCGCGTGAAGGGTCTGCTTTATGCGCTCCGCACAGTAACCCTGCTGCGAGGCTTCATGAGCGTGCTCACTAACCCCCCCCCCCCGTTCATAAAGTCAAGTACCCTCAAAAGGTCCGGTTTATTTCATTTTAAGGATGCGCACCAAGCAACATCTCCAGGTGCTCCTTTGAGAACCAGGGCAAAAAAGTTACGTTCACCCCTGAAATATTCCTATTCGATCAATAAAGGGGTTTGTAGGCCAATATTAGTCATTAAAAAATATATAATGATGATAATGATGGTGAAAACCACTCCCCCCACATCGGAATTACGATGGCTACTGACTGTATTTGAAATGCTTTTTGTTTAATAGTAATAATAATCATTTTTATTATAACAACAATAAACCAGAAGAAGATTCCGTCGTTACCACGGCAACGTTACGTCGCGCTTAACGGCAACGTGACGTAGCCACGTTACGTTACCTGTGGGTAACGTAACGTGGCTACGTCACGTTGCACCTCACTTTCATTCATTTCATCTGACAACGGACTACAGTAAGTATCTAAAATCAAGGGGAGTTTATTTCTTTAAAACACGAAATAATATTGCTTTTATTTATTCCACTGTAGCACAGTCTCTATAGCGTTCCATTCCTGGATATTAGGTTGAGTTTTGTAGTGTGTTTAGCTTTTACAATAGGCCACGTGCAGCTAGCAGCCTCCGGCCTTCCGGTCAAAGTTTTTAGCTGGATAGCATTTATAGTTTATACAGGTAAATGACATTAGCTGTCCCCGGCACAGTTGGATAGTGGAGGTGCCTGCTAGAAAAATTGTTTAAATGCATGTATTTGCACATGTGTTGTAAAGACAGTCTTCAACACAGAGTTCTAATATTGGCTAAAGGGCCTCGGCGATGGAGTGGAACAAAAATGTGGAACTGGAGTTTTTCCAGAGGATTTGACTGGCCAGTGGGGACCACCCAATGTCCCACTCTGAATCAGAAATACTTAATTGATCTCCGGGGGAAATTGGGATTGTTACATTGTAGAATTAAAATATATAGTAGAAAATATAAGAAAAACAAGTATGTAAAAATATGTGCATAATATAACAATATGCACAGTATAAATGCATAATGTATGCCAGAGTATTGCTCAGATTAATTATTATTGCATAGAGTATTGCACAGATTAATTATTATTGCATAGAGTATTGCACAGATTAATTATTATTACTTAGAGTATTGCACAGATTAATTATTATTACTTAGAGTATTGCACAGATGAATTATTATTACTTAGAGTATTGCACAGATTAATTATTATTACTTAGAGTATTGCACAGATTAATTATTATTACTTAGAGTATTGCACAGATTAATTATTATTACTTAGAGTATTGCACAGATGTTACTGTTATTCTAAATAATCCTAATCATGTTTTTATTTTTCCTGTTTTACAGCTTCATTACAACCCTTAATATCACCAGCAAACACATATCACACACACACACACACACACACACACACACACACATATCAAACCAACGGCACTTTTAAGAGCCACACTCTCTCTCACTGTCTCTCTTTCAATCACTCTCTCACTCTCTCTTTCAATTACTCTCTCACTCTCTCTCTCACTTTCTCTTTCGATCACTCTCTCACTCTCTCTTTCAATTACTCTCTCACTCTCTCTCTCACTTTCTCTTTCAATCACTCTCTCACTCTCTCTTTCAATCACTCTCTCACTCTCTCTCACTTTCTCTTTTAATCACTCTCTCACTCCTACAAATGGCTGGAGGGTCACAAAAAAAGACCTGCCCAAACTGTAGGGAAAAGATTTACTGTGGAAATCAAATCTGCACACTATGTAAACATCCACAGCCAAAAAATGTGAGACTCAAAAAGAAAATGGACAAATTCCAAAGCCAGCAGAAGCAGTGGTTGTCATCCATGAATAAGAACAGAATCAAGTCCCACGTTCTTGATGACGCCGCCCTTCTGGTATGTAGTTTACAGAATTATCTCATTCACCAAAAGTGTGAAAAATAGTTGTATTACTTTGACAGAGGTATTAATTGTATCATTAATGAGAATATAATTCATGATTAATGATTTTCAAACAGAATGAACTATTATGTGTAGGAAGTTTAGGAAGTGTCTCATAAGTTAAAAATCCCAAATGTATCCACCAAAACATAATGAACAAATCATTGTTTTTATTATGATGCCAGGATATTAGTGTAGATGATTTATTTTGATGCTACTTCAGGGCAAGCTTGCAGATAAATTCAAATGTAAACAACAGTTTTGTGTATTTATCTAATTGATCTCTCTACCTCTCAACAATTATTTTCCCAGCTGGAGAAGTTGCATGCCCTTGGCTTGAAGCCCCTGCTGCTGCTGGGATATATGCAAACTATTTGAACATTACATATATTATAAGTACTTGTGAAAGTACAAAGTTCAAATAACATACAGATGTACAATGTCTTTGTCTGCCTGCCACAGGGGGGGACGGAGCACCTTTATGACTGGGAGCCCTGCACCATTTGGTATGTTAATTTGCTTTTGTACAATTACATCTATGTGTGCTGTTAACATTTGTGGTAATTGTTGGCACGCCATTATCTTAGGTGGCATTTGTTAAAGAAAAATGCAAAAAGTTCTGCTGTCTCTAGCACCAGCTATACACAAGTTATTCATTCTTCTTCACCCTCCCTTTATTTTGATTTTGTTCTCAGTGGTATGTCCTGGCCTCCATCCTGGCAACCAGCCTGATTCCCACCCCATGCAAATCCCATTGCCAAACAAAACAATAAATGTTTTGGTGTTTGTATGTAATTAATAAAGTGCAACAGACTTAAACATGTTTTGACTTGAAGGATCCCTGTATGTATTGTTTTATGGCCACTGGCAATTCATTTCACAGGTGAATTGCATATTGATGTAAAATGAAGCTCAGCGCAAGTTCTTTCAGGAAGACTGGGTATATATATATACATTCACTCCGCAGCTAGATATAATCAGCTCATCACAGGCGTTCTCTTTAACCTATTACATTTCACATGTCATGCTGCCGCCCGCCTCCTCCCCATCCACCTCCTTTCATCACATCCAGTGCCAGGAGAGCTAATCCAAAGACCTCATCACACCACCTCTTCATCCCATCTCCTCATCAAATCCAGATCTTCAGCATCATCACCAGTGTCTAGACCCCGGGGGGGTTCCCTATATGCTCACGGCTGCATTTCCCCCTTTAGATATACCATTTCAGGATCGGGGTTTAATCGACAAAGACTTAACATTTATCATATGGCATGTGTCAATAAATGTTCTTTAAACAAAATGAAGTCTCTCCTGATTGAAATACACAGAAGCAGCCCACAAGGGGTCCTTGAGATGATAGTACACTATTGAAAACATTAATAACAGAATGCTTAATGCACAAAACATCAAGAAATAAGTAGCCAATGCTTCAATCCTTTGGGAATACACTGTTTATAGGCTATTTTAATTTAATAATACATTACATTTATAAAGCGCTTTTCCTGGTGCTCAAAGCTCTTGCAAGCAAGTAAAACTAAATAACAACAAAAGTAGAACGCTAAGCTAGGGGGAATAAGGGCAAGGGGTTAGTTGATTAGGAGTTGAAGGCAAGAGTGAAAAGGTGAGTTTTGAGGGATTGTTTGACTGATGTGAGAGTGTTGGCGGATCTGACGTGGCTGGAGAGGGAGTTCCAGAGTGTGGGGCCCAGGTCCGGAGCTTTGTCCTGATTGGGCTGCAGTAGGTTAGCTTCAGCAGATCTGAGGCGACGGGTGGGGGCAAGGTTGTTGAGGGCTTTGAAAGGGAAAAGTAATATTTTAAAGTCAATGCGGTGTTTGATGGGGAGCTCTTGATGGGAGAAATGTAGTGTTATTATTCTTTCCCCAGTTAACTAAGCTATGCTGAACTGCCAGTAGATAACTTCTAAAGTAAAGACCAGTACAGGGGCTTCAAAGGTTTTCTACTCGTTTTATTGTGGTCTTTTTGGACAGCGGAAGGCTAGATTACCCATGATCCTCAGCTACCGTTGCCGTGGAAACGGAGCAGGTCCACTCTACCTGCATAACCCTAATTTATTTCAGATACCAAACGTACTTTTTCCGAAGATTGGTGTTACAAAATACATCCATCTTAACTAAACTGGAAACAGCAGTATAATTTATCTTGTTAACACTTCAAAGTTGACATTTTTTTAACCCGCACCGCCTAGTGGTTAAAGCACGTTATTGAATTTTTTTGTTGAATTATGTTATATTTGATGAAAACATATTAACATATTAAGAGTACATACATAGGGGGAAAGTAGAAGGTCAATGATAGAAATATAGATGAAAATATCAAGAAGATACTGTAGTGATCTCTACAATAACACAGTTTAGTGCAGGACGTCCAAAGATATTAACAGGAGGATGTGCAAAACAGACAACCTAATCAGGCTTTATTTAAACATTAAAGAATACTTTAGGTTAAGGTCTTCTTTTAAATAAGAAAAAAGCTTTGGAGGTATCTACAGATACATATTAAGTCTGACAAAGTAATTAATGTCTAATATATTGCATAGTTTGTTTTGGGACTTGACAATCAACTTTCCTGCAATGTTAACTATGTTGAAGCACTTATTTTTACTGATATTATACATATGTATTACACTCTTATAAGATGTATATAGATAGTATAATAAATGTGCAGAATAGGACTGTTTAATGGTGGAGGTACACACATATCGATAGATGTCTTGTAATGCACTGTTGAGGAACCTGCGACCCAAGTTTTTCATCTCTGACCTTTTTCATCTCTCCGACCTTTTGCCTCTCTGACCTTGTCAGGTATTGAACATTCAATAAATGAGGAACAGAGAATTATTAAATATAAAACACAGAATTTGTGTGATTATACTAAATGATTTACAAATAAACACCACTGGATATTTACAACTGTTACACATGCTGCTGTAACGAAAAAATGGCCCCGCTTGGGATCAATAAAGTATATCTTATCTTATCTTAAGATGATCGATGGTTATACTGCCATATTTGCAAAATGTGCCTCTGAACCTTGACAAGTGCATGTTTCAGGCTTATCAATTAACAACAGGAGGGGTCACAGACATAAGACCAGCTGTTAAATAAAGCTCTTCTGACCCTAGCTGTCATGTGGGTATACTAATGCTGGCCATTATGGACACAAGCAATTTTCACCCATTTATTAATTATATGTTTTAAATGTGATAACACCAATGTGTTTCGTATCCCCTAAACCTCTAGGGGTGTACACAGTTTAATACTGGCAACTTCTAATTATGGGAAATACGAAAACGTCTTTTAAAACTACAATTCCCAGTAGAACATGTTGCGAAACATACATTAGCCAGCATGTGTAGAGTCTGGGGACGGGGTGGGGGAGGGGGGGTGGACCCGTCCGACTCCACTTTTGGATAGTGTGCCGTGGTTCCATTCCATTGTGCTGTTTGACGCTCGGCGTAACCCTCGGCGCACTGCCACTCCAACATCCAATCACAGAGCTTGAGGACTAATCACAGGGTTTGTCAAGCAAAGCGGAGAGAATACTTACTTCCGGGTGTAACATTCTCAACTACTATAAGCTGCTCCGACCCTCGGTCCTGACGGACTCCAAAAGTCCGACATTATACAATCAATCAAACAAATAAACACAAGGATAATTGTGTCTTATTGTTGAGTAAATAACACTGTGTGGTTTAGAAAATAATACAAAATTAGAAGTACGAGTTGGGAGTGAGAATGTGTTGGTATTTACCCTGCATTATGCACATGTTACTAATAAAGGATTATTTTATTGTATGAACTCTATTTACAATGTATTCACATTAATAGTTCATAATCAACGAATGACAAAATGCAGTGACAAGAAAACAACCATTGTATAGCACTTGTTTGAGTAATAAGAGGCAGTTTAATATAAAGGCAAGGCAATTTATTTTCATACACATCAGCAAGTCAAAGCGCTTTAAAAACAGAAGTACAAAATATAAAACACATTTTCACATTACTATGAACTCAGTCGGGCGAAACAAGTGCATAGTTTCATATTGTTGTCATATAGTGTTTTATAATGTCTTTATTTTGTATGGCTTTAAGTGTGTTTTAAATGTGTTTTGTCATTATTATGGCGTGCACCAGCGTGTGGACGTGACACGTCGCTTGTGAAAGAGCTCTCCAGTGCCTCTGTGTTGCTTGGCAGAAACCTTTATAGGTCTTCTTCCTCAGACTCAGGGCTAGTGTAGTCATTGTCATCCGACTCCTCAATGTCCTGCTGTAATTGAAGATCATGGCATTCCATAGCGGCTACACCGCTGTACGCATGTACAGCCTGTTTGTGTTGGCTTTTGAGGAAGTGCCACCTCCGACTGAGGACACTCATGAGCCCATGTGCAGCATCCTCTGTCAGGTCACCGAAATCTGTAGAGGAATAATCACACAGCAAAAGGGCTCAATGTAAACAAACCATGCTGACGATACAGATCTTGCTTCCTGCGCAAAAGAGTGACGGTGATGTTCTCAATATCCACCCTCAGTCCTTCAGTACACCCTGGGGCGTAGACTCTCTCTAAATAGTTGCAAAAAAACAATTGGAGAAGAGATACAATCAGTGACAGTCTCAGTTTCAACATATAGCCAACTTATATTGTGTGTCTAAACTTACAGTAATTAACAGATGTATATATGGAATACCTGTGGTATGTCTTACCTGTGACCGCCCATTGCCTGACATCATACACCCACTGCTGTATGGTCTCCTGATCAAGGTTGTGCTCCTTTTTGAAGTCGCTGAAGCTGGCAGCTTCCACCTTTGCCCTCTCTGTGATCTTTACAAAAAAAAGAAAACGTCAGAGCAAAAGCGCAATGCAACACCATAATGCAAAGAACACCAGTTTTCAGTACTAGACCTTCAGAAGAACAGTTGAAACATTACATGCCACCATCTGACGTGCAAGAGGAAGTGTGGATAAGGGAGAACATAATGTATATAGCTATGAGGTTACATTGCAGACATCCTTCATAAATATGTAATGTCAGATGAGAAGACAATTGTAATTTGCCCTTACTTTGACATATCTGTGGGCTAAAACTTGATGAAGGTTGTCCCTCTTCCTTCTGTTCCAACCCATGGCCTGTTGAGTGAGCATGTTCACTCTTCCTAAAAAAGACGAAAATATATCCACAAACAAAAAAGTACGTATTCACATCAAAAGCCTTTTTGATGTGAATACTTACTTTTACTCATACTGAGTGAGAAACCTGATAGACATGACTAAACCCAATCGTTAAAAGGTTGTTGAACTGGTAATTACAGTAAAGTAATACACCAATAATGTTTTTAAGGAGGGAACTCTCTGTAAAACACTTATCAGGGCTGCCTTATCACAGTGTGTAGTGTTAGTGTAGTGTTAATACCAACCTGCTTTTGTCATGTATTTTGTGACCAGAGCTGCCCTGGAGAGAAAGCTGTTCACCTATAATGAATGTTACAATTAATGATCGGTCACCATTACATAACAATATTACCTACACATCATAGATCTTGAACTGGATGGTTTAAGAGAAAGGGTTAGGGTTAGGGTGGTTGCTCAAATATATAAGAACATTTCTCAACTTGACTGCCCCTCCTTATCTATAATTAAAGGCCTATGGGAAGAGGACTTACAATTGGATGAGGACACATGGGATTCAATTCTAAACAAAGTTCACTCCTCCTCTATCTGCGCACGGCATGGACTCCTACAGTTTAAAATTCTTCATCGTCTAAAGCGAAATTAGCCAAGTTTTATTCTATTGTGAGCCCCATGTGTGCTAGGTGCAAGAATCAAGTAGGGAATCTTATTCACACTTTTTGGACTTGTCCCCGGCTTTGCAAGTACTGGGAAGATGTTTTTAAAACTCTCTCAGAAGTGTTTGAAATTCCTCTCAATCAGTCTCCGCTGACAGCATTGTTTGGAGTTGTTGCTAGAGAAGCTCACCTTACAAAATATAAATTAAATGCCATTGCTTTTGCATCGTTGATAGCTCGACGACTAATTCTTAAATGGAAGGATGAATCACCGCCCACCCATACTCACTGGATTAGAGACCTGTTGCAGTTTTTGCGTCTGGCGAAAATCCGGTCCACTCTGAAGGGATCTACTGATAGATTTTATAAGGCCTGGCAGCCATTGATCACACACGTAGAGAAGTGCAAGCTGGACTTAACTCTTTAAAGAAGATTATGTATAGATTTGAGTGTTGCTGAATCTGGGCTACTACCATTTCTAAGGCAATATTGTACGTTTTGCATATATTTTGTCTTTTTGTTTGTCGTTTTGCTTTGTATGTTTTTATTTATATAATTTGTGTCAATTGTGAGAACGTGTACACTTATCTCATTTACTCTGTTTTTGTTTTTTTTCTTTCATGCTGGGGTAGGGGTGGGGGGTATATTTGATCTACTTTTTGGCAGTCTAGTTTAAATGTGCACAGTTGCATCTTCCGAGACCTTATGCGCTGCGAGCATCGAGAGCCAAGCTCGTAAAAGATAGTCTGAATGGCTTCAAAGGTATACCTCATCTCCTTTGGATAATCCATGTTCATTGCATAAAGTAGGCCACAGAGGTATGCAAAGGCAGTAGAGGTCTGGTAGGTCATGCAGTACAATGGTCCCTTCCAACACAACAGCCACGTCTCGCACATTTGGCGATATGGCGGCATCATCATCTTCAATGACGGTGAGGATGGCCACAGACACACCTCTGAGCAATCGTTCTTCATGGTCAGTGTCCTGAGGAAAAGTCAAATATGAATGAGTGCTATGGAAAACTAAACGACAAAATACATATCCACTGATTCTAACTTTAGCACCAAGCTACTGAGTCTTACCATTCAGCTTGTGGAAGTTATAATTGCAACTCAGCAGCACGGCGGCTATCACCCACCAACCTTGTTGTGCCGAGTTCTATAAAGAAGTATTTTCTGACAAAGAACACCAGACAACGATGGCCAGCTGTATCGGGTTGGCTGTTGCTCAAACAGCGCTGATATTTATTTTTAATTTTGGGTGAACTCATCGCGCTCGGCTTCATGAGGTGAAAACATCTCTGGCCTCAAAATTAAATCTTACACAAAGTGTATTATGCATAAAATGATTAGCATAAGCTATGAGGTCATAAAATGTTTAAGCTACATTAAGCAATATTACTTGTATTGTGTAAGTGTATTTCCTACAGTTAGTATTACTTACCAAACACTCCAGAAGAAACTTGGTTGTGTCATCTCGGCAGGCCTCTCAGTGCTGCTGTCTTTCGGTGAGACACAATGTCGGATGTCTAAGGAGTACCCAGTGGAAACACACAAACATATCAATTAGTTTAGTGCCGTAGTGAATTTATACAACATCCGACTTTCTGTATAGTAATGAGGAGGATAAAGAACAGGTCAGATCCCAGTAACATGCTTCAGTAAAAGACTGGCAAAAAAAACAAACTGCAATCCTGCGGACAATTTTAATTTCTACTTTTACAAATTAAAAATACTGTTATAGTTCTCAAATTCCACCAACTAAGAACACCAAGCAATGACTTTTAACATCCATTTTTACTGAAGCCTCTCCATCAAAGTGTTTTTGCTCCTACAAATGTTAGGCGAAGGAGCATTTCATATTTTCAAACGGGGGAAAAGGGCTTTGGTGGACCCGGCTCCGGCCATTTTCCCCTCAACTTTTGCATGATCTTAGATTGAGGCACTTCACTCACTTGTTCATCAAGTTTTTCCAAGAGGTCTTCCATCTTCTGTCCAAAAGCTCCCTTCCTAGCCCGGTACAGTTTCAGCAGGCAAGGCACATGTTTGTCAAAGGCTGCACCGAACGTCCCCAGGAGGTCTTTGCTGGTGATCCGATGAAATTCTTCAGATATCTGAAAAACACAATAACAACACAATGTAATTTGATTGTGACCACAATGTCATGTTTTTTCTGTGCAGCAAATTCCTGGGTAGCTGTCTTGTTCAAAGTCTGTACCATCTTAAGGGGATAGTTTGGATGTTTTGAATTGAAAAAAAAACTGGTATTACAATTTTGGGGACTGATTGGAAAGTGGGGCGTAGTGTGTTGGAGGGGCCTGTAGTGGAGTGGTAGGGCAGGGTATAGTATAGTTTGCCAATTGACTGACATACACAGTCAGAGTGAATACAGGGCTAGTTCGCACCTTTTCCGTGACAAAGGCGACAATGTTTTAGAAGAGTCTCTTGATTGGAGCTTGCAAATCTGCAAAATCTGCACTGCATGTGATCCACCCCTGAAACACAAGAGAAACATATAGGACATTCAGTTCAGTCAGCACTCGCAGAGATATCATTTTTGAAACTTTTAATTTGTTAGTTTTCATCGTTTCCTTATATACTTAGTAGGACTTAACAAAAAAACTATTTAAAACTCAGTTAATCGGGTTAATTTTTAAATTGCTTCAGTTTATCATCGTAACAGATCAAAACGTTCGGATTCATTTTACAATAAATCAATAAATGGTATTCTTCTACAAACAAAAAACAAAACAATTAATACATTTAAACAAACCACTAATAGTATATTAACTACTTCATTCAAAATTAACATTCACTTTAGATAATAACACCGGTATAATAAACGGAGCGCTCTCTTTTCCTCTCTCTCCCTCTCCTGACAGCCCGTCAGTATCTCATGCAGCTCGCTACTCCAGTAATGAGTGACTCGACAGTGAAGAATAAACATATGTATAACTAGTTTAGCTAGTTCCAGAGGTAGATAAAATAGCTAAGTGTGTTTGGTCTAACTTTAAACGTGTGTTTTGCTCCGCTCACCGGTCCGTTACAGCGGCTGAGCTTCAGGTGATCACGGAGCTGCGTGACCTAAACAATAAGTGTTGCTTGGCAACGGGGTGTGGCGGCAAAGTATATATTTGTTCACTCTCTCTTAATTCCCCATCCCCCAAATTCACTCGATGATTAATATACCCGTTTTAGTAAAAGTCACTAAGTTTGAGATGTTTTTTACCCTCAACCAAACAACAAGACCTGTAACACAACAATGTCAGTCACCGGCGGCCGGCTACCCCAATAAACAGACGTCACTAACCGCTTAACAGCGGAACAACAATGCCCCCCCCCCCCATTCCGTGTATCGTCACACATACACACAAGTTCTGTATAAAACGTACGAACACGGCTCACAGCGAACATGTAGAACACACATTTCCAGCCATGGTCTACATGCGCTTGTACGTCGCCGCCATGTTTCGACGGGGAAACCATATTCAACCCAACATCGGACAAGGCTGGCCTGTAAAAATACAAGTCAAGGCTAAGTTTCAACACAGCGGCAACTTTGTCATATCCCAATCAATGCTGTGTGTAAAGTTATAGCGTTATATGTCTGGCTCGGTTTACTATAACACCGGTCACCTCACCATCAAAATGCATTATAAACGCCTTCAGGTGCTTGAACATAAATTTGACGCCATCTGTAGCTAAGATAGCAAAGCTAACTGTGGTGGTAGATACTCATTGTATCTATCTTTTGGTTTAAATAGTACAGTGCACTTTACTGTTAACATTCCTTGTTAGGTAAAACACACACTACCTGATTAGGCAAACGAGGTAGACAGATGTCCCAAGAATCCCCAACTTCACATCCAAATTCGGCCACACGTCGATGTTTCTGTCCGCAAAATGTCCGACAAATTCGCTCAGCGCCGCTCAGAGACAGTGACGGGACCCTGCGGAAACCCCGTAGACCAGCGGTTTTCAAAGTCTGAGGCGCGCCTCCCCTGGGGGGCGCCAGAGAGCTTCAGGGGAGGCGCGGCGTGAGAAAAAAAATAACGAGAAAAAGATGAGTAAAGTGACACTTGCACACTTTTGGCAGTCTGTGGAGATCGAGTTCCCCCACCTCGCCAAAAAGGCTGTAAAAGTGCTCATTCCCTTCACCTCCACCTACCTGTGTGAGTGTGGGTTTTCCGCATTGACTTTGATCAAAAGCAAGTGCCGGTCAAGGCTGCAGCCAGAGGATGATCTGCGTTTATTCCAGTGTGCATCAAAGACGCAGACTCATTGTTCCCACTAAAGTAGGGGTGAGTGTAATAAGGAGGAAAAGTTGACGTTCAGTGTGTTGCCGGGAGCATATAAGGATGTATCCATGATGTTGAAAATGTTAAAAAAATATGTGTTGAGAACACGCCGTGCGAAAATATACGGGTCGTGCTGCAGCTAGATTTGCCTGTCCTCTCTGTAAGAAGGTGTCGGCGACTGACATGCAAGGAAGAACGGCTGTCCATAGGCTGTTCCAACTTTAACAACTTTATTAACTTCCAGGGTAGTGAATTGAACATGCAATTGTAATTGGGTGTGTGGTATATTTTCATGCAAGGACACGCATGTTCCACAACACACAAAGTGAACAACACTCAAATGTCCGATCGCTACCGGTGTCCTTGCGATCTTGTTAAAACAAGTGCACGTTACTGATGCAATATTGTTGAGACCATTCGGGCTTATTCTAGAGGGGTGCAAGGAATAGTCCAAGTAGTGGGGGAGTTTTATACAATATGTTTAAAACTAGGGCTGTCAGTCGATTAAAATATTTAATCGCGATTAATCGCATGATTGTCCATAGTTAATCGCGATTAATCGCAAATTAATCGCACATTTTTTGTCTGTTCTAAATGTACCTTAGAGGGATATTTTTCAAGTTTTTAATACTCTTATCAATATATGAGTGGAAAAATATGCTTTATGCAAATGTTTGTTTATTATCATTTGAACAATGACAAATATTCTCATGAATATTAAACACAACAACCTCTGAACAATACAAATATTCGCCTCAATTCAACCTGGTGTGTGTGTGTGTGTGTGTGTGTGTGTGTGTGTGTGTGTGTGTGTGTGTGTGTGTGTGTGTGTGTGTGTGTGTGTGTGTGTGTGTGTGTGTGTGTGTGTGTGTGTGTGTGTGTGTGTGTGTGTGTGTGTGTGTGTGTGTGGAGAGACACTGTGATGGATCGTTGGAGCTATGTGCAACTCAAGGCATATGCTCGAACGGGAGCTGCCTGGACGCTGCAATCATGTTGCGCGCACTATCCGTGCTGAGTGTGCTGACTTTTCGTACAATGTCCCCCTGTCTGGCTACCTGCATAAAGTCAAGTGCTCGGCACAGTTGTCGGCGAAATGTCGCTCCTCTGTTTTCATTGAAACAGCTCCTTATATCCGTTAGCGCAGCTAGCTAGCACCAGATGCTAACAACAACAATACACGTAAGGTGTACTCGTTCTCTCTCGCTCGCTCACGCCACACATACACACACCCTCCCGGTCCTCCCGATGGCCAGTCCGGGCCTGCCGGTGAGCGTGGAAGTGTGTTCTGCCGCAAGCGGGCGGCAGGAGCGGGGCTGTCAGCATCAGCTTGTAGATGGTATTTTAAACTCGATGTGCTCTAAAACTACGGGGCAGCCGAGGACAAAAAATACACATGCGTTAATCGCGTTAAAATAATTAGTGGCGTTAATTTGTTTTTGCGTTGTTAACGCGTTAACTTGACAGCCCTATTTAAAACATAAAGATGAGAAGGTTTAAAAAAGTTATTGTTTAATGTTTTAAGGAGGTGGCGCTAGCAGAGCATTTAATGACATTTTCTCTTACTGGACCTCTTTGAAATGCAATTGAATACCCCTGCATTATAGCAACAACAACAATAATAATAATAATAGCAATAATAATTGGGAGGGGGGGCGCGGCTGTTCTTATGATCTCTGAGGGGAGGCTCACCTTCCCACACTTTGAAAACCCCTGCCGTAGACGAAAGCAATGCACATGCGCGCAGTCGTCTGGGATTCCATGGAGGAAAATGTGACTGCAACGGTCTTAACTCAAAAATCCTTGTTATACTGTGTTTTAAATACAAGTAGGCCTATAGGGGAGGGGGAGGGGCGAGTTGGTCTCACTTTGGAACAATGTAAATTCATTGTAGGGAATTTTTTTGTAGGGAAACGTTGAAAAACCGGCATCTATATTAAATTGATTCAACAACATTTTTTCAAACGTTGAAATGGTATCTGTAATAATACATCGAATCAACATTGATTTTTCAACCTCAACCAAAAATAACCAATTTAACCAAAATCCGATGTTGAATTAATGTCTTTTGCTATCTGGGTTACTTCTTACTTGCTACCCTTTTCCCTCAACCTATCCTAAGGGAGTGCATGTACGTAGACACGTTGTGCCTCTCCACCTCTGTTCCTTACTTCTTACTTGCTACCCCTTTCCCTCAACCTATCCTAAGGGAGTCCATTAAAGTAACCTGTATATCCTATATAACCTGTTTTAATAATTATAACTTTGTCTGTGTAAAATGTATACTTATGAAACTAGACCAAGTGTTCTTATTTTGTTTTGTTTGATGTGGTCAATTGTGTGTGCGTTGACTTAGGAATGTAGAGGATCCAGTCGCCCCCCCCGGGTTTTTAATTGGCCGGATAGGAGCATGGGGGGGTTGCAGGAGAAAGGTAATAAAACTGACACCATTGAGTCTATGCAGAGATTGTACTGAGAGAAAGATTGGGATGCGGAGTGGTACGGCCAGGTGCTGAGGATAAACGAAGATAAGGATTGGTACCTCACCCCCGTTCAACCCAGAATTGTTTATTTTATGGCTGCCATAAAAGATGACCTGGGACTGATCGGCGGCGCAGGAGATCCAAACTTCCCACACCTATGGCTGACTCACTCTGATTCGCTGTTTAGACCTCGTCAATGGCTGACTCACTCTGATTCACTGCCTAGGGCTCGCCCAGGAGTGAGTCCACCAGTGGATGAACACCTAGGGAGGAGCAACCGACACAACTCCTCCCACACAACTCCTCTCCGTTTGTGGGAATAAATATTGTGAATTCTGTACACTCGCGGCCTCTGTTCGGTCTGACTGTCTGATACGTACATCGCACGGTGGAAGAGCGGAGGCCCGAAGTACTTCGTTATATAAGTACTTCGTTATATTGTACTGTTGTTTCTACCATTAAATCAGCTTATTGTTTAATCTCATATCTCTGTCTGAGCCGTTCCTTTTTACAGCAGACCACTCATCAAACGAACAGCGCGGAGCGGGCTCGAACCTTCAACAACTGAAGGGTGCTTAAACCCAACAATTTGGTGACCGACCGACGTGATGAGTAGGGTCTCATAGAAGGAACACCGGCAGCCAGCGGACGAACTGTCCAGGGAAGACACCTCGAATACCTCTGACAACTAAACCAGGGCCCTACAACTGAAAGGTGAGCAGATACCTGTTATTATCAAAATCTGTGATTGGCTATACTACAAAATTTTAGAGTTGTCAGCGGCATTTTCAGTGTTTTAGTCTTACGGTAGAAAGACAGTACTACAGAATAACACTTTCCAGTCTCAAAGAGGAGCTGCAGTTGTGTTATATGGGGTATTTCAAGAGGAGAAACGCAACTTTCAAAATCAATTTGAAATGACCGATCTCGCAAACTCTTGCTGGGGTTAATCTAGAAGACTAAACGTGACGATAAAGAGATTCTGTAGACTGGGTTTCGACTCCTTGCCAAAAGCCACATCCTCGTAAGAGGTGTCGAAGCGCTTTTGGAAGTCTCTCCATCTGTTGAAATAACATCGCACTATAAAAGTCAACTAGACTGTACGGGAATATATTAACTGTGTAACGAGATTGCAGTGGTTTAAATTGTTAAAGGAAGTCCAGCTGCAATCATCGTCCGAGATTTCAGTGGTTTTAAATTTGGTAAAGGAAGTCCAGCTGAAATACTCTGAGAAATAAGGTGACACACACAGTAATTCTTAGACGAATTCTGGGGTTGGGGCGCATCGACTAATGTACACAGGCAACCCTTAGACGGATCTGGGGTTACGTTAGATATATTTATTTTGAGTGTGATTAAGTGTGGCTTGATATTGAGTAAGAAAAAGGTTGATAGGCGCTGTGAGAATGGGTCTGCAGAGAGAATTTCGCCTTGATGCCAACTGGCTGTTATCAGCCTGCAGCCAGGGAGGAGAAATCAGCAGAGCTGCCTGCACTGAGTGTGTGTGTGTGTGTGAGGAAGTCCGTGGATTGGTCAATTTGGACCAATCAGCGGGGGCTTAACGTAACGGCTAAGCGGTCCTACGACGCTGGTTATCAACTCGGTAAATCGAGCCAGGGTTTCTCTCTCCAGCTGAGAGCGCGTTCACGTGAAAGGGACAAGTGTACTAACAGCGCAGCGTCATACTTCATTAATGAAAAGTAAATTAATATTAGACAAATATGAACTTTAAACATCCATGACTTAAACATATAATCCAGGATACAAGCCACATAGTTGCACCTGCAAGGTGAATATAGAACAACTGGTTAAAAAATAAATAAACTACCGAGTGTTTGAAAGCGTACAACAGTTTTATGTTATCACTGTTGCCCATCTAAGACACGAGTGGATCTGACTTTAATTACATTTGAGTTGAGTGTTTCGTCAACCTAATGTGTTGCTTAAAATAATACTTCTGCATACAGTATGTGACAATGTAAGTGTTGCACGGTCAGATACGGCTCGAGAAGCTGACTTAGACAAGGAAATATATGATATATTATGATATTATATGATCGATGATGTGATATGAATGATAAGTGCGACACGTCGGCGTCTTCTCTTCATACGGCAGTTTAAACTGTATTTCCTTTATCCTGTAATATGACTTGATAGATTTAACTCCGCACGCTGAGCTCTGATCAGGCGTGCTTTCACTGAGTTGATCTCTTTTCTATAGACGCCGGAGGCAGGCAGCGTCAGGTAAAACAAGTTATTTAGCCTTCCCAAACCTGAGCCTTACGCGCCGCCTATAATACACCTCGCACCGAAAACTATCAGACTGTATACCTGTGGGAATAAAACTACAATATTAGTAAATTATAGTACGCAGAAGTACTGGTATTTTTATAAAAAACTAAAACCTTTAGGAGGCAGATACGAACGAAGTCAAAATGAAGGAGAATTTGAACGTGAAGAGAGAGAATTAGGAGTCCCTGTTCCGGGGAGTTTAAGGGAACAGTGGGGACAAGCAGAGAGATTGATACTTAGCGGACTTAAGCCCGGAGATCATAAAAAGGCGAGCAGGATCTCCGTTTCTTACACGATCAGATGATCGCAGAGAATAGAGTAGAGGGTGACGAGGCAATAAGTCTCCTAGCCACAGCACTCAATACATACGAGCGACAGTTGGTTCGGAAATTAGAAACTCTCAACAAGCAGAAGGCAGGTTTTATCAGGGCTTCTAAACTTAACAAAGAAAGGGAGCTAGTTGACAAGCTAAGGAGAATAGGCCATAACGCAGCCTTAGTTATGAATGGAGTGGCAGTAACCTGCTCTCTGAGCAAAACTCCCGCCAAAAATCTGCCCGCCATAGCAGCCCCACCCAGTCCTGCACCAGCCCCTCCCACAGAAGTGATAGAGCCAGTCAGGAAGGAGAAGCCATATGGTGGGCCCCTCCCAGACATCCCAGAGGGCGGTCCCCTCCTCTATCCAGATTTATACAACCCCTTTAAGACCCGACCCCCTCCCTATACGCTTCCCTCCACCTCTAACCCCCCCACCCAGTTCCCCTCATGACATTAAAGGAACACCTGTATCAACACATACACCTACAGATGAAGAAATACTTGACTTTGTTGCAAAACGCGTCAAATTTTTTAGGACTAAAAAAAAAAAAGGATGAAACCTCTGCCTCTGACAGAGAAGACACGGCAAGTCAAGACGGCACAGGGGACTCCACCTTCCTCTGAAACAGGTTGATATAGCCGGTGTCGGACTTTGTTTATGAACACATTAACTGAGGGACAGGTTTCTCCCCATTTGAGCTGACCCACGGCCATCAGTTTCCGGGTCCTGGAGCATTAGCAGTAGGGAAAGAAGTAGAAGAGATGGATAGCAAACCATACTACCCAGCAACTTAAGGGCTTGGTATAGATTTCTCCACCCAGGTGGCTGACGCCAAAGGGGGACCGGAGAAGCACGAGGCTAACACCGCAGAATTCATCTGGCTGAAGGTCATCCGTCCGAAGTGGCTCAACCCAAGGTTCACCGGCCCGCACAGAGTGACTCAGAGGACATCACATGCAGTTCGCCTCGAAGGAAAGGGGGAAACGTGGTATCATTGGAGCCAGTGCGCCGTTGGAAAACTCCAGCAAGGACGTTAGACGACATCAGAACTGACATCGCTGCAGCAGGACGAGAGAACGACATCTGACGACGACAGCCCCGCAGAAGCAACGACCCATACAACAGATGACAAGGACAAAGACACAGAGGTAACAACAGGCGATCTTGGAAAGGAGATTACGGCCGGCGAGGAGGCAGACACGAGTCTACGGGACTCCGACCCCTGAAACACACGACTCCATATAGGACCCGACTTTTTTACTCCCACCTTTAGGGGCACTTTCCAATAAGTAGCAGCATTTTTATGCCCACCTATAGGGCCTCTTTCTAATAAGAGTAGTAGGTTATATATAACGAGAGGTTAGCCCTATAGTTAAAGGGCAGTGAAAGTCTCCCCACTCACCAGACCTTCTATTTAACAGGTTCTGGGAGCACAGTATTTACCATTACAGGGTACTATTTTACACCCTAGTTTTAAAGAATCTCCTTAGGAGATTTTAGCATTGTGTTCAGAGGAACCTAATTACAATAACACGGACCACTGATTAAAGGTACTCAATAATGACAGACTGTGGATTACACTTCCTTATTGTTTGTTGGTGCACTCTGCTAGTGGGAATCGTGGTTTACTTGGGACACTGTTTGTATCTTGAACACCATTCTTAGTTATATGGCCCATTAGCGAATAGCCTTATTATTTGATTGGGTGTTAATTCCTTGTGTCCTAGTAAATCTCCTATTATTAATAACAGAAATAATGTGTGTTCACCCTTGCCTTTATTTTTGTTTTAATGATTCCATTGACCACCCAGACTCCATTCCCCCGCCAGAGGAGTCCGTAACTAGGGTCAAACGGGCCAAACATGAGGTAGTTGTTACCAAAATGTCTCCTAAACAAACCTTCACTTTCCAAGCAGGTAGTGATGGAATAATGTAGACAGGATCAACTATGTACATTACAATGTGCTCCGTTTAGCTAATCTCACTAGGGACGCTGTAGAAGGACTCGCTGAACAGCTGGGGCCGACTTCCCTTATGGCAGTTCAGAATAGAATGGCCCTTGACATGCTGTTAGCTGAGAAAGGAGGTGTGTGTTCAATGTTTGGTGATATGTGTTGTACTTTCATTCCAAACAATACGGCTCCGGACGGTTCCGTCACAAAGGCTTTAGAAGGCTTTCGCACACTATCCATAACTATGCATGAACAATCAGGGATACACAACCCCTTGGAGGAATGGTTTACAAACATGTTTGGTCAATGGAAAGGTTTAATAATGTCTCTTTTGATTTCTATAGCTACTTTTATTGCCATTTTAGTAACATGTGGTTGTTGTTGTGTGCCTTGTATCCGCTCATTGTGTGTTAGATTCATCAGTTCCACCATTGAAGGAAAAGCTGTCCCTCCGTACCAAATGCCCTTGTTGGCTTATGCATCGGAAGGAGAGGACAGCATGATGACTCAGCAGACAAGGACGCAGTTTTAATATACTTTGGTCTCCCTCCACTGTCATAAGAGGTTGTTATGGTGGGCAGTTCCCGAAGGTTTAAAGTACTCTAAATCCCAGCTTCTGATGGATTTATATAATGTTGGGGGACAGACGCAGTAGAAAAGAATGACAGTGGTTATGTGTCGAATGCTTTGTGTCTATTGATCTCTTGAGGTGAGATCAAAAGGGGGATTAAAGTAACCTGTATATCCTATATAACCTGTTTCAATAATTATAACTTTGTCTTTTTAAAATGTATACTTATGAAACTAGACCAAGTGTTCTTATTTTGTTTTGTTTGATGTGGTCAATTGTGTGTGCGTTGACTTAGGAATGCAGAGGATCCAGTCGCCCCCCCCGGGTTTTTAATGGGCCGGATAGGAGCATGGGGGGGTTGCAGGAGAAAGGTAATAAAACTGACACCATTGAGTCTATGCAGAGATTGTACTGAGAGAAAGATTGGGATGCGGAGTGGTACGGCCAGGTGCTGAGGATAAACGAAGATAAGGATTGGTACCTCACCCCCGTTCAACCCAGAATTGTTTATTTTATGGCTGCCATAAAAGATGACCTGGGACTGATCGGCGGCGCAGGAGATCCAAACTTCCCACACCTATGGCTGACTCACTCTGATTCGCTGTTTAGAGCTCGCCTATGGCTGACTCACTCTGATTCGCTGCCTAGGGCTCGCCCAGGAGTGAGTCCACCAATGGATGAACACCTAGGGAGGAGCAACCGACACAACTCCTCCCACACAACTCCTCTCCGTTTGTGGGCATAAATATTATGAATTCTGTACACTCGGGGCCTCTGTTCGGTCTGACTGTCTGATACGTACATCGCATGGTAGTAAGAGCCAAGGCCCGAAGTACTTCGTTATATTGTACTGTTGTTTTTACCATTAAATCAGCTTATTGTTAAACCTCATATCTCTGCGTCTGAGCCGTTCCTTTTTACAGCAGACCACTCATCAAACGAACGGCGCGGAGCGGGCTCGAACCTTCAACCACTGAAGGGTGCTTCAACCCAACAACAGGCATATAAGTAACATAAACAATGTATAGGCCTAAGTTGCATAAAGGCTTGAGCTACAGTATTGCAACTAAGCAGACAGCGGTGCTTCTCTTTCTCTCTATCTCCACTTTCAAAATCTATTTAAATCTCAAAACAAACAAAAAACAAATTAACTTATTAAATAAACGAAACGAAAAATATAGCCTACTCAGGGGTGGATCTAGAAAAATATTCATTGGGTGGCAAGAGGGTGGCAGGAGATTTTGAGGGATGGCATCCCCTGGCAGAAGTATATGCTGATTTAATCGCAGTCATATCAATCAATGTTAACTTGGAAAGCCACAATATTGTTCCCCAATCATATTTCCACGCTCGCGCCAGGGCCGGGGGAGGGGTTACAAGGCTCGTGTCTTGTGGTGCATTCACTTGCACTCGGACATTAGAGATTTTCTCTCATAAATGTCCGATGTCCCAACGACCACTACCCCACTGCCTGATATCATTAGAAAGCTAGGAATCTCCTCTTTCCAACAGTGTATACAACTCAAAATGTGTCTTCGGGTCCCCGAAAATCCTTGATAATAAAAAGTGGATTTTATTTAGCTTTTTTCCACGGACCACCTGCAGTACCCTCGCGGACCACCAGTGGTCCGCGGACCACAGTTTGAGAACCACTGCTTAGGCAATAGCCTAGCTAACGCATTAGCTAGCTTGCAATAGGCTAGCTAGCTAATAGGCTAGCTAACTAATGTTACCTCATCTGCTACATTAAAAAGCAAGCTAGCATTAGCCAAATGAGGATTTTCACTTTCAGCATCAATCATAACGTTAACTTACCATCATGTCACTGCTGGTACTGGGCTCTGGATGCCGCTGTGCTGTGTCGGTTTCATTGCTGGACTCACTGCCACTGGGAATGGCCGCTGTGTTGGCTAACGTTACATCAGCTTCTCTGGTGGTGGTTGTACTACAAATAGAACCAGCTGCACGACCAAACGAAAAGTCTGTCATTTTTTTTGATTTTGCTGAACCTCCCTCAAGTGCTTTCATTTTCTTATCCCTAGGTTTTTGTGCACCGCCTTTACGCTTTGGAGGTTGTTTATCCATCTTTGTAGGCAACTGCCAGCTAGGTCTCTCAGTCACTCCTGATCGTTCACTGCGCAGTGACAGCTGCTACGGCTGATGGACAGTGTTGCAGATTGGTCTGATGTTTACCAGCCCAATAAGTGCTCAAAATCCACCCAAATGTATAAAAACCAGCCCAAATATTATAGGCTAATACTTCAGTCAAGGCCAATTGAGTTGGCAGCACTGAACATAAGAATAAAGAAATGGACCGCTCAAATACCAAATATAATAGGTTTGACTTAATTTGGTAGACTGCAACACAGACACGTAATACCAGTGGTGTTTTTCTGAACCAGCCCAACTCATGGAAACCAGCCCAAATTCTGTCCACCAGCCCAAGCCCAATTTTACCAGCCAAATGCAACCCAAACCAGCCCAATTGGGCTGGAAAACCGCCCATCTGGCAACACTGCTGATGGAAGGGAAAGGGGGTGGTGGGTGGGACACGTGGTGGGTATTGTGATATCACTGATATGTGAAAGTGAAACTGATAGACAAAGGTGGGCCGTTAGGATTTAGGCAAAAAAATAAAAAATAATAATAATTTTTTTTTTTTTAATCCGACCGGCCCACGCAGAGCACCGGCCCACCGGGGAAACCCCCGGTACTCCCGATGGCCAGTCCGCCCCTGGTCAGAGGACAGCACAGCTGCACTCAGAGACTGCTTTGACACTACAGACTGGGACATGTTCAAGCAGGCAGCCACATACAACCATCACACCAACATACAAGAATACACAGAGACAGTCACGGGCTACATCACCAAATTCATTGACGATGTGACACAAAACAGAGCCATCACCATCCGGGCTAACCAGAAGCCATGGCTGACAGGGGAGGTCCACACGCTGCTGAAGGCCCGCAACATCGCCTTCAGAGCTGGAGATCCAGCTGGGCTGAAAGCAGCCAGGGCTGACCTGTCCCGTGGCATCAGGACAGCAAAACAAGAATACACCCGAAAAATTACAGGACATTTCAAGGATAGCAGGGACTCACGGAGCCTGTGGCAGGGCATAAGGACCCTAACGGACTACAAACTACCGCCACAGACCTGTGACAGTCATACCTCCCTGCTCAACAACCTCAACGGCTTCTTTGCACGCTTTGAAGCACAGAACAACACACCTGCTCAGAAAACCACCCCCCCCCACCGACAACCAGGCTTTGCATCTTTCACCAGCCAGTGTGAGGAGCACACTGTTGAGGATTAACCCCTGCAAGGCTGCAGGACCTGACTACATTCCTGGTCGTGTGCTGAGGGACTGCGCAGAAGAGCTCACAGATGTCCTCACAGACATTTTTAACATCTCCCTGAGGCAGGCTGTTGTTCCCTCGTGCTTCAAGGAAACCACCATCATTCCAGTGCCAAAGAAGTCATCTCCATCCGGCTTCAACGACTATCGCCCCGTTGCACTAACTTCTACCATCATGAAGTGCTTCGAAAGGCTGGTCATGAAGCAGATCAAATCTACCCTCCCCCCATAGCTGGACCCATTTCAGTTTGCCTACCGAGCTAAACGGTCCACAGAGGATGCAATCTCCTCCGCTCTCCACCCAGCCCTCACACACCTGGAGAGACTAAGACTAAGAACTCATATGTTAGAATGCGATTTATAGACTTCAGCTCAGCATTCGACACTATCATCCCCCAGCAGCTTGTACAAAAACTTGCAGACCTGGGCCTCAGCCCCTCTCTCTGCAACTGGTTGCTGGACTTTCTCACAGAGAGACCACAAGCTGTACGGGTCAACAACAACTCAAACACCCTCATACTGAGTACGGGGGCCCCCCAAGGATGTGTGCTCAGCCCCCTTCTCACTCTGCTGACCCACGACTGCAAACCCAACTTCAGCTCCAACCACATCGTGAAGTTTGCAGACGACACTACTGTGGTGGGTCTCATCAGCCACAACGATGAGACTAACTACAGGAAGGAAGTGAACCAGCTGGCCCTGTGGTGCCAAAATAACAACCTCTTCCTCAACCTGGAGAAAACAAAGGAGATAGTTGTTGACTTCAGGAGAACCCACGACCGACCCCCTCTCCCCCTGACCATCAACGGCGCTGCTGTGGAGCAGGTGACCAGCACCAAATTCCTTGGTGTGACCATCACTGATGACCTCACCTGGAAAAACAACACCACCGTACTAGCGAAGAAAGCCCAGCAGCGCCTGTACTTCATCCGGAAGCTCAAGCGAGCCGGAGCATCACCCCCCATCATGCTGTCTTTTTACCGAGGCGCCACCGAGAGCATCCTCAGCAGCTGTATCACGCTGTGGTTTGGAAGCTGCACCGCCTCCAACCGCAAGAGCCTGCAGCGCATTGTGAACTCTGCCCAGAGGATCATCGGTGCCTCACTCCCATCACTCCAGGACATATATAACACCCGCCTCACCCGCAAAGCACTCAGCATCGTGGGTGACTCCACCCACCCCTCCAACAGCCTCTTCAGCTCCTGCCTTCAGGAAGAAAGTTCCGCAGCCTCGGCTCGAGCACCAACAGGCTGGGGAACAGCTTCCTCCACCAGGCGGTCAGGATGCTGAACTCTCTCCCCCCCCTCTCTCCCCCTCTCTGACATCTCTCCCCTGAACTCTCCACCCTGCCTCCCACCTTTCTCCCCTGCCCCAAATGGTCCTGGACTTTAACCCCCCCACACACACAACCTTCCCTCATCCAGCACCAGTCAGTTTCTGCCCATCTCCACTGCTACTGCACTGAAACTGTACTTTGAACTTTTTAAATATATTATTAACATTTTAAATTGCATACCCCGTTTATCTAGGCCCTTTTTGTTTTGTTTTATGTATATATGTCACACTGTGGGACTGCGGGAAACGATATCTCGAGATTTCTGGATGTATAACACATGTAGTAATTTTGACAATAAAGCTGACTTTGACTTACTTCTTCCTTCTGTCTGTCTGTACCTGTGTATTCTCATGTTCCGAATAACCCAGCTTCCCCCAAATTTCTTTTTGGTGTCTATCTACGCCGGAATCCTGAGTCGTCGCTGATCCTGTTGCTGCGGTCCTGTGTCCTGGATCCTCTATCCTGAGTCCTGGACTTCGAGTCGTGGCAGAACCTATCACTCTGGTCCTGCCTGACTCTGATCATACCCACAGGATTGTTGACATCCTCGTGGATTCATCTTCTTATTATAGACACATGCATTTCCAAACATTTGGTCTACCTACGCTTTAAAATGTATTATCTCTTCGATTTACACACGGCATCTATTGCGCGTCTCCCCGTCCTGGGAGAGGGATCCCTCCTCTGTTGCTCTCCCTGAGGTTTCTCCCATGTTCCCCTTTAAACTGTGGGGGTTTCTCTGGAAGTTTTTCCTTGTACGATGTGAGGGTCTAAGGACAGAGGGTGTCGTATTGTCATACTGATATTCTGTACAAACTGTGAAGTCCACTGAGACAAATGTAACATTTGTGATATTGGGCTATATAAATAAACATTGATTGATAGGGATGCTCCGATGGCCAATTTTGGGGCCGATCGCCGGAATCAGTATCGGCCGATACCGATCGCCGATCCGATCGAGTAGGCAGGGCCTATGGGGATCTTCCATTTAACCTGTTAAACCCCAAGCCTGTTTTTCAGGTTTCAGGCTCTAAAATGACATGCCCAAAACAAATGACTATAACTTAACTTCTAAAAGGGTTATATGAATAATTTCTTTTATCAAAGCAAGGTTACATCTGTGAGTTGGATGTAGAAGTGTCAGAATCAATATAGATGTTTCTGTGTCAGAGTAAATTCAGATGGAACATAGTAAAAAAAGGTAAATTCTTACCTCCGCCTAAAAAAAAACATTACTTATAGTGAACCATCCTTGAATGATGGGATGGTAGACTAAAAGCTTTAGGAATCCAAAGTACAACATATAATAAGTACCCTGTATCAAGATTGAGGCAAAACAAGTGAAATGTGACCTTTTTAGAGAGGTTTAGCAAAACAGTCATGCACAGAGGCACCTGGCACTTAGTGCAGTACACGGTGTCTTCACCGTTTTGTTGCCAGCATTAGAGCAGTTCCTGCAGTACCTCCTGAGCGGGGTGGCATCTTCCCCATAATACTTGGGCAAGCATACGAGTGATGATGGGGGGAGTGGTGGTGGTGCTGCAGGGACTTCACCTATCATTTCTGCAGCCAGCTTCTCCCTGAAGGACTTCTGGGTGTGTGGCTTCGTCCTGCCGGGGTCACCCCTCATCTTGTGCAGCTCCTTGTGGAGAATGAAGCTGTTCATCACTGCAATGTCCAGAAAATGGTAAAAAAAAGTCTTGTACCATTTCATTGTTTTGTGGCGAACGCTGTAGTACCCAATCAAAGCATCGGACACATCCACGCCGCCCATGCTTCTGTTGTAGTCCACCACAGTGTCAGGAACGGGAACAGTCTTAGTCTGCCACACACCAGCCTGTTTCACTTTCCTCCTGACAGTCCGTCCACTGAAGGCTGCATGCACTGTGGAGCACATGGTCACTTCACGGCTGTCCATCCACTGTGAAAACAAATGTGGAAAAAACAAATCGATTACTTTACTGGCTTACTCTTTCAAAAATGTAACTCAAATCAGAAATAATTCCTCTAAAACAACAGCAGAACATCCATTTTGCGTGAGTGAAATAACAGTACCGTACCGTGAGACTGGGTATACTGATATATATATATATATATATATATACTGATATACAATACAGCTTTATTTATATACTGCCGTGTTATAGTCACGAAATACAATTAATCTATTGATTCATGTTCACCAAAACGATTTCCCCATTGTTTTCGTGTTTCACTAGAAACTTTCACTTTCGATTTCTCTAGAACAACAAAGCGGCGTCCATTTTGTATTTTGCGAGTGTGGAATTACTATAGATGAATACTATTACACCAAATACATAACTAATAGATACAAACAGAGAGAGTACATACCTTTCCCGAAGTTCATAATCAGGGTCCGATTGTGGCTGAGTCAGCGAACATCATTTCCACGGCCTCTTCGGTGTTATATTTCTTATTTCTGGCTGCCATTATTTGCTCAAATAAGTCCTAAAAGCAAAGAAATCCTTGTCCTTGTAATAATATGTTCTGTTGCCTGCTGTCGTCTCGGTTGTCTCTGTCGTCTCGGTTGTCTCTGTCGTCTCTGTTCGCTGTGTTCGCTGCTGTGGTCCTGCGGTGCTGGTGCTGCTGTGCATCATGTGCGTAAAGTTGTGGAGCTGGCATCATTTATACTACGCAGGATCCTATCTCTGGAACCCATTGGTCGATTTGGGTGGTTGACACCTTTTTTGAAACTTTAGAGCCAATAGAATCGAGGGGCAGTTAGTAAATCCGACTAAACATTTACGTCAAGGAGGGAGAGGTTTGCGTAAACAGCACGTGCGACAGCATTAGCCCCGGACTACTAAACTTTATACCTACTCTGCTGCCATGAATGTAATGATAGATTATCAGGAACAATTCTAAAGTGACTAAGAGACATTGGATTAACCTTGAGCAACGTTTTTATTCCCTTGAACACGACTTTTGATCACAAAACAGCAACGGTAAGACATAATTATTGTTATGGTTTTGAAAACTGTTGTTGTTTTCTTGCTCTCTTCTGGCTGCTAGCTCAGTGAGTCCTTGTCATGCAGTGATGAGACTTATAGCTTTCAGATGATACGTCGTTGTGCAGAAAATATGAAGTTTTAAAGATCGTTTTAGCTAGTTATCACCGGAAGTAGCATTAGCCCGACGTTAGCGACCCTGTCTCCGGCAGTGACACGTTTTCCGCCCGGGGGCGGGGGGATGGGCAGAACAGGTTAAAGTGATATTTAAAACTCAGTTAATGGGGCTCATTCACTGGCGCTTCCACAAACAACAACCAACATAATTATTACATTCAAATGAAGTACATTATTCAAGTTTACATTAACTTTGGATAATAACACGGGAGAAATGAGCGGAAGCGCTCTCTTTTCCTCTCTCCCCCTCTCTCCCCCTCTCTCTCTCTCCTGACAGCCTATCAGTATCGTCTCATGCAGCTCACTGATCCAGTAATGAGTGACCCGACAGTGAAGAATAAATATATTTATAACTAGTTTAGCTTGTTCCAGAGGTAGATAAAATAGCTAAGTGTGTTAGGTCTAACTCTTAGTGTGTGTTTTGCTCCGCTCACCGGTCCGTCACAGCGGGTGGAGCTGCAGGATTTCTGCTTCACACACGTTGCATACCGCTATTTTATTGTCATTTTCGGACACCTTAAAATACTGCCAGACTGGTGAAGCCATTTTGGCGAGCTTGTTTTGCCGCGCACAGAGAAAAGTGTCATGTATTTTACGTCATCATTTTACGTCATGCAATCGGCTCTCGCGATCGGCATTTTCAGGGCCACCTTAGTATTGGCACAGACAGTGCTATTTTGAGACAAAAAAACGAAACAGAGTTGCCTCAAAGTGACCGTTAGTGTTTAATGCACATATATATATGCATGTGGCGGTGGTGGCGAAGTCTTGGCTTGGGAACCGGAAGGTCACCAGTTGAAGTCCCTGAAAGACTGATTGCCGCCCACTGCTCCTAACACGAGGATGGGTCAAATGCAGAATGTACATTTCCCCTCTGTGGGACTATCAAGGGTATATAAAAAAACGTCAACAGCTTAGCACTGGAGCTAACAAAATTCCAGCTGAGCAGACCGGGTTTCCGTTGTTTCCTACGATTCCACCAATGCATGCAATTCTCATCGTCACCTTCAAAGCATGGAGGCACAATTTAAAACAATTTCCCAATTTGGGATACAGTGTCTATATCAGGGTTCCCGCGGGGTCTTAAAGGACCCATGTCGTGCTTTTCCGGTTATTACCCGTCCCCTTGTGTGTTATGAAGGTTTTTCTGCATGTAAACGGTCTGCAGAGTCAAAAACCCTCAAAGTACACCCTGTAGCGAGTAAAACTCTAACACAGAAAAGACCTGTCTATGCTGCCCCAAAACGCCTCGTTGGAGATTTCTCATTTTCCATTGTTTGCTTCCTGGGTTCTGTGACGTGTGAACACCCAAATCAACAACAAATGACCGGATTGGCCCAAATGGACCAATCCGCGGAGCACCTCACACACCAGGATTCCTTGGCTAACTAACTTGCATAGAGCTCCCTGAACGCTGGTAATAGACAAGTTGGGATCGTGGAGAAATGCTCTCCACAGACCCATTCTCACAGCGTTATAAACCTTTTTCTTACTCAATATCAAGCCACACTTATTGTTTTTACTTCGGCTGTGAGTGTTTGTGTGTGCTCAGGATGAGTTTCGCTTGTTCTCGCTGTATCGCCGACCCGGAAACCTGTCCGCTCCTCGCAGCAGCTTGCAGCAGCGGCGAGCAGCAACGAGCCTCACAACGTCCCGACCAGGGAGGGGGGGAGCTCCAACAAGCCGTTTAGGACAGAGAGTGAATACCTGGTGAATACACATACTATACAGAGATGCTCTATGAGAAACCAATGTGATTTTGGAAAATTGCACAATTTAAATCTATTCTAGTAGACCTCAACAATGGAAATATGATCAGTAGAAATGGCCATGACATGGGACCTTTAAAAAGTCTTAAATTTGATAATCAGAATGTAAGGCCTTAAAAAGTCTTAAATATGATCAAAACAATTTGAAAGGTCTTAAATATGATTTAAAAGGTCTTGAAAATGATCGGATTTGAAAGGTACTTCTGTGTTGCGATCACGTCTAAATGGGTTTTGGGGGAAATGTCCAGGCAGCAAAGTAACCAGTACGGTAAGAGCCTTTCAGTTCCCCCCAACAATTTGTATTGAAATAAATCAACATGGAACCAGTAATCACTAACTTTGCATCCCCCCGGCCCATTATCGGAGAACACCTAGCTAGTAACCTAGCAACCAAGCTTCAGCTAGCGAGAGCACGCTCGTGAACTGTTGTGCCGGTGTTATGAATGCCCGCCGAGATATGCATGCACCTCGCGGGAGCGCGCACAGCGTAAAGCAAAACTCTCAGACATTTCAATGATTTGTACGGCAAAGTACGGTTTGGAAACGATATCATTTCCTTTTCGGAGGGCATGCATAACTATGGCGTTATATGTGTGCCTCTATCCTGAGCACGCAATGAAACATGTTGAGCATAGAAAATGCTATTGAGCGCGCACTTGAACATTTTTGAGCACAGAGAAATATATTTTCTTTCATAAATCTCCTGCTCCGTGCGCAAGCAGACCGCTGCACGCGCTCTCTCTCCCCTCGCTCGACCTCTCCATCCTGTGCGCGCTCAGCTTTGCCTGCCTGCTCGCTCAAGTTGTCACAGCGGTACAAATGTGCCACAAAAACCAACCAATCGGAGAACTCGAGAAGGTCAATTCTGATTGGCTGGTCGTCTCCAATCATATCTTCTATCTGAGATACCAGAAGAGAGGGAAAAGTTGTTTGCAATCCGCCAAAAACCGAGAGAAGAAGAAGAGAGGGATTTTCGGTTGCCATCAGGCTGTTGACGTTCTTATTACACATCCATCGTTGACATTTACAGGACATGACAGACTCGAATGAAGAGAATAGTACGCCACAGTGTCAGGTGAGTTATACATTTCTAGTTTTCTGATATCAGGTTATTGTTTGCAATGCCTTTGACAAAACCTTTTATCCGATTGTTTCAGATAAGGGTGAGTTTGCTAGCCGGCAACATAGCTATATACAAACAGCTAACAAACCGTAGCCTAATATTAGCGCTAGTTTCATGTCGAATTGTTGGAATTTTAACTGAAAATATGATCATGTTAATGTTACATCCTACATACATGTGTATTAGGGCTGAACGATTAATCGATTTTAAATCGAAATTGCGATTTGAAATGATGCGATTATCAAATCGCAAAGTCTGCAATTTTTTTTTTTTTTTTTTTACATTTCTTATTTTTGATCTTCTTGTGTGTCAGTCATCCACACCAATCAGAAGTGCTGTGCTCCACATGTACCAGCCATTGTTAACCAATCAGAAGTGGCCCATGATAGAAGGTTGATCCAATCACCTGCCAAGTATTTTTGAAAGTGCCTGCCCTTTCCAAATGGCTTCCAATGGAGCTTTCCTAGATGGTTGGGTGAAAAAACCATCTGAGTCAGGTTAGTAATGCTCCATCACATGTTTTACATCTATCACAGGGTGAATCTTAAACTGAAGCTTGACTTTAAAGCAACCCAACGGAAGTTTCATGTAAGTTTAGTTCTTTCACTCGTAGCTCGGGCTGCGGGGGTGCTGGAGACGGGAGCATGTTGATGCGACCTTCCTAGCCGGAGATATGGCCGCATTTTATAATAAACTTCCGTCGGGTCGCTTAAAAACAAATATCGCAAATCGAATCGCAATCACAATATTTGTCAGAAAAATCGCAATTAGATTTTTTCCCAAAATCGTGCAGCCCTAATGTGTATTAAAGGATGTTAGTGGATTATCCCTGAATCAGTAGATTTAGGGAACGTTTACAGATAACAGATTAGGCTAGGATACCGGATAAAGTTAGCAACACACGTTAACCATGAACAGCCTATTAATCCGTTCTCCTAATGTTATTTCGTCCAACGTTGTGGAATTAGAGAAAAAGGGTTTCTTAACGTGCTTTTATCCGGGGTGGAGGGAGTTAAATATAACATTGGTGCGTGTGATTGTAGTGGGTGGAGGTGGTGAAATGAGGATATCCATTTTGGAGTTCAAGCTAGTATAATATAGTTAACGTTACACAATAATAAGGAAGAGAGCTATGTTTGTGATACATCACTATTGATATGGATTTAGAGTGCATATTTGAGACTTCTAAACAGTAAACAAAAACGTAACTTATGAGTGAGTGTTTTTAGCAGAGCCATATTATGTCCTTGTGATTCTTGATTATTACCTGTCTGTATTATGTTGCAGCTCAGCCGATTTTGGATTGATGGCAAAGGGAGAGGGACCTAAGTGAGAGTGAAAACTCAAGGTACGTTTAAAATAGGTCAGCAATGTCCCATCCTATAGGTTGCTTTATAGATGTATCTAACCCTTTCTCCTGTCTTTGTCTCCCTCTCTCAGCACAAGAACCCCAGGGGGATTCAATGGAGCCTGAAGACCTGCAATGAGACCCTCACCCTGCACCTGAGTCTCAACTCCCAGAGTTTGCAAGCCTCTCCCTGTTCCTTCTTTTTATTAAACAGACATTAAGCTTCCCAATGGTGTGGTCTTCGTTTTGTGAAAAATATGATTACCTCACATGTTTTGTTGCTGTTGTTGTCTTTTGTGATAGTTAAATTGCTCCTGCTGACTTGAGCCAGCCATTCTTTCCTCCTCTCTGAGTCAGTGGGGAAACTTTACATGTGTACTCCCTTCTCTGAGCGATTGGAGCATCCCCCGGCAACACAGCAAACCATGGGGGAGACGATATGCCAGGACAACACGGAGGAAAAGGCACAGACAAACTGCATGACATGCTATTCAATGTTTATTGAATTCCATTTATTTACAATGGAAGTTCCTAAAACAACACATTTAACATCATCATCATCATCATCATCATCATCATCATGCTGCTGGTGCTGCTGCTAGTCCTTTGACTCATTGTGCTGTCAGTTGACAATCATTGATAGGCACCTGTCGGTCTCCTGTCCTTTCTGAAAGTCAGAAAGATTACATTAGTCATTTAGATTACTTATGTCCTCAATTACCATGGATTACTGAAAGCACCATGAATTAAAGAAATGGTAGAAATTAATCAGAATTTGTGAAACCTTCCTTCCCATCCCCTCCCTCTAAATATATCAATAAACATTAGGATGTGATGCTCCTGACTACCATACAAGTTTAAGAAGATAATATTTGTTTTGAAGAATTCAAAGCAATAAACAACAGCAACAGGCTCTTTAACCAAGGCAACGTTAGCCTAACATGTATATGTTAACAGGTAAGATAGCTGTTCACACTATATATGTATATTTTCTACTTTTTGTAATGCTTTTTTATTTCTATTTAAGATGTTTACATTTTCGATTGTTTAATTCTAGTCTTTTAACTGTCTTATGTACAATGCCTTGTCTTTTGCTGCTGCAGCGTAAACATTTCCCCAATTGGTATCAATAAAGTACTTCTTATTTTATCTAAATCCTCAAATATTAGCGAATGTTACTTTAAAAAAACAAAACATATTGATGTAACTACATAAACATATCGATATGTTGTATAAATATTGCAAATCAAAACCTTTATTGACCACTAATTACCAAAAATTGCATTTCTATCCTGTTATTAATGCATTCAAATCGTGATTCAAATGGCCCGCCACGAACTTCCGGGAACTTTCTGAGTCTCTCTGAACCACGTGACGATCAAGCATTTTGGACTTCCGCTGTCGCAACTCTTCTCTCTATATGGCGCTGGAAGATATGATTGGAGACGACCAGCCAATCAGAATTGACCTTCTCGAGTTCTCGATTGGTTGGTTTTGTGGCACATTTCTAACGCTGTGACAACTTCAGCGAGCAGGCAAGCAAAGCTGAGCGCGCACAGGGTGGAGAGGTCGAGCGAGGGAGAGAGAGCGCGTGCAGCGGTCTGCTTGCGCACGGAGCAGGAGTTTTATGAGAGAAAATATATTTCTCTGTGCTCAAAAATGTTCAAGTGCGCGCTCAATAGCATTTTCTATGCTCAACATGTTTCATTGCGTGCTCGGGATAGAGGCACAAATATAATGCCATACATAACGGCCCTTCCACACAGCGGCGTGCGTTAAAGCTTGGCGGTGGGCGTGTCTGAAGCTTGGGGAGTCACGGCCCGTCCACACAGCGGCGTGCATTGAAGCTTCAACGCTTCTGCCCATTCACTTTGAATGGGGTGACGTCACGCTTCGCCGAACTGCATTGTGGGAGCGAAGCGTAGCTTTGCTCGCGTTGCTCGCGTTGCTCGCTGCAAAAGTTGAGCAATGTTCAACTTTTGAAGCTTCGGCGGAAGCGTCAGCCAATCGAATCATATGCCAGTACAAGCTCTAGCCAATCAAACCGCGTGCTTGTGTGTCCGGGGCGGGAGATTCATGTGATTGGTTGTTGGTCGAGTTTCAGCCCCCCCCCGCCGGCAAGCTTCAACACACGCCGCTGTGTAGACGGGCCGTTAACGTGAGCAACGCGACCAACAACTAATCACATGAATCTCCCGCCCCCGACATAAAAAGCAAAAAAGCCCGGTTCTTCTCCACTATTGCCAAAATGGATGCCGGTTTTGCAGCAAGGGTAGCAAGTGTAGTAGCAAGGGTGGCTTTAGTATATGCAATGTCTCGCAGGAGGCCATGTAGTGTGCGTCGCTGTTGGGTACATCCGATACTCAGAAAACGTCTGCAACGGGGGGAATACCACGTTCTGGTCCAAGAGCTCCGTCTGGATGACCACCTGTTTCAGCAGTACTTCAGGATGAGCAAAGACGTGTTTGACGAGTTGCTCGGAAAAGTGGGTCCACTGATTACAAAGGCGGACGGCCATATGCGTTTGTCAATCGAACCCGCCGAGCGACTCGCCATCTGCCTACGGTACGTTTTGTGTATTTCTACTTCTTTAATCTGACTCTGTATAGAAAGAGAGAGAATGCAGGATGAATGATGAATGAAGTCTGTGATTTAGTTCAGATGGATGACATTAATTAAGATAGCTAGGTAAACACAGTATTGCTCCCCTGTGTACATGGCGTGTGTGTGTGTGGTCTCTGTGTGTGTGTGTGTGTGTGTGGGGTCTGTGTGTGTGTCTGTGGTCTGTGTGTGTCTGGTCTGTGTGTGTGGTCACTGTGTGTGTGTCTGTGGTCTGTGTGTGGTATCTGTGTGTGTGTGTCTGTGTCTGTGGTCTGTGTGTGTGGTCTCTGTGTGTGGTCTCTGTGTGTGCGTCTGTGGTCTGTGTGTGTGGTCTGTGTGTATGTGGGGTCTGTGTGTGTATGTGGGGTCTGTGTGTGTGTGGGGTCTGTGTGTCTGTGTGTGTGGGGGGGGTCTGTGTGTGTGTGGGGTCTGACATATTTTTTTTTTAAATCATGTATATTACTTTTTTCTCAGGTACCTGGCAACCGGTGACTCATACAGGACCATAGCATTCAGCTATCGGGTCGGGCATGCAACAGTGGCTGTCATCGTCAAGGAGGTTGCAGGTGCCATCTGGACCGCCCTGGTTGAGGAGACCATGCCGGTACCACAGATGGAGGACTGGAGAGCCATCGCTGCTGGGTTCCAGGAGCGCTGGAACTTTCAGAATTGCGTTGGTGCCATTGATGGGAAGCACGTGGTGATCCAGGCTCCGGAAAATTCTGGGTCCCTGTACTTCAATTATAAGTCCACCCACTCCTTGGTACTACTGGCTGTCGTGGATGCCCAGTACCTCTTCAGGGTAGTGGATGTTGGAGGCTTTGGAAGGAGCAGCGACAGTGGGAGCCTGCGGAATTCCGCTTTTGGAGAGAGCCTCAGAGATGGCAGTCTGCAGCTACCACCTGACACCGTCATCCCAGGAGCAGAGCGGCTGGGCCTTCTTCCCCATGTGTTTGTTGGAGATGAGGCTTTTCTGCTGCTGGACAACCTGCTGCGTCCATTCCCTGGACGTCACCTCACACGTGAAAGGAGGATGTTCAATTACCGCCTCAGCCGGGCCAGGTTGGTGGTTGAATGTACGTTTGGCATCCTCTCATCTCAGTGGAGAATGTTCAGGCGTGTCATCACCACCAGCCCGGAGGTAACAGAGTTGTGTGTGAAGGCCGCCTGTGTGTTGCACAACTTCCTCCGCAGGAAGACGATAGGAAGGCAATTACCACACCTATCGCGGAGTACACGGATGAAGCTACTCCAACCCTGTGAGATGCACCGAGGATGGGCTCCAACAATGCCTCACGCAGATCCATCCAACTACGGGAGACCTTCTGCTCCTATTTTAATGAGGAGGGTGTAGTGTCATGGCAGCATAAAGTGGTGTAGGGTCACCATGGCTCTTTTAAGAGCCTCCAAACCAAAAGCTATTTTAAGAGCTACCCATATTTTCTTTAAAAAGCAAATATTCCAAATGAGCCATTTAAAAATAAAACATTCCTAATGTTTCTTGAATTGATATTATGATATCACTAACAACCTTTTTCCTTCAGCCATGTTTTTACTGATACACCACTCATAGTTTCAACAGGTTTTCACATGAACAATTATACAGAAGACGGCACATTATATATCGACATACATGAAGCTTCTGGTATGTTGCAACTGACAAACCACATGAACAAGTGAAGACACAGTATAGCCATAACATACTTTTAAATAACTTTTATTTATGTAATATTGTGAGTGAAGTGTGTGAGTGTAAAAACATGTAGTGTGGATCAGTATGTGTGAAAAACTAAAATCAATTCTCTTCCTCCTGGTCTGCCTCAAAAATGACCTTGTGAATTGCAAATCTCACTCTTGCCCTCTTTGCTCTGGACATCAGTCTCATGGTAGGCAAGAGGCTCCGGAAGAATAACTGGTCCTCGTCCTCCACCACCACTGGTGGGGGTGGTTGAGGTGGTGGTGGTGGTGGCATGGACAGAATAGGACCGATGGCAGATAGCAAACTTTTCTCGAAGGAGGTCATCTCCCTTCCCCTTTTCCTTTTCCCCCGGTCCTCAACACTCGCCTCCTCCTGTCCTGTCTCCCCTGCCTCTGCTTGCTGGCTGTTGGCTGGCTGACTGGCTGGCTTTCCTGGCTCTCTTCCTCTGGCACCAGGGTGGATGGAGGCAGGGATTTGCCGGGGGACATTGCTGGACGTCTCACGGTCAATGATGAATGGGGTTAAAAAACCCGGGGCTTATATCCCCCTGAAGACCCTGCACCGCTTCTTTTCGCCTCTTTCTCATTCAGTTTCTCCTTCCTGAACCTGTCCCTCAGTGACTTCCATTTCTTTCTGCACACTTCCTCTAATAAAATGAAATGAAATAATAAAGTTAATTTCTTGAATTTACGAAATTATTCCTCCATTAATGAAAACCAAATCACTTTATCACTGTCAATTGCATAAAAGGTTTTACATGTCACACTTTATATGATGAACATTTATGAGATTAATGTCTATGGTGCTATTTTATGCTACATTCCATGCTGGCTAAATATATGCTTGCTAGCTGTCCATTCAATGTTAAAACGAAGTACACTGGATATAAACTCCCCAAACAGGCGAAAACCTACCAGTTTCACCCACTATCTCTGCCACCTCCCTCCATGCTTGGTTCCTCCGGTTTATATCCCGGTAGGTGATCAGGGACTGGTCGTACAAAACCGGGTGATTCCCTACCGCTATAATTATTTTATCCTCCATTTTTTGGCACATGAGGAAATGAACTGCGGTATGGCTTTCCCAGCATACACGCGGTTTGATTGGCTAGCGCTTGTACTGGCAGATTTGCATAAACGGGATTTGTTTGGCTGACGCTACCGTCGACGCTTCAAAAGTTGAACATTGCTCAACTTTCAAAGCGAGCAAAGCTACGCTTCGCTCCCACAATGCAGTTCCGCGAAGCGTGACGTCAAGCTTCAACGCACGCCGCTGTGTGGACGGGCCGTAACACCTGTTGGAGCACCACCCTTTGGAGTGGTTGAAGGTTCGAGCCTGCTCCGCGCCGTTCGTTGATGAGTGGTCTGCTATAAGAGGAAGGACTCAGACACCGAGATATGAGGTTAACAATAAGCTGATTTAATGGTAAAAGCAACAGTACGATATAACGAAGTACTTCGGGCCCCGGTTCTACTACCGTGCGATATACGTATCAGACAGTCAGACAGAACAGGGGCCCCGAGTATAAAGAAGTTACAATATTTATACACACAAACGGGGAGGAGTTGTGTCGGTTGCTCCTCCCTAGGTGTTATCTACTGGTGGATTCACTCCTGGGCGAGCCCTAGGCAGCGAATCAGAGTGAGTCAGCCATTGCTGCCCTGGAGACCGTCCTCCACTCCTGGACAGAGCGTGGGAGATTTGGATCTACTGCGCCCGCTGATAAGTCCAAGGCCGTCTTCATGGCAGCCATGGGGTAAACAATTCATGGGGTCAACATGGGGTGAACATAACAATCTTTATCTTCGCACCTGGCGGTACTCCCTCTTCCTAGGGGTCAACATTCGGTGAACATAACAATCTTTACCTTTGCAAAAGCCGGTGCGATGTGCTGTTCTGACTACCTCTTTGTATTCTCTAAGTCTCTGCACATGACCTTGCTACTTTCAATGTTGCAAGTTAAACACTTTCCCATGCAACCCCTCCCCACGCTCCTGTCCACCCCATCAAAACCCGGGGGGGGGCGACTGGGTCCATCCATTCCCAAGTCACGGCACACACAATGAGCACAGCAAGCAAATAATGCAACAATAAGAATATTGCCCTAGTTTCATAAGCAGTTTCACAAGCATACATTTTACACAGACTATTGGCGCCTAAGATATGTCGGGCCAAGGTTATAGTTATTGAAACAGGTTTTACAGGTTACTTTACACCGGAGCCTCGTTGCGGGTGAAGATGTATTCTTTGGTTCGCAGCCAGGAGGAAGTTAAAAAGAGACGAATGACGTCTCGGAAAGTTCAAATGAGTAATTTAATGAATTAATGTTGGTTTTGGAACAAACAGGTTGGTGTTCACAGCGCCATGAACAGAGAGAAGAGAGCGATTCTACGTGCTGCGTTGCGTATATCCGGTTCCTTTCTCCTCTTCTCATTGGCTGCTTCGACGATGGGCGGATCTTCCTCCCGGCTTTGTTCCTCTGTGATTAATATTGCATAAAATAAGAGGATTTAGACGTTGTGTGTTTGTTGTATAACTCCACACACCTTTTCTCCTCATATTCTCATTCATGACTTCTTATTTAATACATTCTTACAGCTGAAAACAAAGATAACGTAAAACCGGAAGTGACGTCATGTAAACAACCAAGTTTTCCTTCAAAATAAAGCTTTTCAAAATAAAATGGTGCATTTATTTAATATTCCCGTATTATATTGATTTTAATTTCTTACAATCCCTCCTTACACACCTTTTAACATGTGTAAATAATACTGAAATCAATGAGTTCTTCATCTGAATGTTGCATAGTGTGGTGACACGTTATGGGACATAATTCACCATTGTGATTGTTGTGTTGTAACCCGGACTCGTTAGTGAGGGTACCGGGGTTTGAGGTTATTGATGCTAGCTTATCATACAATGCAGCACATGTACTTACCTGAGAGTTTAATGGATAATAAAGTGTGGAAGTCCATTCTGAATACCCCGCCTCCGACTCCCTTTCATCGGCACTACACTGGTGACCCTGACGTTTTCGCGAAAGTTTCCGAAGACTCATTGAACATGGCTGATAGCAATGTTTTTGTAAAGTTGCCGGAGTTTTGGGAGCACGCCGCGGCAGCATGGTTCGCCCACGTGGAAGCGCATTTCGCCTGCAGACAAGTCCGTGATGGGGACTTGAAGTACTACCATGTAGTGGCAGCGCTGGGAAGCTCCACTTCATCCAGGTTGGTGGGATTTATCGCTGCTCCCCCGCACCATGGCAAATATGAGGCGATTAAGGCTCTCCTCCGTAAGACATTTGGCTTATCTGCTAAGGAGAGAGCCCGCCAGATTCTAGACATTCAAGGCCTGGGGGGACAGCAGACCGTCTCATCTCATGGAGAAAATGCTAAATCTGCTAGGGGGGGAAGATCCCCAGATTTTGTTCATGGAGATTTTCCTACGCCACTTGCCTTCCCGGGTCCAGACGGCGCTGGCCAACACAACCGTCACGGAGCCCCGTGCCTTGGCTGAGGAAGCGGACCGTTTTTTCCTGGCTACACAACAGCCCGGTGCAGAGGCGTTGGCTGTGACGCTCAGCGGCCCATCTACGGTCAAGACGGCATGGCGGAGGCCGGACCCGGCAATGTCAAGCCGGCGTGGAGACACCGGAGAGTGTTTTTACCACGCACGTTTCGGGACAATGGCGAAGAAGTGCGTCGCTCCATGCAGCTACAAACCTCCGGGAAACGGAGGTGCCGGCGCTCAGTAGTGGCCCTGAGCGTCGGCGGCACGTGCAGGCTTCTCTTTGTCAGCGACAGCATTTCGGGGAGCCTGTTTCTGTGTGACACGGGCGCTCAACGGAGTGTGGTTCCCGCGTCGAGGGAAGACGTCGCTCGGGGAGGGCACGGACCGCGGTTGACGACGGCTAACGGCCACTACGCCTGACCGTTATCCGGTGCCGCACATTCAGGACTTTTCGGCGCATCTGGCCGGTGCGAGGGTGTTTTCTAAAGTGGACCTGGTGCGTGGATACCACCAGGTGCCCATGCACCCCCTGGACATTCCCAAGACAGCAGTGATAACGCCTTTTGGACTTTTTGAGTTCCTGCGGATGCCTTTTGGACTCAAGAATGCCGCCCAGACGTTCCAGCGCCTGATGGATTCGGTGCTGCGGGACCTGCCGTTTGTGTTCGTTTACCTGGACGACATACTCGTCGCCAGCGCTTCAGTGGAGGAGCACCTGTCCCACCTCCGATCCCTTTTCACGCGGATCGACGAACATGGATTAATTATCAATCCTGCAAAGTGCCAGTTCGGGGTGTCTGACATTGACTTCCTCGGGCACCGCGTCACCAAGGGCGGAGCGGCACCTCTGCCGGCGAAGGTGGAGGCTGTTGCGGCTTTTCCTCGCCCGCTCACAGCCCGGTCGCTCCGGGAGTTCCTGGGGATGGTGACGTTCTACCACCGTTTCATCGCCCGAGCCGCCCACATCATGCGGCCGCTGTATGAGGCTTTGAAAGGCAAGACCCCCGTCCAGGCGATCGACTGGACAGCAGAAGCGGAGGTCGCTTTTACTGAGGTCAAGACCGTTGGCTCAAGCGGCTTTGCTGGCACACCCATCGCCCACGGCTCCCATCTCCATTACCACAGACGCATCGGACTACGCCGTTGGTGCGGTGCACGAGCAGTGGGTGGATGGCGCTTGGCAGCCGCTCGCCTTTTTCAGCCGTCAGCTGACGCCCAGGGAACGCAGGTACAGCGCTTTTGACCGAGAGCTCCTTGGACTTTGGCTTGCCGTGCGGCACTTCCGTTTTTTGCTGGAAGGCCGTGAATTCACGGCGTTTGTCGACCACAAGCCGCTCACGTTCGCCATGGCAAAAGTGGCTGAGCCTTGGTCTGCACGCCAGCAGCGGCAGCTGTCTTACATCTCGGAGTTCACCACAGACATTAAGCACGTGGCTGGCAAATCGAACCTGGTCGCAGATTGCCTCTCCAGGGTCGTCATCGGGGCCGTGCAGTTGGGCCTGGACTATACCCGCATGGCGGCGGACCAGGTCACGGACCCCGGCGTACAGGCCCTAAAGGAGGACAGCTTGGGGCTGCGTTTGGAGGACGTGGTTTTCGGTGACGCAGGCGTTACTCTCCTCTGCGACGTCTCCACAGGCCTGCCGCGGCCGGTCGTTCCCGCCGGTTGGAGGCGCTCCGTTTTCGAGGCGGTGCACGACCTGTCCCACCCCGGCGGTAAGCCTTCGGTGCGCTTGGTGGCCGCGAAGTTCGTTTGGCGGGGACTGAAAAAGGACGTGAGGACTTGGGCTGGTGAGTGCGTGGCTTGTCAGCGCGCTAAGGTGCATCGCCACACAAAAGCTCCTTTGGAACGTTTCATGGTGCCGGAGAGGAGGTTTGACCACGTCAACGTCGACCTAGTGGGTCCATTGCCTTCCTCTCAGGGTTTTTCCTACCTCCTCACCATGGTGGACAGGACGACCCGTTGGCCGGAGGCGGTTCCTCTCGCGTCGTCGTCGGCGGCTGACATAGCCCGGGCTTTCATTGCGACGTGGGTGTGTCGTTTTGGCACCCCGTCGGACATTTCCTCTGACCGGGGTGCGCAGTTCACGTCTGAGCTCTGGAACGCCGTGGCGTGTGGTCTGGGGGTTAAGCTTCACAGGACAACCGCTTATCACCCTCAGGCTAACGGCCTCTGTGAACGTTTCCATCGCTCCATGAAGGCAGCGCTCAGAGCCGGCCTGAAGGACGGAAATTGGGTCGACAAGCTGCCTTGGGTGATGCTGGGCCTGCGGACCGCGCCCAAGGAAGATCTGCAGTGTTCCACGGCTGAGATGGTCTACGGCCAGCCGCTGAGAGTTCCAGGGGATTTCCTCCCTAACGCATCGGTTTCCTGGTCGGCGTCGGCACAGCGGGTTTGCCTGCAGGACACCGCCGAGACTTTTGCTCCGATTCCTACTGCCCAACATGGTACTCAGGTGTTCCGGGTTCCCGCGGATCTCCGCTCGGCGGAGCACGTTTTCATACGGCACGATGCGCACAGGGGTCCTCTACGGCCTCCTTACGACGGACCTTTCTGTGTTTTGGAGCACTTGGTCCCTGTCACTGACTTGAGGCCCGTTGTTCCGGTCTCGCCTCTCCCGGAGGCCGCATATGCGGAGGTCGTTTTCCCGACTCCCGTGCTCAGGAGTCGTGGGGGTCGACCTGTCGTTCCGCCCCGCCACGCGGATTTTGTTTATGGGTGAATTCTGGGGGGGCTTGTGTGGTGACACGTTATGGGACATAATTCACCATTGTGATTGTTGTGTTGCAACCCGGACTCGTTAGTGAGGGTACCGGGGTTTGAGGTTATTGATGCTAGCTTATCATACAATGCAGCACATGTACTTACCTGAGAGTTTAATGGATAATAAAGTGTGGAAGTCCATTCTGAATACCCCGCCTCCGACTCCCTTTCATCGGCACTACAATAGTACATAATACATATCAAAAATATACAATCAAAAAAATGGAAAAAATTAATAACCTTTTCAAAAATACAAAAATACAAAAAATACACATTCATCATCAAACATGAAAAGTATTTTTTATTGTGCATAACTTCCAGTTTAAACCTTCAATGTCACTTTTTAAAAATAGCAGCAACTAGCTTGGTATAGAACATTTCTTACTCCCTCCTTTCACAGAAATCGTTCTACATTCAGTGTTAAGGCTCTTGTTTTCCCAAAGTATAAAAAGAAACAAATATTTTAGAATAGCAAAAAGTAATAAAAGAATACACTATATTAGAATAGTATGAAATGAAATGAATTACACTATATTAGAACAGTGGAATATAAAATTCTTCATTCAAATGATTTCATCATTTGAACAATCTCATCATTTGAACAATCTCATAATTTGGACATTCTTTGAACAATCTCATAATTTGAACAATCTCATAATTTGAACATCCTCATCATTTGAACATCCTCATCACTTAAACATCCTCATCACTTAATTCAAGATCTGCATATGGGGGTGGGTCCTCTTGTTCTGTTAGCATTTGAAACTGTTCCCTCATGATAAATTTACCCTGAACGTGTTCCCTGGAGAGGGCTGTGGTGATCAGTCGGTTCGCTAGGGTGCGGATACATGGAATGCAACAACAACCACACAGTACCAGTATTGAAATCACTCCTGACATAGCCATCATCCCACTCAATACCAGAGTCCTATATTTACCCAACAGACCATCAAAGAAATCTCCTAGGAGGTTTTTCTCTATCCCACTGTTGTCTGCTAACTCAAAGCTCAGAGTAGAGAGTCCCTTTAGAGCCCTGGTTACTGATCCATCAGGAGAAGTATTGTTAGGAATGAAAGTACAGCACGATGTTCCAAATAATTTGCATACACCCCCTTTTTCAGCCAAAATTATGTCCAGAGCCATTCTGTTCTGCAAAGCCATCAGGCTGGTTTTTTCCAGTTGTTCGTGCAGCCCCCTAATTGCGTCTCTGGTGTGGTTTATGAATCTCTGCTGATTATAGTAGATATAGTTAATCCAGTCGACATTCTTATATACAGTGGGCCAGAGAAATATGGATTCCAACCCAGCCATGATCTGGTTTCTAGCTTTAAACTCATCAGGAACTCCCCTGGGCATCCCTATGCTGTCCATGTACACTGTGGAGCCAAAACTCCCTCCTGGGACTAACCTCTTAGCCATGCTGGCTTTGGGGTGCTTTGCTATTTTAATGAGTTGATCGGCTGTCATTGGTACTGCATAAAATGGCATCACTAGTTACACCAAAGCACAGGTCCCAGTCCAATCCTGTGGTAAAACTGGGTACAAGGTTTTAGTTCCACAATACCATCAGACATCTGCTCGGGGATACAGCATTTTGGACATAGTTATTCCTGGGAGAAGATTCTGGTCAGTTACAGCAGTTGTAGAATTGCACCACTTAAGAGTTCCTACTTCAGTACCTTTTGGGTGGTCTTTTATAATGCAGTCATAAAGTCCCTGATAAGGTGTAAAAGCCGGTGGAATATCATTAACTTTTGTGACTGAATACATCTGTGCAATGTCGACACAATCTGCTGGGGATTTTTGTTCATAGAGTTTATACATACACAGCTGTCCTCGTGGGTCATTGTGGGCATTTAGGGGAAAAGGCACAGTTCCCAGACTTGGTCGTGCAGCTGCACAAGCTAGGCAGTCAGACATTTTACTCTGTTTAACTGAATACACAACCCAATCTAACCAAGAATTGGTGTCTTCGTACCCTGTTTCCACTGCAATAACTTTTTGTACAGTAGATGTACTCAGATAGGTCACCAGTCTGTTGTCCTTAGACTTAGCAGGAGGTATTTCTGGAACGGGATGAAACATTTGGGATTCAGTGTATTTTGGAGCGAGATCAGGGATTACATCAAATTGCAAATTGTTTGGCGTGGCAGCATTCATGTCCTACTCTCTACCGGACAGGTAAAGTCTGTGCTGTCTGTCATTCATTCATGGTCACAAGCTACACATTGCTGACACTTTCTCGTCTTAGCGCAGCTGACGTCCAGGGCATTAAAGGAGGCATTTGCTCCGCCAGAGGCTCCGTGATCACAGCGTTGCACACTGTTGGTGAGTGCCGTTGTCTGCTCTCTTTAAATCTGCTGCGTAGTTCCCCTGCCTTATCGATTATTTATGTCACAGCGGGATTTGGCCGTGGGATTTGCGGTTCTCATTCCCTCCTATTACGTTACCATTGACTGTTAGCAGGCTCAATGTCGAGTCAAGGCAACATAATAAAGGAGACGGTAGCCGAAGTAATCAAAAAAGAATTTAATTAATAATTACCACCATGGTTGAACAAAGGAAATATAAAGTAATGACAGACAAGAACACATACTGCACAGACAGGATCAGCCCCAGACAAAGGGGAAGGCAGAACACTTATACATGAGGTAATGACGAGACAAGACACACCTGGGTTAATTACAAATGGGTACACCTGGAGGGGAAAACGATAAGGACTACAAAACCATAACAGGGAACTACAGCTAGACATGACACATCACACTCGGAGCGCCTGATCAGGGCACAAACACATAACACCCCCACACCCAACTTTATGTCCATAACCCCAAGGCGAAAATGGGGGAATGAACATAAACAGAAGAAGGAAACAAGAAACAATAATACTGTCAGCACAATAAAAAAAATACTAATTGTACTAACAGCACCGGTATGGACGGCCATAACCCCCACACTACTCTCTATGGATAAATAGCACCGCCCCCCCCCCTGACTACAGCCGTGATAGCGCGTCAGCCAACACATTGTCCTTGCCCTTGACGTGAACCACGTCAACATCAAAGGCCTGCAGAAAAAGGCTCCAGCGATATTGTTAGTGAGCATGTATTCCACCTCTTTCTGTAACCGCGCCCGCTTATATGGATTCACGCGATACGCGTGCTGTTTAATGGGTAATGCCTCCGCCACATCGATGTCATGTTGTAATACGTTAGTGCGCGAAGGAATATCGGAGAACAGCTCACAATGAGACCCAACCAAACCCCTGATATCATCTCGCTGCGTTGTTGATAAATGGCCAAGATGACAGTCAAGAGTGATCAATGACTCAGTGTTTGTCAACCGTCCCTCCACGACCGCCTTGGACGGAATAATGACGTCATCTTCCAGTTCTCCAACCCCCTCTGAAAAACAAAGACTGTCATTACTCTCATCAACGCTAGATGGGGCCAACATACAAACTGACACCGGCACAGTGGACACACTCGCAGAGGGAACAACAATACTGTCAATAGGATTCACCAGAGGCTCCCTCACATAATATGGCTTAATCATATTAACATGACACAAGCGAGTCTTCCGCCCACGATCCGGTGTCTCGATCAGGTAGTCCAAATCCCCTACTTTCTCTCTAACCAGGTACGGCCCACTAAACCGTGCTTGTAAGCTGGAGCCTGGGACAGGCAACAACACTAAAACCCTCTCCCCTGGCACAAACGTTCTATCCCGAGCCTTCCTGTCATACCAGCCCTTCATCCTCCCCTGTGTGTCACTCAGATTTGTCCTCGCTAGTTCACATGCCCTCTTCAGCTTCTCCCTAAAGCCACAGACATAGTCTAACAGGTTCTTCGGCTCGCTCTCCCCAACCACTTCTCCCTCAGCAGCTTAAGCGGCCCCCTAACCGAATGCGCAAACACCAGCTCTGCAGGACTGAATCCCAAAGATTCCTACACCACCTCCCTTGCGGCAAACAACATTAAATGAACCCCTTCATCCCAGTCGTCCTTCGTGTCACGACAGAACGCCCGAAGCATTGTTTTTAGCGTGGAGTGGAACCTTTCCAAAGCCCCCTGGGATTGTGGATGATATGGGCTAGAGAAACTATGCGATATATCCAGCTGCTTTAAAACCTGCGAGAAGATGCGGGATAAAAAATTCGTACCTTGGTCGGACTGTACCACGCGAGGCAAACCAAAAACGGAGAAGAACCTCACCAAGGCCTGTGACACTGTTTTGGCCGTTATCCGTTTCAGTGGAATCGCTTCCGGAAATCGTGTGTTGGCACACATAATGGTCAAAAGAAAACTATTACCTGCCTTGGTTCTAGGGAGTGGACCCACACAATCAATGATAACCCTCTCAAAAGGTTCCCCCACTGCCGGGATAGGGTAGAGTGGCGCCGGTGGAATGACCCCGTTAGGTTTACCCACCACCTGACACGTTGAACACCCCCTGCAGTGCTGCACCACATCCCGTTTCAACCCTGGCCAAAAAAATTGACGCAGCACTCTATCATATGTCTTATTGACCCCCAGATGTCCTGCGAGCCTGTGATCGTGAGCCAAACACAGAATATCGTGACGGTATCTAAACGGAACCACAACCTGCGTCACCACATTCCAATCATTCTCCGCTGACGCGTCGAGGCTAGGAGACCATTTACGCAGCAATACCCCGTCCCTCAGGATATAGCAACTTTTAGAAACCTCACTCTCTCCCACCCCCACAGTGTTCGCAAAAAGGCCTGACAGGCTTGGATCTCTACCCTGTTCCGCGATAAGCTCCTCGCGAGCAAAAGAAAACCCAGCCGCGCTACTGGCAGACTCACACGAGGAAGTAGAGGGCAGTAAAGGACTGAGACCGGCTGGAATAGATGGAAGAACAGCATCACATTCAAGAGGGGCAATTTCAGGAACAAGCTGAGACGATGACCACAAGTCGGGTTGCCCCGGGAGCGCCCCCTCCACCTCAGGCTCCCGTGGTACTGCACCCTGGGGATTATCCATAAGTGGGTCACGACACTCAGGCACCCCGTTAACAGTCGCTATGATGGTATCAAACAAGTCCACGTCGTCCTTTTCCTCGGCCAGAGCCTTAATAACCATGGCCCGCGTGACTGAACATGAGGAGAACACCCTCGGATACGCATCCGCCAGGACGTCCACCGCCCCAGACTCTGCTGGCACACAAGTCACATCTGCCTTCACGAGGACCCTACCCCCTGCCAGATCATTCCCGAGGATTAATGACACGCCCTCGACAGGAAAACAATTTTCCACCCCAATTACCACTGGCCCCGACACCAACTCAGATGTAAGATGGATAGTGTGAAGCGGAACTTCCATGACATGCATCCCAAAAGACCTGACAGTTATCCCAGCATCCACCTCTGAACCACTGTCAAAAGGCAGCACATCTCTCCGGATAAATGACTGGGACGCAGCCGTATCCCTTAATATGGTCACAGGAACCTTCACCCCTTCGCCGGACAAGGATACAAACCCCTCACTGATGAACGGTAAGTAAGCTTTCATATCCTCACCCCTTTGGGCCTCCCTACTCAGAGATGTGTGTGTGTTGTGGGTGTCATTACCAACGATATTTGTTTACTGGGACGGGTAAGGGCAAAACAGTTCTCCTTTATGTGGCCTTTTTTACCACAGTGGAAACACTCACGCATTTCTCCCCTCATTCCCCGCTCAGCAACCTCGCCCACACTGCCACCGCCAGAGGCCACAGGCCTGTCACCCAAGCCCCACCTCGGTCTACTCTCCACACTGCGCACGGGATAATTAGGTCTGTCAAAGAGCACTTTGTGCGTCAACACGAACTCATCCGCAAGGCTCGCAGCCACCGAGCACTCAGTCACCTTATGTTCATTAATGTACATCGCCACATTATCGGGCAAACAATAGGACTTAAACTCCTCAAGAAGCACGAGTTCCCGCATCTTAACCAAAGTGTCCACCTTCTCCGACGCGCACCAACGATCAAACAACAGCTCCTTCTCGTAAGCAAACTCCACGTAGGTCTGCACATTGTTCTTTCTAAGAGCGCGAAACCTCTGCCTATACGCCTCCGGCACAAGCTCGTAAGCCCTAAGGATAGCAGCCTTCACCACGGCGTAATCCTGGGTGTTTGGGCAAAGTGACGCGTAAACGTGTTGTGCTTTCCCGGTGAGTGCGCTCTGGAGAAGTAATGTCCACTGGTCATTAGGCCATTTCAGAGTTGTGGCTATATTTTCGAACATAGAAAAATATTTGTCAACATCCTTCTCTGAAAATTGCGGGACCAGACGTAGGTGCCTAGTAGCATCGAACCTAGCTTCAAGATGCACTGCCCGCGCCTCTACCCCAAGCCTTCCAAGCTCAAGCTCATGCACGCGCCCACGTTCTGCCTCCTCCGCTTCCCGAGCGCATAACCGCTCTGCATGTCTCAGCTGCTCGAATTTAAACTCTAGTTCCATCTTCCTCAGCAAAAACTGGTTCTCCGAAACCGGGTCACATGTGACTACCTCCTCCTCCTCAGGTTTGCCCACAGAGCACTCCATAACCTCCTGGGCGGTCAAAGCCTCCACCAGCGCTAACCGCTGCTGCTGCTTTCTCATGCCCGGGGCAAGCCTGACACCGTAATGCTCTGCTATCCCCGATAATTCCTCCTTAGTGCACAAGCCCAACAAGTCGACCGTTGGCCTAGCCACAAAATCACATACCTTCACAGGCATACCTGCCCTAGTACCGTCGCACCGGGGGAGGAAGAAACTAAAGAACCAACCCCGCTTCCACCAGCATATACGACCAACCAATTAACATATACACAAAAAAAAAAAAAACGGCTTCACCCTACACGTCTGTACAGTCTGTTCTTAATAACTCTGGCCACCGCTCCCCTACCGCTATACACTAAATAGAGAAGAGCACCGGTATGACCTTCTGAAGCATCCACACTCAAAATTATTCGCAAGAGATTAACAACTGTCGTGTGTTCAAAAAAAAACCTAAAGCCCATCCCTTAAACGTTTCCATCCCTCACTATCAGACCCCCTATATAACTAACTAGCTGACATACGCCGGCCTAGGAGGAGCCTGACAGGGTCTTCCTACTACCCCGACCAGCATAGACGGTATGTCTACCAGGCGAAGGAAGGAACCATAGAAAATGGTCCAGCTGCCCTAGCTGGATGAAAACGCTCCTTATTGGAGAATTATTTACCAAGAGGGTATAAAACATGGGCCACACACACGACACTGTCAACCATAATTCAAAGTGTGGATTAAGCTCAGCGGCCACCACCAAATTCCTGCTCAAATCAGTTTGGCACGAGCCCCCATATTACGTTACCATTGACTGTTAGCAGGCTCAATGTCGAGTCAAGGCAACATAATAAAGGAGACGGTAGCCGAAGTAATCAAAAAAGAATTTAATTAATAATTACCACCATGGTTGAACAAAGGCAATATAAAGTAATGACAGACAAGAACCACATACTGCACAGACAGGATCAGCCCCAGACAAAGGGGAAGGCAGAACACTTATACATGAGGTAATGACGAGACAAGACACACCTGGGTTAATTACAAATGGGTACACCTGGAGGGGAAAACGATAAGGACTACAAAACCATAACAGGGAACTACAGCTAGACATGACACATCACACTAGGAGCGCCTGATCAGGGCACAAACACATAACACCTCCCTTGTCGGCTCTGTGGCTGCGCCTGGCTACACAAGGTGGTACGTATGAGCCCCCCCATATTATAAGTTAAACCGTCACTTTCATACAGATTTTGTAGTAATTCTAATCCCCTTTCCAGGGGTGTTGTAACTATTCTCCCTCCCCACCTTTGGCCATCATTCCCGTCCCGTCCTGCTGTTTTGGCTCTCTGTGAGTTTTGGGCTCTCTGTGAGCTTCGCTCATCGCTGTGGCTCGTCGCTGTGGACAGGCCCAGACTGCTCGCTCTGGCCTGTTGCTGGAGCCGTTCTTGGCGTCAGGGAATTGTCCTAATACGACTATAAGAAACTCCCCCAGGTGGCGTTGTCAGCAACCGACTTCTAACACCTAGCCGCACCACACCGCCACATTCTGGCGTTGTCGGCAGGATCACCACATTAAAGGGGCAGAGACAAGTTTTTGTTTAGTTTTCTTACCTTTTGATGTTTAGTTTCAGCAGTAAGTGTCTTTTCCCATATATTTAATTGTAGAGCCAAAACAGCAGTGTGTAATATAGGGATCCCTCTCTTTTCATATCATTTTGTGTGGCTTTGGTGTAGCTTTCCTCAGTTGTTATGGAGGACGAGATGCAGCAGCTCCGCGAGCACTAGCACTAGCAGACAACGAGCGACTTCGTCGGGAGCATGCTGCTTCATGGATGGACTCTGGTGGTGGTTCTTCTTCTGCGCCGGGTCGTCATGACCCGTCTGCAGGTGTCGCTGCTGCTGAGCAAGTTATTGTTATTCCAAGGGACCGTAAGTGTCCCATGTTTAATGGCAAGACAGGCATGGGCGTAACTGAATGGATAGAAGAAGTACAGGCATGTGTGCGTTCCTGCCATCTTTCTGCTGCGGACCAAGCCCTCTAGATATTTGATCATTTGGAGGGAGAGGCGAAGGAGGAGATCAAGTTTCGCCCTAGGCTAGAGCGAGGAGACTCAGACCGAGTGTTCACCATCTTAAGGGAGCTTTATGGTTGTGCTCAGTCTTATGTCACCTTACAACAAGCTTTCTTTTCTCGGCACCAACTTGAAGGTGAGACCCTTCAGGAGTTTTCCTTAGCCCTCATGGCTTTAATGGCTCAGGTTGAGCAGCATGCACCTCATGGGATGCCCAATGCAGATGTTCTCCTTCGGGATCAGTTTATTGAGCATGTTCTGGACAGTTCTCTCCGCCGGGAGCTTAAACAGCTTGTTCGTCGCCAGCCTACCGCCACCTTGTTGGAACTTCGTGGCGAGGCTATTAGGTGGGAAAGGGAGGGTCTTCCAGGGGGTACTAGAGGGTGTAGCTCCTCTCTGCCATCAGCTTATGGTCTTCAGTATGGAGTGCAGGGTCGCTTCCAACCCCACCAGGTTCACTTCCAACCCCCTCCTCAGGTCAATCCACCTGGGCCAGAGTTGAGTGAGTTGATGGATCTTATGAAACGTCAACAGGAGCAGCTGAACACACTTACCCAGACTGTAGCCTCCCTGCAGATGCCTCGCTTCCAAGGCCAAACTTCTAGTAGTGGTCCTTTAATATGCCGAAGTGCCAGCAGCCTGGACATTTTGCTCGGGAGTGTGATGGTGTGCGGGCTCCCCCCCGACATCGTAGTAATTCTGTTGCTGGCGTTAACTCCAGTGCTTCTCTGCCAGCCCATCCCTCCTACCGGTCGGAAAACTGAAACCCACTGAGCTGCCGAGCCACAGCTCAGTTGGGGAGTCTACAGGTTCACTAGAAAGTGCTGCAGCTGACCTAATTGGCTCTTGTCCATACATCAATGTTATGATCGGAGGTGTAACTGTCCCGTGCTTGGTGGACACTGGTTCCATGGTGTCCACAGTCACTGAGAGTTTCTTTTTGGAGAAGTTTGCACCTTGGGGCCATGATCGCCTTCGCTCTTGTCACTGGCTACAGCTGCGAGCAGCTAACGGCTTAGCCATTCCATACATTGGCTACTTGGAACTTGATGTAGAGCTGTGTGGCAAAGTGATGTCCCGTTGTGGGATCCTGATCGTTAAGGACCCCCTGGTGCTGTGTCTCCTGTCCCTGGAATCCTGGGGATGAATGTGATTCGTCGCTGCTATCGAGAGCTCTTCGGGGCCTTTGGCTCTTCTCTTTTTGACACACCCATCGTGTCACAGGCACCTGTTGCAGTCATCGCAGCTCTACAGGAGGTTCACCAGTCACCCGCTCAGGTTCCAGGGAACCTCACTGGCATTGCGAGGGTCCGGGGAAAGCATGCAGTGCGCATACCTGGAGCGGTGATGAAGCTGGTTGCTAGCACCTGTCCTGAACAGCTTTCTGGTCAAAGTGCTCTGTTCGAGCCCCCAGAGTCAGGCTTACCAGCTGGGCTGCTCGCCTCACCATGCCCCGTACAGGTTGTCTGGGGTACAGCATACGTCCCTGTGGTCAATGTGGGGACGACTGAAGTTCTGCTTTACCCACGTACTAGTCTTGGTGTCTTGAGTGCTGCCCAGGTTGTCAGCCTTCCCGCAGGTGTGACTGAGGTGGGGTCATCCTTTGCAACTGTTTCCTCTCAGACAGCTGCCCCCTCAGTGCACGATAGGTTAGATACATTGGACATGTCTTCACTGACTGAAAAGACAGGCGTAAAGTCTTTGTTGTTCAGGTACCAATCTGTCTTCTCAGCCCATGATGGAGACTTGGGCTGTACAACTCTCATTTCGCATGACATCCCCGTACTTGATGACGTGCCTGTCCGGCAGAGGCACCGCCGCATCCCTCCATCGGAGTACGAAGCAGTGAAGGCCCACATTAACCAGCTCTTGGAGTCCCAGGTCATTAGGGAGAGCTGCAGCCCCTATGCATCACCAATTGTTCTGGTGAGGAAAAAGGATGGGAGCCTGAGCTTGTGTGTTGACTACCGCCTCCTCAACAGCAAGACCAGGAAAGATGCCTTCCCCTTGCCTCGCATTGAGGAAACCTTGGATGGACTTTCTGGGGCCTGCTGGTTCTCCACCCTTGACCTAGCCAGTGGTTACAATCAGGTTCCTATGGCAGAGCAGGACCGGCCCAAGACCGCTTTCTGTACACCTTTTGGCCTCTTTGAGTTCAACCGCATGCCCTTCGGGTTATGCAATGCCCCTAGCACCTTCCAGCGGCTGATGCAGAGGATGTTTGGCGACCAACAGGGCCAGTCGCTACTGCTCTATCTTGATGACATCATCGTCTTCTCATCCTCTGTTGAACAACATCTGCAAATATTGGAAACGGTGCTTGGTCGGCTTGAGAAAGAGGGCCTAAAGGCCAACCTTCAGAAATGTGTCTTCTTCAAACAGGAGGTTGGATACTTGGGCCATGTCATCTCCAGCCAGGGTGTCTCCACAGACCCTCCACCTGGCGGGGTACAGGACTGGGTGGTCGAACACCAAGCCAGACTAAGAATTGCTTTCGAGGGTGCTCGTGAACGGTTGTTGACTGCTGCTGGCCGCCGGAAAGAGCGGCATGACCAGCGAGTCCGGGAGGCACATCTCCCAGTTGGCCATGTGGTTTACCTGAGGGACCATGGGGTTAGAGGGCGACATAAAATCCAGGATCGGAGCTATGTGGTCCACCAGGTTGTGAAGGCTCCATCTGGTGAAGGAACAGTCTATACTGTTTCCCCAGTGAACGACCCACAACGAGTCCGAAATGTCCACCGGGACATGTTGAAGGCTGTGGTTCGTCCTGAAACCGCCGCTTCTCCACCCCGGCCTCCATCTCCACCTGTCTTGACCGCTTTGGCAGATGACTCCTCTACCGACAGCGACCTATGGCTTGTGGTTCCTGACAATCACTCTTCTCTACCTGTAGTGGCTCCAGGTGCCTCTTGTCCCTCCGTTGCAACCCCTTTGCAGGTCAGGCCTATTCAGGAAATGCCTTACCCTGTAGGTTGCTTCTTGCCAGGTCTTTCAGCATCGCCAACCGACCAGCCCAGTACTAGCCATCAGGCTTTGCGTCGACCTGTCCGTCCTACAGCTGGCCACCACTCAAATGTGCATCATCTTCCTCGATCTACTGGTCCCCAGGACAATGCAGCTTGTCCAGACCCTGTATCTAATTCCCAGTTTGCTGTTTTTAGGCCTTGGCGTTAGCTCTAGCCTTCCCGTATCCATCGTCGGGTCGACGATGCAAAAGTGGAGGGTAGATGTGACTGGAGGTCTTCTCCCTCTGTGCCGCTGCTTGGCACCGGGCCAGCGCACCAATTGTGCGCTCCGGATATTTAAGCTGAGGTGCCAAACTGGGTCACTCCCATTTCCGCTTCTCCTGTGGTGGCTGCAGCCTGGCGTGGTGACGCAAATTGTTTGGTGTGGCAGCATTCATGTCCTACTCTCTACCGGACAGGTAAAGCACTGTGCTGTCTATCATTCATTCATGGTCACAAGCTACACATTGCTGACACTTTCTCGTCTTAGCGCAGCTGACGTCCAGGGCATTAAAGGAGGCATTTGCTCCGCCAGAGGCTCCGTGATCACAGCGTTGCACACTGTTGGTGAGTGCCGTTGTCTGCTCTCTTTAAATCTGCTGCGTAGTTCCCCTGCCTTATCGATTATTTATGTCACAGCGGGGATTTGGCCGTGGGATTTGCGGTTCTCATTCCCTCCCTTGTCGGCTCTGTGGCCGCGCCTGGCTGCACAAGGTGGTACGTATGAGCCCCCCCATATTATAAGTTAAACCGTCACTTTCATACAGATTTTGTAGTAATTCTAATCCCCTTTCCAGGGGTGTTGTAACTATTCTCCCTCCCCACCTTTGGCCATCATTCCCGTCCCGTCCTGCTGTTTTGGCTCTCTGTGAGTTTTGGGCTCTCTGTGAGCTTCGCTCATCGCTGTGGCTCGTCGCTGTGGACAGGCCCAGACTGCTCGCTCTGGCCTGTTGCTGGAGCCGTTCTTGGCGTCAGGGAATTGTCCTAATACGACTATAAGGACATTTATTATTTAATTTGATTATCCTTTGCTGTCCTTTACATTTGATTTAATTTGATTTAATTTGTTTATTCCTTGCAGTCCTTTACATTTGCTTTAATTTGGTTTAATTTGTTTATTCATTTGTGTTGTTTACATTCATTCAGATTTGGTGTATTTTGTTGTTTTCCTTTGTTTATCCTTCTGTCGCAAACCATAACATTTGATCCTTTGCCGGACAGGTGCTGTGGGCCTGAGGCGGCAGACTCCCTGGTGGTGGCAGTGGTTTTCTTCACGTGTCCGTTTTGAGTGGTGTGCAGTGTCACGGGTGATTTATTTTGGACCCCTTACTCCCCTTTTTGTTAACTGCCGCCGTGGTAAGTCCAGCCCTGTCCGTTTCCCCAAAGTGGGTATTTTATTCAAATGTATTGTGTGTGGTGTTTTTAGATATTTTGTATGTTATAAATAAAACTGTATTCCGACCCTTAAAACTGTCTCTGCCCGTGGTGTAAAACGAACCTGATTGTCCTTATCAGTATTAGACCTAGTTTTTATAATTTCCTGGGGGCGAAACTCCCCCAGGTGGTGTTGTCAGCAACCAACTTCTAACACCTAGCCGCACCACACCACCACATAAACATTGATTGAATGTGCATGAGAGCAAAATGTATAAATATGAGTGTTAAAATATATGAATATGAGAGCAAAATGTATAAATGTGTAAGGGAAAAATGTATAAATATGTGAGTGACAATGTATGAATGTGTGCATTGAAATATGATAATATGAGAGCAGATGTGTGTGAGAGTGAAAATGTATGTAAAAGGAGAATGTGTGTGTGTAAGAGTGAACATATATGTATGTAAAAGGAGAATGTGTGTGTGTAAGAGTGAACATATATGTATGTAAAAGGAGAATGTATGTGTGTAAGAGTGAAAATATATGTATGTAAAAGGAGAATGTATGTGTGTGAGAGGACCAGTATGAATTATGGGCTGTACGGCCCCTCATATATGTGTGAACATATGAATGTAAAAAAGTCAATTGAAAATAAGTGTTCACAATGTTTATATGCATATATTATTATTATTTATTTGCCAAGTACATATCATATATCATATGTATATATTTATCTATAGTATTTTCCTTTTCAAAAAAGATAGTCAACTGCTATTGACATGTGCAGAAACTGACCCTATATCTAGTTTTCTTATATATATATATATATGCTTTTTTTTTTCTTGCCCTAACTTTTATTTATTTTTTCTCCAGTTTTCTTTATTTCTTTGCACTCCTTAATTTCGATACGTTTTTGACGCAATAATGCCAATGTTGTATTAGGATGATTCACGGGAGGGCTACTTCCCATAAGCTATGCTTTAGCCCTCCCGCTTCTACTAATTTAGTTTTTTTGTGTATGAATTATACTTTTTTCTTTTTTGGATGAATTAGTAGAATAAAAATATATATATATATATTTGCATGCTTCATAGATTTCAAAAAGGCTTTCCATTCTATTTGGCATAATGGTCTGTTTTAAACGTTTTTGAATCAGGTGTAGGGGGTAAAACATGACATGTAAACATAATGAGAAGTAATAAATACATATATAGAAATATGGTTACTGTAGCTGAAAGTAGGCTGACAAAAACATGAATAAAAAGATATATGTTTTAAAATCTAATATCATGTTTTTTTTATATATATATATATATTTTAATTAATTTACAATGATATTCATCAAAATAAGTTCTTTAATACAATTACATTTGTGTTAAGTACCTAATCTATTAAATTATTATATTTGCAATAAATTCATTCAAGTGAAAGGGGCGGGGTTAGCAACATTTGACCAATCACAAACATGGAGAAGCGTACTGACAGCGCAGCGTCATACTTCCTGAATGAAAAGTAAACTATCATGTTAGACAAATATGAAGAAGTTAAACTTTAAACATCCATGACTTAAACACTTTATCAGCAACATAGTTGCACCTGCAAGGTGAATACAGAACAGCTGGTAAAAATGATATCACTGCCCCCCATCTAAGACTGATATGTGCTTTAAGTCACTCACATCTGTCTGGATCAGGGGTCACCAACCTTTTTCAGGATGAGGGCTACTTTCAAAAAATAAAACAAGTCGTGAGCTACTTTTACTCCTCTTTTTTTTGTTTTTTGCAGTGTATATATTTAGCACATTTTAACATTATGATATGCTGACCTTTAACCTTTGTGTGCTGTTTGGGTCTGTGGGACCCGTTTGCAGTGTTTACTGAAAGAAAATGTATGCAATTTAATTATTTTAACCTGCTTTATTTGGGGGTGGACCTCACATACTCTAGGGGGGTCCGGGGGCATGCATGGAAGATTTCTTTTTAAATGTTGAAGTGAAATGCATCAATCTGGTGCACTTTGAGCACAACATGAATGTATGGATACAGCTCTCAACACTCAGATGAAAGGGAGCTGTATACTTTTCAATAATCCAAACATCTTTAGAATATGATCACAACCAATAACAAATCATTTCAACTTGTTTATTCTTATCTTATGTTACCTAGTTAGCATTCTTTCTTTCTATTTATGCATATTTTACTAATCACTCCCCTTTTAAACAGTTTTTTTTTTTTTTGTTACTGTCCTATATTACACACTGGAATGATTTCTTACTTTATCTATATTAAATAGATAAAGGTGTGCTCTCCTCTATTAGTCTTCTCTCTCTCTCTCCTTCCTCTCCTCTCTCTCTCTCTCTCTCTCTCTCTCTCTCTCTCTCTCTCTCTTCTCTCTCTCTCTCTCTCTCTCTCTCTCTCTCTCTCTCTCTCTAAAAACTCTGCCCCTCATGTGTTGTATAGGCTGGCACGACTAGTCTGTTCAATGGGGCTGATGTGTTGTGTAGAATCTGCCAGAAGGAAAATCACGGTCACACTCCTTATGAAGCGGGGAGGTGCCACATTGCTTTTCTTCCCGATTGCAACGCTGGTCCCGCAAATCAAGCAAGAACGTGATTGGTCGATATTCATTGTGGGGTGGGGGGAGGAGGGGTGTTAGATAGATATAGAGTTGTAGTAAGTAGATAGAGTTCGCTATGATTTAGGTTTCGTTTATGCATAGGGTAGATTCTTTTAATTACATTTCCTTTTTTGTTTTGTCTATTTTATACATTTTGGATTTGCTTGGCGAGCTATTTTTAGAACATGCCCGGCGGGCGACTCACGTTGCCCCTGCGGGCGACTAAGTGCCCGTGGGCACCGTGTTGGTTACCCCTGGTCTGGATCCATGCCATAGACTGGTCTGATCCTGACGTTTGAAAAGGGAGGCAGGGGAAGCAAAATATAGCGCTGGTGTCGCTACAGGTAGTTAGCCCAGCCTTCCAGCTCTGAAAAAGAGCGCGTATACTGCCTTCCTCTGACGACGCTGAAGTTAGATTCCGATTCAGAGCTTCCGATTCGGCAGTTAAGGGGAAAATTAAGGGAAATTTAATTTACAGCGCTGAGCGAACAATCCTCCGTGTTTGAACCTCTTGAGTCGCTGAATAGCCGATTTATTTGGACTAGATTATCCCAGAGACTCTAAACATTCTTTATAACACAGTTTTAGATTTGTGAAACCTTTATTCTATTTGTGAAAATACAAAAAAGGGAGATTTCACTGCTTTTTTTGCATCTAGACCACAGTGGACCAGGTCCTGATGTATTAAAGGTAGGGTAGGTAAGAATGGAGAAACCAGCTCGAGTGCGCTAGAATTTGAAAGTACGCAGCCGAAAAAAATCTGCCCCTTCCTTCAGACTTCCTTACAGAGCCCCTCCTCCAACACACACGAACGCACACATGACCAATGAGGGCACGAGATAAGTTTGTGCACGAGATGGAAGGCTGACAGGCAGGTAGGCCATCCAGTTATTTTAGCCGGGCCGGTTAAAATAATTGGTCGTGCTTTTTACAGCGCATGAAAATGTGTGCATGGAGAAGTGTACGAGGAACTGCCTCTGAATGTTGTCAGGCTATAGGTGTGAATGTTAGCCCCGGCGATCCGTGAGGAGATTCCTTTGGATTATGTCGGAAGACTTTAATGTCTAAACTATGAATTAAGGTTTCAGATTAGAAAATGACCACAGCATGATATGTTTTATATTATTGTCATATTGTAACGAGAGAAGGTAAAACCCTGTTCAAGTGTGGACCAATTTTTCTTAAAATAAACTGATCCCACCTTTTGGATTGGGACAACTTAAAAGACATCTGCGCTCTCCTCTCCTGCTTGAAAGGTAAGGAATGCACACCGCCACACTCACACTTAGGCAGGGCCACACCTCATTACTGATATCAAAATCCTTCGGGATCGCTTAAACAGATTTAGCGGATCTTCTGAATTGAAACAGCAGTTAATTGAACCTGGTTCTTCAGGAGTTAATAGAGGTGGGATCTTGCTGACGTTGGTGGATCTGAGCCAAGCAGTAAACTTACATAGACTCAATAACGTCTGTTAGGTCAATTAGTAGGTCTGAGTAATTTGCCGGAATAAATTATCAGCCCTCCCGACTCCCAAGAAGCCAATCAGACATGGACAAAAAGATAGATCAGTCTATGTGTCGAGGGGGAACTAGAGACACCCCTCTGCCTTTACAGCCATGGTCCGGTCTGACAGCGATCCGCTCTCTGCTGCAGAGAGGAAGATACAGATCACTGCTCTAAACAAAGTCAAAAATCGTACATCCAAAACGGAATAAATAGAATTAATTATTATTAATACGTTAAGTCTTGTTCATTGTTTTTCACTTTTATTAAATCTTGATATTTCCACAGACCCTTTCATACGTGTTTCATGTGCGATAGAAACAACAGGATTGCACAACAATGAACTCAATGTGTGATTGTTATAGCAGTAATATTAAACAGTAATAATACAGTAAACTATTAACACTGTAAATGTTGTTGTTTGCCCGTGGGGAGATGACGAGGCTCCATTAAAAATAAACCTCTTTTTAGTGAATTACTGAGTTTAGGCACGTTAATAAAGTTTGAATGAAGTTGAGTACAGCAAATTCATATTTGTTAGTGCTTTCATGTCAATTCGGCGAACATATGATACATGAAATGATCGTGAGGATGATGATTAAAAATTGTTTGTTTGAGCCGGGCTGCATTTCCTGACGAAAAAACAAACCGATTGTTTTTGTAGTTGTAGTACGCCAACGTGGATTAAACAACATTATTTTGTTAAATAAAAACATGGTGATGTTTTGTAAATGATTACATGTCTCTTATTTAGCACAGAATATGATCCTATCCGTGACATATGGATCTTAACAAAGATCCGCTATAGTAATCAGACATAAATCTATCAGCTGTTTATTTCACATGAGTTCCAGTGTGGCAGCTTTTTAATCACTGCTCCCCGTGGTGGATCCATTGCAGCTGGTTTCATTATAATTTATCAAGGGGGCGTATCAAATCATGCGGGGGCCGATCACGGCCCCACTGCGGTAGCGACGCGCAAAATTAGGTGCTACATCTGTAAATGCGCCGGATTGCCGGTGGCAAATGTGTGTAGATTTATTTATTTATTGTGCATATGCCTGTGTGCGAGCTGGATGAGTGATGGATGCATATAGTTGTCAGAAAAGGCTGTGTTGTTTGGCTTTAAACTTGGCAGGATTATGTTGTTTCTGTAGGCTACAATAGGATATGCGTAGCACACCGTACAATAGTGGGACTGTACTGACGTCGGTTAGAAATGTCTGCCTCCCCCAGTGCAAAAGTCAAACTACGCCTATGACAGACCCCCTAGTTTTTTGCGGGAAAACAGGCACGTAATAGGCTAGTACATTTGTTTGTACAGCTACATCGGTCTGCAATGACATGGTAAGTTTAATACATAATTGCTCCGTGTTTTCAAGTTTCAATGAGGTTGATTTTGAACATTTTCCATCAGGCCTAATGGCTCTAAGCTCAGCAGTTCAAATACATTTGTAAAACATTTTATAGTAAGCAGGGTGGGATTTGTGAATAAAATCAGAGGGAATGTTTTTGAGAAGTTCTTAGTAACCTAAATAAATCAGGAATTATGGAGCTGCATGAATTTAGCCTAGCACGATATTTCTACTCATGGTTTATTGTTCTTTCCTCATGCGGACATAGACTACAAAACTAAACTAAACATGCAAGAATGTAATCCCCATTTCGAGAGGGGTCTGACTGCAGACCTCCACTGTCAGGCTCGATCCGTTCAATAATATCCCGCTGCAGCCTCGGAGAAGCCCTTGGTGTGACGGAAATAAGGAACTGCGTGGTAAATTGCGGCACTTTCCGGCCTGACAGTGGAGCCTGATACAGAAGAGCCTGACAGTGGAGGTCTACAGCAAGACTGTCTTGCCCATTTAAGTACCATGGAAAGCACCATGGCTTTGGGTTAGGGTTAGGCATGCCAAAACAAATAGCGTGACTTTTATACCTAGGCCCCTTAATAATTTCGCAACGATGTCATCACTATCACTGACGTGAGCCATCATGAACGAACTTGTGCTAATCAGAAATCTATCGATCAGAAATCTATCGATTAGATTTATGATTTGAAAATTATAAAAGTAGGGTAGACATGTGGATATTATCCGGCTGAACAAAACGTGCATTTATCTAACAGGTTCGTTTTCCACAGACCTTATTTCGAGCTATTTTCCAAAACCCTATGGAGAGATCCCGTTGCTTTTTTGTCGAGGAAACCCGAGCGCAGCTTACTTCCGGGTATTAGGACGCGTCACTGCACCACTTGCATAGACTTCACAGCGGGCGGAACTTGTCATAAAGTCTGCGAAAATAAAGCCCACCCATTTAGAGGGAAGATATGATTGGTCAATTGTACTGTCATTTGACATTACTCTCTCGTTGAGTTACTATAGCGGGCCCTCTGTGAATGTACAGAGGGACCAACAAGCTCTCCCGTCTTCACAGTAACTCGCAGAGACGGCATTTAACCCTTCACATTCCAACAAAAACTGAACAGGCAGATTCGAAGGATTTATTTCTTTGGAAATGTTATTTTAAATACAATTAAATCAAGTTATTTTGGTAAAACTAATGAAAAATATAACAAAAAAATAAAACAAAAAAAATGTTTTTTTTTTAATGTTTTCAAATATTATTTTTTTAGAATATCTTAGGCCTAGAGCGCCCTGACGGCTCGCCACTGTATTTAACAGAACATATCTCAAAAGGAAATAGCACAACGTGCCGTTAAATAATGAATCTGAGGCAAGGATATTAAGAGCCCCTCATCCCCCTTGCAAATCGAACCCTGACAAGTGATATTTACGAAAACAATTGTTAATTAAACAGATTTACAGATTAATTCATTGCTAAAACAAACTGTTTGGGTGCAAGCATTAATTACTACTGGAAGCTATCATAAGAAATGAATGTGTTTCTTTGATTTGTCAGGTTAAAACAATTTATAAGTTAAGAAGAGGGCAAAGACATGGCTGTCCAGATTTATGGAGACAGTCAGGAGGAGAGGACAAGATAGTTGCTGAACTGTCAGCTGTTGTTAATCTTAAAAAATATATATATAATGACAAGGCTGTTAATAAAAAGAAGTGGCTGTACACTGTATGGAACTGTGACAGAAAGTGTATCAGAACCAGAGCACTGTTGAGGCAGAAGAAAAATAATGGCAATAAGAGGGAGAGTGACTGCGGAGTAAGAGTGGAAAGTGACACTTTGGAAAAAAATGTTAAGGAAGGACCCAGAAAAAATGAGGATGAGGAAAACGGAGACACCAGGTCTGAGATTAAGGACGCAGATCAGGATAAGGGCCAAGATGAGACAGAAATAGTTGAAAAAGACACAATGGATCCCAGTATTGCAGAAAACATGCAGAAGGTGGTGATAATCACATAACCAGAGACCCAAGAAACAGAAGCCCCAAAGCAGACAGTGTTGATTCTGAAGACAATGCTCAGACCAGGGACAGAGTCCAAGGAGCAGAAAATAGTGGGGCTGGAAATATTACTATGTGCAAGGACAGATTGCATCAGGGGAAGAAAGTTGAACATGATAAAGAAAATGAAGATGAACATGTTATGAGTGTTATGAGTAGGAACAGTGCAAATGATACCAGGGTTAATGGTGATGACGGTGAATACATGAATGTTTGTAAAGCAGAGGAAAAAACATTGCAATGCATGAAAGACGTGGTAAAAAAGACACATGAGGATGAAGTGATTACGATGGCTAAAGCCAGTGGAGATGAAATGGCTGACTGCATTGAGGCAAATAGCATTGAGTATCCAGATGACACCTTGTTTTTTGTTTGTAAACAACCAAATAATGCCAGTGAGCCATATGCTCAGTGTAGCATCTGCAAGGACTGGTTTCATCCTGTTTGCATTGGCTATCAAAGTGTGGAGGACATTGCTGCCATATCCCCATGGTACTGTCCTTCCTGTAGCACAGATGCCAAGGCAACAGACTCTGGACAAAAGGACAACATAAAAAGGAGGTTATCCTTTGGAAGAGAACTGCTATCTTGTCCCCCATATTTTTCTGTAACCCTGACGAGGGAGGAATGGTCTGCAATTCAACCTGATGATAGGGAAGCATACAGAGTGTTGAAGAAAGGTTGGACTGACATTATCAGCCGTAAAATAGGCTCTGTCAATAAACTTTGTGTCCTTTCATTCAAAAGCAATAAAATTAAATCTATAAAGAGTCGGAAAGCCATAAGGAACTTTTGGAGGGGTAAGGCTGTGTGTAAATTCACCACTTATTTTCTTACAATTGCAGAAGATCCTAATCTTACAACAGGTGATATAAATGTACATGTCACAGTCCAGGGCAAGGTCTGCCATAGTTGTGAGGAACAACACACGCGACATTGTCGTCAACCTGAGCGTGAAGACCTCAAAGGACAACTTGGAGAATTTTCTCCCATGCTTGTCCACACAAAAAAACTTGCAAGAGCAGATGAAGACAAACTTTTTGCAGGGAACCACACCGATGTAAAGTCTGTCTGAGTTCTGCAGAAAATATCAAGTGAAAAAAATCTTGAGAATCGCTTGGATAGGGATGTGTTTGTGGAGTGCTTGGAAATTCAAAAAAAGCAGGATGTGGAAAATCCCTGCTCAAAAATCTAGCACAGTACAATGCAGTATTTTGCAATGTCTCCTTTTGTTGTTCACTCCTATTCTGAGACCCAGCTTCATATTTTGCAAGACCTACAAAAGAATAAGCGTTGTTTCTTGTATTTGGATGCCACTGGAAGTGTAGTTGCAAAACCTCAACCATCCAGCCAATCAGTACTTTACTATGCACTTTGTATGTCATGCCAGTCAAAAACAAAAACTGTGGTTCCTACGGCAGAAATGCTAACATCTGATCAGAGTACTGCAACAATCCTGCACTGGTTGACTTGCCTGGGTCGCGACTACTACAAGTTGTTTTCGAAACACTTCAAGCCCCAAAAAGTCGAAACTGATTTCAGTTGGGCCATGATCCATGCAGTAGTTCAGGCATTTAACATCACCAGTGTTCAGGAATATCTCAAGCTTTGCCTTCAGGTGTGCCAAGGGCAGCGGTCAGTGCAGCTGACAGTAATACACCTCTGTGCTGCTCACATGCTGAAGTTGATCAGTATGAAGTTGTCCAAGGTTCAGTGCAGAAAGGAGACAAAACAATTTTTTTTGTACTGTTCCTCCTTCAAAATGCTACTGTATTTGGCCAGGTATTGTCAATTTCAAGGTGTATGATACATGTTTTTTCATCAAAGACTGACACTAATGGGTGTAAGAAATATCTCTCAGCACTGCAGGATGCCATACGGACACAGAAGTCCGAAAATATCAATTTCAAAAATGAAGATGAAGACCACACACCTGCTGATTTTGAAGACATGCACAGATCTCTCGCAAAATCATCCCCTTTCTTTGCTCCTATCAAAGAGGTGGTCACACAAGCACTGGAGGAAGCAGGAAAGGAGGATGATGCAAACGGAGCAGGCCAGCCAAATCCTCATTATTGTGAGACACTTGTGGAAATAATTCTCCATTACGGTGGTACTGTGCCTCTTTGGACAGATCTTGGCAAAACCTGTGACAGTAATGCTGTTGTAGAGAACTGGTTCCGCACAACAGAAAAAGTTATCCTTTCATCGAAATTGCACAGAAGAGCAGGAGACTTTCTCCAGCTACAGCAAGAGGTTGTGGTTAGAAGACTCAAGGGCGTTGCAATAATGAAAAAACAGGTGCATCCTTCAAAAACATACGCTGAAGACAAAAGACAATCTGAGGTACCAGAGACACTTCCTCTGTCACAAGAGGAGACATGGAGGAAGCGAAGTAAAACCCAGAAAAGAAAGTCAAAGTACTTCAGCCCCCCTACTCCAACTGCTCAAAGAAAAACGTCTAAACTGTCTAATACATTGTCAGATGCAAGGGAAAAGCAAAAGGGATGCTGTCCACATTGGGGAGGAGAGGGAACAATTGGACAGAAAACTGTGTCAATGACAAACACTTGTACAGTGGACAATCTCCTGTACTGTACACTCTGCATCTCGCAATAAAAAGGAGACCAGGCATTAAAAATGATTTGTCAAAAAATGCTAATCTTGACTACCCTGCTGCAAGTCCATAGGCTTTTTGAACAAAGGGAGTGGTCACAGGGAAAGCTGCTGTGGCTGAACACAATAGCCAGATTCAAAGGGCAATCATGTGATGCATTTGGGACTGAGGAGTCATGGTTGTTTCTCAACTGGACTACTTGCAAAAAACGGAAATAATACAAAAATGCCAGAATGTGGCTTGCCCTGTCGCCAAAAGGACATGCAATTCAGTTGATATAATGTAAGTATTTCCCTATTTTGTGAAATTAAATTAATATAATGTATTTAGTAAATCAAATGAATGTACTTGTAAGCAATAGTATAATTTATTGCACCCAAAAAGAAAGTCTCTTGAGTTAAAGATTGCAGAGATTGATCATATTAAAGTTAATTTACTTTTTCAATTATGTTTTATTCCCTTTCAACATGTGCAGATTTTGGGAACATACAGGCTGATGTCGACAAGTGGGCGAATGAGTCCCTAAAGGTTCTTCCTTGCAAGAGGTAAGTATACCGTATGTATATATTTCAGATAATTCATTGTAAAATGTATATGCCAAACAGTTCCATTGATCTACATTGTAAATAAATGATTGAGGTATGAAGACCAACTATATCCCTCCCTGACCTTGATGAATCACTTAGATATGTGACCATTGTCCTGTAACATTCAAATGTTATCAAAACAATTGAAATATTCTGAACCTAGTCGTAGGAAGTTAACACAATTGAAAGCAACAGGACAATATCACCCAATTTCAAGCCTTGCCATCAAGGGTGATCAGGATTTATTTGTTAAAGTTTCAATGCTATAGAGGTCTTATAGTATGTTGGGTCTACAATTTCATTTTATTAAGCCAATTATTCTTTTTCTTATTCTTCTTTATTTTTCCTTTTATCTCAACAGAGGTCTGAAACAATGTACTTTTAAGGAGACAACAGTGCAGTGTGTCTTTGTGCATGGAGAGCCCTGTATTTTACTACTTTCAGTAATAAACCAGGGGAAGCTAACTAACAAGCATCATCCTACAGCCTTGCCACATCTGGTTACAATTCTTGGTGGAATGTAAGACTTACATACAGTACATATAATGTCTTTGGCTGTGCTAAAATGTTGCTGTCTGTTTTAACTTGTTCCATTTGTTTATATTGCTATTTCACACAGTCTTTGTACAATACTCTTGTCACAAAGGTATGAGCCAGCTGCTGTGACATATCACCTGGGGCCTGCAAATCGCTTTGTGCCATTCCACAAATTGGGTTTGGATAGAAGCTGGCATTTCTATGATGGCCTTGAAGAAAATCAAAAGCCTGGAAGAGGAGATACCGTCATCAAAGAGACGACCATCCAAAAAAAACTTGGGGCTAACTCCCGTGTTGGCCACATTGTGTTGGATTTAAGCACCCTTCAGTTGTTGAAGGTTTGAGCCCGCTCCGCGCTGTTCGTTTGATGAGGTGGTCTGCTATAAAAAGGAAGGACTCAGACAGAGATATGAGATTAAACAATAAGCTGATTTAATGGTAGAAACAACAGTACAATATAACGAAGTACTTATATAACGAAGTACTTCGGGCCTCAGCTCTTCCACCGTGCGATGTACGTATCAGACAGTCAGACCGAACAGAGGCCGCGAGTGTACAGAATTCACAATATTTATTCCCACAAACGGAGAGGAGTTGTGTGGGAGGAGTTGTGTCGGTTGCTCCTCCCTAGGTGTTCATCCATTGGTGGACTCACTCCTGGGCGAGCCCTAGGCAGCGAATCAGAGTGAGTCAGCCATTGACGAGGTCTAAACAGCGAATCAGAGTGAGTCAGCCATAGTGTGGGAACTTTGGATCTCCTGCGCCGCCGATCAGTCCCAGGTCATCTTTTATGGCAGCCATAAAATAAACAATTCTGGGTTGAACGGGGGTGAGGTACCAATCCTTATCTTCGTTTATCCTCAGCACCTGGCCGTACCACTCCGCATCCCAATCTTTCTCTCAGTACAATCTCTGCATAGACTCAATGGTGTCAGTTTTATTACCTTTCTCCTGCAACCCCCCCATGCTCCTATCCGGCCATTAAAACCCCGGGGGGGCGACTGGATCCTCTACATTCCTAAGTCAACGCACACACAATTGACCACAGCAAACAAAGGAAAATAAGAACACTTGGTCTAGTTTCATAAGTATACATTTTACACAGACAAAGTTATAATTATTAAAACAGGTTATATAGGATATACAGGTTACTTTAATCCCCCTTTTGATCTCACCTCCAGAGATCAATTCACACAAAGCATTCAAAACATAACCACTGTCATTCTTTTCTACTGCGTCTGTCCCACAATGAGCGGATACAAGGCACACAACAACAACCACATGTTACTAAAATGGCAATACAAGTAGCTATAGAAATCAAAAGAGACATTATTAAACCTTTCCATTGACCAAACATGTTTGTAAACCATTCCTCCAAGGGGTTGTGTATCCCTGATTGTTCATGCATAGTTATGGATAGTGTGCGAAAGCCTTCTAAAGCCTTTGTGACGGAACCGTCCGGAGCCGTATTGTTTGGAATGAAAGTACAACACATATCACCAAACATTGAACACACACCTCCTTTCTCAGCTAACAGCATGTCAAGGGCCATTCTATTCTGTTTCAGCCATAAGGGAAGTCGGCCCCAGCTGTTCAGCGAGTCCTTCTACAGGTCCCTAGTGAGATTAGCTAAACGGAGCACATTGTAATGTACATAGTTGATCCTGTCTACATTATTCCATCACTACCTGCTTGGAAAGTGAAGGTTTGTTTAGGAGACATTTTGGTAACAACTACCTCATGTTTGGCCCGTTTGACCCTAGTTACGGACTCCTCTGGCGGGGGAATGGAGTCTGGGTGGTCAATGGAATCATTAAAACAAAAATAAAGGCAAGGGTGAACACACATTATTTCTGTTATTAATAATAGGAGATTTACTAGGACACAAGGAATTAACACCCAATCAAATAATAAGGCAATTCGCTAATGGGCCATATAACTAAGAATGGTGTTCAAGATACAAACAGTGTCCCAAGTAAAACCACGATTCCCACTAGCAGAGTACACCAACAAACAATAAGGAAGTGTAATCCACAGTCTGTCATTGTTGAGTACCTTTAATCAGTGGTCCGTGTTATTGTAATTAGGTTCTCTGAACACAATGCTAAAATCTCCTAAGGAGATTTTAAAACTAGGGTGTAAAATAGTACCCTGTAATGGTAAATACTGTGCTCCCAGAACCTGTTAAATATAAGGTCTGGTGAGTGGGGAGACTTTCACTGCCCTTTAACTATAGGGATAACCTCTCGTTATATATAACCTACTACTCTTATTAGAAAGAGGCCCTATAGGTGGGCATAAAAATGCTGCTACTTATTGGAAAGTGCCCCTAAAGGTGGGAGTAAAAAAGTCGGGTCCTATATGGAGTCGTGTGTTTCAGAGTAGACTCGTGTCCGCCTCCTCGCCGGCCGTAATCTCCTTTCCAAGATCGCCTGTTGTTACCTCTGTGTCTTTGTCCTTGTCATCTGTTGTATGGGTCGTTGCTTCTGCTGGGCTGTCGTCGTCAGATGTGTCGTTCTCTCGTCCTGCTGCAGCGATGTCAGTTCTGATGTCGTCTAACGTCCTTGCTGGAGGTTTTCCAACGGCGCACTGGCTCCAATGATACCACGTTTCCCCCTTTCCTTCGAGGCGAACTGCATGTGATGTCCTCTGAGTCACTCTGTGCGGGCCGGTGAACCTTGGGTTGAGCCACTTCGGACGGATGACCTTCAGCCAGATGAATTCTGCGGTGTTAGCCTCGTGCTTCTCCGGTCCCCCTTTGGCGTCAGCCACCTGGGTGGAGAAATCTCATACCAAGCCCTTAAGTTGCTGGTAGTATGGTTTGCTATCCATCTCTTCTACTTCTTTCCCTACTGCTAATGCTCCAGGACCCGGAAACTGATGGCCGTGGGTCAGCTCAAATGGGGAGAAACCTGTCCCTCAGTTAATGTGTTCATAAACAAAGTCCGACACCGGCTATATCAACCTGTTTCAGAGGAAGGTGGAGTCCCCTGTGCCGTCTTGACTTGCCGTGTCTTCTCTGTCAGAGGCAGAGGTTTCATCCTTTTTTTTTTTTAGTCCTAAAAAATTTGACGCGTTTTGCAACAAAGTCAAGTATTTCTTCATCTGTAGGTGTATGTGTTGATACAGGTGTTCTTTAATGTCATGAGGGGAACTGGGTGAGGGGGGGTTAGAGGTGGAGGGAAGCGTATAGGGAGGGGGTCGGGTCTTAAAGGGGTTGTATAAATCTGGATAGAGGAGGGGACCGCCCTCTGGGATGTCTGGGAGGGGCCCACCATATGGCTTCTCCTTCCTGACTGGCTCTATCACTTCTGTGGGAGGGGCTGGTGCAGGACTGGGTGGGGCTGCTATGGCGGGCAGATTTTTGGCGGGAGTTTTGCTCAGAGAGCAGGTTACTGCCACTCCATTCATAACTAAGGCTGCGTTATGGCCTATTCTCCTTAGCTTGTCAACTAGCTCCCTTTCTTTGTTAAGTTTAGAAGCCCTGATAAAACCTGCCTTCTGCTTGTTGAGAGTTTCTAATTTCTGAACCAACTGTCGCTCGTATGTATTGAGTGCTGTGGCTAGGAGACTTATTGCCTCGTCACCCTCTACTCTATTCTCTGCGATCATCTGATCGTGTAAGAAACGGAGATCGCTGCTCGCCTTTTTATGATCTCCGGGCTTAAGTCCGCTAAGTATCAATCTCTCTGCTTGTCCCCACTGTTCCCTTAAACTCCCCGGAACAGGGACTCCTAATTCTCTCTCTTCACGTTCAAATTCTCCTTCCATTTTGACTTCGTTCGTATCTGCTTCTCCTAAAGGTTTTAGTTTTTATAAAAAATACCAGATATCTCTGCGTACTATAATTTACTAATTATTGTAGTTTTATTCCCACAGGTATACAGTCTGATAGTTTTCGGTGCGAGGTGTATTATTGGCGGCGCGTAAGGCTCAGGTTTGGGAAGGCTAAATAACTTGTTTTACCTGACGCTGCCTGCCTCCGGCGTCTATAGAAAGAGATCAACTCAGTGAAAGCTGCGCCTGATCAGAGCTCAGCGTGCGGAGTTTAAATCTATCAAGTCATATTACAGGATAAAGGAAATACAGTTTAAACTGCCGTATGAAGAGAAGACGCCGACGTGTCGCACTTATCATTCATATCACATCATCGATCATATAATATCATAATATATCATATATTTCCTTGTCTAAGTCAGCTTCTCGAGCCGTATCTGACCGTGCAACACTTACATTGTCACATACTGTATGCAGAAGTATTATTTTAAGCAACACATTAGGTTGACGAAACACTCAACTCAAATGTAATTAAAGTCAGATCCACTCGTGTCTTAGATGGGCAACAGTGATAACATAAAACTGTTGTACGCTTTCAAACACTCGGTAGTTTATTTATTTTTTAACCAGTTGCTCTATATTCACCTTGCAGGTGCAACTATGTGGCTTGTATCCTTTATTATATGTTTAAGTCATGGATGTTTAAAGTTCATATTTGTCTAATATTAATTTACTTTTCATTAATGAAGTATGACGCTGCGCTGTTAGTACACTTGTCCCTTTCACGTGAACGCGCTCTCAGCTGGAGAGAGAAACCCTGGCTCGATTTACCGAGTTGATAACCAGCGTCGTAGGACCGCTTAGCCGTTACGTTAAGCCCGCGCTGATTGGTCCAAATTGACCAATCCACGGACTTCCTCACACACACACACTCAGTGCAGGCAGCTCTGCTGATTTCTCCTCCCTGGCTGCAGGCTGATAACAGCCAGTTGGCATCAAGGCGAAATTCTCTCTGCAGACCCATTCTCACAGCGCCTATCAACCTTTTTCTTACTCAATATCAAGCCACACTTAATCACACTCAAAATAAATATCTAACGTAACCCCAGATCCGTCTAAGGATTGCCTGTGTACTTAGTCGATGAGCCCCAACCCCAGAATTCGTCTAAGAATTACTGTGTGTGTCACCTTATTTCTCAGAGTATTTCAGCTGGACTTCCTTTAACATTTAAAACCACTGAAATCTCGGACGACGATTGCAGCTGGACTTCCTTTAAATTTATAACCACTGCAATCTCGTTACACAGTTAATCACACTCAAAATAAATAACCTAACGTAACCCCAGATCCGTCTAAGGATTGCCTGTGTACTTAGTCGATGAGCCCCAACCCCAGAATTCGTCTAAGAATTACTGTGTGTGTCACCTTATTTCTCAGAGTATTTCAGCTGGACTTCCTTTAAATTTAAAACCACTGAAATCTCGGACGATGATTGCAGCTGGACTTCCTTTACAATTTATAACCACTGCAATCTCGTTACACAGTTAATATATTCCCCGTACAGTCTAGTTGACTTTTATAGTGCGATGTATATTTCAACAGATGGAGAGACTTCCAAAGCGCTTCTACACCCCCTTTCGGCGATGTGGCTTTTGGCAAGGAGTCGAAACCCAGTCTACAGAATCTCTTTATCGTCACGTTTAGTCTTCTAGATTAACCCCACAGCAAGAGTTTGCGAGATCCGGTCATTTCAAATTGATTTTGAAAGTTGCGTTTCTCCTCTTGAAATACCCCACATATAACACAACTGCAGCTCCTCTTTGAGACTGGAAAGTGTTATTCTGTAGTACTGTTCTTTCTACCGTAAGACTAAAACACTGAAAATGCCGCTGACAACTCTAAAATTTTGTAGTATAGCCAATCACAGATTTTGATAATAACAGGTATCTGCTCACCTTTCTGTTGTGGGCGCCCTGGTTTAGTTGTCAGAGGTATTCGAGGTGTCATCCCTGGATGTTCGTCCGCTGGCTGCCGGTGTGCCTTATATGAGACCCTACTCATCACGTCGGTCGGTCACCAAATTGTTGGGTTTAAGCACCCTTCAGTTGTTGAAGGTTCGAGCCCGCTCCGCGCTGTTCGTTTGATGAGTGGTCTGCTGTAAAAAGGAACGGCTCAGACAGAGATATGAGATTAAACAATAAGCTGATTTAATGGTAGAAACAACAGTACAATATAACGAAGTACTTATATAACGAAGTACTTCGGGCCTCAGCTCTTCCACCGTGCGATGTACGTATCAGACAGTCAGACCGAACAGAGGCCGCGAGTGTACAGAATTCACAATATTTATTCCCACAAACGGAGAGGAGTTGTGTGGGAGGAGTTGTGTCGGTTGCTCCTCCCTAGGTGTTCATCCATTGGTGGACTCACTCCTGGGCGAGCCCTAGGCAGTGAATCAGAGTGAGTCAGCCATTGACGAGGTCTAAACAGCGAATCAGAGTGAGTCAGCCATAGTGTGGGAAGTTTGGATCTCCTGCGCCGCCGATCAGTCCCAGGTCATCTTTTATGGCAGCCATAAAATAAACATTTCTGGGTTGAACGGGGGTGAGGTACCAATCCTTATCTTCGTTTATCCTCAGCACCTGGCCGTACCACTCCGCATCCCAATCTTTCTCTCAGTACAATCTCTGCATAGACTCAATGGTGTCAGTTTTATTACCTTTCTCCTGCAACCCCCCCATGCTCCTATCCGGCCCATTAAAACCCCGGGGGGGCGACTGGATCCTCTACATTCCTAAGTCAACGCACACACAATTGACCACAGCAAACAAAGGAAAATAATACCACTTGGTCTAGTTTCATAAGTATACATTTTACACAGACAAAGTTATAATTATTGAAACAGGTTATATAGGATATACAGGTTACTTTAATTGTTATGGTCCGGGTATGTATGGACAGCTAATTAAAGAAGAATAAAGTCTGTACTTCTCAAAGTTATTCTAATTCTTAGTTTCAAATAAAAATTCAACAGATAAGTAGATATACTTATATGACATGAATGTATTTACAGTTGCAGGTAAAACATTTAAACAGGAAATTAAATATAGTCTATAACTAGCATTGTTCAAGTTTACTTTAAGCAACAAGCTTTGTTTGCCTGATTACAGTATGTCATCTTGAGTACTAGGATTGCTTGGAATGTGAAAGACATTACAAGATTAGAAGATAACACTTTGGTAACAATGGTATGAGAAAGTTGGTTCATCTTAATCCTGTCTTCTATAATCCCTCAGAAAAATAATTGAATTCATCTTTTGCTCTAGGACAAAGCAGCAGAAGCTGTTGAAAGTGGATGAAAGACTGAGGGATAGCCTATTTCTTTATCTCATGAACCTGAATTCCTTTAACATATCATTCATTTTGTTCGCTATGAAACAGTATTTAAGATACGAAAACTTTTTAGCTAAAGAATTATCACTTAAATGAGGAGCATACACTTATTTGTATTTATTTATTCATTTATTTAACAGGGACAGTGCACATTAATTAACATTTCTGTAAATGTGCCAGAGTTAGCCAAGGGGCTATTTTTCCTCTGTTGTCCCTGGACAGATATTATAAGTCAACCTAAAACACATTTCATTTAAACAAGTAAATACAATCAAATTAAAACAAAACAAAAGAACATGTTAAAACACAGACAGTGGGTTGTAAGGAGCAGAATATTGTGTCAGTGTTTCAGAACTGATTCCTCACTAACCATGTCTTGAGTTGGGATTTAAATAAACTAAACGTAGTCTGTTCTCTGATTGTAGATAGGATTGAGTTCCATTTCTGTGCAGCTCTAACAGAAAATGAAGACTGACTGAAAGAACTTTTCCTGAGTGGAATAACGCAATCTCCTCTCGCTGCACCTCTTGTTATCTATGTGCAGTTCTCCGTATGATAATAAACTGTCTAAGAGGAGGTGAGGTAAGGCCGTTGACAATCTTGTAAAAAAAGGCAAGCATTTGCATGTTTAATTAGTTAGTTTTCCCAGCTCAACAAGTTGTATTTTTTGAGTATTGGGCAGTGATGCGAATAAAAATATTTCTTGTCCAGTATTTTGAGTGTTTGTTTGTACAATGACTCCAGTGGTTTTAAAGTAGCTGTACTGCCATGTGACCAGGTCGTTAAACAGTAGGTGATGTGAGAGAGAACCATAGAGTGTGTACATCAGAGCTGCCTCAATTGACATGTAATCTCTGGTGAACCTAAAATCTGACAGACTGAATTTGACCCTATTACAGACTTTTTTAACCTGAGCCTTGAAATTGAGTGTTGAATCAATCATGACTCCGAGGTACTTGTATTGTGACACCACCTGTAGCCTCTTAGCTACATCCACTGATGATGTATCACAATATATATATGTGTGTGTGTGTGTGTGTGTGTGTGTGTGTGTGTGTGTGTGTGTGTGTGTGTGTGTGTGTGTGTGTGTGTGTGTGTGTGTGTGTGTGAGTGAATATATGTGTATACAATTAATATACATTTTTAATGACTTAATTGCAATTTAAAGATAGGGCCCACCACTGCGGCCTTGTTATCACAGAAATATATATATATCTTAGTTAATAAAAAAGAAAAACTACTCCACCTAAACAATAACGACTAGCAACCATAAATATCTTGGTATCAATATTTTTCTCTCTCTCACCCCACTACTTAGCAGAAAGATTGTATTGTCTATTGAAAGAAACTGAGACGTTTATAGAGAAAAGCGGCTACCAAAAAAAAAGAATATCCGAATAACAAAATGAAAACCGAATCGTAGGCCAACGACCGAATATTTGGATATTCGGGTACAGCCCTAGTACATAGCGAACATTGTGAACAAATTTGATGCACTAAATCTGTATTGTCAGTGTGTTTTCTATAGGGAGCAGAAAGGATATAAAATGACAACATGGTGAGGGGTAGATAGAAAGGAGGGACAGAAGAAAAAGGGGATAGAGGACGGACATAAGGACTGAAGGAAAGGCAGGGAGAAGCAATGAAAAAGACATGTAAATGGGGAAAGCACAGAGAACGGGGAAATACAAAAAAACAAGTAAATATAATGAAAGTAAAATGAGAGATTAAAAAAACAGGTGGAAGCTATACATATGACTATGAGTGATAGAAAAACGGGAATGGGGAAAAGAGGAGAAAAGAGAAGTAAGGGGGATCTTTCGGGGGTCTCTGTGTCGATTTGGCATCGTTACCCAGTGCATGACTGCTACAATTGGGATGTAGGAGTCTTCATGAAGCACCTAAATAAATGTTATAATGGTTAAAAAGGAGGAGGAAAAGTGGTTTAAATGGGAGCAGAGGGATGGGAGACAAGCAAGCTGCAGCACTTCCCTGAAAAGTGTTTTAAATAGGAGCAAAGTGTCATTAAATGGTACCCAGTGCATGGCTGCTCATGTTGGGATACAGGAGTCTTCATACAGCCCCCTAAATAAGTGGAATAAAGAATAAAGAATCACATCAGGCAACCTCTGGGACCTCACTGATGTCCATTTGAGGCAATGCAGCAAAATCCACATCATTTTAGACCATTTTTGATGGATTTTTTTTTTGGTCCACATCACATACTTTACAATGGTCATGACGTATGTGAAGTGGACAGGGCGGGGCCTAATTCCCTTACCCCTCCCCCCTGACCTGAGAGAAGGTCAGAGGATCTCCAGATTCAAGTGGCTTATTTGTGGACATGTGTACTCCGAGGCCATGGGGTCCCCTTTTGATTTGACTTGTTTTTTTGTGTTTTCTTTTGGCAAAAACACTCATATATCACACTTTGACCTTTTTTACCTTTTCAACCTTTTTGGGTGCCAACCAATTAAGGCTTTCCCCATGACATAGTTGTTCCAAAATCACAACACGTAACCTCCGAGACATCATAAATGGGTTGCAGGTGTTTCTGGGTCGCTACCATGCTCCTGGAAGAAGTTGGCTTTGGGGTTGAGCTGAGAGCCTGAAACTCTGGGTTTATGGTAAATAGGGTCCATTCTTGGCAATGCAGCAACAATCCACATCATTTCAAGCTATTTGGCTAGAGGGGGAGATTGTCCACTTCCTATACCAATAAATTGGGATTACCCTTACTTTTTGCCCCCATTCATTTTGAATTCCAAGTGTACATGTTTCCCCAGAGCTTACGGAGCACGCAGAGACCCGAAAACAGTGTAGGTTCGCTCGTCGTCGAGTGCCGACTAACATATTTAAACGTCAGCACCGCAGGCCCTCCAGAACAAAAGTGTCGCAGAGATGCCCTAAAAATCTAAGGGTCCTCTAAGACTTGACGTCTGCAAGAGGATTCTGAAGTTGGATATTGAGCACATTTTAAAAAATTTGGCCTAGCGCAACCGAAGTGTGGTCGATCAAACTGGACGTCGGGGAGAGTCTCTGCCCAGAATCTGAGGGCCCTATCCGCTCGGGGACCAAAACCGAAAGATGCGCGATCCAGAAAAATGTCCTGCAATAACTCTGCTTATATGGCCTCTAGAGCTTCCAAATTGCAGGTGGTCTTTTCACCCCACACGAGGAGTGGGTGTACTAAAATTGAGGTTTCTGGGTGTTCAGGGACAAGAACCGCAGCAAAGAAATGTGCTTTATTTTGAATGGGCGGTGTATTCGAAGTGGTCAGACTGTATTCGAAGTGGTCAGTCCACTTACTGTAAAATACACAAGACACTGCGGTTATGTATTTGAAGTAGACATGGACATGTACATATTCTAACTGTGTTAATAGGGTCAACAAGTGTGAATGTCCCCCAAACTGTGTAGGTGTGATCCAATGGGCCCCACGTGTCCCTATACCAAGTTTGGAGACCCTGCAAGGTTGCTAAATATTTGACATTGTCCAATTGTCTCCATTTCCACACCAATAAATCACAGGGTGGCCTACATAGCACAGTCCAAGTATCAGCTCCCTGTGATACACAGGACACTGTAGTTATGTATTTGAAGTGGACTGTACACTCGCAATACATTTCTGCCTTATCTCGGGTATTTGGAGCGTACTGTCCACTCGCAATACATTTCTGCATTATCTCTGGTATTTGGAGCGTACTGTCCACTCGCAATACATTTCTGCATTATCTCTGGTATTTGGAGCGTACTGTCCACTCGCAATACAATTCTGCCTTATCTCTGGTATTTGGAGCGTACTGTCCACTCGCAATACAATTCTGCCTTATCTCTGGTATTTGGAGCGTACTGTCCACTCGCAATACAATTCTGCCTTATCTCTGGTATTTGGAGCGTACTGTCCACTCGCAATGCGTTTCGGGTACTCGGAGCGTACACGTCCACTCGCAATACATTTCTGCCACGTCTCGGGTATTCGGAGCGGACTGTCCACTCGCAATGCATTTCTGCCGCGTCTCGGGTATTCGGAGCGGACTATCCACCCCAGTGTTGTAGTCAAGTCACCAATTCACGAGTCCAAGTCACTCTCGAGTCACCACTCTTCGAGTCCGAGTCCAAGTCCGAGTCACCTAGGGAGAGTCGTAGTCGAGTCCGAGTCCAAGTCCGAGTCACCCAAGAAGTGTCCGAGTCGAGTCTAGTCATCATTACCTGTGTTCGAGTCCGAGTCCAAGTCCGAGTCACCCAAGGAGTGTCCGAGTCGAGTCCGAGTCATCATTACCTGTGTTCGAGTCCGAGTCCAAGTCCGAGGCACCCAAGAAGAGTCCAAGTCAAGTCCGAGTCACAAGTCTTCATGTATTAATCTTCGTGGATATATGTGTTGAAATATAGCTGCTCCTCTACATTACTTTTATCCTGTCATGTTATACTAATGTGTCTATTGAACTGCTGTGAAGCGAGTTTGGCTACAATTCTTGTAATAGGTGCTATACAAATATAAAGCTTATTACTAATATTAATATTATTATTATTATTATTGTAAATGACCTTTAAAGGTGGGGTAGGTAATTTTGGAGAAACCAGCTCGAGTGCGCTAGAATTTGAAAATACACAGCCGGAAAAAATCTGCCACTTCCTTACAGAGCCCCTCCTCCAACACACACGAACGCGCACATGACCAATGAGGGCACGAGATAAGTTTGTGCACAGATGGAAGGCTGACAGGCAGGTAGGCCATCCAGTTATTTTAGCCGGGCCGGCTAAAATGATTGGTCGTGCTTTTTACAGTACTACGGCTTCCACAGATGACATTTTTTTATGGATTTTTTGTCAAAGCACTTAAGATATTCATTGCTATCGGGATGTTAAGAGCATTCCATGGAATATAACAAAAAGTGTATCTCGAGCCGGTTTCTCAAACTTACCTACCCCACCGTTAATATGTCTAACTATATTTAAAATGAGTTACCTTTTAGAGAAGTGATTATATTTGTATGCCAATATTTTCTTATGGTAAAGTTTTCGTTTTGCACTTTTATTTTGATAGTAATAAGATCGGGACTCTTATTTTGAAGGAACTTTTACCGGAAGTCAATGGACAACGGAGCAGTGTAAACACACATGTATAATGACGGATAGATGACGAATAAATTAACATAATTACTAAATAGTTGCATTCGGTTTTTAGCACCTGGCTGATAAGGGCACAAGCTCTTACGTTGGTAATGATTGTATAAAAGCAAGGGTTTGCAATAAACAGAGACCATCAGTTGGAGAGTCTGACCATCATTCAGCCGGGGACGCTACAATTATTATAGTGAATGTTTAAATTCTATCAATAAAGATTAAGCCCCAGAAAGCACATGGCTACTTAGCATGCAAAATGACGTCATTCTGCATGTTAAGTAGCCATGTGCTTTCGTGTTATCGGCTGAATCTTTATTTATTGATTAGATCACGTTACTCTGATGATAGTGTTCAAGACAGCCTATATGTCTGAACTCGATCCTTAGAGTAATGTGTTACGGAGCCTTCTCTTCAATCTTTTTTCCACATAACGAGCATTTTGCGCTGCTCTTTTCCAATGTGGAAGCAGAATGTGTGAAAGCATACAGCACGATGCAGGGGGTGTGTCTGAGACATCTTTAGACTGGAATAGCGGGGCCCAGTACGTGAACTCGCCTCGCAGGTGCACACGCCAGGATAGAGGACATCAAACTCCAGAGAAAACTTGCTCGAGTCCACGTCGGAGCGTCAATGTACAAGTCGAGTCCGAGTCATCGTGGGGGGAAAAATTCACGAGTCCGAGTCCGAGTCCAAGTCATCGTACGCGAGAATTCACGAGTCCGAGTCGCGTCAATCAGTGTGGGAGTCCGAGTCCGATATCTGCCTTATCTCGGGTATTCGAAGTGTACTCCGTTCGCCCCCCCGGTGGACGAGTCGCGCATTGCGCCAAAACGACCGAAACTTTGGAAAATCGCAGCGCGGCCTCCTTAGGCGCTTGAGCTTAGCTTTTTCTCCCCCGGCGCGTCCGGGCCTCGGGGTAACGTGGGGCCTTGGATCACCCATTGTAATGGTGCATATTATTGACAACCAATATCTGATAGGGAGAAGGGGTCACTCAACCCACTCTGCAGTGGTTTTTAAAATCTTACTTGCAGCTTCACAGGGAGCGCACGGCACCAGATTATGAGTTTAAAAGACAAGCTCCACCACCTTCCAATGGACATCCATTATTTATTAAAAATATACCTGCGATACTGATAATTCCTAAATTCAACTACAAACCATTGATGAAATTACTTGTTTTTAAATCCTTGATAAAGGAAGGAGTAATTGTTACATGTCCAGACACCTATGGTTCCACATAGCCTACTGTTAAAGAGGTTAACATTTGTCTTTAAGTAGACCAGAATTAAAGATAAATGAATATAATGAATTATGAAATACATAGCAGAGCTTCACAGATCCTAATAATGTTTTGACTCAAGAAAATAATTAGATGCACAAGTTTCTGAAATAGATCTATTAGACATTTGAATATAGTTCAGTCAGACAACTCACGTGTTTCTTTAACATGTTTATTAGAAGCAGCATATAGTTGAGTTTGGCGACTAGGCTCGGGCATCATCACTCCATAGATATACATAGCACGATGAGTGATGATTAAATAACTAACCCCCAAAACTGCGTGGAGATTAGATACTATCCCCCAGAACTGCGTTGCCCGAGCCTGACGCTGGTGATGTAGGTCTGATAAGTAGAGGGCCTGGCGAGCTGCCACGTGGCCATTCCCCCTAAGCACAGCGGCTTTAAGGGGAATATACCGCTAAGTGAGTCTGCTATGTGTAGGCCTGAGGAATAGCCCAGAGCCGATTCTTCCCCAAGCACAGTGGCTTTGAGAGGAATATACTACCTATATATGCTACCTAATGGAACTGCTATGTGAAGGCCAGGGAACAGCCTGAAAAGCCATCCCCCGTAAGCACAGCGGCTTTAAGGGGAATATACTACTTAGTGAGACTGCTATGTGTAGGCCTGAGGAATAGCCCAGAGCCGATTCTTCCCCGAGCACAGCGGCTTTGAGAGGAATATACTACCTATATATGCTACCTAATGGAACTGCTATGTGAAGGCCAGGGAACAGCCCGAAAAGCCATCCCCCTTAAATGGTTAAACGTTTTTCGGACTACTACGTTGGGATCGCGGAGAAATGCTCTCCGCAGACCCATTCTCACAGCGTTATAAACCTTTTTCTTACTCAATATCAAGCCACACTTATTGTTTTTACTTCGGCTGTGAGTGTTTGTGTGTGCTCAGGATGAGTTTCGCTTGTTCTCTGTGTATCGCAGACACGGAAGCCTGTCTGATCAGCAGAGCAGACAGGCTGTCAACTCGAGCACTTATGCTGCATTCATACATAACGCCCCTTGCCACTCTACAACCGACCAAACAGAGTCTCCTTAATTTGCCGCTCTATTTAACCTGCCAGATATCTCTCTATGCATTGCTTGCTGCTGCTATTGCTGCAGCTACCTCTACGTCGCTGCTGCTTGCCTGCTGGTGCTGTCCTTGCAAATGTCTATTGCTATCTCCGACTGTGGAACCGAATCATCATATGCAAGAAGCCTTCCTCATTCCCGAAACACAGGCTAGCTCAGAGCATGGTTCAGACGCCGCTGGAACGAGCCACAGTTCCCGCACGAGACACATCACTCGGAACGAGCGGCCGGGTGTCCCTTCCGTCCTCATTCTGGAGTAGCTTTTAATATCCTTTGGGCCAGAGGAAGTCCCGAGTTCTACGCCAGCACCGGTAACAACCCCTCTCTTATAAAGTGTCAGCTAAGAGTCGCACTGTCTCTCGGTCGGCGGGTATTAAAACACCAAAAAAGGCAGGAGCAAGCTGACTCCGGCATTCCCAAAGTACCTGCCATCCTGTCCTACCTTCTCGAAGTTAAATCAGCGCTTGAAGCCTTTAATTCCACGATATATTCCCTTGAACAAACTCGATTTCCTCTGCCTGCAATGTAAACAAATGTTTCTACTTCCGCATTCAACCACGTTGTGCCACTTCCCGCTGACGTCACACCCCCGAGGATTCTGGGAATTGGAGTCCCAGATCCAGCCACGGGTTCTAGATTCCTGCCCCTTGCAGCAGCAATTCCTCAGGAATCGCATCTTAGCAGATATATAATACAATTCTGCATAAGCAATGTTTTATTATGGAATATTTGGCCTGCAGTAAGTCATATTTGAGGCAATTATACAGAAGTTGTAAGTTTATAAGTATTTATACTACTATAAATCAATTAAATTAAAAATGGAAATAAATTAAATCAATTTCTGTTACGTGAATATAAAGGGAAGCTCGATACATTTTTGACAATCATTTTAGACTTCGATCTCTCCTAAAGTGGCTCTTCTATGAATACCATGAATCCTTCTCTGCCAAGCGGCCATGTACATTTAATCACCTACCAAAGAAGAGTTTTTCCCCACAGGAATTGAGCTCTACCTGCAATATTCTGCCCCCTTGCTGGGTGTGCCTCATGCTGCAAATCGTTTCCAAAGCTCTTTCTAAATCACAGATGTTTGTCAATTACCTTATGCAGGCTTAAATCAAGGTTTCTTAGCAGGTTATGCTGGCTCCCAAAGGGACCCATGTCTGTAAAAACTTGCACTCAAGACTGAAGTTTGCACTGAAGGAGCCAGGAGTATTACACGTGCTGCTATTTAAACGTTTAAAAACATGACAGGCCCCTAGCCTAGTGCTAGGAGGAAATATTCTAGCAAAGTTTCTTTATAAGCCGCGTTCACACCAAGTACTTTGCCGTACTTAGTTCCCAGCACTTAGTTCCCAGCACTTAGTTCCCCTATGGAACGAAGAGCCGATCGCGTTCACACCGGAATAAGTTCCCTGAGGGAAGATTACGCAAATGAAGCCGCTGACGTCACTTCGTCTTCTTCTGCTTTGGGTTTACTGGCAGGCCGCAAACAACTTCACGGCGTATACTGCCACCCGAAGTCCCCGGCCGGAAGTCCCCGGAGTTGGGGACTGGCTTCAGTAGAAGCTGCTGGGCCTTCCGAGTAAATCGCCAGAACGCAAACACCTCCTCATCTCCACCGCTCCCATGTTTTCTTTTGTGTTGCCATAAGTTAGTCTCTCTGTGTTTGTGCGCTGGGCTAATGCTAATGCTAATAATGCTAATGCGAGGATAATAAAATGGCGGCTCTACAAAACATTTCAGAGTTTTACGGGGCGTGGTTTGCAATTCGCCCAGCCAATCAGAACTGGGGCACTTTTTTCCCCCAGGAGAGTGCCACCTCTCAGCAGGCACTAAAAATGGGGGTAAAAGTTCCCGGCACTAAGTACTCTTTTTGGTGTGAACGTGACATAAGGGGTACTAACGGAACTAAACGGGAAAAGTACGGGGAAAAGTACTCCGGTGTGAACCCCGTGCCTATTGATCCGTTAGTTCCTCACGATTCTTCTGTCAAGAGTATTAATAACTACTAAAGATTTTTTCCCGTTTCTATGCTCTGTAGATGACATGGCGGGGAAAGCAGACATCCCAGATGCCTTCTGTGGCATATATATTTTAAGGTTTTACAATCAAATGTGCATTTGGTTGCCATAGTAGCCCACGTTTCTTTGACACCTCATCAGAAGCATTATGCTGGATTCTCTACAACACCTGCAAGCACCCCTTGGTGTCCATCTTTTAACCATTTCCTAGTAGTTGACTTTACCAGTTAAAACCTTTTCAACAGCTAGGCCTACCTCTTTCAGAACAGGCACTGGAAGCCCTTCCACACGTCTAGGATTATCGGTTTCATTCTCGATAGTGTGCTGATGCAAGCTTCACTGCCACCAGACAAGCTGTCCCGCATCAGAACAGCCATAATTTCAATTCATGTTATTTATTTTTTTACGCTTTACCAAGTGTTCAAAGCGCTCTACGTTATACTACATATTAGACTTGTAATACATTCAATACTGATTACTGCCTTCAATTATGGTCTCCCACTGGTAGTCTCTCTAAAAGAGATGTTTTATATTTATAAGGAACTAGCTCTAGCGCAAGCCTTTCTGTCCAAACCTTAAGGCACCATAGTCTTAGGTCGCGTTCACACCTGCCTTGTTTAGTACTATTGAATCGGTCCTTGGAGCGTTAACCCCTTGATGCGGTTCGTTGGATTGGTGTGGAAGCAGTCCGATACCTCTGCTCCGCCTAAAAGAGGTGGTCTCGGGTCGCTCACTAGTAAACTCTGGAGCGGTTCATCGCTGGTGTGACGTAGTCCGCATCAAAACATGGGAAACAAACTATTTGCGCGTCATCGCCTTGTTTTGCTATCTATGCTGTGTGCAACATCCAGTAACCTATAGGGTCATGCATTCATTCTGGTGACTGCTTACCTCACTGGTCCCCTGTGTACAGAGAAAAGGCAGTGGTACAATCTCATCAGAGCCACCTGTCATCGGTGAAACCTCCTCACTGCATAACGTCTCATTATGTGTTATAATGTTTTTAATGCACGTTGTCTGATTTATAATCCTATGCGCCGGCCGCAGAGTCTGTTGATACACTCTCCAGATTAACAGCAGCATGAAAATAACCTGCCAATGCTCCATGATGCAGGCTACTAGGGCTGCCCCCCGATTAGTCGACCAAAGGTTAGTCGGCCAAAGAGTCTTTGGTCGGTCAAGTTTTAATTGGTCGTTGGTCTCCGGAAAAAAAAAATGCGTCATTTATGACGCATACACAACGGTGTCGGATCTGGCTGAGAGTTTATCTCCAGCAGAAGAAGCTACTGCTCAGAGAGAGGACAGCAGCGGCGCAGAGGAAAGTGAGCCCGCACCAAAGAGGCAAAGGGAAAAGCAGCAGGACATATCAATGCTGATGGCCTTTGATGAAGATCAACAGACGGAAGATGAGAAAAATGAGATGAAGACATACTTGGAGGACCGAACCAAGGTTGACAAGGGACCACTGATTTGGTGGGAAATAAATGAGGAACGCTATCCCAAGCTTGCCAGAGCAGCTAAGCGCATCCACTCCATCCCTTCCACATCCACGCCATCGGAGCGCATATTTTCAAAAGCCGGCTTCATTGTGAGCAAGACACGGAGCTCACTTCTCCCGAACAACTCAGACAAACTCGTGTTCTTGTCTCATAATATGAGAAGACTAAGATCGAAGGGAAACCCTGAAAGTCAGGTAAAAGGTAGTGACCAAGCCTAATATAACACCATAGTTTTGTAGTTTATATAGTTTTCGTTCTTCGTTCGTTCAACTGATGTTGAAGTGTTTAAGATAAGTTTTGCGATATATTTATAATTTTTGTTTGCATTCCGACCTCAGGAAAAACTGAAATTTTTATTTTCATGTTGAGAATACTTCTCCGTAGGCCTGTTTACTTGTGCACTGATATAATATTTAAGTTGGCTTAAGCCTATATTTATTTATTCGTTTGTTTATATAATTTATATTTATTTTACATTTTTAAAAGAAACGAAAAATATAGTTTCAATTTAGTTTTTTAACAGAAGACTGTTTTTATTTGTTTTATAAAGTTATTGTGTTGGTTTTAAAAGTTAATAAGTTGTGTGATGTTGATGTTATATGGTGTGTTGTGTTGAAATAAATTAACAAAATGTTAAGACAGTCTCCTTGTTGATTTTTCCAACACATTCAGAATCATAATTTAATTACTTGCCGGTTTCGCAAAAAGGCGGTTTGTTTCATGCATGCGCTTTCATTCGCGCCACTGGTCAACCAGTGGAATGTTATGTTCATTCTTTTATAATGACCTTGCGGTGTCTTCAGATCCTCTCTAGTTACTTACAGATGCTGCGCCTTCTGCTGGTTTGGGGGATTTCAAAATGAGTGGTTTGCCCCACCAGCTTGCCATGCCCTTCGTTCAACCAAATGACTCTGGATCTACATGTCAAGCCCCTCAAGGATTTCCCATATTCTGCCTCCAACCAAGAGCATGATTCAAAGCATACAATTCAGCTTGGTACTTTTTATCTTCTTCTGTCCCAACCTCCTCTGTGTACTTATGCAATAGATATAATAGTTGTTCATGCATTAATTGTATTTTCATTTGAATCCTGCAATCTTCAAGTGCTAAGTATAAAGCCACGCTAGAGTTCATTCATTTGCTCCTCAAGGGCCTTAAGAAGGCACGTCCTCCACGCAATGATAAAGACTGCCTCTTAACTTTGCACCCGTGCAAAGGTTAATGTATAAGTTCAGGCAAAGGGGTTTCACTATACATTGATAAACGTCAATGCAGTTGTTACAGCTTTCTATTGGTTTCTCAGGTGTCGAATATACACAGACCTCTCACCTTTTAATCTTCAGCATAATCTCTCCCTTACTGAATAAACTTTGGAGATCAAATATACACACTGTTTTGAAACATTCAATGTCTGACAGTTCTGTTTGGGGAGTCAAGGAACCCAGAATAATCGCTGTTACAACCCGGCTCCTGGGCTGTAACAAAAAGCAGGGAGGCGAGACGAGAGGTAAGAATATAACAATGTTTATTCTTAATAAACAAACAACTCAACGGAAGCCAACAACAGGTCCCCGAGGCTGGCACGGAGAGAGTGCCCAGAGGAGTGAGAGAGCGATGTATCCGGCTTGGCTCCCCTTGTAGGCTTCCAGCAGGTGTAACTCATCCAGCAGGTGTAACTCATCAGGCAATTTCCGGCCCCACAGCACCGGATCCTGTAACAGAGAGACAGAGAGACCACGGAACGCCTAGTGGTGTGGAGGGGTCGTCACAAAACTAACACTGTTTTCTTTGTCCTTTATCTTCCATGCTGAACTTCTCGCATCATTGCCCTCTGACACATGGGTCGGCACCCATGTTTATTCGATGGCTGCAAACCCAACGACGAGGGATCTCCTCCAAGCTGCGTGATCTCTGCCTAAGCTGCGATCTGCCCTCAGATCGCTATTCCCACTGTTTAAGAATCTGCGCAGCCACAACTGCAGCTCTATATCCACCTACCTCAACCCTGAGTATCCTGGGCCGTCGGTCATCTTCTGCCCACCAGCGCTATATCATGCTTCACAGGAATGAGATCCTTTCAGCACAAACAACCATGAACTCTTGCACTACTCGATGAATGAGTAAACGTTCAAAGATGTATATCTGTAGAATTCTGTTATTGCATACCAGGTGGTTGCTGGGTTAGATTATAGTATATTCCCCTCATAGCTGCATGCTTGGGGGGGTAAGCTCATTGTCGCTGCCTCAAGACTAGACACAGCAGTCTCGATAGGTAGTATATTCCCCTCAAAGCCGCGGTGCTGGGGGGGGGGTCGGCATTGGTCACTACCAGGCCTACACATAGCAGTCTCTCTAGGTAGTATATTCCCCTTAAAGCCGCTGTGCTTAAAATACAGTATTCTGTGGCAACCCATCCTGACCACACTGACTGATGTTTAACAGAGAAAAATGTGCTCACAGCCTGGCCATAGAAACAGGCAGGTACAAGAAAACATGGCTGCCAAAAGAGGAGCGAGTATGCCAACAGTGTGGAGGAACTGCTGTGGAGACAGAGCAGCACTTCCTCACACAATGCCCGGATGTATTTCCGGCAACAGTGATGTTTAAAAGAGTCGTGGTGCACGGCCGGACTTATCTCAGTCAATGACAGCTCTGCAAACTCCTTTATATTATTTTATTAACCGCTTTAACCACGATGCGATGTTTACAGTGAGAACAGCTGTGAGGTGCGTGCAGAAAGCAGAGCAGTGTGTATAATATATATCACTCAGTATAACAGGCCTACATTACTGTCTTTATTTGTATGCTTTAGTTTAGTAGATATCTACAAACAAAGAGTCGATATTTTTCTAAAACCAGTGGCGAGCCATCAGGGCCCTCTAGGCCCTCTCTGAGGGCCTAAGATATTCAAAAAAAATATTTGAAAATATTTTTCATTAGTTTTACCAAAGATTATTTGATTTAGTTGTATTTAAAAGAAAATGTCCAAAGAAATACATCCTTCGAATCTGCCTGTTCAGTTTCTGTTGGAATGTGAAGGGTTAAATTAAAGAAGCTCGTCTGGCCCTCTCTGCGAGTTACTGTCCTGCTGTAAATTCACAGAGGGCCCGCTATAGTAACTCAATGAGAGAGTAATGTCAAATGACAGTACAATTGACCAATCATATCTTCCCTCTAAATGGGTGGGCTTTATTTTCGCGGACTTTAGGACAAGTTCCGCCCGCTGTGAAGTTTATGCATGTGTGTTATAGTGGTGCAGTGATGCATCCTAAAACCCGGAAGTAAGCTGCGCTCGGGTTCCCTCGACAAAAAAGCAATGGGATTTCTCCATAGGGTTTTGGAAAATAGCTCGAAATAAGGTCTGTGGAAAACTAACCTCTTAGATAAATGCACGTTTTGTTCAGCCAGATAATATCCACATGTCTACCCTACTTTTTTAATTTTCGAATCATAAATCTAATCGATATATTTATGATCGATAGATTTATGATTAGCATAAGTTCGTTCAGAGGGCCTAGGTATAAAAGTCACGGCTCGCCACTGTCTAAAACCATTTAGTGCAGGTGTCTCAGACTCCAGGACCGCGGGCCAGACGCGGCCCGCGAGACAGTTTCTCATGGCCCGGTTGTTGATATCACCTAATAGTGTTAATCTGGCCCGCGCGTTTACGTTTGCGCTTTTAATTTTATTTTTGGATTGATCCTGCTGCGTGCAGTTCCCTCGCCCCTCCCCCCTCCGAGGGAACTCCGCCACACGTCAATCAAATGCGCGCAGCAGAATCAATCACAGAGTGATCCAAAAGTGACACAGAGTGGAAGGAAAATATATCGCCCAGTCATGTCTTCATCAAAACTTTCAGGGAAAAGAAAAGTCGATGATGCCCACAGAAAATTTCAGGAGAAGTGGGAGACTGAATATTTTTTTGTCGAGTACAGGGGAAACGCAACGTGCCTTATATGCACAGAGAAAATCGCTGTATACAAGGAGTATAACGTCAAACGTCACTACTCAACTAAACATGCAGAGTATGCAAAATACCTGGGAGACGAGAGAGAGAAAAGAGTCACAGAGCTAAAAAAATGTCTATGGAAGCAACAAAATCTCTTCAAGAAAGGAAGCAATGAGGCTGATTTAGCAGTCGAAGCTAGCTATGTGGTGAGTGAGATGATTGCTAAGGCGGGAAAGCCTATACTGTTTTTGTTATGTATACTGTTTTTGTTATAATTAAATATAAATATTAAATATAACCTTGAAGGTTCCCAGGGGCAGATAAAGTGCCACTTTCCATCAGCACTGGGGAGGCACTCTCCTTGGTGCTGAACCCTGTGAGGAGCGCTCAAGTGTTGGCGGAGGAGGTGTAAGCCAGAGGAGGGTGACAAAAAGTTTAAGTGTTTGAACCTCCAGCCCAGAAGGGGGGTGGTGGTGCCAATAAGAAGGCCGAATTTGGATGCTGAGGGGCGGGCAGCATTAAGGTTACCAGGGGCATGAGAACATCCTCCACAAAAGGGGTGGTGGTGCCGTGAAGAAGGACGAATATGGATGCTGATGGGCGGACAGAAAAGCACCACAACATCCACCCCCCTTTTAGGGTTACCAGGGGCACGAGGTTCTGGCGGGTGTGAATATCTGGGTTTAGTCCGTGGGGGAGTGCTTAAGTGCGGGTCCCTGGGAACTCACGGTGTGCAAGGTTATGGAAGTGCCCATGTTAGGGACAGATGCTGGAGTTCATTAGTCCGTCCTTTGGTGGTCTGTGAGCCGTCAAAGACAGGTGATTTTCCCGGTCTCTCTCCTGGAGGTCTGAAATAAACTAAGTGCACATGTTAGGGAGGGATGCTGGAGGTCATTAGTCCGTCCTTTGGTGGTCTGTGAGCCGCCAAAGAGAGGTGCTTTTCCCGGTCTCTTTCCTGGAGGTATGAAATAACCTGAGTGCCCATGTTTTGGAGACATGCTGGAGGTCTTTAGTCCGTCCTTTGATGCACTATTCCCCGCCTTTCAAACACTTATTCCTGCCTTAAAAAGTCAGGTGTTGCATCCTGCTCTCTGGGTACACTCTGCCTCTATTTAAACCACTTTTCCCGACGTTTCAAACACTTATTCCTGCCTTAAAAAGTCAGGTGTTGCATCCTGCTCTCTGGGTACACTCTGCCTCTATTTCCAACACTTTTCCCGACGTTTCAAACACTTATTCCTGCCTTAAAAAGTCAGGTGCTGCACAGCCTGCTCTCTGGGTTCACTCTGCCTCTATTTACAACACTTTTCCCGACGTTTCAAACACTTATTCCTGCCTTAAAAAGTCAGGTGTTGCATCCTGCTCTCTGGGTACACTCTGCCTCTATTTACACCACTTTTCCCGATGTTTCAAACACTTATTCCTGCCTTAAAAAGTCAGGTGTATATATATCAGGGTCCTGCATATGCTTTAATCAGGCGTTTTAACACTTTTTTCCATGAAAATGATTTTTAATCACTATCATTGTTCTGTCCTCATCAGGACATTGTTGTTCATTTTTTGGATTTGTCTCCCCCTGCTGGCGGTAGTCGTAATGTGTAAAATATGTACCATGTGACCTTGTGCATAAGGTAGCTGCATGTGAACAGGACAGCCACATGTTTATTTTTGGTGACCAAAATCTGCCCTAATCCTTGACGTTCCGTGCCTTTGGTCGCATTATTGGTATGTACAATTGATATAAATGTAGTGTTCTTTCATTTCCAATTAATATGTTTATAGAGACTAGTTTTGAGATGATAGTTAATGTGTGTTGTAGCTCCTCTGTAGAACTACCGTTAGCTAAGCCATAATTTTGTGCTGCAGCCACGTGTGTGTAGGTTCTTTGGTGTTGATTCAATGTATAATGTGTGTAAATATTCTTCCGCATATTTATGTACTTCTTGTATTGTGTTTATTTCCTAGTTTCACCCTTTCTTCATGATTAAAAGCGATTAAACGACATCTACGGTCTCTAGTCCTTGATGGTGGAAGGTGTTTAGCTGACAGTCAAAGTGCACAAGAGATACGTGCATGTAGGACGACACAGTGAAACAATAGCTTTCTAGCAGATACAAGTTACTGCTGCTACATTACAGCTAAGAGAGAATGCTACAACAACAGCGCTAACGAAGAAACCTCATCCTCGGCTTCACAATGGAAGAAAAACAAGCAAACTCGTTCAAAGTCAGGTCTGTCGCATCAAGCTCCGTGAAAAGCAGTGCTTCCACAAACAAAGCAGCAGCTATTGCACGCGCAAAAGCAGAAGCAGCAAGAGCACGAGTTTCTTTTGCTAAACAAGAAATGCAAATGAAAATAGAAAGAGCACGTATAGATGCATCTCTGGACGTCCTGAACATGGAAAGAGAAGCAGCCGCTGCTATCGCTGAGGCAGAAGTCCTTGAGGCAGCAGCAGACAGTGATGGGGTTAAACATAGCTTCAAATTAGAGCTCCCACTCAAACCCGAAGACCCCGAAGAGCGTACATCCAAATACGTACTTCAACATCCCAAATCACACAATAGCCTTCTGTCAATGCCAGAAATGGAACCCATTAATGGATATGGAAGCGCTATGCCACAGCAGGATAGGATTTTCCCTGCACTCTATAACCAAGATAATGACAGTAACTCTCCTCTACTGATTAATGCTCCCGCTCAACAGCCGGTCAAGTTGGAACATAGATCAGAACGAAGATATCCAGTTGAAGTTGGACAGAATCATGGATGGATGAGGACAGGAGGACTCAATGATCGTAACTGTCCACCAGCTCAACACCACAGCACTCCATTAGCTGGCAACGCAGAGGAGAGTCAGAGCATGACAGACTTTGTGAGATTCTTTGCTCGCCGCGAACTTGTAAGCACAGGATTGTTACAGTTTGACGATCGTCCAGAAAGCTTTAGAGCCTGGCGAGCTTCATTTTTTAACACAGTCAGAGGCCTAGATTTATCGGCTAGCGAAGAGATGGACCTGCTAGTCAAATGGCTAGGAAATGAGTCTGCTGGTCATGCAAGGCGGATCAGAGCAGTGAATGTGAACCAACCTGAAAGAGGGCTAGCCATGGTGTGGGAAAGACTGGAACACTGTTACGGATCACCAGAAGCTATTGAGAGCTCACTCTTCAAGAGACTTGATGGGTTCCCCAAGTTGACGAACAAGGAATTTCAGAAGTTGAGAGAGCTCGGCGATCTGTTGATGGAGGTTCTTTCTGCCAAGGCTGAGGGAGATCTACCGGGCCTCGCCTTTCTAGATACCTCACGTGGCGTCAACCCCATTGCACAAAAGTTACCATACAACCTACAAGAGAGATGGATAAGTGAGGGCACCAGATACAAACGTCAAAACGGTGTACCATTTCCACCATTTTCCTTCTTTGTGGACTTTGTCTGCGAACAAGCAATGACAAGAAATGACCCCAGTTTTGATCTTACCATGTTCAACAATACCCTGTCTTACTCAGAAACGCCTGCCTTCAAGCAAAGCAATAATAGAACAACTATTTCAGTCCATAATACCGACGTGTCTTCCCCCTCCGATGCAGAGATGACTCAAAAGATGACTGAGGAGCCTGGCAGACAGTGTCCTATCCATAGGAAGCCTCATCCTCTACAAAAATGTCGCGGATTTAGAGAGAAATCCCTTGAAGATCGTAAGGCCTTTCTTAAGGAAAATCGGATCTGTTACAGATGTTGCGCCTCAACATCACATATTGCCAGAAACTGCAAAGCGAGCGTCAAGTGCTCCGAGTGCGAAAGTGAAAGTCACAACACAGCTCTACATCCAGGACCCCCAACCTGGACGGCAAAGGCCATTGACCCTGCCATAGGGTATGGCGGGGAGGATGGAAGTACACCTGCTGACACTGCAGCCCTGTGTACCAGCGTCTGCAGTGGAGACCTGAGCGGCAGGTCGTGTTCGAAGATATGTCTTGTTAGAGTCTTCCACTCAAGTTATCCAGACAAAGCAGTAAAGCTTTATGCCATCCTCGACGATCAAAGTAACAGATCACTTGCTCGCCCAGAGTTCTTTGATCTTTTCAAGATACAAGGCTCCAAGTCACCTTACTCACTGAAGACATGCGCAGGAGTGGTAGAGACAGCTGGAAGAAGAGCGAGTGATTTCCAAATCGAATCTCTCGATGGGCAGGTTTGTCTATCTCTCCCTACGCTAATTGAGTTTAACCAGATTCCTAACAACAGATCAGAAATCCCCACTCCAGAAGCTGCGCTCCACCACGCACACCTGAAATCTGTAGCTCTTCAGATTCCTAAGATGGACAACCAAGCCCCAATACTGCTTCTCCTTGGAAGGGACATAATAAGAGTACACAAGGTGCGGGAACAGATCAATGGTCCTCACGATGCACCCTATGCTCAGAGGCTCGACCTAGGATGGGTCATCGTGGGAGACGTCTGTTTGGGAAATGTTCATAAGCCATCCATGGTGAACACTCTCTTCACAAGCACGCTAGAGAACGGTCGTCCATCTCTCTTTCAACCTTGTCCGAATCGCCTCCTCATCAAAGAAAGATACAGCGACTTTACGTCAACTGACCCCACAAAGAGCTACTTCAGTGATGACCGCCTGTGATAAAGGAGAAGACCTTCTTGGGTGTACAGTGTTCCAAAGAACTAAGGAAGATAACAAAATAGCTCCCTCGATTGAAGACAAGGTCTTCATAAACCATGGAACAAGGGTTCCGAAAGGATTATGCCAACAACTGGGTTGCCCCTTCCCCCTTCAAGAGGCAGAGGCGACATCGTCCAGACAACCGATCACATAACCTTAAACGTCTCTCTCCCCTCAGATGGTTCATTTCCATACGTGGTCCAGTGAAGCATATCCGCTCGGATAGAGGCACCAATTTCCACAGAGCCTGCAAGGAGCTCCAGGTTCCTTCAAACATTGACGGCGTCCGTGTGGAGAGACATGAGGCTCTCACAACTCTTTTGGCAGAAGTAGCGGCCATCATGAACGCAAGACCCTTGGGTCCAATATCCACCGATCCTCCAGATCCATTGGTTCTGACCCCTGCTACCCTACTCACACAGACGAAAGGTACCTTCTCAGCTCCTCCAGGGGATTTCACCCCCAAAGACCTGTACAAGCGTCACTGGCATCAGGTTCAATTCCTTGCAGATGCCTTTTGGAGCAAATGGAGGAAGCAGTACCTCTCAACTTCGCAGACAAGGAGTAAGTGGCACAGAAGCAAGCCAAACATTGATGTTGGAACTATTTTTCTTGTGAAAGACTCTCAAGCAAAGAGGCAATGACATTGGTCACCAAGGCATCCCCGAGCAAAGATGAAAAAGGTCCGCATCGTAGAGGTCAAGATCACCATAGAAGATGGTGCTAAGCTTTTCCTCAGACCTATTACAGACTTAGTCCTTCTTCTCTCCGAGGAAGACTACAAGAGCAAGTAGCGACATTCAAACATTGATATTTAGAAGCCAAGTTAATGGGTGTTATCTATAGATACCAGGCAGGGAGTGTTCTGTAGTGATGGCAAAATGAAGCTTTGAATGAAGCATCGAACCACTTGGACAATTGTGTCGGAAATAGGTTCATTTCTCGAAGCTTCAGTTACAGCGACCTCTCCTGGCGAAGTGCAAGGCTGCAGTGGGTTTAACGTATCTTTGCCTTGAAAAATATTCGATGCACACACACACTAAGACTGAATATCATGTTCTATTTGCAATTAAAGATTGATAATTGTGTGTATTGGGTTATTGAGAAGAGACTAGAGAGTGCTGGACATTTTTTGGGCAGAGACGGCCTTTTATCAGTTATTAAAGTATTAAAGTTGAAAAGCAATGATTAAAAGTTCATCCATTCCGGGCTTTGAACCAGCTGCGCGGAGGACATCGCAGCATTCAGGCCGCCGGCTCTATCCACTGGGCTATCTATTCCTCAAACAATTAAACTGTTTTTATATTACTCATAATTGTCTTTTTGTTCACAACTTCTCCACATTTCGAAGTGTTTCCCGAGCCAGAACGACCTATCTTTCTTCCTGGCTTGCTCTATAATGATCCAATTCAAATGCAATACCAACAACAACTCAACAGCAACAACGCAAACTACGACAACAACCCACACATTGCGCATTGTTTAGAGCGGTTATAAAGTGTTGAAGCGCTCAAATTCGAAACTGTTTCAACCTGTCAGCTGTCAGAATAGAGACGAGGCGGTGCATTGAATCGCGTGCATTGAATCGCGTGATTGGACCGCGAACCAGTCAAGTGATTCATTCAGGAAATGAAGCAGTTGCTGGTTCGGACGTCACATGTCACGTGATTTGAAGCAGTTGCTGCTTCTGACGTCATATGTCACGTGATTTGAAGCAAGCTTCGAATCACTGCTTCTATGGAAAAGGAAGTCCAGGGTTGAAGCTCCATTCGAAGCTTCAGTGTCAAACTGCCATCACTAGTGTTCTGTCCTCATCAGGACATTGTTGTTCATTTTTTGGATTTGTCTCCCCCTGCTGGCGGTAGTCGTAATGTATAAAATATGTACCATGTGACCTTGTGCATAAGGAAGCTGCATGTGAACAGGACAGCCACATGTTTATTTTTGGTGACCACAGTCTGCCCTAATCCTTGACGTTCCGTGCCTTTGGTCGCATTATTGGTATGTACAATTGATATAAACATAGTGTTCTTTCATTTCCAATTAATATGTTTATAGAGACTAGTTTCGAGATGATAGTTAATGTGTGTTGTAAACTCCTCTGTAGAACTACCGTTAGCTACAGCCATCATTTTGTGCTACAGCCACGTGTGTGTAGGTTCTTTGGTGTTGATTCAATGTATAATGTGTGTAAATATTCTTCCGCATATTTATGTACTTCTTGTATCGTGTTTATTTCCTAGTTTCACCCTTTCTTCATGATTAAAAGCGATTAAACGACATCTACGGTCTCTAGTCCTTGATGGTGGAAGGTGTTTAGCTGACAGTCAAAGTGCACAAGAGATACGTGCACGCAGGATGACACAATCATGGAGCTATATAAATCCAATTCCGGGTAACTCGGAGCACAATTGTACCTTTTACTATTTAAATTTATTTGTATTATATATTTTTGGGCTAGGAAAGTGACATTTCTGGGTGATTTTGTCAGTTTATGGAGCTTAGCCCACAAATCCTGGAGGTTCCAGGCCGAATTTGGCTGCTCATAGGCGGCCTGCCATGTGCACCCACCCGTGGAAAGAAGAAAAAAGTGAAGAAAACGGTTAATTATATCTTAAAATAATCAAAAATGAAGTTTTGAAAAATTGTAGAAAAAATGACTAAGCGCCAAATGAGAAGGGGCTCGAAAAAGCTCAACCCTTTGGCGCTTCGGGCCGTTTTTTCCCCTTCTCCGTGGAAAATATTCATCCATACATTTTGGACCACCGTCTGCACGAAATCGGAAACCCGGTTTTTGGGTGCACTGCAAAAAAAACGGCTGTCTGCAAACACGGAGGTGAAGTGTACCATGTACTCTGGGTCAGCCTTGTTTTGTGCCTCAAGACCCCCAGCCTAGTTCTCAAAAAAGTTGACTGACAAATTGTGACTCTGGAGGAATGTAAGGGGAGTTGACAGGGGACTCTACCCGCATTATGAGGCACTATTGTCGGATACTTTTTCTCATTTTCACCCCTTTGGCCTGGTTCTCAAACAACTTTACTCTTACCTCATTCACACCAACGGTGTTTCAGGGCCAGTTCGGAGCTGGAGCTTGAAAAGCACCGGGTTTTCCTGTTCACACCGCAGCGGAGCAGCCTCTTAGCTCCGGAATCCGGTTCGTTTCAAGCACCAAAAAATTGTCCGGCTAGAGCAAAAGCACCGCATACGTCACGCTTACGTCGAGGCGGGGGCAAGGGCCTACGGAATCGGAATCGTCGTTGAAGTTGATGATTACGATTGTAAAGCAGTTTTGAATGTAGCATGTAACGACTGTAAAGTTGGTAGTAAAGTCGTCCCATTTCTTCCATTTCTTTTCGACAGAGCAAAACCAAAACGAGTTGCGCTTCAACACAATCGGCCATTGTTGTTGTTGTCGGTGTGAGCTGTGAGGGGTTTCCGCACGGTTTGGCTTTATGAAGCAGGCACGCAAACGGTTACGTCATGACGCAAACGATGACGCAATGACGCAGCACCAGTCGGACTCTGGGCGGTGTGAAAAGAGCCGGAGCTAAACCGAAGAACCGGTTCTGAACCTGAAAAGCTCTATCACGGAGCTTGAACCGGAGTTGCGTTGGTGTGAATGAGGTATCTGACAACTTGTGGAGCTGGAGGAATGTAAGGGGAGTTGACAGGGGACTCTATACGCATTATGAGGCACTATTTTCGGATACTTTTTTTCATGTTCACCCCTTTTGCCTGGTTCTCAAAAAAGTTGACTGACAAATTGTGACTCTGCAGGAATGTAAGGGAGTTGACAGGGGACTCTACCCTCGTTATGAGGCACTATTTTCGGATACTTTTTTACATTTTCACCCCTTTTGCCTGGTTCTCAAAAAACTTTACTCTGACTATTGTGACTCTGGAGGAATGACAGGGGAGTTGACAGGGGACTCTGCCGGGCTCATGAGGCACTTTTTTCGGACACTTTTTTTTCATTTACCCCCCTTTTGCCTGGTTCTTTTTCTTTTTCTTTTTTTTCTGTTTTGGCCCGTTTCACCCGGTTCCTTCTACCGGGGGCACTGCCCGGTCCCGGGTGCCCCCCCACAGCCGGTGTCCAGCCGATTCCCCCCACTCATCCGTACATTAACGGATTTTGACAATTTTTGCTGCGTTCTTCTCGTCTCAACTCACTGATCGAAAGGCAAACGTGACCCGCCATCGGAGGGCCTCCTCCCCCGGCCCACGTGCCGGTGCTTGGCGGTCGGTTCCTCCGAACTGCGGGTTCGACTCTGATGGCCGGGAGGGTGTGCTGCGTGGGGGTAACCCTGCGTGTCTCTTACCTCCCGGGCCGACCGATATGAAGCGTGACCAAGACGAACCGTCTGACTTAGGGGTCCCACCACGGGTCCCGCAGCGGGGTGGAAGTTCCGGGCTGGAACCTCCCCACTTCGCCGCGGTGCGCCAGGCAAACATTTGTTTCTCTAACCCTCCACTGTTGCATAGCGGCCTTCATCGGCTGCGGTATTCAGCAATTGGCCTTGCCCCAGGCCCGGTTCCCCCGGGGACCGGTGCTCGGTGGCTTCACATGTTATAGGGTTGCACCTACTTCATCACGGGCTACCTGGTTGATCCTGCCAGTAACAACCATATGCTTGTCTGTAAAGGGGGAACTGCCTGGTCCTGCCCGGGTGTTCCTCTACGGCTAGTGTCCAGCCGTCAGCTGCGGTATCAGTAATTGGCCGTGCTCCCGAGGGAACTGGGACCGGTGCTCGGTGGCTACAATGGCTCGGTGGCTTCAATGGCCAGCTGGTTGGTCCTGCCAGTAACATAAATGGTTTCGTAAAAGTCGTAACATTCTGCCAGTAACATATGCTTGTCTCTAAGGGGGCAGATACGAACAGCAGAGTCAAACCCGCCATCGGAGGGCCTCCGCCGGCCCGGCCTCGTGCCGGTGCTCTGGCGGTCGGTTCCTCCGAACTGCGGGTTCGACTCTGCTCCTGGAGCGGACAAAGATAGGTGTATTTCCCTGAATGATGGCAATAAACAAAGGGTCATATTTTGCAGGACATGACGGAGCTCAGGAGTCTGCCCTTTGAAGCTCCTGGAGCGGACCAAGATAGGTGTATTTCCCTGAATGATGGCAATAAACAAAGGGTCATATTTTGCAGGACATGACGGAGCTCAGGAGTCTGCCCTTTGAAGCTCCTGGAGCGGACAAAGATAGGTGTATTTCCCTGAATGATGGCAATAAACAAAGAGTCATATTTCGCAGGACATGACGGAGCTCAGGAGTCTGCCCTTTGAAGCTCCTGGAGCGGACAAAGATAGCTGTATTTCCCTGGATGATGGAAATAAACCAAATGTGATGTTTTGCAGGACATTATGGAGCTCATCCTACATGGATTTGTGATGTTGTGCAGGACATTACGGAGCTCATTTTCCGACATGGATTTGCAAGGTTACCAGGGGCACTAAGGTCTTACCGGGATGTCCTTATGTGTTTAGTCAGAGTGAGAGTGCTTAAGTTTGGGTACACAGCTTTGCCAGGCGCACCCACCCGTGGAATGCACCAGGGGCATGAGAACATCCTCCACAGAAGGGGTGGTGGTGCCGTGAAGAAAGACGAATATGGATGCTGATGGGCGGACAGAAAAGCACCACAAAATCCACCCCCCTTTTAGGGTTACCAGGGGCACGAGATTCTGGCGGGTGTGAATATCTGGGATAGTCCGTGGAGGAGTGCTTAACTGCGGGTACCCGGGCACTCACGGTGTGCAAGGTTATGGAAGTGCCCATATTAGGGACATATGCTGGAGGTGTTTAGTCCGTCTTTTAGGGCTCTTGGAGCCGCCAAAGAGAGGTGCTTTTCCCGGTCTCTTTCCTGGAGGTATGAAATAACCTAAGTCAGTGGTTCCCAAAGTGGGGGGCGCGCCCCCCCTGGGGGGCGCAGAGGCATGACAGGGGGGGCGCGAGAGACCAGGAGGAAAATGGTTATTAAAAAAAAAATAAAAAAAAAAATAAAAAAAATCCTAATTTGAAAAATGATTGATTCGAAAAGAATATGATACAGTACAGTACTATTACGTCTGGGTCTCTGTGTTTCATTAAAGCTAGGCTCTGTGTGTGTGTGGAACGAGCCATTTTGTGTGCGTGCACGAGCGAGAGAGAGAGAGTGCACCGGTACCGGAGATCGTTGTTGTTAGCTTCTGGTGCTAGCGAGCTACGCTAACGGATATAAGGAGTTTTTTCAACAACAAAGTGGAGGAGAGTCCTCTCCTGTCAGACTGAGAGGCTCAGTGAGCTAAAGGACTCTCTCCTGTCAGACTGAGAGGCTCAGTGAGCTAAAGGACTCTCTCCTGTCAGACTGAGAGGCTCAGTGAGCTAAAGGACTCTCTCCTGTCAGACTGAGAGGCTCAGTGAACTAAAGGACTCTCTCCTGTCAGACTGAGAGGCTCAGTGAGCTAAAGGGCTCTCTCCTGTCAGACTGAGAGGCTCAGTGAACTAAAGGACTCTCTCCTGTCAGACTGAGAGGCTCAGTGAGCTAAAGGACTCTCTCCTGTCAGACTGAGAGGCTCAGTGAACTAAAGGACTCTCTCAGTGTTTAGATAGTTAACTTTAGTCTAAGTTATCTCAGTGGGTCTCAAACGGTTTGGTCACCATTAATGTACACAATTATTTCCGAGGCACACGTTTATATGATCATTATAGTTATACAAAAATAAGAGAATAAATGAAAAACAGGTATGAAATACTATATGACAGTAAAAAAAGAATAAAGTTTAAAAGGGGGATTTGTAAAATATCCATAAAGAAAAAGTAAATCTGTTTACAGTTCTGTTTCATATGGGTGTTGAGATGTATCCATAGATCTCTTCATTTTGCTCTCAAAGTGCACCAGATTGAGGCTTTTAACTTCAATATTTAAAAATAAATCTTCCCGGGGGAGCTTGCCCCCGGACCCCCCTATGTGAGGTCCACACACCACCTATAAAAATAGCACTTTACCCCTGCTTACACCTATATGCCGTGAGCTGATTATCGAGTCTTCATTGTAACAGTACATACACTGTGTATTTGCGTGGGGATTGTTGCAGTAGAAAATTCCACTGTAGCGACCGGTACATTAATGGGAAACCCTACATGTTTGAGCACCCTCTATGAAACGTCAAGCTACCCCACAGCACCCCAAAATAAATCTCTGGCGCCGCCACTGAGCCTGACTATTTGTGTTGGGGGGGCCCGACTTTTTCTTTTCTCCAAAGGGGGGGCCTGGCAGAAAAAGTTTGAGAACCACTGACCTAAGTGAACATGTTAGGGAGAGATGCTGGAGGTCTTAAGTCCGTCCTGTGAGCGGCCAAATTGGCCAATTGGCCATGATAAGATGCATCAACACCTGTGTTAACAGAATCACCACATGTGGTGAGTGGCCAGACTAGAGTCAAGCTTTCTGGGTTCACTCTAGTTCACTCTATTTACACCACTTTTCCCGACGTTTCAAACACTTATTCCTGCCTTAAAAAGTCAGGTGCTGCACAGCCTGCTCTCTGGGTACACTCTGCCTCTATTTACACCACTTTCCCCCGCCTTTCAAACCCTTTTCCTGGGTTGAAAAGTGCTGTGATGCCGGCTTATTTTAGGTGCACTCTGGGGCAGAGATAAGGGTAAAATTAGGTCTGTCACTTTGGGTAACCGCTAGTGATGGCAGTTTGACACTGAAGCTTCGAACGGAGCTTCAACCCTGGACTTCCTTTTCCATAGAAGCAGTGATTCGAAGCTTGCTTCAAATCACGTGACATATGACGTCAGAAGCAGCAACTGCTTCAAATCACGTGACATGTGACGTCCGAACCAGCAACTGCTTCATTTCCTGAATGAATCAACTCACTGGTTCGCGGTCCAATCACGCGATTCAATGCACTGCCTCGTCTCTATTCTGACAGGTGACAGGTTGAAACAGTTTCCAATTTGAGCGCTTCAACACTTTATAACCGCTCTAAACAATGCGCAATGTGTGGGTTGTTGTCGTAGTTTGCGTTGTTGCTGTTGAGTTGTTGTTGGTATTGCATTTGAATTGGATCATTATAGAGCAAGCCAGGAAGAAAGATAGGTCGTTCTGGCTCGGGAAACACTTCAAAATGTGGAGAAGTTGTGAACAAAAAGACAAAAAGTGATATAAAAACAGATCATTTGTTTAAGGAACAGATAGCCCAGTGGATAGAGCCGGCGGCCCGAAAGCTGCGATGTCCTCCGCGCAGCTGGTTCAAAGCTCGGAATGGATGAACTTTTAATCATTGCTTTTCAACTTTAATACTTTAATAACTGATAAAAGGCCGTCTCCGCCCAAAAAAATGTCCAGCACTCTCTAGTCTCTTCTCAAATAACCCAATACACACAATTATCAATCTTTAATTGCAAATAGAACATGATATTCAGTCTTAGTGTGTGTGTGCATCGAATATTTTTCAAGGCAAAGATACGTTAAACCCACTGCAGCCTTGCACTTCGCCAGGAGAGGTCGCTGTAACTGAAGCTTCGAGAAATTAACCTATTTCCGACACAATTGGCCAAGTGGTTCGATGCTTCATTCAAAGCTTCATTTTGCCATCACTAGTAACCAGGGCCGGCCCTAGACATTTTGGTGCCCTAGGCGAGATTATGATTTGGTGCCCCCCCCCGCCCCGCCAAGAAATACATAATAGAATATATAAAGAATAAATGAAAAATCTCTACAAAAGACCAATACACTACAAAAACTGAAACGTATTGACATGTTGGTTATATACAAAAAGAAGGTTTCAAATGTATTCAGTATTGTATGAACATATTAGGGGTGGACGTCACATCCTCTAGGGGGGTCCGGGGGTTTGCCCCCCCGGAAAGATTTTTTTTAACATTTTAAAGTAAAATGCTTCAATCTGGTGCACTTTGAGCAGAATTACTAGAGACTAGATCTAGGGCAGGGGTCGGCAACCCGAGGCTCTCGAGCCGCATGCGGCTCTTTAAGCCCTCTGCTCTGGCTCCCTTGAGCTTAGACAAAAATAAGAAGAAAATAAAAGTATTTGTAGGACTATTTATATGTTGCTGCACGGTTGAAATTGTTTCGTATCTTGTATTTTGAGGTGATACTGTGAAACATAAATAAAAAACAAAACGGTTTTAATTAAATCAACTAAAAGATGCGTCACATCCTTCTACGGTCCCGCGCCAGCGCCTTTTCTTGCAGGCGAATAACCTGACCCCCGGCTCGATGAGCGAACTATGGATAAATCAAAGAAAATAAAAGTATCGGAGGAACACAGGGGTTTTAATTCTGCGTGGTTAGAGTTATATGCTTTCACAGCAAACGATTCGAGTTGTCAAAGGTGCCAGCTGACGATCTTCAGTCATAATTCAATCAGTTAAAGGTGGGGTATGTACTTTTGGAGAAACCAGCTCGAGTGTGCTAGAATTTGAAAATACACAACCGGAACATCCTTACAGAGCCCCTCCTCCAACACACACGAACGCGCACATGACCAATGAGGGCACGAGATAAGTTTGTGCACAGATGTAAGGCTGACAGGCAGGTAGGCCATCCAGTCATTTTAGCTTGGCCGGCTCAGATGATTGGTCGTGCTTTTTACAGCGCTACGGCTTCCACAGATGAATGTTTTTATGTATTTATTGTCAAAGCATTTAATATATTCATTGCTATCGGGATTTTAAGAGCATTCCATGGAATATAACAAAAAAGTGTTTCTGAAATAAATGACATACCCCACCTTTAACTCTTTTTAGGGTGCAGCTATATGTTTTATTTATTTCAAAGTGGATCAATTTTAATTGTATTTATTTTCTTCAAATTTGCAGAGGACTCCCCAAGTGCTGTATTTAATTTATTTTAAAGTAGGCCTGTGTATTTATTTTTGAATTCTCCTTATAAGAGTTATTTGTTTATTATCAGAGGTAAACAGTTTTATATAATGTAATAAATAATAAATGCAAAAAAACTGTAGTTTTTGTCTATGATGTAACAATATATACAACTTTATAAGCAATCAAGCTACAAATATGTTTTGCGGCTCCAGACAAAAAAAAGTGTTGGAAAGGGGGGCAAAATGGCTCTTTTGGTCAAAAAGGTTGCAGACCCCTGATCTAGGGGTACAACTCTAAACACCCATATGAAAAAGATCGGTTTACATTTTAATAACCAATTAAGTATGTGAACATAACCAATAACCCATAGCGAATAACAAATAAATGTAACTTTTTTTATTTTTGTTGTTCATTCACATCTTATTTTACCTAGTTAACATTTATTTATTCATGCGTATTTTTTAATATCTCCAGTTTTAAAGGATATTTTTGGTTACTGTCCTGGAATGATTTCAAACCTGTTTATCCCAATAATTATAAAGGAGTGCCTTGGAAATATTTGTTTACATAATTTGTGACCAAACCGTTTGAGACCCACTGAGATAACTTAGACTAAAGCGAACTATCTAAACACTCCGAGTCCTTTACCTCACTGAGCTGTAGTTATCAGCCTCAATCCAACAACAATCCGCGGTACCGATGCGCGCCCTCTCTCTCGCTCTCTTGCTCGCTCGGAGGCTCGCTCGCACTTTGGCTGTGAGCTGCGGGCGCCAGATAAGTCAACATCCCCCCCTTTCATCCCTTACAGTGCACATCGTACAGGGCAAATGCAAAATGTTGCCGGCCCGGGGTGCAAAGGGTGTTTTTGGTGTTTATACAATTATTGATGTAAATGTATTACATCAAGGGCAGAACATTTGGCAGAATAAAAACTTTAAAAAAATAAATTTTAATATTATTATTTTTTTTTTTTATTCTTTCTCCCAGCGCAGCGCCCCTCCAGATCTGGCGCCCTAGGCGACCGCCTAGTTTGCCAGTGCCAAGGGCCGGCCCTGCTAGTAACCGCACCACTAATGTACATCTCCCGAGAGTGGACGTCCATTATTTGTAAGGCCTCTAATAGGAGTAGGGCTGTGCATCTTCACTGGTCTCACGAGTCGATTACGATTATCCTGTCAACGATTCGATTCGATATCCCGATGCATCACGATTCATACCAATGCGTTGCATCCTCAATTTTCTATATTACTGCACATGGCTTCTTTTTCATCAATGAATACATGCAGTAACTACATATGAACTCTCTTTTTATTATTTAGAAAGTGCTTCAGAAATCAATAACATAAATGTCTTGACATTAAATTATAAACCAAAGTAAACCAATTGTATAGCTCTAGCATCCCTATATCTGTGAGTGAAGTTATTCCATCCTCAAAAACTAATGCTTCTGCAGTCTAGCTGCAGCTTCTAGCAACGGTCTTCTGTTAAAAAAAGGACACTGAATGTCCTGAATGTGGCATCACTAACATGACTTGAGTCTGAACACAGCAGACAACAGGAGTATTTACAACAGCATATAAAAACTAAAATACTGCATGTGGGTGCACACTTACATTCTCTGTCTTACTGTTACATAAATCCCATGATTGTAGGAGATTAAGTTAGCTTCATCATATCTCAATCAGTGATTAAGTGAATAATAAAGTTTCTATCGGGTCACTATCAGCCTGTCACTCATTATTTTCAGGGAGGGGGCGGGGTTTGGAGGAACAGAGGAGACGGTGATCGCGGAAGCTTTCCTCCTGCCTTCACAAACGTATATATCGTCTGAAAATAGCAAGAGGACATTCACACTGCAATCCAAGACTTAATTAAATCCACCAAAAGACCTGACATGATTGTAACGCGAGTATTTTTTTAAAACATATTTATTTATTTAATCGTTTATTTCGCAGGGACAATGCACTGTAATGAACACTTAAAACATTAAAATGTGTCAAGCGTAACAGTGCCAGATTTAGCTTTCAGCTCATTTCCATCCGCAGTCCCTCACATAAAAACATTTAAGAAATTTACATTTTACAAACATTGTAAAAACAAAATACATGTTATGGAAAAACTGCAAAAGAACAAGAGCAGCATACACAAGTATTTATGACATGGTAGTACAATATAGCAGCAACGACATGTAAAGTGCAAGAGATGATACAAGAGCTACCTAAAGTGCAAGAGGAGATACAAGAGATGCATAAAGTGCAAGAGGAGATACAAGAGCTACCTAAAGTGCAAGAGATGATACAAGAGCTACCTAAAGTGCAAGAGGAGATACCCCTGTGTTAAAGTGCAAGAGGAGTTACCCCTGTATTAAAGTGCATTTAGCGGTGATTGCACGTCTGTTTGTTTCTCATCCATTCTTTGAGTTGACCTTTAAAGCTATTGAGAGTGGGACAATCCCGTATCTCAGTTGGGAGGCTATTCCACAATGAGCTGCCTTTAACGGAGAGGACATTTTGTCCAAAAGTAGTCCGTCTACGGTGGACTTCACAGTCTCCTCTGGTTTCTGACCTAGGGCAGCGTCCAGTGTGTTTTTTGTGGATGAATTCCCCTAAGGGAGGGGGGGCCAGTCCATGTAAACATTTATAAAAAAAACACATACTTTTAAAAGACTTAAAATTGTCAAAACTTAAGAAATGGTGTTTATCTAGGATAGTACAGTGGTGGTATGAATAAGGCTTTCTGTCAAACACCTTGATAGCTCTCTTGTACAGCTGTTCTATTGGTTTCAGGTTTGTGGCTCAAGCAAACGACCAGTTTGTCAGACAGTATTTAATGTGGGATAGAATCATACAGTGGAGGTATGACTTTGCAGCATTGACAGTTAAGAAAGGTCTAATTTGTTTAAAATGTTGCAAGTTGAATTTAATGGTATTGGATACTTTCTTAATATATTTCATAAAAGTCAAGTTCGAGTCCATCATGACTCCAAGATACTTGAAGTGGGAGACTAGTTCGGTTTCTGCTCCGTTTAAAAACACGTTGGATCCTTCGATTTTGACTGGTCGTTTACTGAACATCATGCATACTGTTTTTTTTGCATTTAACTGTAAGCAAATGTTGTTCAGCCAGTGTTGAACCTTGTCCAAAACATTAGAGAGACAGGATGAGATCATTTCAGTGTTTTTCCCATGTACAAAGATGACCGCATCATCGGCATACATTTGCACATTCAACTCAGGACATACATTAGGCAAGTCATTAATGTACAGACAAAACAGTAATGGTCCAAGAATGGAACCCCAACAGGGTTCACAAGGTAGGGGGATTTGGCACCGTTGATCAAAACACACTGAAAAATTGAAATGAGTCAGCTTTGTAAGGAGCACTTGGTGGTCAACAGTGTCAAAAGCCTTCCTGAGATCAAGGAAGACAGCACCTACATATGGGCTCGTGTCCAACATACATTTAACCTTTTCCACAAAGACACAGTTAGCTGTCTCAGTGGAGTGGTGAGCACGGAAACCAAACTGCATTGGGTGGAGTGGAGCGAAACCTTTGTCTAAATGTTTGGTGATTAGTTTTGACACCCATTTCTCAGCTATCTTGGAGACACAGGGGAGGATGCTGATGGGTCTATAATTGGACACCATTGCCTTATCCCCAGATTTAAAGATCGGTGTCACCGTGGCCACCTTCCAGGATGATGGAACTTCCCTCGTGCTGATAGATTGATTCCCTAGCATAGTAATTGGTTGTATTAGACCGTCGATATGTGTTTTTATAAAGTTGGTGTCTAAATCATCTGCATCCCTAGCCTTAGAACCTCTTAACCCTAAGATTATATTTTTTTACCTCTGTGATTTCCTCCAGGTCAAAAACGGGGTGTGTATCCACAGTCGGGCTAGGTGAGACCTCAGATGGCGGGAAGAGCTTTGTAATGTCCAGAGCTCATTGAGAGAGCTGGCCAACACTGCAGGGTCTTTTATCAGGGCATCATTGATTTTTAATTCTAGAACATTATTTTCCTGTTTGGTTTGTTTACCTAATAGTTTATTTAAGATTTGCCAAACTTTTTTACCGTTACCTTTCGCACCTTCAATTATATTGATGAAAAAGTTTGCTTTGGCCTGTCTTATTGTTTGTGTTACTTTGTTTACGAGCATGAGTGAATTTCTGTCTATCAGTGGATAGTCCGGATTTCAAGCTCTGCTTATAGTTGGTCTCTAGATTTCATTAAATCCCTGCAGTGTAGATTCAGCCAGGGAAGATGATGTTCCTTCCTGTCCCTAAGGCACCCTCTCCTTGAGAAGGAAGACATTGTATCATTAGATATAAACAGATCACTGTTTTCACCAATATCTTCAGAGGACAGAGTGTCCCCCCAATCAATCATTTTCACTGCATCCATAAAACGTTGTTGCAGATTTTTGGGGAGGAAGCGAGAACCGAAGGCAGGGGTTTTAGGTGTGGCCATGAACCTTTTTTTTGTGAGTTTCCTGGCAAAAAGAACAAGATTATGGTCAGAAAGACCAGTCAGGAAGTTGTAGGTTTTAACTATTCTGTCAGCTTTGTTTGTAAACAATAAATCTATAGGCGCATTCACACCGCAGTACTTTTCCCACAAAGGTTCATGAGAACTTAGTTCATGAAAACTCTTTAGTTCTCATGGACTAAGTACAGATCGCGTTCACACCGGAATAAGTCCCTGGGGGAGGATTAGGCAAATGAAGCCGCTGACGTCACTTCTTCTTCTTCTGCTTTGGGTTTACTGGCAGGCCGCAAACAACTTCACGGCGTATACTGCCACCCGAAGTCCCCGGCCGGAAGTCCCCGGAGTTGGGGACTGGCTTCAGTAGAAGCTGCTGGGACTCCCAGCAGCTTCTACTGAAGCCTTCCGAGTAAATCGCCCGAACGCCGACACCTCATCACTCCACCATGTTACGTTATTATGAGAGTGCTCTCATACTTGTTTGATTCTGAAATTGTATATATGTATATATATATATATATATATATATATAAATATGTGTGTATATGTCCGCATCTGTAACCTGTTATTGTCTCATTATACCGCACTGTCAATGAATTAAAAGTAAATATATAAGTGGTCATGAACACAGTTCTGTCCATCAGACAGAGGGCTGCTGTGCCTCCTGTCATCATTAACGGACGTCTCTTTAAAATGACCGCTCAGAGGAGAGGATTTCTCATTTCTCTAAACGCCTGCTGCTTCCCCTCCTCTCTGCTCGGTTCCCCTCTTCGACTCCTCCGCTTGCATCTCCTGTGGGCAGGACTAAGACACGAGGATAGGAGTCGAGGAGGGGAAATTAGAGAAATGGGAAACCTTCCTGGTCTTCATTATATGTTCGGCTGTAATTATTTTTACTATAATGTTAATCATGTTATATATTAGTTTATTATTTTCTTTATAGTTTGCTTTGTATTCTCAGCACCTTGGTCAATGTTTAAATGTGTTATACAGATAAAGTTTCACGTGACAGAGCTTATTATAATAAAAAACAGTGAGTGTATGGTTTGGGAAGTGTTTTTATTTTAAAACCATGTTCCTGTTTATGTGTAAGCAGAGCATCTCCTACAGTCACACACAGCGTACGTGCTGAGCTTTCATCAAAACACACTTTCCTCTTGTCCAGACCTCCAGATGAGCAGCCTGACAGAGGATTGATCAGCTGACAGGATATCAGAGATCCTTTCAGAACATTCAAGTCTTTATATTGTGTCTTCAGCAGAGAAACAGGAAGTGGGCGGGGCTGGGGGTTGGTGTGGATGAATGGGGGGGTGAGCCTCCCCTCCTCACATGTTGGTGCTCATCCTGGTCTGGCTGTTGGCAGGTGTCAATTCTCCCTGGCTGCCTTCTCTGGGGGGGGACTGAGGAGGAGACACAACACCAGTTAAGTTAGCATGCTCTCCGTTTAATGTCCCAGAGTTTTATCTAAAATAATCAATAAATATTACGGTGAGGATCAGCTGCCTGTCTTTCTTCATCTGTCTCTCATGAGAGTGCAATACTGAATTACAGCAGTACACTGATGTAGCTGTGTAAGGAGGAACTTGATGGGATGATAACCCCACTCCTACGCCAGAGCTGACCGTCAGGATACAACAGCATGCATTCATTTTTTAGGATAAGCCACTTCCATCCATTACATCATAGTCAAAAATGCAACCTACATATTGTGATATAACTGTAACTTATAAAATGAAGTTGCAAAACATCAAGCAGCCAATCATTTGCCTACATGAGTTTGCTTAAGTTAGCTAGCTATGCTAATGTTGTTAGCAAACTAACCTTAGCTAAAATAATCACATTAAGCTTTTTGCATTGTCATCCCCGTTCGTGTGTTAACATTAACGTAGACGTTATGTAGAGATGTTTGTACCTTGACGTGGATCTGGTTGCGGAGCACGGCCGCTCGGAGGATCATGGCTTTGGCTCGTCTCTGGAACTCTTTGCCCATGTGGATCGACTTCTCAAAGGTGGTGCTCCTCTGGTCCACATCCCTCGCATACAGGATCTATCAGACAGTACCAGTCAGTGATGTTTCATATGGAAAATGACTAACTGGTTAACATATAATTGTATAAGTGTGTCACCTTGCTGTGGGAGTCGATGCGTGCGTTGATGAGCCCCTCCAGTATGAGCTGAGTGAGCTCGTCCTCCAGAGCGGCTACTGTGGTGTTGAAGGCCTGCGCCATCTTAGTCATGTCAGCTGACACGTAGGGGCTGAAATACTGAACAAACATAACTGTCACATGTCTGTCATTATACTATTAGATGGTACTTGTTCTTATTTGTATTTGATTTAGCTGAACAGAGCTTTTGAAGCTGTCAGTGTCTTGTTTTCTGTGTAAGCTTAAAACAAACTTTGATTGCACCCTGGTTTCATTCGCATCTAGCCTTTATTATATTTATACAGTATGCAGGGATGCAAACTCATCAGGTATGAAAAAGGTGACAAGGATCCGAGCCCCCGACCCCACGGAATATCGGCTTTAAAATGAGGAATAACAGAGGATTTTAGCAGCCAGAACAACTAAAGCAGCAGTGTTAATAATAACAGAAACGCCAAAGAGTCACATCTAATAGAAATATATAAAAGCGTTATTTTAATTGTGGAGCAGTCCGTTTATAATTTTGGCAGCACTGTTGATCATTTTGAAAATGTATTTTCATGCCTCTGTTCAAGGCTTAGTCTTTCTATCTTTATAGCCACTGGTGTAAAGTAACTAAGTTCATAAACTCAAGTACTATACTTAGGTACAATTCTGAGATACTTGTACTTCATTTAAGTATTTCAATGTTTTGCTACTTTGTTCTTCTACTCCTCTACAATTCAGAGGTAAAAGGTATTTAATCCCATTTTGAATACAGGATTGTTCCTACACTCTGGTACTTCTACTTTTACTCTAGTACAGGGGTATTCAACTAAAATTCAACGAGGTCCAGTTAGAGAAAATCTCCACATGCAAAGGTCCGGAAAGTCAAAATGTCTACGTTGCTTTATGAATTAGTGTGATATATATTGAAGTAGCTGCAGCTTTATCAACGTCTGCATGTCATCATCAACTGACTGCCAATCAAATAAAGAAAGTGCAATTCATAAACAACAATATTTATTGTCAATTAACATTGAACTACACAGATATACAGTAAATACTGTGGATATGTGTAATGTTCCTCTCGGGCTGCATTTAAAAATAAAATAGGAGAAAATAAATAAAATAGCTTTTGAAAATATGTGCATCTTAAAAGTGCTTAATTTTAGATAAATAAAATAAAGTGTAGGAGCAGCTTGAGTTTCCCTTTTTCTTTGTTAACCGTTTCACATCATGACCTAACAGTTTCAGCCGATTATAGAACAATATCAGTCTTTACACATCATAACAATTGAGCAGTTTTAAAGTTTCTCTTTCTGTCCCTCTTATATTGCAGTCCCTCACTCACTTTTTTGTATTCAGTGCGAGAATTGAGCTCGAGCTTGTCCGGCCAGTTTAAATCTGGGCTGAAATGGTGTCAGGGCCATTCTCATACACACATGCAGGTGCTCATTGGTTAGCCTCGGTTAGCCTGCCCTGGAACGATGTTTAGTTTTAATTTTGATCCTGGTGGACTGATCATATTGAGCTCTGAGACTGCTTATTTTTTGTGACCTCAGTTCTGACTTGAGAGGGAATGTTTGGTCAAACACTTTGTGTTTTGTCTCATAGTGGCGTTTTGGCACTTTTAATGAGCGCCACGGTCTCTGAACAAATGAGACACACTGGTTCTGTGCTCCCAGTGGGCAGGATGAACATGAATGAGTCCGTCCACTCAGGGTTAAAAGCTCTGTTCTCACTGTCCACTTTCCTCTTCTTGGAGAGCGCCATGTGTAATTATTTGTCTCTCCCTGTCTGCCGCTAACACGCATGTTCACTCTCCTCTCCGCTTCTCTCCCTGTATCGCTAATTATTCTCTTCACTCACTTTCCTCTCCTCTCTTCTTCTGTGTTTCTCTCCCTGTATCGCTCACTCGTCTCTTTCGCCCCCTGTCGGCAGCGGTTAAAATAGAATCGCCCCGTCAAAATTGAAATCCCCTATTAATGTATTGATTATAGGTCCGGGTCCGTATAGGTCGGCGTCTGGGTCCGGATCCGGACCGCGGTCCGTCTGTTGCCGACCCCTGCTCAAGTACAAGACCTGAGTACTTCTACTTTTACTCAAGTACAAGATCTGAGTACTTCTTCTTTTACTCTAGTACAAGATCTGAGTGCTTCTACTTTTACTCAAGTACAAGATCTGAGTACTTCTACTTTTTCTCTATTACAAGATCTGAGTACTTCTACTTTTTCTCTAGTACAATATCTATACTTATACCACCTCTGTTTATAGCCTATGAAAAAAAACTATTAGAAAACGAAGGCTAAAGCTAACGTTAGCAGATAGTGACAATGTATGCTAGCTAGCTAGCTAGCTCAATGATTCCTTAAATCATATTGCGACAGAAAACCTTTTTTCAGTTCACATCACGCTCTGCCGCTCCGACAGGGAGCTCTGCTCTGAACACCTGAACGGCCCGTTCTAACAGCTGTTCACCAGCGGTCCAGTCTGTGCCACAGTGACTCCGGACCACACAGTTAATATTAACGAACGCACCCGTAGGTAATGTAGCTGCTGAAGCTAGACCCTCATCGCGGAGCAGCAGAGCCTTATTATACATCCATGAGCAGAGCCGACAGGCAGGGAGACTCGAGCACACAGCTCGCGCTTCATTATAATATATAAAAAAAGAACACCATGCGTGTCATGGCACATAACAGCTCGCGGCCGCAGATTACTCCGGGTCCCAGACCCCCCCCATACCCCAAAAATATTTTTATTGCAGATCTACATGAATCACACAAACGACCTATTTTGGATTCAAACCGGCGAATTTCGCCGAAAGGTGACAAGTTTGCATCCTGAGTATGTTTTATATACAATTTATTTTAGGTTTGTTAAGTACTTTTATTGGTTCGTTTCGTTTTTATCTATTCTTTGCTGGCTGTGGGTCAAAGTTGGCCAAAATCTAAGATTATTGAAAAACGTACACAGGGAAAAAGCATATATTGACAATAAGGAGGTTTCTGAGCAGTTCCCGGATCATACACCCCCCTGCAACGTAGTTGAGTGTTTCAGCACCCTGGAGAGCTCCAGACACTGAACTAACAGTGAGGGGACACAATGATGTGACATTCAAATGTGGAACATTATGACATTGTGACTTTCCTTTTTGTTTGGTGTATATATTGTGAGGAAGGTCACAGTACACTCATCACTCCACACAGATCTAGTATTTATTTTTATTTTTATAAATACTTTTCTTCTCAGCAAAGTGATACAAATGTATTTTTTCCTGATGTTGAAAAGCATGTCTCACCTGAATAAGGGCCCTGTTCCTGATCTGGCTGTACAGTGTCTTGACATGTGGGGCCAGGTACATGTCCAAAAGGAGGTTATCCTGGGGGGGGGTGGACACACACACACACACACACACACACCAAAGTCACTCAACCCAACACATCAACTAAAAAATCATCACAATTATTACATCATCACCGCTTCACTGTGTGACGCCTCAGCTTAGTTTCCTGCTCACCTTCATTTCGTCCAGCAGCTTGAGACAGGATGCGTACTTGGACTCATAGAACTTGAAGATGATGTCCCGGATCTGAGGTTCCAACTCTAGAAATAACTTAAAGGAGCTGAGGACGAGCAAAATATTAGATTAGATTTATTTTAATAAAATGTACCAAGACATTTTTAGTTATGGTTAATAAAACACCACCTACCTGCTGGAGATGACGTTACGCTGGAGCTCTTGTCTGTCAAATGTGGCCAAAGCACACATGCCTCCGTACACAGCTACATTACTGGGGGACAGGAGCTGCAGGAACACACACACAATTTACAGTTTAGGGTTTTGATGTAGATATCGTAATAGTGATTTTAACCTACAGCCGTGGATGGTGTGAGGCAGCAGTCCAAGTAAGAAGAATCAAAATACTATTTGACCCTAAGCTATGTTCTACCCTGCTGTGACTCAGTCAAGCTGTTGGAGCTAGCATGGGGCCCAGAGCTACTTACTGGAAGAAACAAACACGCATTTCAAAAAGAAGAAGACAGAAGTGTCTTTAATATGAAGTAAAAGGAAGTATCCAGAATGTCGAACTGAGTTATTAGCAAAACCAGGTTAAATAACAAGACGGGAGCTGAAGTCTACAGATCACTGTGAAATTATATTAGCAGCAACAGCGTTCCTGTAAAGCAGGGTAGATCTCCATTCACTGTTCAATCATCAAAAGTTCTCCTTTTTATTGAACATCTTTCTGCAAAGCTTTTGTCAAAAAAGTTCTACATTTGGTATTAGGATCATTAACATAGCAGCAATCAACTATATGCCAGTTAAGAAATATCTGAGTAATGTCTGCTTATGCAGATGATGGATGAAGGAACCCTTCTGCACATGCATGTTAGTGGATCATATCCATCATTTGGACTTTAGAGACTGCTGAAGCATGACATCAGCTTCTGTTGGCCTTCGGAAGGTGTTATTGCAGAGAACACTGGATATTTTGGATCCAATGGATGAAGTTGCTTTAGTGGATCTAGTGGAGAGTTCATTGGCTTACATCACTCACCTCAGGACAGTCACAGTGGTCAAAGGAAGCCTGCAGGAAGCACTTGGCAGCTGGTTTATATTTTCGAGAGGCCAACTCTGCCAGTCCTTGAAACAATAAACAAGGTTAGATAACTACTGTAGAGCGGTGCAGGACCTCCCTGTTCCCTTGTCCTGAAGACAAAAGCCTGTTGAACCTGTTTTTGTTAGATGCCGCAAGCTGAAGAGATTTTGAAGTTTTGTTTTACAACATAAAATAAATCAGTAAATATCTCTGGTGAATGTCTGAAAATTCTACATGTCATAAAAACAGTGGTGGCAAACAAGTGACTACATGATGTAGTTACAGTATGTAGTTCCTTTACATACTAATGTTAGCATTTTACTTCTGGCGATTCATTTGCGCTTCAAAAATTAGGAAGCACGGCTCTGCTTTCTGCCAGAGTCAGAACTAAACATGGAGAAGCAGAGTTCAGTTATTATGCTCCAAACATCTGGAACAAACTACCAGAATCCTGCAGGTCTGCTGCAACTCTGACTACTTTTAAATCCAGGCTGAAGACATTTATTGGACTACTCATATATTACACTGCAACTTTTATTCATGTATTTTAGCTGTATCATTCTATACTAGCTTGTTTTATGTATATTTGATTATGTTTGCTTTTTAATGACTGTTTTTAAATGCCAATTGTGTTTCCGCTGCACTATTTCTAAATGCTCTTAATCTATTTCATTTTTGTAAAGCACTTTGAATTGCCTCGTGTTGAAAGGTGCAGTATAAATAAACTTGCCTTTCTGAATAAAATGTGTAAGTATCATAAACATGGTTTTGCCCAAATTAGTATTTTCTGCAATATTCTAAAATCTAATGGAAACATCTCATTGATTCTATTCCAGGGAGCCCTTGTGATGCTAACTCTTGGGTTGTCCTAGAAAAATATGACATCACTCGACCCCTCTATATCCTCTGAAACAACTACTTACTAAGATTGTACAATGCTGTCTTACCTGCAGCACACTTTAATTTGGTGAGGACCGCTTGATTTTGGCTATCTCGCTCTCCTCTTTGCTAAAAGAAACAGAGACAGATAAAAACAGGTGACATCACAGTGAGGAACTTTGGGTAACAAAGAAGGGCTTGCTGTTTCTCAAAATGAATGTTTGTGTGAGTTTCACATTAAACACTGTCCCGGAATGTGCTGTGTGAGGGCTCACCTCTGCTATCTCTGGCGTGGATTCTGCTTTGTTGACGTAGCTCAGAACATGAGACCAGTTCTGGAGGTAGACACTAACCTGTGGGCAGCGAGGACAGGGTTTAGTCCATCTTTGTTTCTGTAGTCTAATTGTTGAAACTGCTCCAATACCCCTTTCCCACCAAACCCGTTCCAGTTCTAGCTCCGTGTTAGGGCTCTTCTGGTTTCAAACCGGTTCTCCTTTTTGGCACCAGTTCTGTTTCCACCGCCCAGAGCCCGACTGGAGCGACGTTATGACATCATTGTTTCTGATTTTCAGCACATCCGCTCTCAACAACAATGGCGGACTGTCGGGCCGATACTTATTTTGCTTTAAATTTAGAAGCCAGATTAAATTAAAGAACGACTTCTCCAATGTTATACTCTTTCCCAGAGTGCAGTGCTTCATTGTTTACCAATGTGGTTCATACCGCTGGAGTGATACGCTGTTCGTCCACCAGTGTTCAGCCGGTGACTGACGGCAGCGGCCGCTGGAAAGCAGTAACTCCATAAGTGGATGTGTTTCGGTCTGAATGGACACTGTTTGGCATCACAACGGCGTTAATACAGTTTCTCTGGTATTGGATGTGTGATGTTAGCATAGCAACTGAAGCTCATCTGACTATCTTGACTGCTTGTTGCCATCATATTGTTGTAAAAAGCGTTTTCTACAGGCATATTTTTCCTTATGATATTACTGATGATATTCTGACATGGCAACCTGTGTAGCCCATGTATTGATTTGGTTCTTGACGAGCAAACAAGTGGTGCCAACTATGAACCGGTTTTCGGGGCCAAGAGCCGGCCCCCCGCTGTGGTGGAAACAGGAAGAACTGATTCTTAATCAGGCACTAGCTCTGAACTGGAACCGCTTTCGTGGGAAAGGGGTACTAGTGGTTTCCACCCCACACTGCTTTCTTGTTATGTGGCAGAAAGCATTAAAACTTGAACCTGAAACCCAGGTTTAGCATGCTTAATACTCCACAAAACGGCAGTACATAGAGACAAGGGTACAGAATATATTCATATTGAACCAGTGAAGTATCTCAAGCATCAATAACTGAGAATACTGGCTATTACCATACTGCCATATGATGTGTATGCATGTACCTTGATGACATTTAGACACATGTTAATGACGTGCTTGGCACTGGTGCAGTAGTCTCTGGCTCTGGAGTAGCACTTCAGGGCATTACTGAGGTCTCCACAGTCCAGGTAATGATCCCCCAGGTCATCATGGCCTCTCCTGTGTGTGTGTGTGTGTGTGTGTGTGTGTGTGTGTGTGTGTGTGTGTGTGTGTGTGTGTGAGAGAGATAACAGAAGCCAGGTTAGATGCAGATATAGGTGGGAGATTAAGGGAAAAAGACCAAGAGGAATAAGAATAAGTGTATCTAAGCTTTTTGATATGACCATACTAGAAAAACTGGTAAGAATATTGATAGGGCTACATTATTCATTTTTAATTAAAAAGAATCATAGTATGGACTAGTGCGATATCCAGAGCGCAGTTAGCACAATATTTGGTGAAGGCTACATATCTGAATCAAGTATTATGGAACCATATGGCAGTTCGAAAGCATTCAAAATAATTGCAATTTGTTACTCAAAAATTGTTCTGCCCTTAATATTGATGTTAAAATCATTCCTTGTGCCTTGTACCTGATGCTCTCTTTAATGGAGTTTCCCTTGTAGTTCTTCAGATCAGTGTCCAGTTTCTCCAGTTTGAGCAGAGCCTTCTTCCTGGTGGACTCAGCCCAGGCAGAGTCCAGGGGGGGAGGGACAACCCCACCCTCAGGGACTGTGTCAGGCACACCCTGCACCTCCCTACAGGGGAACAAAATATACAATAAAGTTAATTTTGGTTTAAAAGAGCGTGGGTTTGTGAATAGTAACTACCACAATCTTTGTGGTAAGAGAACACTGGGTCACATGGTCTGATTTTAAATCAGGATTGCACTCATTAAAAAAGGGCCCTCTTCAAAAACATTGGTCTGGATCAGAGGAGGATCAATGACTGAAATACCTAGTGGCCTCTGTGAGTTTGCGGTGGATCTCTTCATAGGTGTCCACATTGAAGGTCCTCTGGACGAAGGTGAGGGCCATCTTCAGGGCCTCCACTCTCAGCTGAGGGCAGTGCTCAGCGATGAACTGAAGCCTCTCGATGCGCATCAACCCACTGTAGCTGGTGGCATACTGCTCCAGGTCCTACACAGGGAGTGACAGGGGAAAGATCTTAAACAAGGTCATGGTCATTAATAAAAAAAAATGACAAAACCTCTCCAACAATACTTAGTCACATGGATCAGCAAAACAAATAAACATTGGTTACCGCCATTGGCGCATTTCACCTAATTTGCTGATTTGCCTTTGAGAGAAAAAAGGGCTAACAATGGCCGATATATTGATGATTCAATATTCTAAATTGATAACAAAATGTTCTCAATAAATAATGTTGAAATTGAGAAGGTTGGAAAACTTTTTTAAACACATTTTCTTTACAGAGAGAGCACAGTACAGAGCCCTTTTGGTTCCAGTATTAACATTCCAGGTACCAGAATTGTAGGCTCAAATGTGAAGGGTCCCATACCTCATTCACACCGCAACGCAACTCCGGTTCTAGCTCCGTGCTAGAGCTTTTCAGGTTCAGAACCGGTTCTTCGGTTTAGCTCCGGCTCTTTTCACACCGCTAAGAGCCCGACTGGTGCTGCGTCATTGCGTCCTCGTTTGCGTCATGACGTAACCGTTTGCGTCATGACGTAACCGTTTGCGTGCCTGCTTCATAAAGCCAAACCGCGCGGAAACCCCTCACAGCTCACACCGACAACAACAACAATGGCCGATTGTGTTGAAGCGCTACTCGTTTTGGTTTTGGTAAAAACCAGCGGTTGCCATCTCTTTCTGCAATTGTTGGAGAATTGCTTTGGACCGCGTGCTCCCCTCCAGCTTCCTCTGTGCCTCTTCGGAAGACCAGATTCCCAGTAGGTAGCTGGTCTCTTCAGTGGACCACTGCTGCTTGTTAAGTTTCTCCATCGTTGTGTACAAACTGGATAAAACGCGGGCTTTTTGTTGTTGTTCAGGAGTTGATCCCGCCCCTGCCCCTGCCCCTGCCCCCGCCTCGACGTAAGCGTGACGTATGCGGTGCTTTTGCTCTAGCCGGACAATTTTTTGGTGCTTGAAACGAATCGGATTCCGGAGCTAAGAGGCTGCTCCGCTGCGGTGTGAACAGGAAAACCCGGTGCTTTTCAAGCTCCAGCTCCGAACCGGCCCTGAAACACCGTTGGTGTGAATGAGGTACCAGACTCTAAGAGTATTTAAATAAAAATGTTTCAGATCAGTACCAGTGTTGGGTTCTCCACAATGTAGTTGGTGTCCGGAGCATTCTGCTGGTCATCCTGGGGGTCGGCGTCTATCTGCATGGGTTCCACAGACCCCTGAGGAACACAGCAGAGGTTAGCACATATCACAATACAACACACGATCCACATTATATATAAAAATAATTCCAAATAATACTAGGATTAAATATAAAATGTTTCATAGATTTAAAAGCTAATAGAAACTTCAAGTCAGTTTTAGATGAGTGTTCCAAATAATTAAGTACAACTATAAAACTGCTTCAAGAGCTTGTTTGGTAATAATAGCTGTCAATACATTGGAGAATGGTGGTGTGAGAAATAATTGTATTGGAAAAAAATTCACAATGGATATAAAATATTTGTACTGATTTCAACAGTTTTTCACAACAGATCTCTTTAGCCTCCCTGTTCTACACAGGAAGTCTGGTTGGCAACAAGCAAGGCATGTTATAATGGTTTTGAACAATGTTAGTTATTGATATTAAATACAGTGGAGGAAATAAGTATTTGACATTATATAAAAGATAAAAATTGATTTGCATTTAACTGTGGGAAATAAGTATTTGATCCCCTTAGGCGCTTTCACACTGGAGTACTTTTCCCAAGAACTAGGCCGATAGTTCTTGGGATTTTGGTTTCACACCAAAAAGATCTGGAACTAGAACTTAGTTCATGCGAACCTTTTCACCCCCAGATAGTCCCTGCTAGAGAGGTGGTACTTTCCTGGGGAGGAAAAGGTTCCAATTTCTGATTGGCTGGGCGAATTGCAAACCACGCCCCGTAAAACTCCGAAAAGTTTTGTGAAGCCGCCATTTTATTTGCATTATTAGCATTAGCCCAGCGCACCAACGGAGAGAGACTAACTTATGGCAACACAAAAGAAAACATGGGAGCGGTGGAGTGATGAGGAGGTGTCGGCGCTTCTGGCGATTTACTTGGAAGGCTTCAGTAGAAGCTGCTGGGAGTCCCAGCAGCTTCTACTGAAGCCAGTCCCCAACTCCGGGGGACTCCGGGAGGCAGTATACGCCGTGAAGTTGTTTGCGGCCTGCCAGTAAACCCAAAGCAGAAGAAGAAGAAGAAGTGACGTCAGCGGCTTCATTTGCGTAATCCTCCCTCATGGACTTATTCCGGTGTGAACGCGATCTACTAGAACAGTTCCGGGACTAAAGAGTTCGGCGGGACTAAGTACTGGGAACTAAGTACTGCAAAGTACTTGGTGTGAAAGCGGCTCTTGCAACCAACACAAATTCTGGCTTCCACAGACCGGTTACATAAGTCCCTTTCCTTTAAAAAAAGTACTCCTAATATCAACTTGTTACCTGTATAAAAAGACACCTGTCCACAGAATCAACCAATCAGATTCCAACCTCTCCACCATAGGCAAGACTAAAGAGCTGTCTAAGGACCTCAGGGACAAGATTGTAGACCTGAACCAGGCTGGGATTGGCTACAAGACCATCAGAAAGCAGCTTGGTGAGAAGGAGACATTATTTGAAAATGGAAGAAAAAGAAAATGGGCATCAATGGGGCTCCACACAAGATCTCGCCCTGTGTTTCTCTGCTAAGGGGACAGGACGACTTCCCAGCATCGAGGAGAGGATGGACGTGGCCATGTACCGTAAAATCTTGGCCGATAGCCTCCTTCCCTCAGCCAGGACACTGAACATGGGTCATGGAGGGGTCTTCCAGCAGGACAATGACCCTGAACATACGGCCAAGGCAACACAGGAGTGGCTAAAGAAGAAGCACATTTAGGTGAGGGAGGGGCCTAGCCAGTCTCCGGACCTTAATCCCATAGACAATCTTTGGAGGCAGCTGAAGCTTCCAGATGCCAAGCATCAGCCTCAAAACCTGAAGGATTTGGTGAGGATCTTCAGAGAGGAGTGGACCACAATCCTTCCTGAGATGTGCACAAACCTGGAGACCAACTACAAGAAGCGTCTGACCTCTGTGTGTCCAACAAGGGTTTCTCCACCAAGTACTAACACATGTTCTGCAAGGGGATCAAATACTTATTTCCCACAGTTAAATGCAAATCAATTTTTATCTTTTATATAATGTCAATTTCTGGATTTTCTTTTTGATATTCTTACTCTCACTGTTAGTATAAACCTACCATTAAAAATATAGACTGTTAATTTAGTGGGTAAACTTACAATATCTGCAGGGGATCAAATACTTATTTCCTCCACTGTAAATGCTACCTCTGCGAAGCCAAATGTCTTGACGGAAGTTTATGGTTTAGATTTAGATTTGACTGTATGTCATAATGTTTATATATACATAAGCAGGAAAACTAAAGAATGACACCCAGCAAACATATAGCCTACAACAAACTCTGAATAAACAACATAATTTTATGTATTTTGTGTCGAACAAGTGAATACTCATCAAATCCTACCCCTTTTTTGATATTTTCAATAAATAAAAACATTCACCATCACAACTGAACCAAATCAAACAGAAAACGCAAATAAAAACATAAAAAACCCTGTCTTACTTCGACAGTTCATCCTGCTCATGCCCATTCAATAAATTGTATTTAAACATTTCTTTAAACTTAATACATGTTATACATCTCATTTTCCTACCTGCAGTCATTAACTACATTAACACGTGTGACTTTAACATGATGAAATGTTGCAGTAGTCCTAACTAACTGATCCTTGAACACACACATTCCTTCAGACATCAGCTTTTGTATACTGTTATGCATTGTTTTATCGTGCTTTGATGATGATCACGATCACATGGTTCAAACTGAATTGAAGTCAAGCAAATGTTATTGCCTTTAAATTTGATAAAGAGTGTGTTTGTAAGCTCTTTATACATGATTTTATTTACAATTCTTATGGGAATAATATTATATATTTGTATCTATTTCCCCACAATATGTTGTACAGCATATAGTATCGTCTATTATAACAATTAAGATACTCTATCAATCTCTTAATCATTTATCATAAGATACTTGTTCATTTTGAGTTGGTCAAACGGTTCCAAAGGATTATTAATTTCATTTTTATCAATATTAAGTTTCTTCTTATCAAACCAACTATTTAATTTTTACGCATTTGTATGTTTTCTATGCGACACCTCAAAGGAAATGGTCACATTAACCTAGTCATGACCATGAGCACTAACTCTGTCACTATATTGTTTTACAATATGTATTCCTATGCATATATGTATATACCATACCCTGCCCTGCTATTTATCTATCTTTATTTTTATTATGCAGCACATCATGCATTCCTGGGACAGGAATTGCACACAACTTATTTATCTTTCTTTCTTTATTAATGTATTTCAGCTCACATTTTAAAATGTTCTTATATAATATTTGTATATAGTTTCTTAATATGTAAGTGTGTAGAGGAGCTGAGTGTAAGAATGTCTTCGTACAGTGCATCTGCCTGTTATGCTGTACACATGACAGTAACATATGAATCTTGATAGAGCGCTAAAGTTAAAGCTTCATCAGCCGCCCATTGTACAGCTAGCTTAAAGCTAATGTGACAAACTGCTAACAACAGGAAATTGGCTTGTCAATGCTAGCTTTCGTTAGCTACAGGCTACAATGATAAACACAAACTGTTCTTCAGTCTATGTTATGTTTTGCTTTGCTTTGCTGACGAACCAAATGTAGTATACGTTTACATCAGTACCAGCTCAATTAACTACAGGTTAGCTTTATTAGTTGTTTTGCTGGTGAAGTGAACAAAAATGCTAAATTCGTGATTATGTTATAAGCCAATGGAGGCCTTCAGTCGGCTGTTAAGCCTGCAGTTCTAAACTCAATCGCAAATGTTTTACCAAAATACATACATGGTTTATCGTTTTACAGAAGTGTAAGGGCAATTCCTCAAACTAGCCCACAGTAGTAAATAATGTCAACGTTATTATTTATTCTTGTTTCTCAACTGAGCGTCATATTAGAATGCACTGGAAGTTAGCAATACATTTAAATGTTAACATTAAGGTTATTATTAAATTAATCTCTGCATATAAATCATACACATCATCCCGCATGATGATGGTGGTATTGCGTGCTCTTAAATTATGAATTTAAACATGAACTGGAACGTAGCTTACAGTTTAGCTTTAGCTAGCTAAGGTTACACCATAGCCAATGAAGATCCATCATGTTCAGTCTCCAGTGTGACTGGCTGGTTGTAAATGATTAATAAAGCGACGGTTAAGACTTACCTGAAAGTTAAAAACTTGCACGGGCAAAGGCATGCTCCGTTTTTCAGACTTCGGTGTCGTTAACGTTATGGTGGGATATATCATAAAGATGCCTTTTGCGGCGTGCACTGTAGCAGCCGAGTGGGTCTTCTTCGTCTTCGCTGTCTTCTTCTTCTATGAGCTTTAATGGCGGTTGGCAAACAACGGATAGGTGCATTACCGCCATCTATCGGACAGGAGTGCTGAGCAGTAGACCGGAGTGAAAAATAAACTTATTTTTTTTAAACACAAAATTCTCTCTATAATTATGGTTGCTCTTCAGTACATTTGTTAACAGACTGAATCCTTGTCTAATGGTCTCCCTAGCAGATTCCCCAAGGTAAACTGAGTTTTTGATCAGCTAAACCAGAGGCAGTGGCGCCAGCAGGGCAAGGGGGGCCATGGCCACCCTGATATATTTGTTGGCCCCCCCACTGGCCCCCCCCACCACACACACCGCCTCGCCAGTCACGTATGCGTAGTAGTTTATCTGATATTTAACAACAAATACACAGCCAGCCATAGCCGCGGGAAGTAGGGGTGCTGGAGGTGCTGCAGCACCCCCTGTTGGCGAATGGTGTAAATTTGAAGAACTGATTTTTCTTTATAAATATGTACATTTAGTGCACCAATTGAAATGCCACTGTCAATGTGGTTTGGAGAATCGGGACTTATCCCAGTGTGCACTTGTGTATTCTGGAGAATCGCAACACTTTAGGCTTTAGTGTGTTAGCTTTAGGTAGCAAAAAACGGAGATATGCTTACCTTTAGCTGTTATTCTGATCAAAAATTGTGTTCAATGGCATTAAAACGAGAAAAACGCTGGAAGACCTGGAAAACAGGCTCGGGGCACAGTAAAGGCTGGCTTGACTTCAGGTATAATTCGTCTGTAAACACACTTTGGCGGCTATCCTAGTTAGCGTTAGTTTAGCTTGCTAACGCTGATGTCGGTATGCTGGGCTGGTGTAATGCGTAGGCTACTATTAATCACTGCTGTGTGTAAAGTCAATTTGCAGAAAATGAAGAGAAAGTCAACAGTCATCTCTTCTTATTTTAAGAAGAAGATGAGTAAAGGAGAGACAGAGCTGGCAGGGGAGCAGCAGCATAGGGCTAGTGAGGATGAGGAGGAGGAGGAGGAGGAGGAGGAGGAGGAGGAGGAGGAGGAGGAAGAGGAGGAGGAGGAAGAGGAGGAAGAGGAGGAAAAGAAGGAAGAAGAGGAGAAAGATGAGGGAGAGGAACATTTTGTGCCTTACAATAAAGGAACTTATTTAAATTAAGCTGTATTTGTCTTTTTAAAAGGAAAGAACAACTAGCATATATAAAAAACAAAACAATAAATCACCTAACACATGTATACATAACACATAACAAGGTTCTTTTAAATGTTGTTTGAAGTAAAATGTTAACTATCCGTATTATATTCACTTCAGATGAATAGTATCAGAAAATATAAAATAAGAAACCAAAGTATATCAGTAGGTGATTCTCTTTGCCATTGTTTTCATCTAGTCTATACTTTTACAACAATTAAATTATTGGTTTTGGTGGGCCACCCCAAGATTTTCAGTGGCCCCATTTGGCCACCCCTATGAAATATTTCTGGAGGCGCCACTGACCAGGGGTCGGCAACCTTTTTGATATGAAGTGCCATTTTAAAAAAAAATGTGTGATCAGTGTGCCGACGATCGTGAACTTTCAACAGGAGGGCGGGGGGAGCCTCGCTGCTGGGAAGCAGTGTGTGTCAGCTTAACTTACATGATGCGGTTAAAACAAATTTAAATAATTGGTTTAAACGGCATAATAATAATGACGGCCGTCCGTTCTTTGATTCTCCAGAACACACAGATGGCCAGTCCGCCCCTGTGTAGCATATTATTTTCGATGAGAGATGAGCAGATCGCCACTGGTCTTTCAACTAAAGACACAGCCACGCAAAAACTGGGGCATGTGTACAGCTCCTTATGGGTAGCCTACTGCAATGTGTGAAGTACCGGTGAGCTCCGGCAGCACTACACCCCTGATCGTTTCACCACGGAGGAAAGCAACAGCAAGTCGACTGGATTTAAAGAGAGCGGGGCTGCGTTGCGTGGCTTCCTTCTGCAGGTAACGGGGAGACGCGCTCTGGCGGCGGTCTCGTTCAGTATCCGAAAATAACATTTTAATATTTTGCACACTTATTCCACTTATTCCTAGTGTGCCACTGGTTACGGTGCCGCGTGCCATCCAATGATGGCACGCGTGCCAGCAGTTGCCGACCCCTGAGCTAAACCAACACTCTTCTCCTGTCATCATATTTGTGGCACTCTAAAGGGATGTTTGACAGTTTCCTGGTAATTACAGTGTGTACACAGTCAAGTGGTGTACCTACCAATTATGTGGAGTGTATGATTTTGTCCTGTGTGTAATATTCTGAAACGTGTAAGGACCTTCTCTTCCCTTGGGCTCCTGCTCCATTTTGCGCCTACCCCTACGTGTTTTAGAATGCTGTAAAGATGTCTTCCTGTGTCACTGAGGTCCCAGTATTCTGACCAATTTTGTGTTTATAATCTTACCCCTGCTTTACTTAATGGTATTTGCATGTCTAGCAACCAAGTGGGTCTTCTTCTTTGAATTGTAATGGCGGTTGGCAAACTAGATTATATGTGCATCACCTCCATCTGGCATGTGGACCATTAGAATTCAGGGAATAAAACAATTAAATTCTCTATTATTCATGTTGCTCTTAAATAATTCATTGTGGAAAGAGAGGAGGGAAACTGAGCCGAGCTGGTCCAAAAGAGACTACGAAGTGTAGCTGAGCCAAGAGGGGATCCAGGGCAGGGAGACAAGGCCGAGCAGAGCAGGCAGAATGAGCAGGGAGAGAGGTGCAGGGCATGTCACCCTCATTATCTCTTATTTACCGATATCATGTCTCTTTGTTTAAAAGGTCCTTTTGCCAATTTATCAGCTGCCTCATCTCCCTTTGAGCTGGAATTCAACAAAACATTTGATCAGTTACTAATTGCTAAAAAATGAAGCGGACTCACATTGATTTTGATTCAGACATCCTCTGTGCAGCAGCATATCACCTCCTCGAGTAAGACTGATGGTAGTTGTTAATTCTGCCAAATATACACATAGCTTATTGGATGTTATGTTGACAGTTCCTGAAAACGCAGTTATTTACAATACCTTGATCGGGTTTATTGGACTGTTTATATTCCTTTGACCATCTCTCCTTTCAATATGTAATTAATCCTAAATAAGTAACACTATTGATAATATCAGAACTATCAGAACTTTCTGATCCCAAAATGTCTAAACAATATGAATAGGTTATTTCATAGATTACATGTCACTTGTTAGACACTTTTATCTGGAGCGACATACATTCGGTACTGTGGACAATCCCAATGGTGCAATTTGGGTCTTGGACACACCGACATGCTGACTGCAGTGGGACTCCAACTTGCTCTCCCCTGATCCAAAGATGTATATTTATTTAACATTCTTGACCATAAAACCAGGGCTTTTCTAAATGTCAATGTTGTTCACTGCTCCTCAGATTGTGGCCTCTAAAAAACATATTCTGCTGCCAGACTGTGCTCTCCTGAAAGGATTGACATGTTGTGGATGTCTTTTTGTGGTCAAATTCAGGATGTTTGTTTTAAACATTTGGGAAATATTGATTATATATTGAAATATTGATATGATTATTTGAACAGGCCAGACTTGATGGCCAAGCTGTCCACACTGGATTTGGTCAGGGTGGTTCTGTAATGTCAGTCACTGGGCTCAGGTCTGCTACACTGTCTCTTTAGGGCCAGATAGCTCTGCATTTTGCTTTGTGCTTTTGTGCTTCCAGTTAGTGATGTATTTGTTTCCGATGTTTTATAACTTGGTTGATTGATATGTTGTCAGACTGGCCATGAGTCAAAACAGTGTTAGGGTCAGGAAGTGAAGCATCAGGACCAGCAGAGTGAGTCTCTTTACCTTGCTCAGTGTATTGGGAATTGGCGTAATTCAACTGTTGTCTAAGTGTTTTTTGTCTTCTCTCTCTCTCTCTCTCTCTCTCTCTCTCTCTCCTCTCTCTCTCTCTCTCTCTCTCTCTTCTCTCTCTCTCTCTCAGTCTAATGCTGACCAGGCACCTACTGTCCTCTGCTGCACGTCACAGCTCACAATCCTCATTATTAATGCTATTTATAGCCAATAAGCTGTCAGGGGTTCATTTTACTGACAGTGATCATTCTACAGGACCTTCTTCTAACATTATACCAGTGGTTGATGAAGTACAGATCTTTCAGTTAAGTTATAGTATTGTTATCAGTATGATGCCTGTACTATACGAAATATGAATGAAAAATACTCCTTTGTAGGTAACGATCCAGCTTGCAAAATGTTGTAAAAGTAGGCCTATAAATAATTACAGGTTTTGTCAGAAAACAAATCAATTATCAAAGATAAAAATCCTTTAAGATTATTATTATTATTATTATTGTTATTATTTTTGTTATTCTCGGATTCATTCAGGCATGGATATAAGCAGCTGAAGATGGAATATTTTACTTGACTTAACATTTTAAAGCAGCAATACCCCTTTAATCAAAACATTTATTTTATACAGAAGTAAGCTATTACGAAATGTAGACTGCTTAAAGTAGACCAGAAAAACAAAAGCAGTCATTAATCAGAAAGGAACTGTTATTGTGCTAATATCACATTATTTATTTATGGTAACTGCATGCCATTTTTTAAGGATTTGATTATTCGAGAAAACGTTAAATCTATAATTAATCATAAAAATACAAGAATTAGACTATAGATTACTGAATGTGTGAGCGTTGTTGTATAATAACAAAAATACTAGGCTCCTTAATAAAAATAACCCTTTTGATTCATCTTTGCAACTTATTAACATTGTTATTAATAGACTTGGACACTGCTCTTGAGGAGTATTTTAACAGCTAAAGTAATTAGGCTCATTGCTAGAAAGGAAACGTCTGGAATCCTCTCATTCTCTGTCTCTGCTGAGTGTGCGTGAGGAGCCATGCACGTGATGCAGAGGCACGAGCGTCACCGAGAGTGGGTGGATTAATGTGTGGAGGTGAAGTCATTTAAGAAGTGCTTTGGACAGTTAAACGCTCGTTTTCGCAAGTTTAACGTCGAAAAACTTGCTGTAAGTAGTCGCGTTTTATGGCACTGCTGGATTTCCATAGGTTCAGCACTGGTTTGAGAGACTGCGGTAAACCCGGAGCTCATTGACAGCTAAGACGAAAACTTTAGTTTATCTGAATGTGTATTGGAGCGTGTGACCGAGTATGTAATTGGTACGGGAATTATCCCAACAAGGGCTCGTGTAACATCCATCCATTAGCCCGGTGGAGATCCTCCGCAGAGGCAGCGGAGCAGCACAGCCTCTGTTAGCCTCGCTGTCCCAGCTAGCTGCGGTGTGAGGGAGCGGGTTTTACAGAGGGTCCTCGGTCCTCACAGTGTCCAGCTCGGCTGAGATAGTAGCAGTTGACCACTAGTCACCCGGCTCTCTTTATTTCACATGGGCGAAGACAAAGAGGGGTTCAGCGGCCAGACTCGCCACGGAGGAAACAAAGAACCGGGAGAGACCGGAGCCGGAGAACCTCTGGAACCGGGCAGAGAGGGGAGGTATGCGGAGCTGTTCAGCCAGCTGGACCTCAATAAAGACGGCAGAGTGGACATCAGTGAGCTGAAGACTGGACTGGCTGCTCGGGGGTTACAGCAGGGGGAGGCGGAGGAGGTGAGACATGCCGATGCTAAGACAGAACAGGTATGAGCTGTGATATGTATGAGGTGTGATTAATGCCAAAGACTATGAGGTGGGATTTGTGCCAAAGACTGAACTAACTGAGCAGCCGATCGTGTCCATCGTCGCCTACCATGCCGTGAACTATGCCGCGAGAGAAGTAACGTGACACTCTCGTCGCCATCCCTCTCGTCTGAGAAGCTACGTGACGTCTGCGTCTGAAGTTACTTTACTTTGGTAGTTATCACCAAATAACCCAGTAATGTTACAGCTACGTAGTTGCTGTTCAAGCTAGACTCTATTTCAATATAGTTTTGCTATTCAAATAATGTTACACCTCTTGTATGCCCTGAACGCCAAAACAACCACAGACAAGAATATATATTTTTAATTATCAAAATGATAACAAAGGCTGAAAAAACAGGAGAAGCCTGTGTTCCCTTGGTCTCTAGGAGAAAGCTGTATATCACCAAGTTCTCATATAGTTTTGTGTGAAATAGATCGCTGCAGTGAACACCACTTTATGTATTTCTTTATGGTTTATTTGATATGGAGGGATGCAGTATACATAGAAGCTCAGAGAAGAAGCAACCCCTATATATTGTTTATTTCATTTCGTTTAATTTTGGCACCATGGCAGAGGCAAATATAGAGTTAATGTGCGGAGATTATAATGTCCCGTTTACTAAATTATGTATTTTTTTATGATGTTTAGTTGACAAAATAGTCACTGTGCTACATTTTGCTGCACTCATACATCTGAAGACAAGAGTTGTGTCCCCCTTTGGCCATGTAACTGAGGTTATGCTAATAAAGCTATTGAATTGAATTGACCTTTAAGTGAGCTGTCAGGAGGAAACAAAGGTTCGCCAACACATTACTCTACTGCTGAGAAAGGCTGTACACAGACGTGAAACGATGTGCTGCAATGTCTTTGTATTGTTGAAGAATGCCAAGTAAAGGAAGAAAGTAATAACTCACACTGAGTCTTAATACATTACTTTATTTCATTATTTTCCCCCTTCATTTGAGAAACACTATCCAATGATGTATTATTTATTGCCAGTTCTGTCCTAGCACTGAGCTCTGCCTGCATCTCTCCCTCAGGGTCATCACCATCAGCATCATCTGATAGTGGAACTGAATAAGGAGAACATGTAATCATTACATTAACAACTATTTATGAAAATAACATTATTCAAGAACATATATTATGCAACACTTATTTTATCACTTAGTTGACCCTGTATTTGCCTGGCCTAATACCATAACGATTGTCTCCCCTTTATAGACAACATAACCATCTCAAGTTATTCACTCACAGTATGAGGGGTTTGTAGCCCCACAGTTAGCTGCAGTCTGAGTAACATTAAGGACATGTTTGGGTTTTTGTAGCCTTACAGTCTCCAGTCACACAGAGCCTGCCACTAACTTGGCATTGGACTGAGAAACTGTTTTGTTGACAGTCGATGTGCACATCAGGCTACAATATATAAAGAAATGTAGCTCATAATGTTCGCTTACTTTCTGCTTCGTCATTCTATACCATACGGGGGTTCTGAATGAATCAGTGATTTTAGCACATTTCGCTGCCTTTTTTTTGTTGCAGGATGGGGTCCATCCTGCAACAATAATTAACCTTGCTGTCAGTTCCAGTCGGTCCAGTCCACACTAATGTAAACAGCAGCGCGCTGGTCTCGTGAGAAACGGAGAGTGGAACAACCAATCACATCTTCATCATTCTCCTGAAATTCAAATGTGCCCATTCGCTAGTCTGACAGGTGCGTGGTTCTCACTGCGCCTCATACCGCTGCAACTTTGAACAACTTCAATATATGCCGCATTAATGGATTTGGCCTGCAGTCACCGCATCTGGGCTGAATTAAACACGTATTATTTTAGTCCTGTGTGTTTATTAGAGGCCATGTCAGCAGGCCACATCATATTATGCCAGCGTTGCGTTCACAAGACATACAAGCCACAAACTGGCAATCGAAACATGCCACAACCTGAGGGACAGTGAATGAGACACACAGACACAGACACACCCACACACACCTTGAGGGAGGGAGGGACAGCTGATATCGCCTTGCAGCGATCAGCTGTTCCCGAGCAGAGAGAGAGAGAGAGAGCTGCTAGACACAACTCTTATTAATCCCCGTACCGGACAATTGTTATTTGTTCCAAATCGGAACCGGATTTCGGTTCCCGACCCTCATCCCCAGCCACAGCCGTGGTCTTAAACGGTCTTGACATAAAATCTCGAGTCCGATAGGTCCGATACAGAGACAATACGAAACCAAATGCAGTCGATTCCGAGACAAGACCAATACCGTTAAAAAGTGGTCTGGAGACCGGTCTCGAGTAGCCTACTACAACACCAGCAAATATTCTCATACTAATGATTATTAATTATTATTACATGGTTTAGTTGAATACTCTATTCTGATTGGTCAATTCAGAACACGTGACACGTTGTTATTCCAGAACAGACAGACCGCTGTCAAGGACTTATTGACCGTTGTTAAGGACGCTTACAAAGAAGTTCGGTCGATTTAACTGTATACAGTTTGGCCGAAAAGCAAACTGCATGCAGTTTGCTTTTCAAACTGGGACAAGAAAAACAGCGGAGAAGTAACGGGGCAGAAACCCTCCTTTTTACGCAACGGTCCAGACATAGACATCAAACGGCGACACATATGCAGTTGCCAGTTACTTTGGCATTAGGGCAGGGATATCTAGATACTTTCCAAGCTTTGACATAATGAATTGTGCTACTTTTAAAGCAAGCAGCGATGTTTTCAAATCAGAAAGCTCCTCAAAAACGCTATCGAAGCAGTTCCTGCCGTTGCTACATTAGTTCAAACAGTAACAACGGACTATTTTTCTTAGCGGATGCATGTCATTTTAAATAAATAATAGCGTACTATTTTTTAAATCAATAAAAACATTTTCTAAATCTATAATAGCATTTCAATTAATATTGGGAGTCATATCGTTACTTTGTTGAGAATGTGGCCATGTAATAAGCGGGATAATGTGCAGCGACTTGGTCATTATGAAGAACACCCTTCAGCAGATCTAGATCCCTCCGCTTCGCGTCGGGCTCCTGATCAGCCTGTCGGGTGTTCTTTTCCCCATAATGACCGCGTCGCTGCACATTATCCCTTACTTATTCCCCTCTCTTCTGATACCAATACTGTGCCGATGAGAAAGTGTACCTGTAACACTCTCCAAACTGCTGTAGGAGCGGAATCATTCGAAAAATATAATATAGGATAATGCTATACAATGCTAATGGACGCGAGACGTACGTTATTCACGCGCTTATCCACACGTACGTTATTCACGCGCTTATCCACACGTACGTTCAACGATCAACACGCATATCTAAAATAGCGCTTTCTAAGCTACGCCACCGACACGTGAGCGCGTACTTTGAGCGCACCTATGATACGTCGCCGTGACGTCTGCCTGTATTCTATGTCAACCCATTCAAAATTGATGGAGGCGTTGGCGCACGTTGACACGTTAGTTCTCCGCTCAGTCAGCTTAGTTATCTGTTCTTTGGCACAAATCACACCTCATAAAAGACTGAACTAACTGAGCAGCCAATCGTGTCGATCGTCCCCTACCATGCCGTGAACTATGCCGCGAGAGAAGTAACGGGACACTCTCGTCGCCACCCCTCTCGTCTGAGAAGCTACGTGACGTCTGCGTCTGAAGTTACTTTACTTTGGTAGTTATCACCAAATAACCCAGTAATGTTAAAGCTACGTAGTTGCTGTTCAAGCTAGACTCTATTTCAATATAGTTTTGGTATTCAAATAATGTTACACCTCTTGTATGCCATGAACGCCAAAACAACCACAATATATATTTTTAATTATCAAAATGATAACAAAGGCTGAAAAAACAGGAGAAGCCTGTGTTCCCTGGTCTCTAGGAGAAAGCTGTATATCACCAAGTTCTCATAGAGTTTTGTGTGAAATAGATCGCTGCAGTGAACACCACTTTATGGATTTCTTTATGGTTTATTTGATATGGAGGGATGCAGTATACATAGAAGCTCAGAGAAGAAGCAACCCCTATATATTGTTTATTTCATTTTGGCACCATGGCAGAGGCAAATATAGAGTTAATGTGCGGAGATTATAATGTCCCGTTTACTAAAATATGTATTTTTTTATGATGTTTAGTTGACAAAACTGTGCTACATGTTCCTGCACTCAAGCATACATCTGAAGACAAGAGTTGTGTCCCCCTTTGGCCACAAGAGGGAGTATGCCTTTAAGTGAGCGCTTCTGTCAGGAGGAAACAAAGGTTAGCAAACACATTGCACTCTACTCAGTGGCGTAACTATCGACGGTGCAGCCGGGGCAACGCAAGATTTTTTTTTTTTTATATTTTAATTGACCGGTTCACGCAGTCTTCAAAGTAACCAAGCAACCTAAATGAATTTGTAATTTGTCTGTCCAATGACCTTGCTCCCTTTCATGCAGGGCCGGTCCTTAAAATTGGCGTTATAGATGTTCACCTAGGGCGCCAGATCTGGGGGGGCGCTGCGCTGGCAGCTCTGGGAGGGGGAAAAACATTTTTCACCGTTGGTGCTCATCCTAATTTTCAGCCTTGATGTAACAACATTCATAATTAAGTAAAGTAACACCCTTTTCACCCCGGTTACACTTTTCATTTGCCCTGTACGATGTGCGCTGTAAGTGATGAAAGTGGGGGATGTTCGCTTATCAGGCGCCCGCAGCTCACAGCCAAAGTGAGTGAGCGTGGGAGCGAGGTACCGGCGCTGTTGTTATTAGCATCTGGTGCTAGCTGCGCTAACGGATATAAGAAGAAGATGTTTCTACAACAAAGGTGGAGGGGAGCTCTCTCCTGACAGACTGAGGCTGATAACTACAGCTCAGTGAGCTCAGTGAGGCTCTGAGTGTTTAGATAGTTCACTTTAGTCTAAGTTATCTCAGTGGATCTCAAACGTTTTGATCACAATTTATGTAAACAAATATTTCCAAGGCACTCCTTTATAATTATTAGGATAAACAGGTTTGAAATCATTTAAATGTATAGGCCTACTATAGGACAGTAAACCAAAAATATCATTTAAAACTGGAGAAATAAAAATGTGCATTACTAAATAAATGTTAACTAGGTAAAATAAGATATGAATGAACAACAAACAAAAAGATAAGTTACATGTATTTCTTGTTGGCTATGGTAGGTTATTGGTTATGTTCACATACTTATTTGATTATTAAAATGTAAACCGATCTTTTTCATATGGGTGTTTTAGAGTTGTACCCCCTAGATCTAGTCTCTAGTAATTGTGTGCTCAAAGTGCACCAGATTGCAAAAATCTCGCCTAGGGCATCAAATTGGCTTTCATGTCATGTGATACCTTGCGTGGTGAGCGAACCGTTGAATCAACCTGTACTGTACTGTAGCTAGCAGCAGCAAGTTCGGCAGCATTATAAAAAAATGTAAGCTTGCATTTATAATGTACAGCAAACCAAAGCACAAGAGCGGCGCTCAAAAGAGAAGTCACATTAAAATTCCAATTTTAATTTGGCTGCTGTGGAGACAGAGCAGCAATTACTCACAATTCTTCCCAAAACTTAACAAAAACTATTTACAACATTGGAAATAGGAGCCAACAGGCTCAGTGACCACAAACTGGCAAAACATGCCACAATCTGAATCTTAATAAATCTTGCCTGATTTGCATTGAAAGTGTATGAAATAAATAGAAATGCAAAGAAAGGGGAAGCGTTAAACTTTAAACTGCAAATGCTACACAATCCCAAAAATCTGACATACATATTTACAAGAGATTTACTGGTGAACAGGAATCTTAAAATAAAAGACGATGGACTTTCCAACAGCAGGGACTCTTGCAAAATAGCCAAGCTTAAAAATGTCCAGGTTCTGCTTGACTCACGTTACAAAATGCTGTACGAACAAATGAGCAGAGCCCCGATAGAAGTCTGTAGAAAGCCCTAACTAAATTGTGATATCAGTTTAATCAGTAATGTGTGTAGTGTATGGGTGTGTTGAGAGAGAGAGAGAGAGAGAGAGAGAGAGAGAGAGAGAGAGAGAGAGAGAGAGAGAGAGAGAGCGAGAGAGAGAGAGAGAGAGGAGAGCGAGAGCGAGAGAGAGAGAGAGAGAGAGAGAGAGAGAGAGAGAGAGAGAGGAGAGAGAGAGAGAGAGAGAGAGAGAGAGAGAGAGAGAGAGAGAGAGAGAGAGAGAGAGGCCCGGAGTTTTGTGCTATGCCTCTGCTCGTCCGTATGTCAAGGGTATTTCCAACCTAAGTATTTTCTTTGCGTTCAGGTCACTGCAGACAAAGATATACAAAAAATGCTTTCTAAAATCTGCTTTCGCTATGCTGTTGCTGAGGTCGCTGAAAAAGAAGCACATCAAATCTCATCCTCTGAATGTTATTCTGTGGTGTGTCCTTATACATAAAGTGTATGGGTGTGTCACACACATAGGCGAATCCAGGTGGCCTCACTCAAAGCAGGAGATTCCGACCCTAAACACAGCAGGGAGTCTTTTGAACTGTCTTTTCAGCGCTATAATTGCCTTTCATCTTAACCCTTGTGCTGTGTTCAGGTCAAGAACATGTGAAAGGAAAGAGAAAACATTTAGTACACATGCTAAAATGGCCCAACACATGTATGTCCTACACACACACACACACACACACACACACACACACACACACACACACACACACACACACACAGTGATACTCTTTAACCCTTTAATTTTCAGACCAAGAAAAAAGCTATGGAAACATTATTTGTTTGCATTTTTTTATCAAATGGGACACAAATAACCACAAACTATTATTTATTTTTTACTGACCACACAGTTTTGCTTTTATGAGCCTCTACCAACTGGTCGAGCTGGCCTTGTATGGTAAAAGTGCATTTTCAACAATAATCATATACAGTACAGTATTTGTATGCATCAAACTCAAATAAACACAAACTGAAATACATTTTTTTCTTTTATGGAAAATAAGCAATATATACAACCAGATATATTCATAATATAATCACTCTATGGCTTCTGTTTTAAGGGATGAGTTGCCAACAAGATAAATGAAACCCTATAGAGAGCTGTGATGTATTCATGTATCAAACCTAATTTACCTACACTTTGCTAACTTATAACTTAACTTACTAGGCAATATACCTCACCTCTATCAGTGGCCCAGCCCTTCGTATATTTGTCTGTATGTGGCCCTCGGTGAAAAAAGGTTTGGACACCCCTGACATAGACTATGAGGTAGTACACATACTCTCAAATTCTGCATCATGTGTTGTGTAAACAGGCATGCCCATGCACACACAATTATGTCCATTGTTATTTCTTATGTACTGTATTTTACCAACAGTGACTAAAACAGTGTACATTTAGTCAATTTTTGTTTATTTTTGTTGTAAATCATCTGCATTTGCAAGTTATTTTTGAAACAGTTATGAGGAATGTATTTCATAGCATGATTGTCACTGCATCATCATCATCATATATAAGGTTCCATTTGGTCAACTGAGTTTCCGTCGTATAGTATAGCAGAAACTCAGCTGCAGGATGGTATAATAAGTAAGTGATCGGTTCAAATCAGTCAGTTCTGTTTATTGGAAAAAGAGAGGAATAAAACCAAATAACAAAAGCTAAGAAATATAACAATATTAATAATCATAATAATAATAATAATAATAATAACAAGTGTTGTGGAAGGTATTTTGAAAACATAGCTTTTCGGTGCTTGATTTCAGTTCTTCGAGAGGGTAAATAAAAATAACATGCCAATTTCACTTGGTGAAGTGCACTGCTCTTCCGAGACTGTCTCCCAGTCCGGGGATGTGAGGAGACGGAGCCAGGATAACAATATAGCCTACGGTCAATATTAACAACATAGGAGCTAAAATGCTTAATAACCTTCATTACGTGTTAGAGAAAGACCATAAGAAAGATTGATAAAGATGAAGCTGTTTATTCACGGGCAGCAGAGCCGCTGTGTATAGAAGGAGAAAGAAAGAGAGAAAGAGAGAGAGAGAGAGAGAGGGCCGTGCAGCGATCAGCTGATCCAGATCAGAGAGAGAAGAGAGAGAGAGACAGATCTGCTAGACCCAACTCTTATTAATCCCCGTACCGGACTCTCAAAACTACTGTAGGAGTGGAATCATTCGACCAATATAATACTAGGATAATGCTATACAATGCTGATGGAAGCGGGACGTACGTTATTCACGCGCTTATCCACACGTACGTTATTCACGTGCTTATCCACACGTATGTTATTCACACGCTAATCCACACGTACGTTATCACACGCAAAGTTTAAGATATCGCTTTCTAAGCAACACCGCCGCCACGTGAGCGCGTACTTTGAGTGCACCTATGATACGTCGCCGTGACGTCTGACAGTTAGCTTAGTTATCTGTCCTTTGTCACATATCACACCCAAGGCCGGATTAACCATATGGGCAACCTGGGCAAGTGCCCAGGGGCCCTTGAGCAAAGAGGGCCCTCAGTGACAAGATGAAAAAAAAAAAAAAATTATTTTAATTTTTTTTCGGGCACAACCTCACTCATCATACATTGTTTTAAATGAGACTCACTCTTCGCCATAAATAACACAGCTTTTCTATAGGGTCAAATTCATATATTTTCTAAACCGTCTCTGTACTGTAGGTCTCACTATGTATGCGCTCAACTTTATTACTACTCGGCGTCGGTGTATAGCCGAATCACAGCCCCACCCTCACTCATGTCACATTTTGTCACGTGAGCAGAATAAATGGATGGTGCCGGTAGCCAAACGCCCAGCGGGGCTGCGAAAAGAAAGAAAAAGAAGAGAGAGTGGTGGCTGCATTAAAAAATGTGCCAACAATAAATAGCTTTTTCAAAAAAAGCAAAAAGTGACGAAATAGGCCAGCAACAACCACAAGGAACAGTGGCGGCGGTCACGGAGGATGTTGTTGAGCTAGCGAGCAATATTAGCCTTGAACCTAGCATGCTAACGCAGCGGGTAGAAGAGGAGGAAAAAGATGAAGACGAGCCTGACGAGGACGTCACAGAGCAGGGTGAAGGTTCGAGTTCATCGGAAGTTCCCTGTGTCTCTCAGGACCCTGCACAATGGGGATTAATTGCTGGAAAGGTCCGGGAGGAGATTTTGATGAAAGGGGTTTCATACTTTCATAATCGGGCAACGAAGTATCCAGCATCTCGGAGGGAGACCGATGCTAGCGGCCGGACACGCTCACTGCCTGACCAACGATATGCTGACCAGACAGCTTCACAATGGAGAAATCGTTCAACGCGATTGGATTATTTATTCTCCATCTACCGGAGCAATTTATTGTTTTGCCTGCAAACTTTTATCCACTCACAGCCACAGCAATGCATTTGTTCTCGGCTTTAGTGATTGGAAGCATCCCTGAGAGGATAACGGAACATGAGACGAGTGGTGAGCACAGAAAATGCATACTTTCACTTATGCATCGCACTAAACTCATGGGCACTGTGGATGCTTCTCTAGGGATGCAGGTCGACACAGAAAGTCAGTACTGGAAAGATGTATTGAGACGTGTAGTTGCGGTGATTAAATTCTTGAGTGAGCGGGGGCTTCCTTTCCGGGAAATTACGAACTTTTAGGATCCGCACATAACGGGAACTACCTGGGAATCCTGGAGCTGCTCGCGCAGTTTGATCCATTTTTAAAGGATCATTTGCAGAAGTTTGGCCAGAAGGGACGTGGTAGGACTTCATACTTGTCATCAACTATCTGTGAGGGTTTATTGGTTTGATGGGTGACAGAACAAAGGAAGCAATAGCAACAGAACTACAGCGAGCAAGGTATTTCTCTGTCATCGTAGATTCTACACCTGACATGTCTCACGTCGACCAATTAACTTTTGTTTTCCGATTTGTGAGTGAGAAAGGAAAAGTTATTGAGAGATTTATTGGATTTGAACCCATTCACAGTCACACTGGGTCAAGTCTGGCTGACTGTGTGATGAAGATGGTCATTGATATGGGGCTGGATCTCTCAAACTGCCGTGGCCAGGCTTATGACAACGCATCCAACATGTCAGGAAAATATAATGGGCTGCAAGCTCATCTCAAGAAAAGCAACCCACTCATACATTACATTCCGTGCGCAGCACACTCCTTGAATTTGGTTGGTGTCAACCGTGTTGAAAATAGTTGTCGTGAAGCAAGCCAGTTTTTTGATATACTTCAAGCACTTTATGCTTTTTGCTCTGCTTCTACCCACCGATGGAATAAAGTGTTCACTGAAAACGTCACACTGACGCTAAAATCTCTCTCCTGTACAAGATGGAGCTGCAGAGGAGACTCCACAAGAGCTCTTTGTGAGAATTACACTGCAATAAGAGGGGCTTTACAAATGTTGGCGGCTCATGACGAAGAGCTAACTTGGGAAACTAGAGACTGCCCTGCTGACAATATTTTGGGACACTGTACTGCACCAATTCAAGCTTACGAGCACTGGCTTGCAAAATAAAGACATTGACCTAATGACCGCTGTGCGACTTTTGGAATCGCTGCGCACTTATGTTGCATCACTACGAGGGACATTTTCGGACTTTGAGACATCTGCCCGGGCCGTCACCGGCGTGACACAGACATACCAGCACGAGACTCACCGTGTTGGTAAAAGACGAGTATTTGATGACGAGACAGTGGAGCACGAGGTGGCACTGACTGGCAGTAAAAAAATCCAGGTTGAGACATTCAATGTAATTATTGGCAGGTTGCTCTCAGGACTTAGCAAACGCCTGGATGCATACAAAGACATAAATGATCACTTTGGAGTCCTATTTGACATGTGCTGTGATGACACTGATCTCCGCAGACGGGCCAATATTCTCTCCTCGTCATATCCTACTGACTTGGATAAGTCATTAGGAGATGAGCTGATCCAGTTTAGGGCTTTTGTCAGCACAGAGCCAGATGAAACTCCTGCAAACAGACTGCAGGTGGTGCTTAAACATGGACTACAGACAACATTCCCCATGTTTTTTTGCGCTCAGGATTTTTCTCACACTGCCTGTAACCAACTGCGAGGGTGAGAGGTCCTTTTCACAGCTTAAACGCATCAAAAATGAACTTAGGACAACCATGGCTCAGAAGAGACTTTCAGCCCTTTCTTTGATGGCCATCGAGTCTGATCTTGTGAGGGATCTGGATTTTGATGACCTGAGCACAGACTTTTCAAAGAGAAAGGCAAGGAAGAAACACTTCTAAAGGTAAGATCCACTGTCTCTCATACACACTCATTCTCTCTCTCTCTCTCTCTCTCTCTCTCTCACACACACTCACTCTCTCCCTCTCACATACACCACACACACACACACACACACACACACACACTCTTCCATCACATATACTGATCACTTAGTTGAGCAACCACACCATTTCACTACATATTTTACTTTTGTAACTCTCAATGTTTGTAACTAATACAACTCCTTGTGTACTTGTACAGCCAGCCAGTCACATTTTGGCATTAAGTGGGGTGCTGCTCTGAGGTTTTGAGTGATATTACCTAGGTATTCCTGAGCCATACACTGTCTTGGGATCTTATCCATTGTATCTTTGTCTTGTGATTTTTGACTAAAAGGGCAAAAGGCTAGACCTACTTTGGTTGAACTATGTGGCTGCTTCCCTGCTTTTGACAAATAGGTGTGCGATTTGACATGCCAGATTGACTGAAAATTCTAAATATTGGTCATGTTGGTACGATTGGGTAGGCGTGGTGTTACTTGTTGGTACGTGGTTGGGGGGGGCCCATGAGCACTCAGTGCCCAGGAGCCCCTGGAGGTACTAATCCGGCCCTGATCACACCTCATAGATATGTGACAAAGGACAGATAACGAGATTTTATGTCAAGACCGGTCAAGACCACGGCTGAGGCTGGGGATGTGGCTGTGGCTGTGGCTGTGGCTGTGGCTGGGGATGTGGCTGGGGATGTGGCTGTGGCTGTGGCTGTGGCTGTGGCGTGGCTGTGGCGTGGCGGTGGCGGTGGCGGTGGCTGTGGCGGTGGCTGTGGCTGGGGATGTGATGAGGGTCGGGAACCCAAATCAGTTCTGATTTGGAACAAATAACAATTGTCCGGTATAGGGATTAATAAGAGTTGTGTCTAGCAGCTCTCTCTCTCTCTCTCTCTGCTCGGGAACAGCTGATCGCTGCACGGCGGAGCTGAGAGTCTCTCTCTCTCCCTCTCCCTCCCCCTCCCTCCCCCTCCCTCCCTCCCTCAAAGTGTGTGTGTCTGTGTCTCTCATTCACTGTCCCTCAGGTTGTGGCATGTTTCGATTGCCAGTTTGTGGCTTGTATGTCTTGTGAACGCAACACTGGCATAATATGATGTGGCCTGCTGACATGGCCTCTAATAAACACACAGGACTAAAATAATACGTGTTTAATTCAGCCCAGATGCGGTGACTGCAGGCCAAATCCATTAATGCGGCATATATTGAAGTTGTTCAAAGTTGCAGGATGGACCCCCATATTTATTTTTGGTTCATTTATAGTTGTGAGTGTGTCTGGGCTGCTGAATCAGCCTCTCCTGTCTCCCTCCTCTCCCCCTCTCCCCCTCTCCCCCCTCTCCCTCCTCTCCCTCCTCTCCCCCCTCTCCCCCCTGCTCCTCTTTGAGGCAGCAGCAAAGACTAGTTTTAGCTCTCAACAAGTTTTTCAAGTGTATCTATTTTCACCTATTTAACATTTTTTCTTTTTATTCATGCATATTTTACTAATCAATCCCCCCTCAAATGGAAATATGTGTTTACATTTAATTTCAAACCTTTATTTATCCAGGTGTATCCCATTGAGATCATTGATCTCTTTTTCAAGGGAGACCTGCTCAAGTAGGTTCCACATGAAACATAAAAACATAAACAGAACAACAAAAAGGACATCATACAGCATCATTTGTATCATATAAATGGTGACCAAACCGTTTGAGACCCACTGAGATAACTTCGACTAAGTTAACTATCTAAACACTCAGAGAGTCCTTAACCTCACCTGAGCTGTAGTTATCGCTCTCAGTCTGACAGCAGAGGACTCTCCCTCCACCTTCTTGTTGAAACAGCTCCTTATAACTTTTAGAGAAGCTAGCTAACTAGATGCTAACAACAAAAATACAAGTAACTGGTGCGGGCTCTCTCTCTCTCTCGCTCGCTTGCTCGCTCCACACATACACACACCCTCACGAGCTTGAATGACACACAGAGACCAATCGAGGGCTTTGATTTATGATCGGTATGGAAGTGGCCATGTCGGCACGCCACATCATGTAGACAGCCAGTCACCCTGTGTGAGGCAGGCCACATCATGTAGACAGACAGTCACCCTGTGTGAGGCAGACCACATCATGTAGACAGACAGTCACCCTGTGTGAGGCAGGCCACATCATGTAGACAGACAGTCACCCTGTGTGAGGCAGACCACATCATGTAGACAGACAGTCACCCTGTGTGAGGCAGACCACATCATGTAGACAGACAGTCACCCTGTGTGAGGCAGGCCACATCATGTAGACAGACAGTCACCCTGTGTGAGGCAGACCACATCATGTAGACAGCCAGTCACCCTGTGTGAGGCAGACCACATCATGTAGACAGCCAGTCACCCTGTGTGAGGCAGGCCACATCATGTAGACAGACAGTCACCCTGTGTGAGGCAGACCACATCATGTAGACAGACAGTCACCCTGTGTGAGGCAGACCACATCATGTAGACAGCCAGTCACCCTGTGTGAGGCAGACCACATCATGTAGACAGCCAGTCACCCTGTGTGAGGCAGGCCACATCATGTAGACAGACAGTCACCCTGTGTGAGGCAGACCACATCATGTAGACAGACAGTCACCCTGTGTGAGGCAGACCACATCATGTAGACAGACAGTCACCCTGTGTGAGGCAGACCACATCATGTAGACAGACAGTCACCCTGTGTGAGGCAGACCACATCATGTAGACAGACAGTCACCCTGTGTGAGGCAGACCACATCATGTAGACAGACAGTCACCCTGTGTGAGGCAGACCATCATGTACAGACAGTCACCCTGTGTGAGGCAGACCACATCATGTAGAAGACAGTCACCCTGTGCAGACCCATGTGACAGACCACATCATGTAGACAGACAGTCACCCTGTGTGAGGCAGACCACATCATGTAGACAGACAGTCACCCTGTGTGAGGCAGGCCACATCATGTAGACAGCCAGTCACCCTGTGTGAGGCAGACCCACATTTGCGCAGCGTTGCGTTCACAATACATTAAAACTAAAAAAATCGCCAGGCCACTTAACAGGCCTGGCCATCGGGAAAATTTTAAAAAAATCGTATTTCGTTTCTATTTAACAAAATATATGTGGTTTAATCCACGTGAGTTTACAACTACAAAAATAGTAGTTTTTGTATCACATCCGACGGGAGGAAATGCAGCCCGGCTCTCACTACAGATTTTTAATCAAAATGTAATCAGCATCTTCACGATCATGTAATGTAGTAGGCTATCATATGTTCGCCGAATTGACATGAAAGCACCAACAAATATGAATATGCTGTAGTCAACTTCATTAAAACTTTATTAACGTGCCTAAACTCAGTAGGCCTAATTCACTAAAAAAGGTTTATTTTAAAAAAATAGTGAGGGGTCCAAAATCAGCCAACGTGCTTTGTTTTGAACGTTCATCACTATAATAATCAAAAAGAGAAATATGAACGTTAGCTTTTACTGAAATGATCAAATAAAGTCAACATGTCACAGTCTTTACTGAGCTGTGTGGGGTTTGTTCAACTTTTAAAAGATGTTTGAATGGTGATATACACAGTGATAGATGTTAAGGACTAACGTTTATAATAAATACATCTGTATTTATTTTAGGATCTTTTCATACAATCATACGTATTGGGATAATTTGTATTAATGTGGACCGGAGGGAGAGGGTGACGAGCATCAGTTTCACTTTCCTTTTTATTTAAATTCCAACCTTGGTCATGAAGAATATGTTTCTCTGTTGTCCACGTTCATAAAGCATAAAACAACACCACCAGAGCGCGGTGCAGAGTATCTAGATAGAATACGGCGCTGGGTTTACAGTAGTTGTTGTTCTTATACATCCATGTAGTCCGCTGTATAGAAAACTGTAGTTTCCCCACAGCAGCAGACGCACATTCATGACGTCCGCTGGCGCATCATAAATACGTCGATAGTGTAAGTGCAGTCGGATTCTCAAAGCACCGCAGTCTCTTCTCCTAAGTCCTTTTGAATTCTGCTATCCACTATTCATTAACCCTGAAAGGGTCTGTCGGCCATCATCGGTGTGACAAAGCTCTATCATCCCCCCTCTGTTAACAAGAGATAGTATGTTGCGGACTCTCTTTGTTTCAAATAATTGCCCATCGGAATGTGACAAAAGTCTCCCATCCCACCTCTTACATGCAGGGCAGCATTGCCGGTCTGAAAGGATCTCTGGAAATATCAAACATTTAATTCAAGTTTTAAAAACAGTGACAGGTTAAAATCAGAGGTGGAAGAAGTATTCCGATTATTTACCTAGGTAAAAAGACGTGTTAGAAGCAAATGTCCTGCATTCAAAATTGTCAATAGCCCAAGTGAAAAGTATTATCATCTGAAAGTAAAATTAATCATTATGTTATTAGTATTAAATACATATAATTTGTACTACTTATATTTAGAAATACTCCGTTGTAATTATTGATGCATAAATGTGTTCATCCATTCAATGTGGCATCTGCTATAATGGGGTTAATGTATGATATTACTTAATAATACAATACATTACTGTATAATACGTGATAATGTATGAGTTGATTTACTTCGATCTACTGTACTGTGTACACCACAACAATATTACAAAAAATATACTGCATATTAAAGCAAACTATTGTAAAGGTAAAAGTATGAGCATAACAAATAAAGAAGTGTAAACATTTACATTATTATTATGATTATTTAATATATAAAGACTATATATTATTGAATTACAATTAAGATAATAAGATTAGATATACTTTATTTGATCTAAAATATTGATGTTTTTTCGTTATAGTAGCCTGTGAAAACCATAACAAATAAGTGATTAAATGCTACAGTATTCAGCAAACACAACTGCAGAGCTGCAAACATTGCAAACAGACTAAGGCCTACAACACCCAGTTGTCTTTGTGTATTTGTGAATGAAGCGCCATCTCATGGTTAAATCCTGAAATTGAACAAATGGGGAAATTTGGCAACGCCCTCTCAGGAAATAGTGGGAGGGCTTTAGTCTCCCAGCCACTGGGATCCGCTGGGTTTTTGGTTGGAATCCGCTGGGTAGAGTCCTATGTGGCGTGCTACATCTGTAGTGAGTTACCTACAGAGCATGAAATAAAAAAAAAGTGGATTCACTAAGTAACTTTATTTTTTACGGCTTTAATATCAGAACAAATCTATTGACATGTGCCCTGATCCTTAATTTTTAGTGTTTAATCACTAACTAACTTTACAAAAAAAAAGATGGAGATCGAGGGTTATAGCAATATATAATCTGAAAAATACTAAGATCACTCAATGTGTTTACTGATGTCATGTTGCAACTAGTCCAACTCTCTCCCTCTCTGTGTCCTCATCCAGAGATGTTGGCAAACAGGTAAGATGTGTTTACTTCTGGAACCTCACAGGGAGCACAGCCCTCTGACCCCCTCACTCTCTGTACCCCCCTGACCCCTGTCACTTCAGTGCTGTCTACATTACCAGCACACCCTCACCTGTACACCCCGCCATCTCCACCTGCTCCATCATATATGGAGCACCTGTCTGTAGCTAGCTATTGAATGACATCACTCCCCCCCAACAGATAGTCCTGGAGAGCGACATCAACCGCGATGGTTTACTGGACTTCCACGAGTTCTCCCAGTACCTGTGGGCTCACGAGAGGACGCTGTGGCTCCTCTTCAACAGCCTGGACCGCAACAAGGATGGTGTGGGCAAGCTACACACACACACACACACACACACACACACACACACACACACACACACACACACACACACACCCACACAATACACACACACACACAACACACATACATATATATATATACATATATATATATACACACACACACACACACACACACACACACGATGTAAGGCACACTTGTCAAGCTCAAGGCCCATTGGCCAATCTGGCCCCTTGCTTGTTTGGGTTTGGCCCTTATATCAGTATAGGCTCTTAATACATTTGTATATATTGCATTAAAGATGTCTGCTAGCTAGAAACAGGTGTCTGTGTTACTAAAAGGCATACCAACACTGATGCATCATGTTTAGGTCTGTGAAATCCCATGTAAGATTTAACTGCAGAGCTTATTTTGTACTTTTTAGGTTTTTTTGTTGATATGATTGCATGCCAAGAAAACCACCATTGACTTTTTATAATCAGACCTGTGAAACCTGTTGGTTTTAGTCGGCTGTATGTTAGCCAACTTGTAAAAATGTAATCGAATTCCAAGTTATTTGTTTTTGTTTAGCTAAATGCTATGATGGCGAAGCAACTTTTCTTGTTGACTATTTTAGTTTTTTTGTTGCACAAAATGTTATTTATTTTCAATATAAAGACATTTATATAAATATACTATATATAATTGGCCTTTTTATGTGATTATGATATCTCAGTGTGGCCTTTAGTGGAATTGAGTTTGACACGCCTGATCTAACTTCTGGTGAATTTTGGAGAAATCTACAGACGTTCTGTTCTAAGGTCGAATTGATGTGGGGGAGATCCAGCACTCACTGCACAGGCTGGGTGTGGAGGTCAGCATGGAGCAGGCCTCCAGGATCCTGCAGAGGTACACAGTGAGAAAGTACCAGAAACAAGTTCATATTAGAGTCATCTTAAACCGCTCAAAAATCACCCATAACTTTCTGTCTTATCTTTAATAATGATGTTTGATGTGTTCTCTACATAGACTGTATATGTAAAGGTCCTCTAAAGAAAATGTCACATTATTTCTGTGTGTGGTTTGTAAAAACCTGGTAAAACACAAAGGTGCTCAATATCTGAGATCGCTGACATGTTTTTTTCCTGATTAGACACTGCATTCAACTGTGTGTGTGTACAGGCTGTGCAGGGTTGACATCTGTTTGACCCAAAAATAAAAACACATGTCAGGGTTCAAACTGACAAGTCGGGTTTATATTGCAAATGAAATGATAGCAGTGGGAATGAGGAAAATAAGGGTATCTAGTACCTTGTAATCTGAGGGGTTGCATGTTTCTGTTTGAGAAGCAGAATAATGATTTTGTGAGTGTTCTGCTGATGGCCCTGTATGAGTTCTAATTCTCCGGTCTTACTCTGTCTCTCCCACACAGTATGGACAGGGACGGCACCATGACTATTAACTGGAATGAATGGCGAGATCACTTCCTGTTCAACCCTTTCCACAACATGGAGGAGATTGTCCACTACTGGAAACACTCCCATGTGAGTGACCAGCTTTCAGTAATGATGCACTTCATAATCATGTCAGTATTAACATCTTTACATGTAGTGTGCTCTGTAGTGATGCAGCATGTATGGAAGGTGGCAGTGCAGAAGTTGAAACTCTATAATGTAATGTTTTATTTTAGGGAACGTTTTACAATAAGCATGGCTCAAAGGGATAGTTTGGATGTTTTGAACTGGGGTTGTATGAGATATTTATCTACAGTCAGAATATTACCTATAGTATGTCACAGTTGCTATCCTATATTTAGAATATTTTCACCTCAACACCAGAGAGTGGAGCCAAAGCCACCATCCTCTATTGGGAGAAAACAGTCATTTTACCTTGCAGAACACTGGGAATGCTTCTCTTTTTCCTCGGTCAGTACGTTAGTTAGTTATTATGTGACGTGGGGGACTTCTTATTTCACCAAATTAACCCAAAAACCTAAAAAAAGTAACAGATTGAGGCAGCTGCCAGTTAACCTTTGTGTTCCATAAGGTAAAATAAAAACTGTTTGCATTGCTAGAGGCTTTAAAGACAGAATAGATGGATATAGTTTCTTCAGTGCCCCGTCGTAAAGGGCCGTCGTATGGCAAGGTAAAGCAGTTAATACAGTCTAAATATAGCATACCCTTCAATTAAAATAAGATAAACCCAAAATATCCCTTTGAGGATACCCCCCTCCTGGAAATAAATACAGATGGGCCCTTTATTAATTATAGATGTATGACATCGGGGAACATCTGACAGTACCGGATGAGTTCTCGGAGAAGGAGCGGCGGTCCGGTCTGGTGTGGAGGCAGCTGGTTGCCGGGGCGATGGCGGGGGCGGTGTCCCGGACAGGAACCGCTCCTCTGGACCGCCTGAAGGTCTTCCTGCAGGTAAAGACCAGGGATTAGGAACTGTTGCGCATTGTGTGAGCAATGTATTTGATCAGAAATAGCAATAGGAAAATCCTTTAACTGACAAGAAGTATAAAATAAACAATTGTTTGTATTCTACATCTCTTGCATGGTTTAGTTTATTCTATGAGATTTTAATGATAGATTCCAGGTTTAGCACCTTTTAGTTAATTGATACTTCAGAGACGAGACCTGAAGCTGCATTTCATCACAGTGAGAATATATATGTATTATTCATTTAGGAGGAAACAGTTGGACACCAATATGTTGTATTCCTTTGGAAACTGACACAGCGAGCAAGATGTCAGATACTAAATGTTAGTGAAAGCAATGTTGTTGAAACTTCCACCAAGCTCACTCTATCCAACAACACTGGGGGGTTGGATGTACACACCGTTAAGGTTAAGGTTAGTTTATTTATATAGTACATTTTCAGACACAGAGGCAATTCAAAGTGCTATACATCAACATGAACTCACTGATAAAGAAGATTGACCTGGCAGTATGCGTGTGGTCAGGTGCACGGCTCTACGTCTCGAGGGGTTAACCTGTGGTCCGGCCTGAGGGGGATGGTCCGAGAGGGGGGGGTCTCCTCACTGTGGAGGGGAAACGGCATCAATGTCCTCAAGATCGCCCCGGAATCTGCCATTAAGTTCATGGCCTATGAACAGGTCAGTGCTTCCAAATAGTCAATACAAATGCTACCAATCTATATTAAAACAGAACAAAAGTATAAATTCTTAACACTTACACTGTAAATACACTGCCAGTCCAAATAAAAGTTTCAAACTCTAATATTTAATGGACCACTTTTAGCTTTGAGTATGGCACATAGTCGCCGTGGCATTGATCGATAAGCTTCTGCTATGTCACAACATGTATTTCTGTCCAGAGTTGCATTCATTTCCCGCCAAAATCTTGTACTGATGATGGGAGAGTCGCAACGCTCCCTGAACCCCTCATTCACAATGTGAGCCCCATGAATCCTGGCATGTCATCTTGGCATATGCCCGTGCCATCAGGGAAGAAAAACTCCATTGATGTTAGACCTGGTCATTCAGTATATTCAGGTAGTCAGCTGAACTCTCTTTGGGAACATAGCTGAACCTAGACCTGGCCAACTGCAGCAACCCCAGACCATAACACTGCCCCCTAAAGCTTGTATGGTAGGCACTAGGCATGATGGGTACATCACTTCATCCGCCTCTCTTCTTACCCTGATGCGCCCATCACTCTGGAACAGGGTAAAACTGGATTCATTGATTTGGTTTAAATAATGCTAAAACGTTTGACACTTCTTAACTCCTTTTACTAGTTCCAATCTCCTTAGTTGTTTTCTTTGCTTGATGCAGGCCAATAATTTGACCCTTCTGAAAATGACTAACAACCTTTCCACAGGATATGTCTTCCAACAGGGTTGTTTAATAAGTGAGAAGCTAAGCACAGCTAGGATTAAATAACTTGTTGCCAGCTAAAACACATAGTAGTATTAATCACTACTACAGTAATTATCCAATGGAAGGCTCTTACTGATTTGCTTAGTTAAATCAAGTTGATGACTTGTTTTGGACGGGCAGTGTACACTTTTGTAAGTTGCTTGGAACGTCAAATAGAAATTGCTATTTAGGGTCATTAATGGCCTTAGATGGAGCGACCCTAACATCTTCCATGGCTGATTCCTTCCTGTTCCTTCTCTACTCTAGTTCAAGTGGATGATTCGAGGAAGGAAAGAGGGGGGGGTTTTGAGGGTTCATGAGAGGTTCATTGCTGGCTCTCTGGCAGGAGCCACCGCCCAGACCATCATCTACCCGCTGGAGGTCAGTTTGAAATGTGTAATTGGAAGATTCATAAAATGAGGTTGGATGGCCAATTTGAAATCTCTCGCTGCTTTCTGAAGTTTAAAACTGTTTGATTTCACTTTCGAGTAAGGATGTCTGGAGCTGCTTTAAGTTTAGCATTCTGACCATCGGCTCCCTACTCATTCTCGCAATGAGCGGATGGAAAATGGAAAATCTTAATTTTTTCTTTGTATATGAAAGAACAGAAAAATGTAGATATATCTCCTTGTCCGATTGAAGATTACTCTCTTGCTCCTATCATTCCTCACCCTCCCTCTTTAACGTGTCTCTCCCACTCTGCTGATAGGTTCTGAAGACGCGTCTGACTTTGAGGAAGACGGGACAGTACTCGGGGATGGCTGACTGTGCCAGACAGATCCTGACGAAGGAGGGGGTCCGGGCGTTCTACAGGGGCTACCTGCCAAACACACTGGGCATCATCCCCTACGCTGGCATCGACCTGGCAGTGTATGAGGTGTGTGTGCCTGCAGTTTGATTTCCTTTTACATGTTATTCAGCCACTCTTCCAAAATAAGTACATTTTGGTGGAAACTACACAAGAGTACCATAGGGTCTTGAACTCATTATAAATACAATTCTGGTTTTGTTCAAAGTATATCAATGCCCCCAGAAATAACTCTTTATTTTTATACTTTTATTGTCAACAAATCCTATGAAAGACCAAAACCAACAATATATTAGTCTACTCTCAATACTTCTAGTCTTCCCAACCTGTCTATGGCACGTTCTAATTCATTTGTCGTAAATCTTTAAAATCCATAACTATACAGTTGAACTAATAAAGGTTCAGTTATTTCCTTAGTGAAATCTGGAGGGCTAGTGAGTATTTCTTCCAGCAGGACAGTGTGGGATTGAGTTGAAATAAACTCCAGTGTGTTTTGGTCTTCTAGTTTTTGGCCAACAATGGAGCTTTATGACCCCAGTTTATTTAGTATAGTTTTAGTTATATATAACTATGCAATTAAGCATCAATATCTTATTAATACTAATATACAACTGTATTTATCGTAATTTACATGTTATTAGTTCAGTTGAATGTGCACATTTTTATTTTGTACTTCTTATTTTAATTTAAATATTTTGATTACATTTTCATTTAATAAATGTTTTGTTTATTTCCTTCTGAAATGAAGCAACTATGAGGAAACTTAATTCCTCCCCTGGATAAATTAAAGTATTCTGACCCATTCTTCCAAGAACATTGAAGTGTAAAAGAGCCTGATTATATTATTTTCTTGGACACTGTATCTCTTTTCATGACAATACAGCAACCAAGAACGTTCAGAGCCAGTTGAAGGCCATTCAGTTGTCAGATCATATTTAAATATCACCAGCCTTATGCTTTAAATAAATGTTTACAGTGAAACTCTCCCGTCCTTCCTGAAATGTTAGACGGATAAGTAATCTTTGCAGTAGGATTCCAGTAATCACAGCTTTGCAGTACAAATGTCATAAAACTGAGGAACTCATCTAAAATCATACCCAAGTGTCCAGCCCCTTATAAAATACAATTTCATACAATTTGAAGTAGATGAATTGTAATTAATACCTCTCTCTTCCCTTTCAATTATTTTTCTTTCCTCTTATATCCTACTTTCCTCCTCTCTTCTCCTCTATTTGTCAAACTCTTTCCATGCTCTCAGACTCTGAAGAACGCCTGGCTGCAGAGGAACGCTGCAGACTCAGCAGATCCAGGAGTGTTGGTTCTGCTGGGCTGTGGAACCATCTCCAGCACCTGCGGCCAGCTGGCCTCCTACCCCCTGGCTCTGATCCGCACACGCATGCAGGCCCAGGGTGAGACAGGCTGTAATCAGACATCCACACACACTGAGAATAAACAATGTTCCAGCAATAACCCCCATTGTCCCTCTTCTTTCAGCCGCACATGAGGGCAAACCCAAGCTGACCATGGTGGGCCAGTTTAAACACATCATATCCCATGAAGGAGTACCAGGACTGTATCGAGGACTCACCCCCAACTTCCTCAAAGTCATTCCAGCTGTCAGCATCTCCTACGTGGTGTACGAGCACATGAAGAAAGTTCTCGGGGTGGCTTACTAGACGGTGAAAAATAATAGACATTTTGATAAATTGTTGGTCCAAAGACACTAAGTAATACGGTACAGGAGCTAGTTTTACTGATATCGGGTCCCTTATATGTTATATATTATTAAAGGAGAGGTGTCATGGCCATTTCTACTGATCATAATTCCATTGTTGAGGTATACTAAAATAGATTTATACTGTGCATTTTTCCAAACTCACATTGGTTTCTCATACAGCATCTCTGTAAAGTGTGTGTATTCAGCAGTATTCACTCTCTCCACTAAACGGCTCGTTGTAGCTCTTGCCCCCCCTCCCTGTGAGCCCAGTGTGCTCCGATTGGTCAGCTCGGCCACTCTGTTCTGATTAGTCAACCACCAGAGAGGCTCCGCCCATGTCTAACAGTGCTTTTTTCGGCTCGCTCTGAGCGGAACTTCAGTCTTACAATGGCGTCGGTACAGCCGTATATGTTATACGCTAACTAACCGAACTGTACCTACAACTGTTGTTATAGAAGAGTAAGCTATTTTTACCTGTAATAAACTACTACTGTTTGATGAAAAATCAAATCATGGTTTGCTATATATGAATGATATGTTATAGGAGCAAATCATTCAGGGAAGAAAGGCTACTAAGTATTTCCATCAAACTTTATTTTTAGAAATGTACAAAATGAACATGTGTAAATATACATATATACACTGTATATCATCCATTCCTCCCCTTATAGGCGTTTTCGGCATCTTGCCTATCGCAGCTTTGTAAGCTGCTGCCGGGGCTTTTTAGGACGAGGCATCAGAGTGGTCATCCCGTGTGTGTGTTGTCCGCCAGATACGCCAGGAGTTTCCTGATCTGGCTGGACGAAATCAAATGCAAATCACAAAATATTAGAGAAACTTAGTTGTTTTAGATTCGTTAGTAGTAGTTGTGGTAGGAGTGTGTATCTATCTAATCTATCTATCTAATCAACACAGTTAGCTTGCCAGCTAATATGCTAACCTACGTTTGCTAGTTGTTCAGTGTAATATGCCAATCTACTATGAACAACAGCTAGTCTAGGCTAGCAAGAACATGTTTACAATTGCAATCTTATACGGGTAGTCTGCTACGTTCGGTCATTCATTGTAGCTGGCATAAAAACAGTGTTTTCCCTATCAAACTCATGTCTAGCTGTTAGTAGCCTTCTTGTTTACCTCGGTAGCATACACGCTAGGAACGCCAGCTATAATGTAATTACGTTTCGCGACTGACCGTACGGTAAATCACCCGGAGTATACTGTCTATGAGTGTTTCGTGTGTGAATGCAGACATTCTCCTGCTATGATACATGTAAGGCATCTGCTGACATTGGAGTTGATATATGGAAACGCTAGCAACTTATGGCGCATTTCCACCATGGCGCGGAGCACGGTTTAAGCGTGCCGTGTCGTGCCGGGCCCGTTTTTGGTTGCGTTTCCACTAGGCCTAGTTCCGGCCCGGGGCTACTTTTTCACCTTTTTTCTGGCCCGACAAAATCGTGGTTCTATCGGGCCAACAAGCGGGCCAACAACCGGGCTGAATATGCTAAACTAGTGAGAGAATCGCGGGCAAGGGGGCTACAACTACAACAACATGAACATATTTGACCGTGATTTAATTGTAATACACGTTTCAAAATGATGCCGAAGTAACAACATACTGATACCGGTTAGTAAAAACCATGAATTAATGCTTTGACAAGTCTGCAGACAGACGGCAGGCGAAACACCTTTTAAAATGCGTGTTGTCTGAATGGAGATCGGCTAAGCTAACGCAGTATATGCTCCGACCGTCCACACTCACAACAACGGCCTCTACAGACATAAATAAAGCAGCAACTGTATTCGCCATGACACAGACAGTCTGTGGTTTTTACTTTTGTCTAGTTTCTGAACAGATATGAGGAGCTGTGAGCTTGAGTGCTAACAGCTAACGGCTGATGTTGTTTTTCTGAAGATGACGTCACGGCTCCGCCTACACTGCGTTACTATAGATACTACCCCTGTTCCTAAACTGTAATGGAAGCACAGCATTAAAGTGAGCCGGGCCTAACAAGGCCTAACAAAACCGTACTAAGTCGAGTGAGGCTTGCGGTGGAAATGAGCCATTAGTTAGCCCTGTTAGCACTGTGTCAATGGCTTAGCAGTCAGAAAAACGTTTACCCATTTAAACAGTCGTGGTAGATATACCTTGTTTGTTTTCAACATCATAAATACACAAACAACAATGAATACTTACAGGTTGTGTACCCGAATCTCCCGCTGGTCCAAACAAAGTAGGAACAGCATCGTCCTTCAGTGTCCTACGCTGTGCATATCCGGAATGAATCGCTCCAAGGTTTGTGAAGCTATAGTCCGTGAAATGCCGCGCACACAGTACAATACTAGCTTGAACATCTGAAGGAACAGTGTTAACAAGAAATGTCAACCACTGACTTCGTCGTGGTTCTGCCCTCGGTAAGGCATGCATTGAAGATTTCCCCTCACAAGACAGGACACAGACCCTCTTTGGCATGACTGGATACAGTTTTGAACTGAACCTGAGATTCCAACAGTATATATGCGCGGCTGGCAGAGGATGCGGCCATAGCTCTGGGCGTGGATACTGGCCATTCATACGTCACAAAACCCAGGAAGTAAACAATGGACAATGACGTATCTCCAACGAGGCGTTTTGGGGAGGTATTTTCTGTGTTAGAGTTTTACTCGCTACAGGGTGTACTTTGAGGGTTTTGACTCTGCAGACCGTTTACATGCATAAAAACCTTCATAACACACAAGGGGACGGGTAATAACCGGAAAAGCATGACACCTCTCCTTTAAGGTACTTGGACTAAGCCAGTAGCCGGCGATGCTAAGTCTCTTAAAGTAATTCTAAAAGTATTTTATTACTAAAACAGTTAATCTCTGTAAAGTTAGAGACAGTAAAGAGGGCTCCTACGATTGTTCACACAAATCACACACAGCAGGACAGGCTCCCCCAGCAGCTTCTTTAATAATCTGAAGAAGAAACTCTTGTATTTCCTCTTTGGAGAACTTGCCATGGTGAGATAAATACTTCCTGAGTTTGGCTTCAGGTGTTCTGCTCAACAGGAGTGAAGCCTGGACTATAACGCCGTAGAAACCAGAAATTACATTTATATCCATAAAGTGCTTAAACAAAGTCATGGAAAAACATACTGAGTGGACTTTTGACACTGTTGTTTGCTCTGACAGTGCTGCTGTCTAATCCTCAGCCTCTCAGCGCACAATGTGGCAACACAAGGAATGTGAAACTGTACCTGCAGTCTTTTGAGGTTGAAGAGAGCCTATATGAATGACTGTCCAAAGGCTCACAGGCTCAGGTGTAGGGTGTTTTACCCGAGTAAGTTAGCAGACTCTAGTTTCATGCTGGTAGTACAGTGTTTCCAGGTTAGAAGACTGAAGACTGGCTAATAATGACAATAATGTTCTTTATGGGCTGTCTCTCTCTCAGCCGTCTGAGCTACTGACATCATGAACTTCATAGTTAAGGTAAGGTTAAGTTTCTGTTCACCCGCTGAGCTCCATCAGCCTCCACTCTATTAGCCAGGTGGTGCAGGAATGAGTCTTTAAACACGGAAATGAGAAAAGCATTTTCCTACTTCCAGTTCCCTCATCTCGAATTCAACGTTTTTTTCTTTTTACTTGTTTTTGGTTAGAAGCCTGCAGGCATGAAAATCACTCACCTTTCGGCGAAATTCGCCGTTTTGAGACCCAATCACTGCCGCTGAGATTGGGTCTCGTCTTCCACGGTGCGTACGGTTACGGCCTCTGAACCAGCCCCAGAGACTCAGTGAACTGCGAACAGGTGCGCGTGCCAAAAGGGACCTGATCATTGGTTTACAAGCAGTTCGCTTCACTCGTGCTGACCAGAGCGGGATCCAGACCACCATCAGAAGCTGAAAGCACGCCTGGCCTCGGAGATTCCGCACAGCATGAATCGCTCCCGACTCGGGGAGGTAGTGACGAATGTGTAATGTGAACACAGCAGGAGAGAACGCAATGTTAGACAGCTAGCACTAAAGCTCCGGTGGAAAATGATTAGCTAACGCTACCGTTAACGTTAGCCTAACATTAGCTAGATATCGTTACTAAAGTTAGATGCTAGCTTGTATAGCTTACGGTAAATCACAAAAAAGAAAAACTGGTTAATGTTAGTGCTACTTTCTAAAATCTCTACAACTCGTTTTTCCAGGACGTGTTGATGATTTTGAGGTGAGGGGACTGACAAGGCTGAGGGTAAAGTGGTCCACCGTTCTATCAATAAGGCTAAACTAGAAGTTAGTGCTAACACTAATACAAACATATTTTTGCAGAATGAGTGTGTTAGGGGAGAAGGATTCAGCCATTGTTAAACAGCTGGATGCTGGATTGAAATGCAGCTGGAACTGGTCGTGGCTAAAACTGGAAGGCAAGGTCTCAGTAAAAGAGCAAGAGGTGTCCTTTCATCTAGGAGATGTATTCATCAAAATCAACAGGCAGGGATTCGCCAGATGCATTCTCTGCCACAAAGAGATCAATTATGCTAACAAAGGCAGCCATGCTCTGCAGGCTCACTGCCAGACGGAAGTTCACAAGAAGAAGGTGCAGATGATAGCTTCCACTCATAGTGTTGCCAGCAGCTTCCTTCCAGCATCAGCTAGGGTGAATCCAGCAAGCCAGAGTCAAGCCAACCAGGGGTCAGAAACAATCAGGCAGCAGTGCCAGGGAAAGATCCCCGTACCAGTTATAAACCGCATAGCAAATGCAGAGGTAGGTGGTGTAGGCCTGTTAGTCAGCACAGGCAGCATAGACAGAGTACACTAGCACTTTGAGATTGTTATTTTTATTATAACATAATAATAATCATTTTTATTATTATTATTATTCACAATCAGCTGCGGTCACTGGCAGCATCATCACCTAAACATGGAATACACTAGCTTTACATTAATTACATAATTTGTGTTCTAGGCAATGGTCCTTGGAACCTTGGCGGAGCATTCCATCCCGTTTTCTAAGGCTCCTGGAAACCACTGTATTGTGTGTTTTAGGCTATCTTTGCCAATAAAATGTATTAAAATCTGAATGACATAACATTGTATTGGCTGTCAGTCATGATGGAAGAGTAGACAAGTTAAGTTACAGCATGTCCACCATCTGCATATGCATTAAGCCATTTGCATTAAGCCCTTACCACATTGTGCCTCATATACTGTAAATGTTAGACCCAGTGACAGGCTGGCATGAAATGTCTTGCATAATACTTAGTAAGGAGGCCATAATATTTTTGACTCATGGCTGAAGTTAAGTTTCTCCAGCTCTCCCCAGGTTGGCAAAAAAATGCATCTCAAAATGCATCAGATTGATGCTTTAAAATATGGAATATTCAACATTTTCTTCCGGGGGAGCATGCCCCCGGACCCCCCTAGAGGGATAATATCCTTCTCACCTTTTTCACCCCCTGATCCGTTTTCATGCCTGAGCCTGAAATAAGGTCTGTGGTTAGCACAAGAAGAGATTTTTGTTCTACGACATAAAATACGCCAGTAAATACCCCACTGGTGCAAATCTGAAGATTCCTGTGTCATGACAACAGCTGCTGCTAACAAGTGAACATGGAACTGCTGATTGTCATCATGCTGAACATTAGCCGCCTCTATACTAGCTTAGCGGTTATGACGTGAAGTCATGTGACCATGCAATGGTTTTTTTATAGCCTTAAATTAGCTTTTTAATTGTGGCGATTGCATTTCAACAGTTTCACTGTTAGGCTTTAACATTATCCTGCTGAACAGAACGTGAAAGTATGATAAACATGTTTTTGTCAACAATCTTTTTTTCTGAAATATTCCAAAATCCCATTGGCTTTGTTAGATAGACAAGGAAAACCGGGGTTGCTATATGGTTCTTATTTCAAGGTTTAGGACTCATTCCTGCACTACTTTATGGGGGACAAGAGTTACATTCTGCCTACACTAGTGGGCTAGGTTGTAATTAATAACATCATACATTAAAGGTCCCCTATTATACTCTTTTTCATCAAGATATTATAGGTCTCAGATATATAAAAAAACATGTCTCTGAAGTGTTTGGCTCTAAACACCAAACAGATCTCCCATTGCAGCATCCCATAATCCCCTCTGTTTCAGCCCTGTTTCAAAAGAGCTGATTCTCTGTCTGTTACTTTAGATGAAAATAAGGAGCCCCTCCCCACGCCCCTCTGAGAGATATTTGGTTAAAAAGAACACAATGGTGCTCTAGGAGGAGATTCAGGTGATAAGAGGGGGGGGGGGTTACCTTGGTTGCTGATTGGCTAATGGTTACACAAGCCAAAACATCGTTATGACATCATAAAGTGGCCAAAATCTGATCAGCTTTTTTTCAGAAAGGTTTTTATATAAATGGATCAGGATAAAAAGAGAGCGAATCTTTTTTCCTGAAATTTTCAGAATCTCTTTACACAGAGGGGACACATGTTGATGTAGAAGAGACGTGGATTTTGCACAATAGGTGACCTTTAATATTTGTTGTGTTCATGGTATTCAACAGTGAAATGATAATATGTTTCTTATATTCTATCAGTTTTACATGATATGGGCCATTCAAATGGGCTGTGTCCACCGGCTATCTGCCATGAATCTAAGGGTCATGTGTTTTGTGCATTATGGAACATTAAGAGGCAGCTGATTCATCTTCCTAAATATTCCAAACAGTCAGATTATGGATTTATAGTATTTTATAAACTTAAGAAAATTGACTGCTTTATATACTGTACTTTCTTCCCGGGACTGGTTCTCAGTCAAAAACCTAAACCAGCTGCAAGTGTCAATCCACAGCAACTTTAAGATAACATATAAAAGTCTGTGCATGATGATTTTATTCATCATATTTATGTAGAACTTGAATTTGAAGTATTTGGTTCAGTTGTGAAGAGAAAGGGAGTGGTGATACACTCCAACATACTTTGAATGTCGTTATTTGCATATAAAACAGAGTTTTTATTATTTTGCTTATGAATGCCTAGTAATCCCTCCATTGCAAGCGTACTTGAAATGATGAATGCTTGTTGCCGCTGCGGCCTTGTGAGCATGACAATATTTGTAAAGCATGAGTGCATGTTTCCAAGACTTTGGGAAAGTGTCTCAGTGTGTGAGCTGTGAGGACTCTATATGAGCTGTTTTCAACCCAAAAGACAGAGCAGTTGGAGTGTGATGATACAAAAAGAGCTTTATACTTTTGATAAATCAGTTATATCAGATAATAATATTACATTTTATTTATCAAGCGCTTTATCAGGTGCTCAAAGATGCTTTACACAGGTAAAAGATGAATGTGTAAGTGCACTTTACATGCCTCAGTGATGGAATTAATTCTGTGACCTTATGTACAAAGAAAAAGAGGGCTCTTATTGGTCAGTAGTAACTCATGTGTCTACATCATCAGCTGTTTCCATCTATACAACTGCAGCATCCTCATTCAACATGGGATTTATATGATCTAGAACTGTAAACACAACATGGACACACTGTCACATAAAATCAAAATCAACTGAACAAAGTGGTGTGTGTATGTTGGAGTGTAGAAGAAGACGGTGATATGATAAGTTTAATTATAAGAATGCTACACCCAACATGACTCACACAACAATGCATTTGATGTGATGTATATGACTGAAATGAGCTGTCTGTTAGAAGGCTTTAAAGGAAATAAAACATTATAATAAGTTATAATTGCACTGCATTCCATGTTATCTGAAGTCATGTGATCAGGGTCCCGCCCATGGGGATGCTAAGTGAATCAGTGTGTGCAAACATTCTTCTGTAGCATCTGATTGTCAGCTTCTTTGAATATGAAATATACAAGTTTGCATTTGTTCTAGAGCTGTTAGCAGCATATTCACATAGTGTGTATTTCAGTGCTGCAGACTGAAGGATTTGGGAATGTCTGCCCTACAAGTGACAACACCAACAGGGTATAATGTGGGTCAAAATAAATGTCATCCCGGGCCAGATCAGCATTATAGTTGCACTCAAAGGGTTGGTGGTAAGACTGAAACTTTATTGTGACAGCGGGGTGTGGTTAGAGCGCCGGCTGCTGGAGTTATGGGCGTGGCTCAGCTGGAGGCCAGACCGCTGATCAGAATCAAGTAACGACTCACTAAATAAAAGCACGCTGGTAACCTGGGCCGTTTCTCTATGTCGAGTAAAGCTGCTGCAGAGCCACTATTTCAAGTATACTACGTCATCGAGTGGCGCCGAAGGACTGTTTAAATGCCCAGCATTCGGCGCCACTAGATGATGTAGTATACTTGAAATAGTAGCTCTGCAGCAGGTATACTCGACATTGAGAAACGGCCCTGGCCTCTCTTGCAGTAGGCTGGGTCCTGAGAGGAGGACCGAATATCACCCAGCCACCTCAATGTCAACAGCCTGGTGCCTATGTTTGTGTTAACTCTCTCCGTTTTCAATAAACTTTGTTTGTTTTCACCACCCAACTTTATCCTTCCTTCATTTTTAACCCTATCGTGAGCCCGAACGCTCACATATAAATATTTAATTCAGGAGAGACATCATTTTTTGCTTAAAGAACATTTATTGAAACATTCGCCATATGATAGAATGTCAATAGTCTTTGGCGATTGGACCCCGATCCTGATATCTTATATCTTAAAGGTCCCCTATCATGCAAAATGCACTTTTCGATGTCTTTTATACATAAATATGTGTCCCCGGTGTGTCAAGGAACTCACAAAGTGTCAGAATATAAAACCCTCTCTCTTTTCCGCTGTACCAAATCTCTAAAAACGGGGGAACAACGGAGCTGATACAGATTTTCTGCGTCATGACGACATTACTAAAATGTGGGCTGGCTTTAGACCCACGGCCCCATCAGAAACGTTGCTGTCACAAACAATGCGCGACGTGTTTTGGAAGTAATATGGTCTGTGTTTGTTTACATTAGCAAGCATTGCTAACACTCAGAGCTAACGCTGTACTGTGTAAAAAAGCAGGATATAAAAAGGAACTCACCTTGTGGTAAACCCGCAAGAGAAAAAGCATTTGAGCTCCATACTGTTTCAGAAATAATGCTTGATGTGGTTTGGAACATGATATGGCGTTTAATCACGGCAGCATTTAGCTGTATCTTCCGGCAGTGGCGGCGCAAGGGGGGCACTAGGGATACGCCCCAAGATAGCCATAGCACCCCCTAAGCATCCCCAAGAAATGTATGTCTTTTTTTGTATGTATGAAATTCATACTTTGAAAAAGGATTGATTCGGAAATAATATGCTACAGTACAAGTAGCCTACTTCTGGGTCTCTGTGTTTCATTCAAGCTCTGCTCTGTGTGTGTGGCACGAGCCATTTTGTGTGCGTGCGCAAGCGAGAGAGAGAGAGCGCGCACCGGTACCGGAGATTGTTGTGGTTAGCATCTGGTGCTAGCTAGCTACGCTAACGGATATAAGGAGCTTTTTCAACAACAAGAGCCGCGTTCACACCAAGTACTTTGCCGTACTTAGTTCCCAGCACTTAGTTCCCCTATGGAACTAAAGAGCCGATCGCGTTCACACCGGAATAAGTTCCCTGAGGGAAGATTACGCAAATGAGCCGCTGAGGTCACTTCGTCTTCTTCTGCTTTGGGTTTACTGGCAGGCCGCAAACAACTTCACGGCGTATACTGCCACCCGAAGTCCCCGGCCGGAAGTCCCCGGAGTTGGGGACTGGCTTCAGTAGAAGCTGCTGGGAGTCCCTGCAGCTTCTACTGAAGCCTTCCGAGTAAATCGCCAGAACGCCGACACCTCTTCATCTCCACCGCTCCCATGTTTTCTTTTGTGTTGCCATAAGTTAGTCTCTCTGCATTTGTGCGCTGGGCTAATGCTAATGCTAATAATGCTAATGCGAGGATAATAAAATAGCAGCTCTTGTTAGAAATTAAAATCAATGTTTAATGACGTAATTTAGCTTAAACAGACAGTAAGTTTAAAACTGTTTTATTCTGAAAACAGTTCCGGTTAAAGTTTATTTTGAAAAGCTGTATTGAAAGACGTTGCCGTTGACAACAAGGAAACCTTCGGTTTATCCGTTAACATCGATTACAGCCATTAAAATGCATTAAATAAAAAGTCATGAAAGAGTGTATGACGAGAAAAGGCGTGTGGAGTGATGCAATGAATACACAACGTCTAAATCCTCATGTTTTACGCGATATTGGACATAGAAGACCGAGGCGGGAGGACCCCTACGTCACCGGCCGCCATTGAAGAGGAGGAGTCACGGATGAGATACATAGCTAGGTTACGGGGCTTTGTGACGCTTCCCACTGGAACCACTTCGAGACAACAGCTGCTCTGTCTCCACCACTTCTCCTCTGTTTGTTTCATCACCACGCTACTTAATTAAAGTACCAAATTGAACCTTTTCAGAGACTCCATTAGTCTCTTTATTTTAACTTCTCTCCTGGGACGCGAGAGAATCAACACAAATCAACACTCTACAAAACATTTCAGAGTTTTACGGGGCGTGGTTTGCAATTCGCCTAGCCAATCAGAACTGGGGCACTTTTTTCCCCCAGGAGAGTACCACCTCTCAGCACGCACTAAAAATGGGGGTAAAGGTTCCCGGCACTAAGTACTCTTTTTGATGTGAACGCGACATAAGGGGTACTAACGGAACTAAACGGGAAAAGTACTCCGGTGTGAACGCGCCTAAGGTGGAGGGAGAACTCTCTCCTGTCAGACTGAGAGTCTCAGATAACCTCAGGTGAAGTAAAGGACTCTCAGTGTTTAGATAGTTAACATTAGTCTAAGTTATCTCAGTGGGTCTCAAACGGTTTGGTCACGATTAATGTAAATAAGTATTTCAGAGGCACACGTTTCTATGATCATTATAGGTATAAAAAAATAAGAGAATAAATGAAAATCAGGTATGAAATACTATATGACAGTAAAACAAGAATACAGTTTAAAAGGGGAGTGATTTGTAAAATATCCATAAAGAAATAGAAAATTGGTTTACAGTTCTGTTTCATATGGGTGTTGAGAGATGTATCCATAGATCTCTTAATGTTGCTCTCAAAGTGCACCAGATTGTTGCTTTTAACTTCAATATTTAAAAAAAAATCCCGGACCCCCCTAGAGGATGTTAGGTCCACCCCCCACTTATAAAAAAATAGCACTTTACCCCTGCTTACACCTATATGCCGTGAGCTGACTATTAAGCCTTCATTGTAACAGTCACGGGTCTAACCCTAACCCTATACTGAATGTACTCTTCTAATATCAGAGTAGCACATGATAACAAAGGCCCTACGTAGCTGTGTGTTGTGTTCAAAATTGCAGGAAAGACAAACGACTTCTAAGTTCAACTATTTATTAAAAGAGAGCAAAATATATATTACTTGGCCAAGGACTCTATTTCCAGAAAAAAGCCCCGAACCTCGTGCGACAATACATTTTATTACACTGTGCGTTGCCCGTACATTTATGATTGGTTGAGACTAGTTGGGGAAGGCCGTGGTTTAGACTTTGGCTTCCCTGGTTGGTGCGCAGACTTAGACAAAGGTTTCTTGGCAACACGATCTTCCAATCAGCATTCGGCCGGCGAAGTCCCTCCCTACTCTGTCTCTATCCTAGTAATTGGTTTTCGCTAACGTTTCTACATATATAGTGGGAAACCTTCATAATGCTGCTTCCTAGCTATGCGTGGGAGCGAAGCTCACCCACACGGCCAAGGCCAGAGCCTCAGTAACTCATTGTCCTCTTACAGTGTCTGCACCTGACCTTGCTACTCTATATTGCAGGCTAAACACTTTCTTCTGGACTTTTCCCTTTGTTTCCTATCCAATCCATCAAACCTTGGGATTGGTGATTTTGTCTATTTATGCCAAAGTCACAGCCACATAAAATGAGCACAATAAGCTTATAATGTAATAATTAGAATCAGTCTTTCTAATGTTATATAAAAATAGACTCCACAAATCTCTCCTTTCACCTTTTAAGGTGTGAATCTAATCTACGTCTATTTTTCTTTTTACTGCGGCTCTGGTGTAATTTATGAATCTCTGCTGGTTATATATAGTTCACCCCATCCACCTTCTTGTTGATTGTGGGACAGAGGAATATTAATTCAAAACCTGCTGATATCTGGTTTCTATCTGTAAACTCATCAGGGGGCACCTAATGCTGTCTTTAGCTAAAAACTCCCTCCTTGGACCATTTAGTTCTGCTGTCTGTGGGGTGTTCTGCGAGTATTAATTTAAGATTGAGTAACAGCCCTTTGATTGTTCATAAGATATTCTAGTACCATTTCATACTTTCACATGTCAAACACATGCTCTTTCATTTACTCTTTTCTGTTTAAACCACAAGTATGTATTTTCTTATCTTTGTAAATTATAAAATGGTGTGCTTATTATTTCTAATGTTAATGTTTTCTAAATTAATTGTAGACCTCCTTATTGTCCAGTGCAGCTTCAGAATCTTAATGTGCAAACAACATAAAACTCCAACATCTTTAGGTGAACTAAATAACATATTTCAATAACTCTGAATTTTTTTTTCCCTGTGTTATTCTTAAATAAAATCCTTGAAATCCTATTTAAAATCTAAATATAATAATGAACTGCTCATGTTTCTGGTAAAGAAACACACTAATGTTATGGATTCAAAAACAACTTAAATCATGAGACTGTCAAAGTGAATGATTTCCTTGGTGTATCTGTCCTGTAAGGTACGTCATTCTCTGCTTGGATCGTGTGCAGAAATCCCATCAATTGCACCTGGCAATACTGCTTCTACCTGTCAGTGCTTAGATATTATCAAGCTGAAAAATGAATACAGAATTCCAAAATACTGTCATGAAATGTCTTTCTATTATGAATTTAAATTGCCCTTGTGAAACTAGTCTTGTGTTCATTTATATCCCCATAATGACCTACAAAATAAAGTCTATGGCTTTTACTTCCAATTATTTACCAGGCTAGAGACAGGATGTTGTCTAAATTAAATTCTGTCTCATTACATTACTATGTTTTAGCTTAACTTAACTTGACTGTGATATGTTCTTTCTACATTTCAAACCCCAATTACTCTAATACGTCCATATATTCTCCAATATTTTTAAGTCCTACTGTTACTTAAAACAATAGTAAAAACCTGCAGAGCATACTAACAGATCACAACATTTAAATTGACTCAAGATTAGGCCTATACTTATACTTTTTATTATAATTATTAATATTATCACTTTTAGTGAACACTTATTCATATTATCTAAATGCCCTGTCCATAATCCAGACATGCAAATTGTTTGAGTGGAAAAATGTGTTTATCCCCATCTGTTTATCTTCTAAAGATTCTTTACATTATTATGGATTCATTACTAATCCCTTTTGTACGTCTGATAACAAATATTTATGTGTAATGCTTTAAATATACAAATATGTGTTAAATGTATAAAAAATGTGAGTTATTTAATTTTTTATCAACGCTCTGAAATATTTAATTGTTAAATGTGCCTTGCTCTTGGGTCTCTGAGTTATGATATATTCCCTATGGCTATGGCTTGCAATGCAGTACTAAGTCCACACGATGGCGTCCTAGAGGGCCTATTCTGTGTTTGTCCGCCAGAGGCGTAAATGAGTAATTTCGATTTTTAACTCTAATGACTTGAGTTGTCCACCAGATGGAACCAAAGCATAATTTATCTTTAATCCCTCTTTCTTATGTGCCACACCCTGTTGGCCACCAGATGGCAGCACCTGACCAGGAATAAGCTTCACTTCGACCACAATGTCTCTAACTCCTTTTTTCATTCACATGAACTTTTTCAAACTTTCTCATCTATTTTCCCTGTTCTTTTACACCAAAATAACATACAAATCTTAGTCTTTTAGCAACCAAATGCTATATTTTCTGTGCCACAATCCTAAATTGTCCCTTCCACCATGTATAGGATATTATAGTATAGTTCATATAGGAAGGAATGAGACAATTAAGGAGCCGTTACTGACTTAACGTAATCACCCTTTTTAACCTATGCCGTACCTGACAGGCTTTCCCAGAAAGTCTTCACTTACTATAAATATCATACTTTAAAGGGGACCTATCATGCAAAATGCACTTTGTGATGTCTTTTATACATACATATGTGTCCCCGGTGTTCCAGGGAACTCACAAAGTGTCAGAAAACACAACCCTCTCTCTTTTCCTCCATACCCAAATCTCTAAAAACGGGGCTGCAACGGATTTGATACGGGTGGATTTTTTATTTGCACCTTTTTGACGTAATGTAGGTGCACTCCGCCTGATTGGTCAACTCTCCACCAATCAGGGGAATGAGAGGTTGGGCCACGGCCACGGCCATTGCCCAACCTGTAATTCGCATATAGGCTGTCGGCAGGCTACATTTCTCCAGTCACATCTGTGGTTTTGCCCTGCTCTTGCCAGGATGTCTAATAGAGATAGATATTGCACTGTTGTTGGCTGCAATAATCGTGATAAGGACAAAATACTGCATGCACTGCCGCCCCCTAACGCAATGAGGCCATTGTATATATGCTGAAAAGATGAATGTCTCCCTATATAAATATATATATATGTACCGCTGTTTTTGCGTAACAAACTCTGTTACAACATAACACATAACACATGTTACACATAACATTCTTGCTAATTAGCCAAAACGGAATAAGTAGCAAGCATCGTAACAAAGAGTTAGCGTAAAATAAATAGGGACAACAGCTTGTCAACTAACCATTCAGAAACGTCCTGCTGCAACCGAGATGTTTGCAGCTCCACCAAAACCTCCGCTTCTTCAGGGTCAGATTCTGGATCAATATGGTAATATGCTTGAACACATGCATTGCTCTGAGAAAACATGTTGACTCTCCACTCGTAATCACAGCAAGCATGATAACATGACGCTCGTGCCGGGGCCGTGTCACGCCCCCCTCTTCCGCATGGGGGCGTGGTCAGCTGAATCAGACCTTGCAAAGACAGAGCTGGAGTGAGGCAAAATGAGGCATGGCTAAAATGCATGATCTGTTTCGTATTTTGAAAATTAAAACGTATTAATATACCTTATATATATATATATACCTTATATATTATTTAAATATAGCATGATAGGTCCCCTTTAAATCTAATCACTTGCCCTATTCTTCGTTTTCCCCAAAACACAGCCTCCTCACGGCGGAGGATTTAAACTCTTTTCTGATAGGGTCCCCGACTCCTACGTATTTGTAACATTTCGATAGGGTCCCCGACTCCTATGTTTAACACTTCTATAGGGTCCCCGACTCCTAAACCATGTGCACAGTTATCAGAAATATATCCTTTGCTCTTTACACATTACACTATATATTTTTACTTTACCTCCTCTTTCATCCACCGATACTCACAGTTTTAACAGTCCTATTTCTACCTATGCAGAATTTTGGTTGTATACAACAGGCTTCTGCTCACCTTTATTCTGGGCCCTGTGAGTATTGGTAGGATGTCTGGAGGAGGTCGCCACCGTCCTTCGGTCCCTCGGACTCGAAGTCGGGGGTCCCCAATCGTCTTTTCGGAATCACGTCGTGGGTCTCCATTTTGTTGTGTTCAAAATTCCAGGAAAGACAAACGACTTCTAAGTTCAACTATTTATTAAAAGAGAGCAAAATATATATCACTTGGCCAAGGACTCCGTCCGGTCACAGAAATCTTGTATAAGCATGTGAAGGACACTGATCTGGGAACTATTTTGTCCCACCCAGCTCTGTGTGTGATGACTACTTCCATTCTTGCGAGGATAATAAATACATGTATCCTGATATTGAAGCTCAAGCCGGTGACCAGTGATATTTTTCTAACAATGAGGAATGTCTAAAATGCATGATCTGTTTGGTATTTTGAGCAAAAAACATCATAGACATGTTTTTTTATATATCTTTATATATCTGAGACCCATTATATATACCTACAAATAGCATGATAGGAGACATTTAATGCATCAATAATTATAAAACATATCCAACCCGGTATCACGGCAAGACGTGAACATGTGACGATTTACCATGCTGGGAGACGTGAAGATGTTACGATTTCGTCCCTTCAAACGTGACAGTTACACGGTATTGTTAACATGGCCCACCAGTGCAGAAATACCCGGCGTGAAAACAGTATTTCCCGTGTTATGGAGGTTATTCCCTATCTTTATTCAAGAGCGTGTTCTTTCAATTTGAGAGCACAATTTATTGATTTCACGTTCAGATTTTGTATTTCTTTCAGTCAAACCCTGTCCTCGCACTCAAATAGCACCTGCTTGCGCATAGATCTGCTCTGCTTCTGCTCAAACTGTACGCTTGCACTCAGATATATTGCTACTTGCACAGATTTCCTGTTTTCCAGTTTAAAACCTTCTCCTAGCACTCAGGCTGCTTCTGTGCGCTCTGCAAATGTCTGCTCTCAGATTTCTGCTCTGCGCTTGGATTTTGTTGTTCAACAACCATTTCAAAATCCCTCAACCAATAGGAGGCCAGGTGAAGTGTCGTCTCCTTGCTGGCGCGTTCGCTTTACTTATTAGAGCGTCCCGTAAGGCAGGGGTTCTCAAACTTTTTGTTTATGCGGACCACTATTTATTATCAAGGATTTTCGCGGACCACCTCATATGCAAACCGTAAAAATAAGTACATATATAAACGTAGTGTTAAAACGCCGATATTTTTTTATAGTTAATTATAGACAATCAAAAGTAAATTGAAGCTTTTGTGACCGGTGTCTGTCTGCGTAGTGTATGTTTCTCAAAGAGGACGGCGGACGGTATTTTAATTAGGTCATCCCAAACAATGCCACAAGTGCGCACGCGCGCAGTGCACTCACAAAACGGGCAGACAGGTCTACAAAAAACTATAGGTTACTAACGTAACCCCAGTTCTCAGAGTAACATGAAGTGAGATGTCTCACTATGGGATGCGCCTCAACGCGTATGCATCAGAAGCTTCAATCTTATACGCCAATCCTGATTGGCTGGTGATCTTGACGACTACGTCAGGGAATCCACCAACCCTTTAAGTAGCTTGCGCTACGTCTCAGCCTCATTCAAAATAAGCACCTCTTCTCGCTTCGCCTCAGCAAGAAGGGCCGTCTGGTGAGACATCTCACTTCATGTTACTCTGAGAACTGGGGTTACGTTAGTAACCTATAGTTCTCATTCATAACACTCCGTTCGATGTCTCACTATGGGATATTGAGACTCCCGTATTGCTAGACATGCTTATCTCGAAAATCACCAAAACAAAACAGTACTTAACAGGTAGAACCCTGTCCCAACACGGGGCCCAGCACTGCACGGGCCACACTTGGAGCAGAGACATCTAGTCTGTAAAAGCGGACAAAAGTGAGCGGTGAAGACCAGCTCGCTGCTGCACAAATGTCCTGGATGGAAACTCCCTTGAACAAAGCCCAGGATGTAGCCAGTCCACGAGTAGAATGAGCATGCAGGCCCTTTGGTGCCTGCAAACCCTGACTCGTATAAGGTCTCTACACACCAACCTGAGACCAAAGAACGCGTACCGAAGGCGTCCCGACTTTTACGTCAGCTACGTCGGGCTTCGTTGGCTTCGTCGGATAAAGCCGCCCGCCTACGAACACACCGCAAATACTTCAGCCGACGAGTGGCAATAACTCTCCTTACCAGCAGGCGGCGGTAGTGTGTATTCGTCATTCAAAAGATGCAACAACCGGAAGACAGACTGCGTTTTATACACCGAGAGAAGAAGAACAGACTTAGTAATATAAGCAGTTGATCAGTTGGTCTTCACTTTCTTCATTCCATGCCGTCATGATAAAAAAGAAACTCTTGCGTCCGGGTGAGATGAAAATGAGGAAGATTAGCCGTCTGTGTGTGCCTTCTTATCGTTTGTTTTGGTCCCTCACTTCCGCTTCACTTCTGATGCACTGATTCGCTAAGCTGAACAGCCAATCAGAGTGATTGATTTGTCCCGACGTTCTTTGGCCTCCCGCGGCCGATTCAACATGTTGAATCGGCGGCGGGAGGAGGCGGGAGGGTTGAAAATGTGCCGTAAAGAGACGACACACAAACCTGAGTAGTGCGACGCGAATGCCCGACTGCCTCTGACGGCTTCGGACGGCCTCTGACTCCCAAAGTCGGGCCGGTGTGTAGAGGCCATAAGCCAGAGCTATCGCTTCCACAATCCAGTTGGAGAGCCGTTGCCTGGTAACGGGCTTGCCCTTATGAGGGTTAGCTCAGGATACAAAGAGTTGGTCATTGCATCGAAACTCTTTTGACCTGTCCATATAGGTGCGCAAAGCACGAACTGGGCACAGCAAATTCGGCCGCTGTTCTTCAGAGGAACATAGCGGTGAAGGAAATGCCTCAAGGTCAATGGGGGTGCATGAGCCAACCACCTTGGGCACAAAGGCAGGGTTGGGCTTCAGCAACACTCTCGTTTTCCCCGGGGCAAACTGAGTACATGAAGGATGCACAGAGAGCGCGTGAATGTCACTGACTCGTTTGGCAGATGCCAGAGCCAGTTACAACACTGTCTTCAGTGACAGGTGTTTCATGTCAGCGTCTTCCAGGGGTTCAAATGGAGGTCGAGCGAGCCCATCTAAAACCACTGCCAAGTCCCACAGGGGCACCAGTGACCTGGAAACGGGGAGGAGCCTGCGAGCCCCTTTCATAAAACGGCAGACCAAGGGATGTTGGCTAGCTGTCTTTCCCTCAAAGCCCACATGGCATGCGGCAATAGCAGCCAGGTACACTTTAATCGTAGAGAAAGCTCTGTGTTTATCAATCAGGTCCTGTAGAAATGATAGAATCACACCGACAGGGCATTGAAAAGAGATGTGTCCCTTTTGAAGGCACCACTCCTCAAACACCCTCCACTTACAGTCATAGAGAGACCTGGTGGAGGAAGCCCTTGCACTCTGAATAGTGTTTATCACCTTCTGAGGAAGCCCCACTGTACTCAAATTATACCACTCACGGGCCAGGCCCATAGTGCCAGGCGCTCTGGGTGTGGGTGAAAAATCCCCCCCGCCTGAGATAGTATGTCCCTGCGTAACGGGAGCTGCCACGGCTGCCCGCACAGCAGCTGATATATCTCCGCCAGCCAGTACATTGCAGGCCAGTGCGGAGCTATCAGGATCAGTGTGTGGCGATGTTTCTCACTCTGGCCAGAGTTGGAGGTATTAGAGCCAGGGGTGGGAACGCGTACAGAAGGACCGGGGCCAAAGGTGTGCGAGCGCGTCCACGCCTAACGGTGCGTTTAGATCGCGCATTGAAAAGAACAGCTGACATTGAGCATTTTCTTTTGATGCGAACAGATCTACCGCGGCCCGGCCGTAACGCACCCACAGCTGACTCACAATTGGATGTAGAGTCCAGTCTGCATATAGTGGTGCACCTCTGGACAGCAGATCTGCCCCGAGGTTCATCACTCCCGGTACGTGCGTCGCTCTCAGAGAGAGGAGACGTCCGCAGCTCCATAAGATCAGTTTGCGTGCCAGCATGTGTAACTGGAGAGAACGCAAACCCCCTTGACGGTTTATATACGATATTGTGGTCGTGTTGTCTGTCCTCACGAGGACATGATGTCCTTTGAGAAAAGGCAGAAAGCGTTTTAGGGTGAGAAACACCGCTAAAGCTCCAGATAATTTATGTGTGACCGTTGGAGGTCTCTGCTCCAGAGACCCCTCACAGGTCGACCTTCGTATATACCCCCCCAGCCCGTCAGACATGCGTCTGTGGTGACCACTTTCCGCGATAGGACAGCACCCATAGGTACGCCCCGTACTAGAAAAGTCGGGTGCAGCCAGTGGCGCAGTGCCATTACGCATTCCACAGTGACCATCACTCTCCGCGCGCCATGACGCACGGGGTCCAGTCTGAGGGCAGCTACCCAGCGCTGAAATCCCTCATGTGTAAGCGGCCCAGTCGTACCACCAGGATGGCTGACGCCATGAGCCCCAGTAACCGCAGACATGATCTGAAGAGAACATATTTGCGTGGCTGGAAATGAGCGAGGCAAGCCCTGAAGGCTTTCACTCTCTCTGCTGACAGGCGGGCTGTAAAGGGCACCGAATTTAGACGTAAGCCCAGGAAGAGTACAGTCTGGGACAACATGCTCTTTTCTGTGTTTATTACGAAACCCAGGTCGAGCAGGTGTTTCACGAGGGTATTCGTCTGCGTTATAGCCTCCTGCTCAGACTGTGCAAGAAGGAGCCAGTCGTCTAAATAGGTTGCCAGGCGAATGCCCTGTTGCCTTAACGGGGCTATTGCTGCCTCCGTACATCGTACAAACACCCGTGGGCTGAGAGACAGACCGAAGGGAAGCACTCTGTACTCGTAACAGACACCCTGAAAAGCGAACCTCAGATATTTCCTGTGTGGATAATATACTGGGACGTGAAAATACGCGTCTTTCAGGTCGATTGATGTGAACCAATCGTCCTGACGTACGAGACGCAGCAGAGATGTGTGAGTGAGCATCCGGAATTTGTATTTTCTGAGATACTTGTTCAGAGCCCTTAAATCCAGGATAGGGCGAATTCCGTTCCCTCCCCGTTTGGGAACGAGGAAGTATTTGGAATAGAAGCCGCTCTGACTCTGTTCGGAGGGTACAATGGATATGGCTTTCTTTTCTAGTAGCGAGAGAATCTCCTGCTCTAGAATGTGAGCCGACGCTCCCCGGGCTTGTGAATGCACAATGCCCGAGAAGTGAGGGGGGGTGACAGCGAATTGGAGTCTGTAGCCCCGTGATATCGTCTTGAAAACCCAAGCAGAGCATGTGAGCATCTTCCACCTTTCGCTCTCAAAGCGAGTGGAGACGTGATCATTTCTCTGTTGTTTGCACTCTGTGTCTTTATTGGTTGTGTTATGGGGCCCTCTAGTGTCTGAACACGGTGGCCCAGGCTGACAACCTCGGTCGACACTGCGCATGCGCGCGGCGATGATGCGTTCACCGCATTCTGAGAGAGGCAACAGCCACTCTCAGAAGCGGAGCAGTCACCTGACTGTTTATTGTTTTTATTGTTTTTCTTTTCATTATTTTTGACTGCGCCCTTGGCTTTAAGCCTGGAAACGACAGTGGAAAATATTTTATTGAAAACAAGACATGTGTTTGTGTGACTTGAACGAGCAGCAGGAACTGCTGCCTTTGACGTGAAGTCTATCTCCCTCATGGCGCGAACTGGAGGATGACGTTCTGACATCACTCGAGGCGGCGGGAAGAGGGGGCGTGGTTGCACCCCGGAAACACATGAGCTTGAACACGTGTGGAACACGGTCCGGGGCTGGAAAACAGGGAACTTCCAGCCCTTTCACCGAGGAGAGGAGGGAAGGCTGTCAGGCTGCTCTCTTCTCTTTTCCTCACCTGATGGCCGAAGGTCTGGGCCGGCTGTGCCTGTGCGGCTGCTGCCGGAACCGGGGACTTTCTTGGCCAGCTCGTCCTCGCCTCATGTCTGGGCGGGAGACCCGGGGGGGCTGTGGCTTTTGGGGAAGACAAAGCTGGAGAGCCTCATCCTCCTTCTTTTTAGCCTCACACCGCTGCTGCATTGAAGCCAGAGCGGTGCCAAATATGCCCTCGGGGACAATCGGCACGTCCAAGACGTCCTCTTTTTCCCGGTCCGGAAGGTTCGTCAGGTTAAGCCACCTGGCTCTCTCCTGCCCACCATCATCCCCAGCGATTTGCCCGTGGCTTGGACTGCACAGCGCTGCACACGGAGGCAAATGTCCGTGATCGCTGTGATTTCGTCCCACACGGCAGGTTCAGGTTTGTTCGTCATGTCTCACAGAGCTCCGCCTGGTAAGCGGTTAGCATCGATGAGACATTGAGCGCCCTGACGGACAAAGCTGCCGCTTTGTAAGCCCGTTCGGTCATTGCTGACTGGAACGGTCCGCTTTTGTCGGCAGCGTGGGGTTCCTGCTAGGAGCCGAAGACAGCCGCGGTTGGAGGTGGGCTGCCACAAGCGGCTCCATAGGCGGCATGCGGAGCAAGCCGAGCTTCTCCATGCCCTCAAAGTCCAAGAGGAGGCTCCCTGGATTGGGGCCTTGCTGCTGAAAGGGCGGTCTCTCCACGAGACAGACACCTCGTCCAGCAGCTCTGGAAAACTGGGAGAAGTTGCCTCGTCAGCCTCGCGGCTTGGGGCAAGTTCTTCCCTCATAGCGAGACTGGAGGTCTCCTTGGCTACTTCAGGCCAAGGGATGTCCAGTCTGGACGCAGCGCGTTGGCACACGGCCTGCAAGTCCATGCTGAGGCGGGGCGAAGTGGCGCGCTTTCGCCTGGGGGAGCGGACACCGCCTCCGGCTTGGCAGCCTGAGCAGATGGGACGAAGATGTCATCTTCGTCTGAGTCGGATAAGAGGAACTCAGAGGTATCCTCTTCATCTTCCTCCACGTAATCCAGCTCCAGGACATCCTCCGCGGGTGGAACCACGGTGAGGTCCAGTTGAGAGCCCCAGCTTGTCACAGCGCGGGGCTCCATTCCCGCGGCTGCCGCCGCCGTTGAGCCCCAGCTTGACACAGCGCGGGGCTCAACTCCCGCGGCGGTCGCCACCATGCCTCGATTGCCGGCCGGCAAATCAACAGGCATGAAGGGGTCATGTCCCAGTAACAGGTATGTTACCGTTTGAAAAAAACCAAAACCTTACCGTTATTTAGGAAGGAAAAACGGCGGGGCAGATTTTAGTATTAACTGGTGTGTTAATAAATCAAATCCTGTGCGAAGCAAAAGTAGCCGGCAAGCGTCCGGCGACCGAAGGTTAGCTTGTGGTTCAGTCTGTGGACAGTTAAGCCAGCCCGGCTACTGATATTTTTGAGATGTGCTCCGAAGCGAGAAGAGGTGTTTGAATAACGCTGCGACGTAGCGCAAGCTACTTAAAGGGTGGGTGGATTCCCTGACGTAGTCGTCAAGATCACCAGCCAATCAGGATTGGCGTAATGAGATTGATGCTTCTGATGCATACGCGTTGAGGCGTATCCCATAGTGAGACATCGAACGGAGTGTTATGAATGAGAACTACCGGTATGCTCCTACTTTAGTTACTGTACTGCAAAAAGCAGACGGCGCTGCGCTCAACACACACACACACACACACACACACACACACACACACACACACACACCACACACAGACTCAAAACCATGGACACACAGGCATATAAGTAACATAAACTATGTATAGGCCTAAGTTGCATAAAGGCTTGAGCTACAGTATTGCAACTAAGCAGACAGCGCTGCCTCTCTCTCTCTCTCTCTCTCTCTCTCTCTCTCTCTCTCTCTCTCTCTCTCTATCTCCACTTACAAAATCTATTTAAATCTCAAAACAAACAAAAAACAAATTAACTTATTAAATAAACGAAACGAAAAATATAGCCTACTCAGGGGTGGATCTAGAAAAATATTCATGGGGTGGCAGGAGATTTTGAGGGCTGGCATCCCCTGGCAGAAGTATATGCTGATTTAATCGCAGTCAAATCAATTAATGTTAACTTGGAAAGCCACAATATTGTTCGCCAATCATATTTCCACGCTCGCGCCAGGGCCGGGGGAGGGGTTACAAGGCTCGTGTCTTGTGGTGCATTCACTTGCACTCGGACATTAGAGATTTTCTCTCATAAATGTCCGATGAGACCAACGACCACTACCCCACTGCCTGATATCATTAGAAAGCTAGGAATCTCCTCTTTCCAACAGTGTATACAACTCAAAATGTGTCTTCGGGTCCCCGAAAATCCTTGATAATAAAAAGTGGATTTTATTTAGCTTTTTTCCACGGACCACCTGCAGTACCCTCGCGGACCACCAGTGGTCCGCGGACCACAGTTTGAGAACCGCTGCCGTAAGGGACTCTTTAACCAGGTTTATAAACTCCCTCCCTCCACGGCTTTATTAAATGTAGCCTACTTCACTTATTTACGACTTTTTATTTTAACGGTACTATTAACGTAAACTTTACTTCCTGCAAATGAATTTGGTAGTCATATTTGCGGTGGTTAAAAAGTAACAGCCCTTACGGGACGCTCTAATAAGTAAAGCGAACGCCCCCGCAAGGAGACGACGCTTTTTGAGTGCGAGGACAGGGTTTGACTGAAAGAAATACACAATCTGAACGTGAAATCAATAAATGATGCTCTCAAATTGAAAGAACACGCTCTTGAATAAAGATAGGGAATAACCTCCATAACACGGGAAATACTGTTTTCACGCCGAGAGATGTTGTCAACATTTGGGTATTTCTGCACTGGTGGGCCATGTTAACAATACCGTGTAACTGTTACGTTTGAAGGGACGAAATCGTAACACCTCACGTCTCCCAGCGTGGTAAATCGTCACATTTTCACGTCTTGCCGTGATACCGGGTTGAACATATCATATATATTTCTGAAATGGACCAATCTGCACAATGACACTTTTATTTTTGGTACTTCAAGTATATTTTGATGCTGATACTTCTGTACTTTTACTTGAGTAACAGCACACCAGTCTCTTCCAAAAAGCAGGCTGTCTGATGTTCTCTTTCTCAATCTAGGAAAGTAGAGGAAAAAAAAGAGAATCAGTAGAGAAAGAAAAGGAAGCGAAGCAAGCAGAAGAGAAGTTCAACATTGATAACATTTGAAATCCTATCTGGTCCGGTCGGGTCCACTCTATTCTTGTGTACTGTTTAACTTGTCTGACTGATTAGAATGTAAGTGTCGAGACGAAAGTCAGTATAAAAAGGAAAAAAATAATATCTGATGAAAACGGATGGACAAATAATTATTTGTATGTATTTTCATTTAGATTATTGGTATTATAGGTGTTCAATACCAAGAGGGGGTATTCGTTTTTATTTTGAATAGCGTAGGCTACTTTTTATCAATGAGAAGCGAGCTGTCATTAAAAAGAATTAATGCCGCTTCCGGTATCACGGCAACAAAAGGGGCCGGAGTTTATGATGGCCGGTCTCTTGTTCCCAAAGCCACGGAGGGAGAAGTTGGCGACAGTGTGTGTGAGGCTCCAGAGACGCCGTTGGTATGTTTCTCCGGTGTTTATTGTGTTTTATGTACTTGATCTGTTGCCTTATTTTGTGACAGTGCTGTTGCGCAATCGGCGGCTTTTTCCGCAGCGTGGTCTGCCTGCGCTCCGTTTGTTTAATGTATATTATAGACAGTGCAGGTGGTGTTCAGTTGAGGTTTTCTCTGGTGCTTGTTTCCAAGTAGAGAAAAACACTCTCTTATTAATTTAAGTTAATGATGTGGTTGTAAAATAACTCACAATTTATCCTTTTAATTAAAATACCTTGAAAAGGCAGGAATGTGACAATGTGACTGAGTTGGTGTTATTATTATTGAGAAAAATGCAATGAGGCATGCAAAATGTTTGTAATTTGTGTTTGCATGTGAGCTAACATTTGTTAGTCCTTTGTGTTTTGAAGGTTTTCAACCTGATGAAAATTCTTGGAGTTGTCTTTTAAAAATAAAGACAAAAAAGAACAAAATCCGAGTTGTCCAAGCGTCCTCTGTTGCCCTCCAGCCTCTCAAGTTCGGCTAAATCACTATGTACATGCCAAAACCCTGAAGAACTTGACAGTTGAAAACCACGCGGAGCAGCCTGGGCCAGAGGGTAAAAGGCTTCAGACGTCCAGAGAAAGCTGTTGACGCAGGAAAGGGAAGCTGTGGATTTCCATTAGCTCAAGATGGCAGAAGAAATCCTGGGGAAGACGGTTAAAGAGCTCAAGAAAGCAAAAACAACTGCAAAAAGCAACTTCACCAGGCAGGCCAACTACCTCAACGGAGAAGCAAGCAGCATGGTCGAGGCAGAGCTAAGGGAGGAATTCACCAAGCTGAAAGAGTCGTTAAGGAGGATTTTTGAGGCAAATGATGACTACATGGCTGGTTTGCAGGCAGACGCTCAAAAGGCCGGAGGAAAAGAAGAAGAAGAAGCTCTTGCAAAGCAGGAAGAGGGCAACATTGAAAGGACTGCAAATGAGGCTGAAGCCAGACTGGAAGAGGTGAGAGGCCTTATTCAAGATAACCTGTGGTCCAAATATGGCCGATATGAGCTCATCACTGCAATTGAGGAAGCAGAAGAAGCCAGTGAACAAGCTGGAAATGTGCCTGTGGAAGGAATCAACCTGGAAGGCTACGGGGTGCTCCTGACCCTTCTAGAGAGGCGGATGAAGGAGGCCACCAGAGTGATGGCAGCTTGAGAGCGCTGGATACCCATGATGGCGAAGACGGATCTAGATGGCAGAGTCAAGGACCTCAAAGCAATGAGAAATAGACTTGAGATGAGGCAAGTTGAATTTGTCACCTCACGCAAGATTGCAGCAGAGGAACTGGCTGCAGAAGCGTCAGGTAGAAGGGGAAGACTGCCATCACCAGCAATACCAGTCGTGAGGATTAAGCCCACAAGTCTTCCCATCTTCTATGGCAGCAGAAGAGAATACCACCGATGGATGAAAGACTGGGAAAGCCTGCAAAGACAGGGGGAGCCATCTGGATCTTCTGAAGCTAAGAAAATTCATCTTCTAGACAGTGTGGATGATAAGATTTCAAAAGAACTAAGACTCTCAACCTACAACACTGCTGAAGACATGTTCAGGATAATGGACAACAAATATGGAAATAAGTCAACTATTGCCATAGAAATCTTAGAAGAACTGGAGAGAATCCCTTATGTGAAAGGAAACCACCCAAGAAAGGTAATTGAGCTGATACAGCATGTGGAAAAAGCCCTTGCAGACCTCACAGAGCTGGGAAACTCAGGCGCCATGAATAACCCACTCATGATCAAATCCATAGAGAGCAAGTTACCTGACTTTGTGAAGAGAGATTGGCTAGTCTTCATGGTTGATCCGAACAATAACGTCACACCAGACAATCACTTCGACATGCTCCTTAAATTCCTAAAAAAGCAGGAAGAGATTCTGGAGAGGCTGGAACAGCTAAGGATCGGTGATAAAACTGACAGACAAGACCATCCAGACAGGAGGTATGAGAAGAAATATGCTTCCACAAGATCTGCAAAGAAGGAGGTGTGTATTGTGTGTGGAGATGAGAGACACTACAAGATATTCTTCTGCAGAAAGTTCAAAGGGCTAACTCTGTCTGAGAAGAAAGCTGTTCTAAAAAAGCTAGGAGCATGCAGAAAGTGTCTTGGATGTCATGAGGAAGGAGGATATTGCAGAGACAATTACCTGTGCAGAAACAAAGACTGTAAAAAAGGAGACACCTCAGATCACCATTTCTTTCTGTGTCCACAAGGGGGAAGCAAAATGCCCTTTGAGGAGAGGAGTGGAAGAGACTGGAGAAGTAAGAGCAAACTCACAGAGGAGCAGAAGAAATTCTTGGCTGAGCTTTCCCCAGAGTGTGCAGGAAGGTGCAGGAAAGCCTTTACCAACCAAACAGCAGGAACAGGCAGAGCTGGAGGACAGTCAAGGCTTTTTGACAGGGAAATTCCTGTCATCATGATGCTGCAAATGCAGGGCAGAAGATTGGAACTCTGGTTAGACCTTGCCTCAGACACAAATTACATCACCCATAAGGCTGCTGACAGGCTGAGGTTGCAAGGTGAAAAAATAACTCTGATTGTGTATGGTGTAGGAGGAATGACCATCAAGGTGAACACAAAAAGATACCTCCTTAGGGTGAGAGTCAAGACTCCTAAAGGGACAGAGAAGGCACATGAACTTGTCTGCTATGGCCTAGAGGAGATCGCCAAAGTGAAAAAAGTCATCATAAAGTCATCTGTCCTGAAAAATTGCAGAAGTTCTCCCCAGAGGTCAGGCCAGAAAAAGTCGAGCTCCTCATAAGCCACAGAGAAGGAAGACTTGCTCAACAAATAGTGAAGGTTGTTGGAGACCTTGTTTTGTGGGAAAGTCCACTGGGAAAAACAGTAGCGGAGCACACCCCGAATGTTTGAGGAGATTGAAGTGGCAGCACACAGGTCCAACACACACTTTGCTCGCTCCATGAGAACAGCTGCAGTCAGGTATGAGGAGATAAAGCTTCCAACAAACAAACCAGCACAGTTGCAGAAGGAAGAGATGGCTGAAGTAAAGGTCACAGCTTCAACTAACCGTGAGTTCCTGGAATGGTGGAGGTGGGACAGCATTGGAGCAGCCTGTGAGCCTAAGTGTGGAGGATGTCGTTGTGGAAATTGCCAACCAGGAGGTAAAGAGATGACCCTGGCGGAGGAGAGAGAGCTGGATATCATAAAGGCAGGCCTAACCTACGTCAGGCAGGATTCTCATATAACATCACCACACTGGGACGCAAAATATCCCTGGACTGAAGACCCCATTTCTCTCCCCAACAACAAACGTGCTGTGGAGGCCACATTCACGCGGACAGAGAAACAACTAAAGCGGGAGCCGGAGTGGCAAGCTGCATATAAAACCCAAGTCCACGAAATGGTTGAAAGAGGTGCAGCCATCAAACTCACGGACCAAATCAAGACCAACTGGAAAGGACCAGTGTGGTACGTAAGCCACTTAGTAGCACCAAACCCTCATTCAGTGACTACACCAATGCGACTTGTATGGAACAGCAGCCCGAAGTTCAGAGGAGTAAGCATGAATGACATTCTACTAAAGGGACCTGATGTTTTAATCCGATCAGAGCTGTTCTGTTGAGGTTCAGAAGAGGTGTGCATGCAGCTCTGGGGGACATAAAGAAAATGTACAACTCAGTGTGGCTGGAGGAGCGTGAGGTGCATATGCACAGATTCCTGTGGAGAGACAGTCCAGAAGAAGAGATATGCGAGTATGCTATCACAAGAGTCAACATTGGGGACAGACCAGCCGGTTGCATCGCACAGGTGACTATGCGAGAAACAGCCAGTCTGCCCATGTTTTCCCACATGAAAGAGGAACGAAGAGTTCTTGAAGAGGACAGCTATGTGGACGACCTCTTAACCTCCCATAACAGTCAAGAACAACTGGAGAGGATTACAGAAGGAGTGGAGGAAATCCTGAGAGCTGGTGGCTTCTTCCTTAAACCATGGGTCCGGTCTGGTCAAAGTGGGAGGCAAGAAACTGCAACTGCACTCCTGGGAGGAGGAAAGGCAACAGCTGAAAGTAAAACTCTCATCCTTCCAAATCAGATGAGAGAGGAGGACAACAAAGCCCTGGGAATCGGGTACAAAGTGGAGGAAGATAAGCTTTACATGTTGACCTCAATCAACTTCTCCAAAAGGAAAAAGAAGATGAGAGTGGGCAATGATCTCCTCCTGGAGCAAGTGAGACCTGAGACACCTAACCCACTGAGTAGACGGGAACTGCTGAGCCAGGTGGCTGGACTTTACGACCCAATTGGCTTAGTTACACCTGTCAAACAGAAGGGGGCCATCCTTGTCAGGAAGGCATTCCAGGAAACAGGGGGTGGAAAGCTGACCAGGGAGACCTGGGATAGACCACTCTCAGAGAGCCTCAGGGAGGAAGCCATCCAGCTATTTGAGGACTATGCGCAGCTTGGAAAGATTAAATTCCAGAGAAGCATCACGCCAGATGGCTGGAGAGGGAAACCATGGGGAGTCACATTTTCGGATGGAAGTGAGAGAACCTATGGAGCTGTGATGTACCTGAGGTGGGAGACAGAGCGAGGGACTGAGGTCCGATTTGTGGAATCGAAGGCCAAGCTAACGCCACTGGATCAAAAGGGAGATGCTGTCAAAGCAGAAACCTGCGGAGCAGTCTTTGCAGCTAGACTAAGGAAGTATTTTGAAAGGCATGGTGGGATGGAGATTGAGCGATGGTTCCACCTAGTGGACAGCCAAACAGTCCTGGGAGCCATTAAATGGGACAGTTATGGGCAGAGGCGCGTGAAGGTAATTTGGGTGGGGGTGCTGAGGTGCTGTCCGATGTGCTAATTACGCACCAACGGGGGGGGGGGTGGCAAAACCACACACACAGCATAACAATGGACTCCAGTGAACACTATTACAGGCACTATAGGCTGCACATAACTGGTGTCCGCACCAGTCCGCATCCCCTGCCAAAAAAGAGCACCGGATCATTTGAAAAAAGGTGCATTTGCGCAGAGAGAGAGAGAGATAGAGAGATGCATAAGAACTGGTAAGATAGCAGGGTTTCCCACACATAGACTTTACTTGGGCGGGCCGCCCAGGTATATTAACGGCCGCCAAAGTATAATTCGCGAGCCATTTAGGTTTAATTTTTTTAATCCGTCCGCGAGCACCACGGCATCTGCGATCCCTCGCTCTACCCCTCGCTATCGCGTGAAGGGTCTGCTTTATGCGCTCCGCACAGTAACCCTGCTGCGAGGCTTCATGAGCGTGCTCACTAACCCCCCCCCCCCCCCCCGTTCATAAAGTCAAGTACCCCTCAAAAGGTCCGGTTTATTTCATTTTAAGGATGCGCACCAAGCAACATCTCCATGTGCTCCTATAGACTATAGAGCACGCACAAAAGCACTAGCACACACACTACAAAGATGTAAAATATTATTTTACCAACAATGTGGAATTTATTGGCTACATATTACACAGATTATGCACGGCTGCAGCAGCAATAACCATAAAATAATAATTAAAATACCACAAACATGATATTGACCAGTATACAGATTATGCACATGATTTTGCAGATTTAGCCGACTAAAAACTAACAAAAAACTTTTTTTCCACTTCTTTTTTATTTTTCTTCCCTGAAGCAAAATGATTTATTTTATAGTTTTAAATTATCATTTGAATAATAATATATCATATAAAATATAATCTCAGGCATAATGAAATTAAATACATATATATAAAATAAAAATAAAATAAATTTCCTGACAGGGGAGCTCCGCACCGCCTGCCTGCCGCTAGGGGTGCTGCAGCACCCTCAGCACCCCCCTTCCCGTGCCCCTGGTTATGGGTACCAGACTTTCTTCGCGAATAGAGTTGGTGAGATACAGAAAGCTGGGCCAGCCGAAGACTGGTGGTGGATCCCAGGAACCCTCAATATTGCTGATCTCATTACAAGAGGAAGCGCTCCTGAACATCTAGTTGAGACGTCTACATGGCAAGATGGACCTGAGTTCCTGAGGTGGCCAGTGGAAGAGTGGCCTGTAAAATCAGCTGTAGAGGTGGCAGCGCAAGCCAAAGAGAGTGTGAACAGGCTCCAGAGGAAGGCATTCTCAGCAGCCATAACCAGAGCTCAAGCCGAAAGAAATCAAAGAGATGGCCTACAAGACCTACAGGAAAACGTAAAAAGAGAGACAAGGGGAGAAACCTAGTGCCGAAGAGACTCCTACCAGGACACTCACAGGAAAGACAGTGAAGGATCTGGTGGAGGTGGAAAAGTTCAGCAGCCTTCAAAGACTTGTCAGGGTCATAGCCTGGGTGCGGAGAGCTGCAAAAAAGTGGCTGGAGATTAAGGACCAACCTAGGACAGGATCAAAGTTGGAAGTAGGATCTCCTAAGGAAAAGGTCAAGGGAGCCACAATAACAGTAAAGGAGCTTGATGACGCCCTAAGATATCTCTTCCTTGCAGCTCAGGAAAGTGCAACATTCCCCCACACTACCATAAGCAGGCTGGCGGTCTACAGACATGTGGAGTCAGGACTTCTGGTTTGTGGAGGCCGGATCCAGATGTTTAGTGAGGACAAGACTGCAGTGGCACTGTTACCATTTGAAGCATGGGTGTCCACATTACTGGCACAAGAAGCCCACAAAGCAAATCATGAGGGAGTGGCAGGAACCCTTCTCAGGATGAGGGAAAAGGCCTGGGTGATAAAAGGTCAAATACTTGCAAAGAAGGCGGTCGACAGCTGTGTTACATGCAGGAAGATCAGAGCAAAACGGTGCCAACAAATCATGAGTGACCTTCCACCTGAGAGAGCGGGCCCGGCTAAGCCTTTTGAATTCACAACATTGGACCTGTTTGGCCCGTACGAAGTGAAAGATGAGGTGAAAAAACGGGTCAAAGTCTGGGGGATAGTGTTCTGTTGCATGGCTTCAAGAGCCATACATACTGATCTAGTGAGTGACCTGTCATCTGAAGGATTCCTGCTAGCTTACCAAAGATTCACTTCAATAAGAGGACACCCCGCAAAATTGTGGTCGGATCCTGGCACAAACTTTGTTGGGGCCAAACCTGCTCTTGAGCAGCTCTACAGATTTCTACACCAATTAACCAAGTCAGAGCTGGAAGATGAAGCTGCAAAACATGGGACTGAGTGGACATGGAAAATCCATCCTGCAGATTCTCCACATAGAAATGGAGCTGCAGAGGCTGCAGTCAAGATTGTAAAGCAGGCCCTGAGCAACCTTGGAGGAGAAGGAGTCTTCACATGGGGTGAGTTCCAGACCTTTCTCTTCATGGCCGCTAACCTTGCAAATGAGAGACCCATAGATGCCAGGACTCAGAGCCGAGAGGGCCTTGTGGAGTACATCAGCCCAAATGCCCTCTTGCTAGGAAGAGCAAGTCATTCGGGGGGGACAAGGGATTTCGAGTTTGAAGGCTACCCATACAAGATGCTAAAAACTATCCAAACAGAGGTCAGCAGGTTCTGGAAGAAATGGTGCCAGTTGGCCGGTCCAAATCTCTTTGTGAGAAACAAGTGGCACACCAGGAATCGAAATGTCGCAGTGGGAGATGTGGTGTGGCTGGCTGACCAAGATGCCCTGAGAGGACATTACAAACTGGCAAGAGTAGTCAAGTGTAAATACTGATGGAAAAGGCATCGTAAGGGATGTAAATGTGAGAACCTTTCCCAGTTACCCGGTCCCAGTTATGAAGCATGAAGGCTTTGGAGGGTACAAGGGACAGCCAAGTAAGATCCCTGCCACAATTCTTCATAGGGATGTCAGGCGCCTTGTCATCTTACTTCCTGTTGAAGAACAGGCGTGATTTGAATATGAAGAACTGGTGTGAGCTCCTTGGGTTAGAAACCAGGAGCTCAAGTGGGAGGTGTCGAGACGAAAGTCAGTATAAAAAGGAAAAAAATAATATCTGATGAGAACGGATGGACAAATAATTATTTGTATGTATTTTCATTTAGATTATTGGTATTATAGGTGTTCAATACCAAGAGGGGGTATTCGTCTTTATTTTGAATAGCGTAGGCTACTTTTTATCAATGAGAAGCGAGCTGTCATTAAAAAGAATTAATGCCGCTTCCGGTATCACGGCAACAAAAGGGGCCGGAGTTTATGATGGCCGGTCTCTTGTTCCCAAAGCCACGGAGGGAGAAGTTGGCGACAGTGTGTGTGAGGCTCCAGAGACGCCGTTGATATGTTTCTCCGGTGTTTATTGTGTTTTATGTACTTGATCTGTTGCCTTATTTTGTGACAGTGCTGTTGCGCAATCGGCGGCTTTTTCCGCAGCGTGGTCTGCCTGCACTCCGTTTGTTTGATGTATATTTAGACAGTGCAGGTGGTGTTCAGTTGAGGTTTTCTCTGGTGCTTGTTTCCAAGTAGAGAAAAACACGGTGGCCGGCAGGTGCAAACGCTGAACGACGGCCCGAAACGCAGGAAACACCTGCAAATAATGAAATGAAAAACAAACAACCCCGAAAACAAATACAACAGAAAAACGCTGCAATACCAAAACGATATGCAAAAAAAAACCATTCCGGAAGTGCTCCAGGCCTCTAGGGGGCGCGCTACGTGGAACAGATTGATGTATGACCAGACATAGAGAGAACGAACAAGAGGAAAGAAAGTTCATTTAAGTGGAGAAATATATATAAGAAGGTAAGTTTTGTTTTTATACATAGAGCGTCATATTTACGTAGCTAGCGTTAGCGTGTTTGATAAAAGAGCTTGCAAGAGACATTGTGCACCTAAATGTAACTCTTGACATAATATAGATATATAGTATAGAACTCAGTGGCGAGCCGTGACTTTTATACCTAGGCCCTCTGACCCCCCCCCCCTTCCCTCGAAAAAAAAGAAGAGTTATTACGTCACAGCGTATACTTCAGTGGAATATCAAAACAACGGCCCAGGGTGCAAAACGCATCAATGACAGCGACCCTCTACCACACAGAACAACACCATTTATATAAACACCTATCATGACAGGGCACCCACAGACAAGTAACAATTCAAAATGAATGAAGTCGGCACGGCGGCCCACATTGAACATGACTCAGGCCTACCTTTGATGATCAAATCACTGAAACACAAAGTCCATCCTCCTGTCCTTTTGGATGAAGCACTTGATGGCGGGTCATGCAGCTGATCCTTTGCCACTCCAGTTTATCATTGGAACTCAATCTTGAAAATGACTCGGTTAATAATTTCGCAACGATGTCATCACTATCACTGACATGAGCCATCGTGAACGAACTGATGCTAATCAGAAATCTATCGATTAGATTTATGATTAGAAAATTATAAAAGTAGGGTAGACATGTGGATATTATCCGGCTGAACAAAACGTGCATTTATCTAACAGGTTCGTTTTCCACAGACCTTATTTCCAGCTATTTTCCAAAACCCTATGGAGAAATCCCATTGCTTTGTTGTCGAGGGAACCCGAGCGCAGCTTACTTCCGGGTTTTAGGACGCGTCACTGCACCACTATAACACACACATGCATTAACTTCACAGCGGGCGGAACTTGTCATAAAGTCCGCGAAAATAAAGCCCATCCATTTAGAGGGAAGATATGCGCGCGCATCTCATCGTATAATAGGAGGCCTCGCCTCCTGACCGTCATCCCTTTCTCTTCAGCGAGCGGAAGTGAACACTGAGCTAAGAAGTGAATAGAGAAAGAGAAGAAAGTGGACTCACCACTCCTTGTGTACCGGACCTGCCCGACATGCCCTGGCCTGATCGCGGGGGCTGATCCGCACCGCCTGTGCTTCCAGTGCCTGGGGCCGGACCACGCCGAAGACGGCCTAAGCCAGTCGCCGCCAGGGTCAATATCCTTTTCAATTTCAAAGAACACAAATTGGGTTATTTACAGGTGTTGTTTTGTGTGGTAGAGGGTCGCTGTCATTGATGCGTTTTGCACCCGGGCCGTTGTTTTGATATTCCGCTGAAGTATACGCTGTGACGTAATAACTCTTTTTTTTTTTTTTTTGAGGGCAGGGGTGGGGGTCAGAGGGCCTAGGTATGAAAGTCACGGCTCGCCACTAGAGATGGCAAATCCGGATCCTTTTACGGACTCAGAGTCTTCTGAGTCAGTCATTGAAGAGATCCGGATCATACGAGTCCTTTGAGTCATATGAGTCAGCATCACCAAGAGCGTAGAAATCCTACCGGTGAAACCGAAAAGTTGTTGCATTTCACGAGCATATTAAACTAACGTTACATTAACCTCCGCTACACAGTGTCTTTTGCTTTCATAAAAAATGTTGATCACAAAAAAAAGGGTTATTTTGCGATTTGGCGAATCTGAGTCTGCTGTTGACTCGTGCATGACGACGAGTCTGCTGGATCTCTGGATCTGCTGCTATACGGTTACGGCTCTGAGTCCGCATGAGTCTGCTATGTTTTGCACAGTGAGTCAGGATTTGCGAATCTCTGAGTCTGCTGTTGACTCGTGCACAATAGCCGCGGGAAGTAGAGGTGCTGGAGGCGGGGCTGCGAATGGTGTACATTTGAAAAACTTCATGTTACTGTTGTTGAAATCTCTCCTCACTTTTGTCCGCACCCCTTAAGTAAAATGACTTCCCAGTTCCCGCAGCTATGCTCGTGCATGACGAGTCTGGATCTCTGGATCTGCTATACGGTTACGGCTCTGAGTCCCCACGAGTCTGCAGGAAGTGAAGGAAGTTCCCTTGATTCAGTGAGTCAGGATTTGCGAATCTGAGTCTGCTGTTGACTCGTGCATGATGAGTCTGCCTGGATCTCTGGATCTCTGGATCTGCTACGGTTACGGCTCTGAGTCCGCACGAGTCTGCAGGAAGTTTCACTGATCCGCGTCCACTCCCCTGAGCCAAACGATAACTTCTGGCAGCTATCCTAATTGCTAAAGGCTAGGCAGATGGACTGGGGTACGTTGTAATGTGATTTTACATGTTATAAGGAGAGTAGCGAGTGACGCAATTTATAGTTTTAATTTGTACGTCACCAGGTGTAGGACTCAAAGGACTCGGGTTAATCGAGAGGGGAGACTCGTCACGACCAGCTCATTACTAGGATCCGGGTTAATGATCCGGATGAATCAGGACTCACCCATCTCTACTCGCCACTGCATACACCATATACTGCATGTCTGTATGGGGGATCTCTAAGATGTTCTCCTAATGCAGAGCAAGGTGAAGGAAAGAGGATATTTTATGCTATACAGATTGTAAAGAGCCAAATGTGTAATTTGTAATATTGGTTTTTATAGATAAAATCATATAGGAAAAAACACTGTGTTTTTAAAGAAGTTCCAGGAGCTCAAGGAGCACACACACAATATCAGGTTATGGATCTGCAGCTGAGGTTATTCAGCCCTGATGAAACTCAACTCTTCTCTCAAGAGAGTGGTAGAGCATTGTTTACTTGTCTCTAAACACTTTGAAAACATATTTAGCATTTCATTGCAGTAGTACATTTGCAGGTTGTATTCAATAGAGAGGCGAAGTCCCGCCCATGGGACCTTATTTCGGAAAAATTATGTATTGAAGTCAATGGGGAGAGAAAACGTATCTTTCGATCCCGTTTGAATTGTGCCACGAATTACACATATGATGTTTGTCAATCTTAAAAAATAATTTCCATGTCAAAAAAGTCACAGTTTGTCGTAAAACTGTTGAAATATAAGACTATGAAAAATACGCAACTAGAAAGACTACAAATCCCAGAATCCGGTCCTGCATGCTGGCTCTTACAGAACCGACTAACTCCCCTTTTGTGTATGTACAGCTCTCAACATGCCCAGACTTGTAGTGATTTTCACCTCGTTTAATACTTTTCGCCTCATTCTGAAAGAAAGAGGTGAAATGTGCCAACGTGACGGCCGTCTTGGTGTGTGGTGCGAGACAGGAGATGTAGTTCATTGAGCGGTTTCACACAAAAAAATGTGTTACTTCACAGTTTTACAACCCATTTTTATTTTTTTGACTTGCAAAATTATCTTTTAAATTGATAAACATCATATGTGTAATTCGTGGCACAATTCAAACGGAATCGAAAGATAATCTTTCTCTTCCCATTGACTTCAATACATAATTTTTCCAAAATAAGGTCCCATGGAGCTCCCCCGGAAAGGGAGGGACTTCGCCTCTATATAAATAAATCATTCATCAAAAAGATACTTCCTCATCATCAGCTGCCACCTGATTGGGTGGTTCTCTGATAGAGCGTGACGTAGCAGCTGCCAGCGTGGAACGCACGTCGCTCTCCAATCAGGAAGTAAACTGTCCGGTCCGGGTCTGCGTAATACAGACAGAAGTCCGAGCGGTGAATACGTGTCGAAGTCTCCATTTCAGCCCGCTTTCCCAAACACCTCCGAAGGGACACAGCTGTAGGCCCCTGCCGCTGAGTGTCCGTCCCTCCCTCCCCCCAGCAGAGGCTGCCGGGCTCCGCACTGAAGGTAAGGAGTCAGGTGCTAACTAGCCTCTGTGTCCGCCCTGTGCCGGGCTGAGCGCTCTCCGGTGCCCGCTGTCCTCTTGAGCTGTACTGGCAGCTTTCTGGAGGAAGCTGCATGAAACTATAGACTATATTTATAAATGAATGATGTAATATTCTCAGTGTAACATGGAGATGCTCTCACTGTGTCCCCTGCTGACCTGCTTCTGTCGGGAGGGAGGGGGGAGGTGCGCAAGCGCTTCCTCTGGTCCAGCTGTCAACATGCCCTTACATGTTACATTAAAATAAGAAATATACCTTATAACTTATTTTTGACTTACTGCTTGCATTACTATAGTAACAATACCAATGATTATAACACTGATAATAATAGACTGCCAGCCTTTACAAATGAATCTTGTGTATCACTTTAAAAAGTAAAGCTTATTAGAATGTTAACAGGCGGATACACATAGGCCTATAACATTAAACTAATAGTTTACGCCTATAAGTGTGCATTTACCTGCTCATTGGTCACTTCTGTTCTTCTTGTACTATTTATATTGTTTTATATATCTTATATATTATGTTGCATTGTTGGAGGAGCCTGAGACTTCAGATTTTCATTGCCAATTCTACACTGTAGCTACTGCATCTTTGAATCTTTGAAAAAGAAATATGCTTTGGTGTATAATGGTGCATAAACACACTAAGAGGAATTAAGTTGTAAAGGAGAAAATTTCATTATTTTACAATTATTAAAAAAACTATTTCAAAAAATACAAATAAACCTAAATGTTTAACAAAAATATAAACATACAAAAAATTAAGCACAATAAGAATATGACAAATGACTCTGAAAATAGAAAAATAGATTACAGTATATCAGATTTTGAAGTGGTGCAGTTGTCTACATCTTTGACAAACGATTCACTATAATCTCTTCACTTATATTTTTATACAGAAATTGCAAGTAATGAAACTGTAATAAAATATTTTAAACTACAATAAAAGGTCAAATATACACAATGGAGGGGCTATGGAAATTGGGTAAAATAAGGGTCTCAATTAATGACAAATGCCCTCCAGAGTTTCCTGAGTGATGTCTTTACATTGCTCATTTTTGCATCAGGGTTTTACCTCACACTTTGTGCATTTAACAGTGTCTAACAATGTGTATATATATATATATATATATATCTCTATATATATCTATATATATCTATCTCTATATATCTCTATATATATCTATATATCTCTATATATATCTCCTATATTTTAGGACTGGGCAATATGAAGAAAAACAAATATCAGTATACTTTTAAACTAACACTTTAATATTGATAATGTAACAGTATTTTAGGGTTGAAAAAAGTGTCGTAAATAATTATAATATTCACTTGTAAATGTAAACAAACATCAGAATATGTTATGTATTACAATATTTTAGTTTCTGTACCCACAGTCATTGTATTATTCTGGCAGCGTATGACAACAGACTTCTCTTTGAAATGCCATCGCTCTCATCATAGAGTTATGCTTATTACACCCAGATTTTAATTCTAGAACCTGTGTCGCTAGTTTCCGAGCAGCAGTTGTCTAAAGTAAACAGTGATTGGCAAATGAAGTGTCCACACCCATAAAATGCTCCACGGTATCCTTTCACTCAGGCCTGACATTACAGCCATCAAGTGTGAAGACTCCATCAGTTTGTATCAGGCTGGAAAAGAGTAGTGGAGTTTTGTGTTTGGGAATTTTATTATAAATATAATTGTATTCCCAACCAAAAGATGCTCCTTCTACCGAGTTAAGTTAGATCATGTAGAAGTGTAAACTGAAAATAAGACTGATGCTCAGACCAGCAATGCTAACACTGTGCTTTATGGTCCCAGGCCCCCCCCCCCCCTTCTCCTGCTACCTGACAAAGTGTGTCTTTATTTAGTGGGAATGCTGATACAGCATTCCCACTATCTGTTCTTCTACGCACAAAATTCTTTAATTTTATTCCGCCCGTTATTTTGCACCTCTTCTTCTCCCACATTCCACATCGCAGAAACTCCGTTCAAACATCAAAACGTTCAGCTCGGTCGGGAATCGATTGCTATTACTTTTATCATTCATAACTTTCATAATTCCAGAGATACATCCCATAATTCATCACATTTTTAACCATTGAACTCAATGGAGAAAATCTTCAGACTTGAACAATCTTCATGCGACTTCAACTGCTAACTGTTCCTTCATACTTTCACTCAGAAACCTCATTCCAACTTTACAATGTTAGACATCTTTCTGACATTATTCATAAAAAACACACTTTTAAATCTGATTCATACTTTTAGATATTAAACATTGTTCAGACCTTGGTAAAGAGGCCTTCTTCAGCTTTAACATTGCGCAGCTCGTTAAGGCAGAGTGCGTGATGTCACAGTTGGAGTGGAGGACAGTTTGAAATTCCCTTCATATTATTTTTTAAACCTGCCATAATTCCCAAACCCTACACTTCTGAGACATCATTTTTCATGACAAACGTAGGAAAACATCTCGTAGCTTGAAAAATGAAAAAAAATGAAGCAAAAAAATTAAACAAAATGCCTCTTGAGGGCATGAAGTGACAAAAACTTTCAACATGTCTCCATTAAAGCCCATTGTAATTTCAAGCTGATCTTTACTCACAGCATTAGCCGCACACCTTTAGTTAATCTGCCAAGAAGGCCACATTATTAACCCGAAAGTACACACAAATTACACTTCAGATGCTCAACTTCCTTGACATGCTTCACGTTTTGAAATTTCACCGATATCTTTTACGGTTCTTCAACAAAACGTTCCCATGTAAGAGCTTTATATCTCATTCAGAACAATAAAAATGCTCTCCTCTCACTGATTACTGCACATCACCATGGAAACCTTTGATCTCTGGACACCTCGTTAGCTCAAATATAAACACCTGTGTCATGGAACACGATGATGTCATAACTCCAACTGACATGCTCAGAGCAGCAGACTTCAGATAATGGTTAATGGTCCTGCCCTCAACAGCTCTACGTCAATTATGGGGTGTCATCATATGCCGTTTCCATGGAAACGCATCCCTCGCCATAAAAGACGATGTCGCTATAACTCCTATGAAAATGTTCAAAAAGTGCTCAAACTTCACATGTGTGCTAACAGTCCAGCCGTGAAGACATCTACGGGACAGTTTTGAGATTTCTTTAAATGCCGTTGCCATGGCAACACAATGCTCACCATGAAACACGGTTTTCTCATAACTTCAGTGAAAATGCTCCAAACGGCCCAAAACTTCACAGGTTTGGTAACGATGCAGCCATCAACGCATCTAAACATATTTGGGATGTCATCAAATGCCGTTGGCATGGCGACAGATCATTCGCCATCAAGTTAGTTCAAAAGTTTGCAGTTCCAAAATTCTGCTGCTTTTCCAAGCCTTTTTACTTTCTTTTCTTCTCTCATCACACATTCAAGCCCCCAGTGTTCATGTATCATTTCAATCTAAATTCTTCACTTTCTTCTTACACATTACATTTCAGCATAGCAGTTTAGCGTCAGCTTTTCAGCATAAAGCATTCCCACTAGCAATTTCTTCAGGAATTGCATTCTCTAGTTCTTCAGTAACTGTTCCCATTTATCCAGTTACAGGCTGTCAACACCAGATGGCGCTTCCTTCACAAAGTCACCTAACCAATGTGTGATATGATTCTTTGGCCAACCGAATACTAAATTAATAAATGATGATAATAATAATAATAATAATATAAATAATAATAATGCATTTTATTTATAGAGCCCTTTACAAATGTGCACAAAGACAAAGATAGATATTAAAATTCATCAATAAATTATAAAAACAACACTTAAATGATAAAATACAGAACATTATTTACACATTAAAAGCTAGGGTAGGTATCCCCACTAAGTTGGGCTTTGTGACAGTTGCTCCCTTTCAAAATACAATACAATTAAAGAGAAATACAATAAAAACATTTTTTTATATGGAATCAAATATTATTTAAACGTAAGAAGTCAAATTTTAAATGTCCAACTAAATATAAAATAGAGTAAACTTATTGATATAAAGCTTAGAATTTAGAGTAAAAATGTGCACATTGTACTACAATATTACAATATACTGTGCAGTGTTTCCCACAGAATTTGATTCTATTTGTGGCGGCACCGCACCCCCCCGGCAAGAAAAGCAAAGGCCCCTTAACCTATTCGGGTGGCCCACGCATCCACCCCCCCCTCAAATAAGAAAATACATGTGAGTTCATGGCTACTGTAGACAACGTTCTTGTTGCTCTGTGTTGCGTTGTTAATGAGTGAGACACATGAGGATCTGTGGGGTTTATTCTCCCAACAATATCATTTACAATTTAGGCATTTAGCAGACGCCTTATTCCAAAGCGACTTACAATGACCAATTACAGGGACATTCTCCCTGCAGTAACTGAGGGCTAAGTGCCTTACTCAAGGGCACACTAGTAGTGGTGTTCCACTTCCAAAATACGCCGGCTCTACTTAAATAAATTGAGGTAACAATTTGCGTTGATCTTTTTAAGTATTTCCAACTTAATCGATTATTAAGTTAATCCGAGTACCCATTTATAATCTGATTAACTCAATTAGTTCAGTACTACAAACATAATTTGCTTTCACCTTTAAAAACTAAATTAAGTTGAACCAACTTAATTTTAATTGTAAAGATGGAGTGATATTAAGTTGCATTTTGTTTAATTTAAGCTATTTAAGTCCATACTACTCAAAAATGTCCATGCAAATTGTTACCTTAATTTGTTTGAGTATTAGAAACTCATTTCTTTGAGTCAAAAATAACATACACATTTAAGTTCCACTTGTTAACAGTTTATTTAAAAATGTTCGTTACAATATGACCTTTTTATAACAAATGTTCTCAAATATGAAATAAAAGCAAATACAAAAATTAAAATAAAGGCATGAACCTGCTTCCAACGTTTTTAACATCTCTTTCAGGTAGTTCAGGTTGAGTTCGTATATTAGCCCCATGAGCATGGCACAGGCTCTTGGGGCATCCGAGATTTGAAGGACTTCTGTTCCTTCAATCACTATTGCACCGCAGCCCTGGTCAAGACAATCTTCAGTGTTTTTGGTGCAATCAGATTAGAAAACATTGCATTGTGTTTCAGGTTAACACAAGTTACAGTATGATTTAAGCATCTTCTTTACTTACTTAAGTTTTCCTTGAAGAGATCCTCCTTTTCACGAAGACACACCTCCAAGCACCGGATAGCAACCTCTTTTATTCTTTCCACCGAATCATCCTTAAAAGGAGAACATTTGAATGTTGAGAAAGAAAAACAAAGGCTTGTTTGCAAAAACTGAACATGCCGGGCATTGTCAGTTGCTGTTCGTATTTATTTTAAATGAGTTTTTATCAAATGTAACGTTAATTCTAACAAGAAAAAAATATATATACATACTGTATTACAAATAATGAACTTTGACTGCAACTGTGAAACAAATGATACAGGAGGATACAAACAGCTAGCTAATCCGTATGCTATGCATGCTACAGTAGCTTAAAACAAGTAGCTAATGACTACCTTACAGCTTGTGTTACACTGTATATGCTGTAAGCAGCTGTTGTAAATTAAGCTGAACAAAAATGGCTACTTACCAGGTAACTTGATAGATTATTAGGTTAAAGTCCTGTTGTTCCACTGCTATCAAGTGTTCCACTTCCAGGATGAACGCAGATTGCTCCAACTCAACATGCGGTCTAGGTCTCAGTTTTGAAACTATACCGTTGAAACTCAATAGATATGAGTTACTCTAACTTAATGTATCCCTATAGTTGAGTGAACGCAGAAATATTTTTTTCAAAGTCATTACATTTGTAAGTAAACATTTTTTTGTTCTTTTTCAGTTTGACCGATTTATTAAAATGAGTTGTAAACTAACAAAAATAAGTTGAGGTAAAAAACAAAATGTTCTATGTTGAAAAAGTATTTTTTTTAAAGTGGAATCCACTAACCCCATGACTCGTTTTTTAGAGTGCAGGCGGGATTTGAACAAGCAACCTTCCGATCATCAGCCAACCTCACTATCCATTACACCAAAATAAAAAATAAAAATATATATAATTATTCTTTTTTTTATGAGATCCATTTGTGGCAGACGATATTTCATTGTGGCGGCCAGCCACAAATAAATCCATGTATGGGAAACACTGCTGTGTACAGTACTGTATTAGTATATGTGATATTACGGTGGCCGGCAGGTGCAAACGCAGAACAACGGCCAGAAACGCACACATAAGCAGGAAACAGCTGCAAATAATGAAATGAAAACCAAACAAACCCTGCTGCATTTACAGAAATGATGCAAACTAAATACAACACACAAACCCCGAGTACAAACGCAGCAGAAAACCGCTGCGTCACATATAAACCCAAAACACACACAGTGCTCCAGGCCTCTAGGGGGCGCGTTACGTGGAACAGATTGATGTCGGACCAGACATAGAGAGAACGAACGAGAGTGATGGAAATTGAAGCCGGAGGAAACAAAGCTGATCGAAGTGGACAAAGTCGATAAGAAGGTAAGTCTTGTTTTGTTGTTATACAAAGAGCTTCATATTTACGCAGCTAACGTTAGCGTGCCTACAGTAACTACTACACCAGCTGAGGAGAGGAGAGCTTCACCTGAAGAGAAGATCAAGTGAGAGAAGAACATTGTTAAAAGAGAGGACAAATCGAGTGCAGGTAAATAACACGGGCCATAGTGAGTACCGCGGAACATTTGAAGAGAGAGAGAGAGACATTCTTAGCAGTTTGTTTATATGTATGTATTTGTGTATAGATGTTGCAACTATACAGAGCTGTAGCGATACTATGAGTAGCTATGGTCGGTGGAGAAGTGATCAAATGTGAAGAGGGACGAAGTAATGACAGGAGAGTATTTGCATTAGACATGCTCAAGAACAAATATAGAGAAGACATTCAAGGAGAGACAAAACACAGATTCAACGGTAAACATGATGTATCTTTCTATTTATTTAGCTAACCACCATTTAGACTGTGTTTTTGATTGACTTGATTCAATGGATTTACTACATCAGGGGTGCCCGACCAGTCGATGGAGATTCCCAGTCGATCGCGGGGAGATTCCCAGTCGATCGCGAGATGTGTCTAAAAATAGAACAACAATATTCTGTTTTATCGTTAATGTCCTATAACATAATCTTCCTGTGCCAGAATAATGCACTTGAACGCATCAAAGCTTTGTGATTGGCGTGACCCCATGTGTCGGGGCGTGGCTGGTGGGCAGTGGGCACTAGTTAGCTGACGTTGTCCGTGTCAACAGGAGTGACAGTCCGCACACACACAAAACCGGCATTTCAAAACGGTGCACAAACGCTACGAGACGGAATTCCCTCCTAATTCTGCCCTACGCTCTTCTGTTCGTTGCGTGCACATGTAACAGAGTTAAACATGTGAATACATAATTATGAGTTTGTGAATGTTTAATTCATAATAAGTTGTGAATTTTAAGAGATGACATTGTTTCATTTAATATTTTAAGTTTTGTTTCCCGTGGGAATACCGTCCCGTTGCACGTCTTTGTCTACTTCCGGTATGTATTGTCCACCCTCCGCGGACTGGCCATCTGTAGAATCTGGAGAATCACAGAACGACGGTCGCCAAGGGCCGGCTCGATTCGCTGACGGCCGTCACCGCCCTTCATTTTTTATGTTTTTAAATGGCATCATTGAAGTTGCACCGACAGAGGTCCGCCGTTTCCCAGTTGACAGTTTGCTAGCACCCCCAATTTTTTTCATTGACTGTTTATGTGAAATATGTAGAAGCCATCATTAAATTGTAGACCAATGCATGATTAAATACACAAAACAGCTTATATTATACATTAATAACTGTGTATTAGTTCTATCTTTTATAGAGAAAATTATACATTTAGAATCAGATTTTGAGACAGTGAGCGGCTGGGAAAGTCACACCGCCATGGGGCACAAACAGTTGCTATGACGTGATGTTTTCTTCGCATTCTCAGGCATTCCATAAGGAGGGTCAGGAACTCACGCTTGGGACCACCAGTGTCCACTCCACCCTCAGTTTGTCCCTCATCATCAGTGAACTTAACTGACATCTCATGAGAGGGGTCGAATGAGGCACCTTTGAAGCCGCGGATTGCTCCATCCCATACATTGGCTCTATTAATATTGAACCTGCTGCAAGAGGTATTTGTTATTTTTGCAGAGAGTTCTGCAACAATGTCCTCCGCAGTCAGGTATTCTGTGCTGGGAAAGACAAAGTGATGTATTGTAATATTATATTGATGAAGCTAGTAATAAGATTTACAGTATAGAATAGACAAATTAAGTGGTAATAGTAACAATTAATACCTTTCCTCTGCAGTTTGCTCCATTTTGTCTTCTGGCTCAGACTGGCTGTCAATAATGATATGTGTATACACATTTGTGTAGTTGCTGCAGTGAGAAGTCAGTTGAATAATTACTTTCAAATACATAATATATGCATTTTTTTAATACATAGGGTTCTAAACGGACAACAGCACTGTTGTCATACTCCTGCACAATCCTTGTAAACATTTGAAATGGATGCAAGAAACAATATCTGATCTTTGAAAAATATTTGTGGGTGTTTTTTGTATCGTCTTCACTAAGATGTAAGATGTTGTGGGTGTATTTTGGAAATGTATAAAAGTGTAATTGTTCTGCTTCCTGGCAATGTTACCCACTGTGATTGGAGGCTATACAAACAAACAAATGTACAAATAAAGATACACACCAAACAACTGTGTCACGATGCAACTGTCATCATCGTTTACCTATAGAAGTGGTTCTGACCCGGGGCAGATTGGACCTCTTCCTGGAATGGGGTTGGTGCTCCATCCTATTTTTACCCAGGCAATAAGTGCAGTTGATCTAATGACAGTGTCAATAGCACACAAAGGTATTTATTGATTTCATGTTCACAAATTCAAACCTACATGGTATAATTACATTTTGAATTAGTCTTACCCGATCAGACGCTGGTTGTGGGTGCCTGAGAGGTCTGATAAAGGTGAACACAAAATATATTCAAACTACTGTACTGTTAAAACATTCTGCTTCTTGTGGCACAAAAGAGACGTTGTTCCGCGTTTGCACCTGCCGGCCACCGTAGAATATACTGTATGCTGTGAATACATCATCAGTGTGTACATGTATGCAAACTTGGTATTGTTGCAACATTTGTAAAGTTCTGACTAAAATAATAAAAATATATCCTCTTGAATTTTTTCCCAGCTAACACACGCACACACGCACACACACACACACACACACACACACACACACACAGATACGCACTTTAGATGATGGTGGACTCCACGTTTGCTCTAGTGGGGAAGAACCTTAGTGAAGCCATGAGGATCCTGGAGGACGGCCAGAGGTAAGATGAGACAATTTACAACTAGCAAAACATATAAACCCCTTTTATGTCTGTCTTGTGTTGAGTTTCTAACCAATAAACACACGTCTGTGCTCTGCTTCTGTTCAGAGAGACGGAGGCAGGACCAGAGAGGTGGCGCTTCAGAGCCAGCATCCCTGGACCCCTGCAGGGAGAGTAAGACACACACACACACACACACACACACACACACACACACACACACACACACACACACACACACACACACACACACACACACACACACACACACACACACACACACACACACACACTGTCAGGGACCAAGCAGTAAGGCAACAGGACACAGGAGTGGTTTAAATAAACTGGGTTTTTTATTTACCCAAAAGTCCACAGAAAACATCATCCATCAATAATTTCTAATAACTAGGCCTATAAAAGAGGTCAACAGAAAATACCTCAAAGAAACATAACAGGTGTTAACTCAACAAACTGACCTCCTACAATGAAAAACCAAGGAACCTATATAGTGACTTGGCCAAACCAAGGGATAATTAATAGTAACAGAATACACAAAGGACACTGACAAAATCCAAATCCCCCCTTTGACATGGAAGCAGGTGGTTTGTCCCAATCTGTCCCAATTGGCTCCTTGCAGTATTTATGAGTCCTCAGCGCTCGGCCACGCCCTTTGCTGAACCAGGAAGTAACCTCCCCCAATGGACATGGTAACTCAGGAGACAAAGAAAGTAATGAATACAAACAAATACTTGTGTTAGCTGTGCTAAAATGTTTGAAGAGAGAAGAGTTTAACCTGTTGAACCCCATCGACCCGCCCCCGGGCGGAAAAACGCATCATCTGCAGGAAACAGCGTCTGAGGGCTTCTTAATATTTAATAAACTATGAAGGTTTCATATCCATGTAACGGGAAGAAACTCAGCTAACTGATCTTTTTTTTTTTTTTTTGCAAAAAAAACTACAAAACTAACGCTGAGCCTCTGAATTAGCCACGAGCGAAAAAATGCTAACGCCGTTTGCACAGAAACTCACTCATAACACCCTTATTACTTATCGTAACTGCACATCCAACATATCGATTAGCATCGTGAGAATACACAGAATCGATAGGTATGTATATCATCACTCCGTGATAAGAACCTGCAACAATATTAACAAAAACAGACATCAAAACATGCGGCGCTAGGTAGCCAAAACGAGAATATGTCTTACCTTGGTCGTTGTCTGATCAAAAGTTGTCTTCAATGGCATTAAAACGATAAAAACGCTGCTGAAGTTAATCCATAGGTTAATCCAATGTGTCTGTGTCACTTTGAAAGGATTTCTGATAATCCATAAGCAATAAACCTACTTTTCCGATTTCAGAGCGTGAGACAGGTTTCGATTTGGGGAAACTGCATGCGCATAGCCCCCACTTTTTTTTGGTAACGTTGGTGTGTATGTGGAAATTCCCCTTCGATTCTATTGGCTCTAACGGTTAAAAAGAGATGTCAATCATCAAAATCGACCAATGGGTTCCAGAGAAACGGCAAAAACGCCCATTTCCACCCAGATCACCCCAGAGGTGGAGTTTTTTTTGCTAAACCTCTCTAAAAAGGTCAAATGTCACTTGTTTTGCATCAATCTTGAGACAGGGTACTTATTATATGTTATAGTTTGGATTCCTAAAGCTTTTAGTCTACCTTACCATCATCCAAGGGTGGTTTTCACTATAAGTAAAAAAGAATTTTTGGACGGACACTATAATTTACAGTTTTTTACTATGTTCAATCTGAATTTTCTTTAAAATAAAAAACATCTATATTGATTCTGACTTTTCTACATCCAACTCACAGGTTTATCATTACTTTGAGAAAAAAGATTATTCATTTTCCCCTTTTTAGAAGTCTAGTTATGGTCTTTTGTTCTGGGAATGACTGTTTTCTGAAACAGCGAGAGAGGTTGTCGGCTGTGACGTTGTCCTTGCCTGGGATGTGCTGAATGTTGAAGCGGAATGGTTGCAGTGCCAGGTACCACCGGGTAATCCTTCCATTGGTATCCTTCATCCTTCCCATCCACTGAAGCTCTTTATGATCCGTCTCCAGGGTGAATTCTCTACCCAGGAGGTAATACCGGAGAGAGTCGAGGGCCCATTTGATAGCCAGTGCCTTCTTTTCCACGGTTGAATACCTGACCTCCCTGGGGAACAGTTTCCGGCTGATGTAGGCCACTGGATAGCGGTTGTCTGATGACCCCTGGAGAAGCACAGCCCCCAGACCCCTATCAGAAGCATCCGTTTGCAAGATAAAATGTTCATCAAAGTTTGGACTGTAAAGAACAGGTTTCTTACTCAATGATCCCTGGATGTCGTGAAAAGCTGCCATGGACTCCTCTGTCCACTGGATCTGATTTGAACGGGATCCAGTCTGGGATCCAGTCTGGTCTGTGAGTAGAGATGCCCTGGCAGAGAATTGTGGTACAAAGCGGTGGTAGAAGCCTGCCATGCCGAGAAAAGATCGGAGCTGCTTCCTTGTTTGTGGCACAGGACATGACTCGATGGCCTGAATCTTGCTGACCCGCCGTATCACACCGTTTCAAATGACGTGGCCCAGGTACTCCGTCTCTGCAGCGGCAAAGACGCACTTCGATGGATTGATAGTCAGCCCCGCAGAGTAGAGGCGATCCAAGACAGTGTGCAGATGTTCCATGTGCTCCTCCCAGGTGGAGCTGTAAATTACAATGTTATCCAGATATGCTGCAGCAAAACCAGATAAATCACAAAGTACCTGATCCATAAGCCTCTGGAAAGTTGCTGGAGCACCATGCAGCCCAAATGGCATGACCGTGAACTGGTAAAGACCCAATGGTGTCCTAAAGGCCGTCAGCTCCCTGGACCGCTGAGTCAGTGGAACCTGCCAGTAACCCTTGGAAAGATCTAATGTGGTTAAGTATTTAGCTTTTCCAAGCAGTTAATCGATTCTTGGTGTTGGATAAGAATCAAACTGAGAAATTGAGTTCAGGTACCTAAAATCAATACAAAACCTAAGGCTGCCATCCTTCTTTGGTACAAGGACCACTGGGTTGCACCACTCGCTTTTCGAAATCTCAATGATCCCCAGGGACAGCATCAGATTGACCTCCTTTTTCAGTGGCAGGCGTTCCGAAATCCTGTAACTCATCCGTCTCACAGAAGAACCTTCTCTAACCACAATGTCATGCTCAACAATGTCTGTTCTCCCAGGATTCTCCTGAAATAATGCTGACTTACAGATTGTTCTCACCTGAAGCTGTTTGTCTTCTGAGAGATGGCTGAGGTCATGGCTCACCGTAGCCCCCCCTGGAGATAGGTATTGCTCCTCCACTTCCTCTTCCTCTTGCACGCCCCTGATGAGCATCACTCTTGCTTCTTGTTCAGGTCGCGGCACCCACTCCTTCAAGAGATTTATATGTAGTACTCTACTGGAGCGTGGCTTCCCAGGGGTCGATACCTCATATGTTGTGGGCCCGAGTTGCTTCTTGATCTCAAATGGTCCCTGCCACTTTGCCAACAGCTTGCTGTTATCACTTGGGAGGAGAACTAGTACCTTTTGTCCTGGGTTGAAGGATCTTTGCCGGGCTGACTGATCATACCAGGACTTCTGCTGTTGCTGGGCCACTGCCATGTGAGATTGGGCAAGCTGACTCATTTTCTCCAACCGATCTCTCATAGGATAGAATGTTAACAGAACCCTCCCTCGCCTTGTTTCCCTCCCAAATCTCCCTCAACAGTGAGAGAGGTCCTCGTACTTCATGTCCATACAAAAGTTCAAATGGAGAGAAACCAGTGGAGGCTTGGGGTACTTCTCTATAAGCAAAAAGGAGGTATGGTAGCCACTGATCCCAGTCTGTACCACTGTTGTTGACAAACTTCCGTAGCATCTGCTTCAGGGTTTGGTTGAAACGCTCCGTCAATCCATCAGTTTGGGGATGATATGGTGTGGTCCTCAGGCTCCGAATACCCAGCAAGTGATACACCTGTTTCAGCAGAGTGGACATGAAGTTAGTTCCCTGATCAGTTAATATTTCATGAGGGAAACCTGCTCTTGAAAAGAACTGAACCAAACAGAAAGCAACTGATTTTGCTTTTATGGATTTCAATGGAAAAACTTCTGGGTACTTTGTGGCGTAATCTGTTATGACCAGCATGTACCGGTTTCCCCCCTTGCCCCTCCCAAGGCGCTCAAATGGGGTGCCAATGATGGGTAAAGGCTGGAGTGGAGCTCTGGAGGGGGTTCTAGCAGATGTTATTTGGCACTGAGGACAACTTCTGCAGAATTGAGTGACCTCTCTTCGAAGGCCAGGCCAGTGAAAATACCGTTGGATGCGAGCTATGGTTTTAGGCTTACCTAGGTGGCCAGCCCAGGGGATAGAGTGCCCCAATGAGAGAATGCTGTCTCTAACTGCTTGTGGGACCACTAGTTGCAACACCGACCCCTGCTGACGGTAGAGAATTCCATTTTGTAGAACATACTCGTCTTCGTTGAAGCCCAGCTCAGCCCCTGGCTCTTTTCCCTTCGCCGTCTGAAAAAGAGAGACTAGGGATAGATCAGCTTTTTGCATTTCCATGATATTGGCTGGCATTTGAAACTGTAAGGTTAAATCTGGCTCAGTGCTGGATGGTGGGATCACAACTGTGTGTTGGAACTTTTCCTGCCTCTTCTGTCTGCGTGTTTTCTGAGGTCTCCCGTATGTTGTGTCAAGCTCCTCATTGAAAAAAGGTAAAGCACTAATGCTGCGTTCACACCGGACGCGATGCGAATATTCGCATCGCTCCAATCGCTCAAGTTTCACCGCGGCTTGCAGTTTGTTTTATCGCGTCATTCAAAACAGACATACCGTTGACGCGCTGCGCCGTTGACGGACAGTTGAGGTTGTTTACACTTCCATGCAAGATCGTTTTGGTTATTTCTGTCCTTGACTATGGAGGAACAACTATTGCTGCTTTGTACCTTCTATGGAAGTGTATCGTATATCTCCGGGAACCCACTCACAGCCACAACGATCATCTCTTCCATCTTTACAACTGATCAACAGCAGGACGTCAGAGGGACGTCAGAGGGAATCCCAACGCTGATTGGCTTTCGCGAGAATGCGTCACGTGAATTTGAAGCTCGAGTTGAAAAAATTGAACTCTCGCGTTTGACGCGGCCCCCTTCAATCGCCTCAATCGCGTGATTCGCGCCGCGTCCACCGCTTCATGCTCGCCGTCGGAGTGAATTTGCGTCTGTCCGCGTCTCTGCATTGACTTTACATGTAATCGCGCCGCCCCCAAACATCGCATCGCGTCCGGTGTGAACGCAGCATAAGAGTCTCAGAGTTCTCATTTGGTGATTTCGCCTGTGCTCTAGTAACTACCACATTACATTTTTGGCTTTGCTTCCCCTCAAACAAATCAAAAAGCACTGGAAGATCTCGCCCCAGCACCGCTGGATAAGGCAAGTTATCAACAACCCCAATGTTCAAGAGGTAAGTTTGACCCTGTACTTGTATGTACATGTCAGCTGTTGAATAGCTCTTCTCATCTCCATGCACACAACAGATTGGGATGGTGTCTCTTGTGCTGATAATGTTGGGAGGTACAAACTTCCGGTGTACAAGAGTCTGACTACTCCCAGAATCCAGCAAGGCCTTGATAATCTTTCCATTAACTTCTATGAGTGTCATCTTAATAGACTGGTCATCCTTACGCACATGCTCAATATGAGGGCGAGGCACAAAGCACATTTGTGTCATTTTGGCTGCATTTTGGGGGCACATAGATTTTATATGGCCTTCTATTCCACAGAGATAACAAATTGGCTTTTTACCAAGAGGTTTAAATGGGCAGCTAGCTGACTGCTTTTCCCACATGGGAGGCTTACCCACACCGGAGGGTGCCTCCTGATCGTACTGTCGAGCTGGTTTGTGTCGATCCTTTGAACTCCATGAGTCATAGCTCCATTGTTGTCCTTTATTACGGGCAGCAACAAAGACATCAGCCAGTCCAGCAGCCTCCATCGCCGATCCTGGGTCACGCTCTCGGATCCAGACTTGAAGCTCAGGGGACAACATTCTCAAATATTGCTCTAGTATGATTATTTCACCAATTTCATGTATGGCTTTACCTTTTTGGTTGGATCCATTTCCCATAAAGCTCCTTCAGTCTTACATACAACTCCTTGGGGCTCTCGTCAGGGTTAAACTCCAAGGACCGAAATCTTTGCCTGTAGGTCTGAGGGTTGATGTCATACTTAGAAAGAATAGCAGATTTTACTTGGTCATAGTCAAGGGAATCATCAATGTCCATATGCACATAAGCACCTCTAGCTTTGCCAGTAAGCAATGGTAACAAGTGAAAAACCCAATCTGCTTTCTGCCACCGGCATGCTGTAGCAATCCGTTCAAATGTAATCAGAAAGTGTTCAATGTCATCATTGTCCGTTAATTTTCCCATTCCGGGCTCATGGTGTGTGCGAGACTGACCTGCAAGGTTTGGATGGGCAGCCATGGTAAAAGGCTCAGCTTGCGCCTGGATGGTTGCTGGTGGATGGTAAGACTTCCACATATGATGGATCAGGGTCTGCGGACAGAGAATCTGATACTGGAGATGTTCTGGCCTGAACTTCTAACTGCAAAAGCTGAAACTGCTGTTGCATTGTTTTAAAATGCTGTTCCTGTCTTGTAGTTATCTCGCTCTGCTTTGCCGCTTGAGCCTCCGTCTGCCCCATATGAGCCTGTAGCAGGGCCACCAGGTCCGACATTGATGGCTCCTTACCCTCACCCTCAGTGCTTTCTACCACTCCAGAGCCCCATTTTCCTCCTCTTCACTATTGGCTTGAAGTAATGTCAGATTACAATCAAATAAAGAGTTTACCATTTAAAGCAAATGTGTGGTGTTAATTGGCATGTTTTATTGCAGCTGCACTGAAGCAAAACTACTGAAGGTGAGGGTGCAGTGTAGTTGGTTTACCCTGTGTGGCTGTGGCCCACACACACACACACACACACACACACACACACACACACACACACACACACACACACACACACACACACACACACACACACACACACACACACACACACACACACACACACACACACACACAATAGTGAAAGTTCCTGTCTTATTACATCAGCGGCCAGTGGCCCTGAGTTTCCTTTTAACACGGTCCTCAAACACACACTCAAAGGAAACTGTCCCTGAATGACTTTAAAACACAGTGCAATGTATATTTGTATGCATTTATTGACATTACATTTAAAACAAAAGACAAGTTGTTGTCAGGCCAGTGGCTGAAGCTGGTCCTAATCCATTTCTTCACTTGTCAAGGCAAGTGCAGCACACCAGTCTCTTCCAAAAAGCAGGCTGTCTTATGTTCTCTTTCTCAATCTAGGAAAGTGAAAAAATTAGTAGAGAAAGAAAAGGAAGCGAAGCAAGCAGAAGAGAAGTTCAACATTGATAACATTTGAAATCCTATCTGATCCGGTCGGGTCCACTCTATTCTTGTGTACTGTTTAACTTGTCTGACTGATTAGAATGTAAGTGAATACCTACCTTTGAGAAGATACTGCAGAAGAAACGGGAGAAGTCGGCTCAGGGACCTCCAGGGTCTTGGCAGGCTCAGGGACCTCCAGGGTCTTGGTAGGCTCAGGGACCTCCAGTGTGTTGGCAGGCTCAGGGACCTCCAGTGTGTTGGCAGGCTCAGGGACCTCCAGTGTGTTGGCAGGCTCAGGGACCTCCAGTTTGTTAGGGGGCTCTGGGACCTCCAGTGTGCTGGGGGGCCCAGGGACCTCAAGTGTGCTGACAGGCTCTGGGACCTCCAATGTGTTGGGGGGCTCTGGGACCTCCGGTGTGTTGGGGGGCTCTGGGACCTCCAGTGTGTTGGGGGGCTCTGGGACCTCCAGGGTCTTAGCAGAATCAGTGTAATGCAGAGGCTTTTCAGTCTCCTCAAAATCATCCTCCTCTGTCTCCAGATCTTCTGGAAACAAGTAGCTGTGGCATACTGCAGATATCACCTTGTTCAGATTCTGATTCTGATCAAATTGTGTGATCATATCTGAGATGTCTGAATCACTGTCGAAACACCAAGTCTCTCCCATGCTGTCCTCGCTCATGGTTGAATGGGACCATGGGCTGGGGACCTCTTCATATTTCATAAGATCGTCGAGATACGCAAGAGTCTGGTCAAGGATTTCTGAGAAAGTAATGTGATCTGATGGGTCTGAGAATGCAGGAGAGATGGAAAGTCCTTCCATGTTCTCCTCTTCATTTCTTATGTTGTCTGAATGAGGAATCTGTGGAGATGTAAAACAGTGTTCTTGCTTGTTTTCATTTACTTATAGGCATCTGTGATTTTTGGAAAAAATTCACATGTACTCGTGGCGGCATGCATTTAATTTCTTCTAGCTGGATTAAGTTTTCTTGTTGTGAATAAAGTTCACTAAGGACGTATGATGTTTAGATAACTTTGTGATAAAAATGTATCAAAAAATGTCAATGGTGTATGTTCACCCTTGTTCTTCCATATTAACTATGCCTTAGGCTACATCAACATATATTTGCTGTTACATTGTTTGTTCAACTTTTCCCACATGTCCTTAATCTCAATTTAAAACTCACTAAATGCTATTCGCACAATTTCCTTCACTGATTATTAGGGCTGTCAAGATAGCAGTGATAGCTAAATGGGTGGCGGTGGCTACAGCTTGCAGGACAATTAACATTGTGGAGGACGAGGGACTGCGTTAGATAATTCGGATCGCATCCAACGTGTCGACTGCACATCACAGCGCATTATTTTGACCCACAGTGGAACTTCAGTCTCATGCTTTGACTGTTATGAAAACAGAGGAGCGGCATTTCGCCGACAAACAGGCTTGTCTGTTTGAGCAACTGGCTCAGTGCAAAGAAGTACACAGGGTTGGGAGAGAGTGTAAGAGAGAGAGAGAGGTTCCAGGTTGTTGTGTTGAGAATATTCAGGAGAATATTTTTCATTGTTCCAATGATAATAAACAAACATTTGCATAAAGCATATTTGTCCACTCATATGTTGATAAGAGTATTCAAAACTTGAAAAATATTCCTCTAAGGTACATTTAGAACAGATAAAAATGTGCGATTAATTTGCAATTAATTGCGATTAACTATGGACATCATGCGATTTAAATATTTTAATCGACTGACAGCCCTACTGATTATGTCTCTTTAAAGTGCGTGCTGAGCTTTCTGTGTGTGTTTTCTCAGTGAGAAGGTTGTAATTCAGTGTCTGTAGTTTTGTGAAGTGTTCACTGTGGAGAGTAAAGGGAACCTGTCTCAAACTGCAGTGTGACTGTGATAGACCTGAGATAGAACTCTCTCTCTGTTGTAAAACTTCTAGAACTACAGAATGTATGGATGTCATTCCAATCCATGTGTTACAAATAGCAACTCCACTCAAAAATGCACAGTCCCTCCCCTTCTCACAAGTTATAATAATATATATGAATAACCATTCAGCTTTTTAGTTCATGTACGGTGTAATAACATCATCTGTGATTTGATTTCCAGATCATTCCCTCTCTTTCATACCAACGATTCCTGTCCCTCTCCTCTATGAAGTTAAAAACTGTATTTTGTAATTTGATTTAGAGATAGCAGGTTCAAACATTTTTCGGAAAAAAAGAGACAACATTGGAACAATTAAAAAGTGTTAACAATACATGACAAACGTTTATTAGCCACACTGCACAAATGAGTTTTCCTGTCACGTCTCCTGGGATATTCCAAAGCTTCATAGCCCAAGATGCACATAAATAAGCTATCCTAACTTACCCATGATAATCTTTATTATCGTTATGAACTTTTTCTAAAGCTGTTCATTTTTTCTGAAGAATCTCCTGTTCCTTCGTGAATTCTCAATTTAGAAACCATCAGGCGGCCTGTCAGATCAAAGCGACATAAAGAGGTTATCCTTACGATTTTCATCAAAAACACTTCGATTTTCTGCAGGTCCAGAAGTTCCTTCGGGCAAGTACACTGAAACACTTAAAAAAAAGATGCCTACAGAAAACTAGAAATGAGACGCACGCACGCATGCATGCACACACACACACACACCATGTATACATCACTTCAGGGGACATTACATTGACTTACATGCATTTCCTGGAGACTTATCCTAACCTTAACCATAACCAACACATGCCTAACCCTAACCCTTAACCTTACCCTAAACCTAACCAAGTCTTCACCCTAAAATTAATGATTCCCCTCATGGGGACCTCCATTTTGTCCCCATAAGGGAGGCGAGTCCCCACACGTGACTGTAAACAGATTTAGGTCCCCACAAGAATAGTAATGCTAGGCCACAAACACACACACACACACACACACACACACTATTACTCCCTCTTTGATAAAAGATGATAAAATTATGAAAAGATCAAAACAGAGAGCTCAGCAGTTTTTATTTATAAGGAAGCAGGTTTTTTATCACTTTGAAAGGTTATGCATTCATTATTTCATATTACAAAACCAAAACGTGTTGGTCGAACAGTGGATTTCATTGAACTTACAATATAATTCAACGGAAACTTTCATCTGCATCACATTTTGTTACTACAATTCAAAGCACCATTAGCATTTGACTCTGTCACATCGGGGTCAGCAATGTTTACAGGACTAAATCTCCTGCTCATTATTTAAAGAGCCTGTGACAGCATCCCGACAACTGTTGTGCAATGAAATATTGGGCTACTAGTAATCTCGAACCGTCAGCTTAAATAAGAAGGTGCGATACCGTTCCGATAAATATTAATAATTTCGAACATCGCGGGGAAATTCCTTCGACTCATTCTGAAGTTTTGACGTAAGCCGGAAGTGACGTCGATGCGGGAACGCTTCACTGTGCTGCGAGAGAGCCAAACACGGACAAAGTGTGTTGTCATCCGTAGAAATGGTTCGACAACCTTTAAACGTGGTGTGTGTGTGTGTGTGTGTGTGTGTGTGTGTGTGTGTGTGTGTGTGTGTGTGTGTGTGTGTGTGTGTGTGTGTGTGTGTGTGTGTGTGTGTGTGTGTGTGTGTGTGTGTGTGTGTGTGTGTGTGTGTGTGTGTGTGTGTGTGTGTGTGTGTGTGTGTGTGTGTGACCAAGCTACTTCAGTGTTTACTGCTACTCCGCCATTATTTTAAAACAGAATCGTTATTTAGTCAAACTCCGTTAATAAAATAGTTTACAAACCATTCCACATTGTTCAAACGTTGTAGATCGAGAGGTATTGTGAGAAATTAAAATCAATATTGAATGACGTAATTTAGCTTAAACACACAGTAAGTTTAAAACTGTTTTATTCTGAAAACAGATCCGTTTAAAGTTTATTTTGAAAAGCTGTATTGAAAGACGATGCCGTTGACAACAATGACCACTTCCGGTTTTACGTTAACAACGATTACAGCCGTTAAATTGCATTAAATAAAAAGTCATGAAAGAGAGTATGAGGAGAAAAGGCGTGTGGAGTTATACAATGAAGACACTACGTCTAAATCCTCTGTTTTACGCGATATCGGACACGGGAGAGGGTTTTTGTCGCTCTCTTTCCATCGCTGCAACTTCGAGACAACATCAGCTGCTGTTGTCCCACTACGCCTCTGTTTGTTTCATTACCACGCTACTTAATTAAAGTAACCAATTTGACCCTTTTCAGAGACTCCATTGTCTCTTATTTTTAAACTTCTTCCTGGACGCGAGAGAACCAACACGTATCTCACGATCGTCGGGCGGGTTGCCGTCTCCACTGTCCGACTCGGAGTTAGTTTCATCCGATTCAGAGGCATATGGTTCGAATCTATAGGGCATATAGCCAATATCGTCGACTACGATGTCATGATTATCACTTTCCGATCCTTCAGCATCATATGAGCTCTCAGACACGTTCAATATTAAGCTGTCATCGCTGTCATCGCTTGCTGCTGTGTGCGCCATCGTGCGTTTGCATGCAGATGCTGGGATCTGGGACGGTGCAGCTGGAGCTCTTTGCCCGCAATGACGTCACACATCATTTGGCGGGATTTAAAGAATCGCCAAGAAGATCCAGAATATGGTCAACATTGAAGGGCAGATTAATGGTTATCAAAGGAAAAATTTCCCAAATCACTTCAGTAACGGTTTCAAGGGGACAATATTTACACAAATGAATGGGTTTGGATGATGGGGGAAATCCGTGTCACAGGCTCTTTAAAGCAGTGTTTCTCAACCTCTTTTGAGACACAGTAAATGTTTTACATTTAAAAAATCCTGCGGCACTCCAACAACCCCAAAATGTTTGGAACAATTAACCTGGCGATCTCTCACGGCACAGTAGTTGAAAATCACTGATTTAAAGGATGTATCACATTTAGTGAGAGTAGACTGCTGGCTGCAACGCTATCAACTGGTGAGGTTTTGTCAGTAATCTGGGACATTTTAAAACTGTTAAGCAGTACATTAAATCTAATAAAACTAAGTAACTAACAGTAGATCTAACTGAGAATCGGAAGCTCTCTTGGCAGTTTGAAGCCTACTGAGCTTATCTGCTCATTTGAATTGGTACATTGAATAAGAGGGGACACAATCAATGCACATTTTATACAAAGTGAGGACAAAGCACGGAACTGTTTTGTTTTGAGAAGTTACAGAAGCTTATAACTTGTTTCTTTGTGTCTCCTGTGCAGGGGTCAGGATGTTGCCACTGTGCTGCACCTAGTTCACAACCTCCTTCATGATGATGATGAGGATGAGGACAAGCCAAGCCAACCGTAAGCACAACTGAGAAATATCATAGTACTGTCAGTGGAAACAAGGAAGGAAATGCTGGGAGGAAAACTGTTAAAACTATAAATATTCAAGATGTAATGGTTTTATTGTCATTTACACAATAGCTACAGTGTAATTGTTGGCAATAAACATCTGGAGGACTGGTTGTCAACGGTTCAACATACAATATACCTTAAACATTAAAGAAGAAAACACAAAATATTGCAAGAAACACAATGATGAAGTAAACAGCAGGAATAAGTAAATAGGTAAAATGCAGGTAAAAGAGAATAAGATGAACAGAAAGTACACATAAATACTGTATAGTAAAATAAAAAATATAGTTTTTGGTAATAACATGTGAGTATGTGGACTAAACAAATGAATTAGCTATAAACAAATGAAGGTGAAGACACTTACACAGAGTATAGCTGGTTTATCTGAAAGCAGAGATCACACTCCTTATTTCCACACGTTATGATCAGAGGGATTAGACAGCTGTCAGTATGGGGTCATAACGCCGCTCTGCGATGTCTCCAGCAGGATGCAGAATGTTGGGGAGCAGGGTCACATGGCCCTGCTGGGTCACAGCCTGGCCGCCTACATCTCTGTGCTGGACAGAGAGAGACTGAGGAAGCTGACCACCCGGATCCTGTCCGACACCACGCTGTGGCTCTGCAGACTCTTCAGGTACGCCTGCTGTGGATGGAAAACACACTTCCGTTTTGTTCGGGTTGTGTTGATTATTACAAAGTAAACAAAGCAGCAGCACAGTGTGTTTCTATCACAGCCATTGTAGATTGGTGAGGAATGAATCCTAAAACCCAGAAATGAGTTAGCATTTTACCACTTCCCGTTCCCTCCTCTCAAAGACAACGATTTGTGAACGTGTTTTTGGTTAGAAGCCTAAAATAAGATCTTTGGTTAACACAAGCTGTTTGTGTTTTGTTTTGCAGCATACAATCAGTCTGTAACTGTCCCCCTGCTGAATGAATGAAGGTTCCATGTCTCGTAAAAATGGTGTCCAAATGAGACTACTAAAAGTTCTCACACCAAACATTAGCCGCCTTTAGCTTAGTGGTGGTGACGTGCAGTTGTGAAATGTGTGATGTACTTTCTTTTTAATTGAACGTTAGCGCTTAACCTCTGGTGATGAATTTGTTTCAAAAATCCTAAAGTGCTGTTAATAACAACAAACAACAAACGTGTGGGTATCATAAACTTTTTAACCAAAGATTTTATTTTCTTCAATATTCCAAAATCCATGATATTATCACTGCACCGCTCTATAGTCCTCACACACACATGGCCGATACCAATAAGATAACGAATTATATTATATTTTAAAAAGAAGATCATAACCTGTAGTTAATGAGGTGGAGAAAGGTCAAGTTGTTAAGATTAATATCCAAAAGCTTGGACCTAACCATATCTCACTGACATCAATGTTATCAACACAAAAAATACAAAGACTCTTCAAATGTTCATTTATGTTTCTAGCAAACTTGATCAAAAACTTCCTCTAATGTTAATTTCTGCTTATGTACTAATTCAATGTGTCCCTCAGCTATGAGAACGGCTCCGCCTACTTCCACGAGGATGACAGGGACGGCCTGGTGAAAGTGTGTCGGCTGGTCATCAACGCCCGCTATGAAGAGTATTCCTCTGAGGGATATGCAGTGCTCAGCTCCAAACAGCCAGTCATCTACCAGAGCGCCTCCGGGAGGCCCGGCCTGGGCCAGCATCTGTGCAGCCAGGTAGGAGGAGGAGGGGGGGGGGGGATTCAAGGCCCTGTGTGCCAGCATGGCATGTGAATATATCATGTTGGAGAGACCTATACTATCGCTTGGATCTGAAATAAAATATTCAAATTTACGGTGCAAATAACAATTTAAATGTTATATTAAATTAGCTTCCCGTGCAACTTTATTTACAAACGCAATTAAAATCAAAGTCAATCAATATATTGACAACATTATGTTGCTCTTTTGGACAACATAACAATATTCTGCCAAAAGCAGACACACACTTTTATATGACATTACATTGCATTTAGCTGACGCTTTTATCCAAAGGTACTTACAATAAGTGCATTCGACCAAGAAGATACAAACTTGAAGAAAACAGAATCATATAAGTACATCAGGTTTCATAGAGCCATTTCAAGTGCTACTCAACTGGCTTTAGATAAACCAGTCCTTTATTAGTATATAAGTGCTTTGTTAGTATATAAGTGCTTTGTTAGTATATAAGTGCTTTGTTAGTAATTGTATCGCTCGAAGTGGAGTCGAAAGAGATGAGTTTTCAGTCTGCGCCGGAAGATGTGTAAGCTTTCTGCTGTCCTGATGTCAATGGGGAGCTCAAAAGTAAAAGTAGTCATTGTGCAGATTGATATTTCTCTTTTAATAAAAATATATAATTGTATTCCTTCAGTTTTGCGTAATTATTGCATATTTATATATACTTTTTAAGGTATTGTATAATAGAGATAAGACTGCATTTTTTCCAGCACAATAGAAAATGGTTGTAATGTCTCGGTGTCTTCAGCTGGGCCTGCCTCTCTCCAGCCTTTGCACAGTCCCATGTAATACCATCTTTGGATCCCAGCACCAAATGGTAGGAGAATCTGAATGAAGATCACTTTGAGAACACTCTTTCAGATAATAATTAATAAAAAGTTTTGACTCATATCCTGTTCCTCACTGTCAGGATGTGGCCCTGTTGGACAAACTGATCAAAGAGGACGTAGAAGCCGGGAAGCTTCCTCTGCTGCTGATCGCCAACGCAGGTGAAAGGACACTACAGTTTAAACCCACTTATTTACTTTCCACTATATGCACAGGTGGTACACTATTGGAGGTGAACATCTTTTAAGACAAGCAGATGAGTTGCTCATGAGACTTGTTGTGTGTTTTTCCCCCAGGTACCCCGGGGGCAGGACATACAGACAAGCTGTCCCGACTGAGAGAACTGTGTGATCAGTACAGCATGTGGCTGCATGTGGAGGGGTGGGTCAACTCCTTTTCTCTGTGTAATACATGATTGTGTTGTTGCTGCCCCAGTTTCCTGAAGAACCGCTCATCCAAACAACTTCAGACATGGTGCTTCCTAAGGTCGTGAGCACGCATCTCCAAGTTGTGTCATTCAATTGATATGCTGGGGCAGAGGTACTCAGATCTTGTACTTAAGTAGAAGTACAAATACTTCACATTCAAAAGGTTACTTAAGTAAAAGTAGAAAAGTATTATCATCAAAATATAGTTAAAGTAGCGACAGTAAAAGTGGTCTTTGTGCAGATTGTTCCATTTCAGAATAATATATCTGATATGTTTTATAATGATTGATCATTAAAGTGTTCTCAAAGCTGGTAAAGGTGCAGCTAGTTTGAATGACTTTGTATACTGCAGGGTAGCTTGTGGATTTACTCCAGGTGGAACTAAAGTATTACAAATAATTAGTGGAGTAGAAACACATTATTTACCTCTGAATTCTACTAGAAGTACCAAGTAACATAAAATGGAAACACTCAAGTAAAGTACAAGTATCTCAAAATTATATTTTAGTACAGTAGGCTACTTGTGGTACTACACCGATTTCCAAATAGGCGAGTGCTGTTGTTCCAGTATCTGATTGTGCATGCTGACTTTAGGGAAGTAAAGACTTCAGTCATTCTGTTAATAAATCCAGCATCCTTCAGCAAAACTGAACTGCAGTCAATGAGCGGGGGCCTGGAAAGACCTGCAAAGACCTGCTCCAGATGACTCTGAATGCTGGCCCTGATCATTCTGTATAATATGAAGTCCTTGTTCCGCTAGAGAAATATTAACCTTTATTATGTTATTGTGTTTTGTTCTCCAGGGTCAACCTGGCAACGCTGGCTCTGGGTCAGGCCTCCTCTGCCATCATGGTAATGTAAAAAATACTCCCGTCTACTTAAATGTGGATTCTAATCCAATACATGCTTAGTCTAATTCGACCAATATTTCCTCACAATAGCTAGCTGTCTGTTCTGTGCGTGCGCTGAAAAGAAACAAGGTATATATATACAGTCCTGGCTCTGTAAATGGGAAAAAATGAAGTTTCACAGAGATCTGAATTCTAAAATAGGCCAGTCTATTTATATTTTGCATGCGTAGTGTGCACAGTAATAGCTCAGTGTCTATATTTTTTTAATGAATAACAGATTCACAAGAAATTACTGATGGCATTTATTTTTACCAGCTGGTGGTTGCTTATTTTTGTTATCCCTTCCTAGCCTCTTGTAGTCCTTAGATGTTACCTTACCATTTTACACAAACTGTGGAAAAGTAGTATAATTGAACTATTGCTACCAACAGGCTAAAACGTGTATTGGAAGGTTGTTGGTCCAGTTGTTCCTTACATGAGTAGAAGCTGACATGAGGATTCTTTAGCTGGTGTAAATATTTAAAATGGATATCTTCCAAAGTCACACTGTTCCTATTGGAGATTGCACAGATTGCTTGCTGAACTGAACTTATCATGACTTACTTTGGATACTACCATCTTGTTTGGACTCCTTTAAGCCTTATTAGCTCTGGTCCGACTCTGGGATGTTTATATTCTTTTTAAACCAAGACAGTGGGTATCGTCATTCCAACATGTTGAATTTCAAACAATAACATAAGAAACACCACCCAGCTCAGTAAGTAACACCAAAGTCATAAGTTAGGAAAAGCAATCAAATGAAGGTCAATTATGCTTGATAGTTGAATATGCTTTAAGAAAACAAACAGCCTCCTTCACAGCTCTCCAGAGGGTTTACTTTATTGTGTTACAAACAGTGTTGCAGCTCATCCCTTAAAATGGAAGTCTCAAATTGCTGATAATAAGGGGGAGATATGAAGGGGATATTTCAAGCTTTATGGGGGCAGCCATTGAACAGCGCCCAGGGAGCAATGGGAGTGGGGGGGGGGTTGTCTGGTGCCTTGCTCAAGGGCACCACGGCAGGGCCCAGGAGGTGAACTGGGACCTCTCCAAGTAGCAGTCCACACTCCATATTTAGGTCTGTTCGGGGACTTGAACCGGCGACCCTGCGGCTCACAGTCCAAGCCCCTACTGACTGAGCCACTGCCTGATCATGGCTGACCCATGGCCTGATCATGGCTGACACTAAGGCACCTCAGGGTAATTTCACTCAGTTAGAAACCTTCCTAAGGAAAAAGAATATTCAACCGCAGCCACATACACCTTTGACACCTGCCAACTTCTGAGACAGCCCCCCCCCCCCCCCCCCCCCCCCCTTGTATATGCCAGACAATACACACACGAAGAGCCATCTTACTTTCTCTTGTGACGTGTGTTTCTCTGTGTACTCTGACCTCCCCCCTGCAGGCAGCCACCAGGAGTGACAGTATGACTCTGACCCCAGGTCAGTGGCTGGGCCTACCTGCTGTCACTGCTGTCACCCTCTACAGACATGAGGACCCAGCCATGGTACGCTCATATCACTTTCTACAGATGTTCCCGAAACAGAGCCGCCATGTTTCTGGATGTCCTCCTGCTGCTGATCCTCGCTGAGGAAATGTTCAGCAATCAAACACACACAAGATTTTTCTCTTCAAATCATTAAGTTTGGTTGTATTACCTGTAATATACAGTACACTTTTCCTTTTCTTTTCACAATTAATAATGTTGCTACATGCTGCTACCTCATTACTTTTATGTGTTTACTCACTTTTCTATAATGCTGCTTTTGATTATTAAAGAGGATGTGTCTTATTTGATTAGATATTGTTAACTGTGTGCTTAGTTCTTTATTTAATATGTCAGTCTACTCATCTTATTCTTGTCTTCTTGCTGTAACACTGTTAGTGTCCCCACTGTGGGACAAATCAAGGATTTCTAATTCAGATTCTGATTGTTCTGTTCTATTCTCTGTTTGTGTCTGAATGACTTGCTGTGTGTCAGTCTCTGGCAGCAGGCCTGACCTCCAGCCAGCCGGTGGCCAGGCTGCGGGCGCTGCCCCTCTGGCTCTCCCTGCAGCACCTCGGACACGATGGGATCGTCCACAAGATCAGACACGCCACTGCTCTGGTGAGCACCACTTCACTTCCCCTAAACCACAAACTGTCATTCCTAAATAACAATTTAGGGTAATAAAATCTGGATTTGAATATTGGCAGATATTAAATGTCATATTATGGAGTTTGCAATAAAATCTAATGATATACTCTAGATATGGAAAGTCAGTCATTTCACCTTTATTTCTCTCCCCTCTAGAGCCAGCACCTCCTGCAGAGGCTCAAAGCTCTGACCTCCATCAAAACATCGGTAGGTGCTCTCATAATGTTCTGCCATAAACATAACTCAGGACTCCCATAATAATGGTCATCAAATGTATTGTGAGAACAGGGGTCACAGTCACAGAAAGCCCAATGCGAGTGACGATATAAATCAAATCAAATCTTTGCAGTTACTGTTTTGCAACCCAACACATAATATCCTAAAAACAATATTCCTGTGCCCCTATGACTTTGCAGTACAGTAAGAGTCCAACTGTATATTTCATAGTACTGCAGTCACATGCTCTCAGTACTGACCTGCCTGCTTCTGATTACTGCTCCATACCTTGGATGGTTAGTCTTGAAGAAACAGGTCATCCTCACTAAAAAATTAAGACGTTTTAGATATGCTAAAAAAAGTATAGATTAATAATGATATGAAGCTATTAAACCTACTATAAATGAAATGAAATCCAAACTGATTGTAATGGGAATATTATTTAGTGGTTGACCATGGAATGTTGACAAGAAGATAACTAAGAATATCTCACTCTTTATAAAAGCAGCTTAAAGAAATGATGTACATGAAAACATGTATGGCAGCTGATACAGTTAACTGAAGTAAGTTTCATGCTTCACATAGCCGGTGGTGGACCACTCACACAGCGTGGCCAGTAGATAATCAGTTATTATATGATATTCTTATCACCCATTGGTGAAATTCCAACACATAGCCTTATCAACATTGAAAAGATTCCTAATGAAAGACAGCTCAGGTGCAATGTGTCTGTTTGTTTCAAGAGTCAACATCTCTACGTGTATTAATAAATAACATGTATAACTAATATCTCATGAAGAAATGACCTCCAGCTGTTCAAAAACAAAATGCCTTTGTGTTTGTAGGATGTGCTTCAGACAGAGATCTCGCTCCTTGAGGCTCTGACCATGGTAAAGCAGAGTAGTGATGATACTAACAGGCTCAGGGGGAGGCTTGTTCACTGGCATTCATACAGTCACAGACATGTAGTGTGATGTGAGTTCATGCCAGCAGAGGGGCTGGGGAAAGTATTACTCTACATGAACACAAGTGTTACTTAAATGCAGTGAACAATTGGAGTGCTGGGGATCAGATCCATTACACAGGGGGACTCAAACTCAAACCAGTGGCTTGGAGAAAGAAGTGTGATTCTTGTTTGTGTGTGTGTGTGTGTGTGTGTGTGTGTGTGTGTGTATGGCGGAGGTTTTAGTCAGTGTGGGTTGCCTTGGTTCCGGGGCGTGGTGTCGCCGATCCCGCCCATCTCCGGGGCCTCACTGCGGGACGTTCGGGGCTCTCTCATGCTCTCTATTGTAGGTGGGACCAAGCCTCTGCCTGTCTTCCCTACTCCCCCCTTCCCCTTTTCCTCCATTCTCTTCCCTTTCTTACTTCCTGTCACTCCTGACCATTTTCCGTCATTCACATTAGCTCAGCGGTATTTGGGTCTCCATTGGCTGATGGACTGTTCACTTCTTCCTAATTGTTTAGGATGTGGACCACTCAGGCATGTTATATGAGGTACTTCAGAGAATGCCTCTCCACACTTGTTTTGTTGCCTTGGAAGAAATGCAAGGGTCATTCATAATTCATGAATGGGTCATGTGCTGTTGCATCTCATTACTTGATTTTGAATCAAACAAAAACAACCAGAGTAATCCATTTGACACCTATATTTTATACTTGATCTGACACCTATCATGCGAATGGATACATCACCTCACTAAAGAGCTGTAAAGTCCCTCCACTATGTGACTGACATTTAAATTCAGCCATAATGAGTCAGTTCTGTAGTACTGTGGGTTGAGTTTTATTTGGACATGTAATCCTTGGCAGTAAGGGTTGTGTGTATTTCTTTCTTTAATGTTAACCAGTATCTACTATTGAACGAACATCAAATATTTTTGGATTGTCTTGACTATTGTGTGTTTAAGCTTTTTTGCTAAAGCTATACTTCTCCTTTATTTAAACAACACATGTTTGTAACATAGGGTTTGCTTTGACTTTCATTACACACGTAGAGGCCTCCCACGGGTAAACCTTTGTTTGCTCTGTTCTTGCTTAACAGATCTGTGTCTGCATTGCTGTCTCTTCTTCCTGCTTGGTTAAATACAACATGTTGCTGCCTCAGAGGACACTGTGGAGCTGGTGACTTTTGCTCAGCCCTCCAACAGTTTGTGTACAATAGAAAAACTAAATTCTCAGTAGGCTTTACATCAACTATGTGACACAATGTGTCCTCTGTCCACATCATGGTGAACAGAATGCATCATAAAGATGGGCAAGATATGATCATTTGATCAAAAGGAGCTTACTGCACACATTTTTGGGCAGTCTATCCTTAAGGCATTGAAGGGTTGCCCAACTTATTGCATGTTATTGCAGTTATAGAAAGATGAAGAATAGAAAAAGAGAGCAAATCAAATCCTGCAAAAGTTCACACCTAGAAAATATATGCCTTGGAGTGAGTCCTCCATCGTAAAGGAGGACTCAGACAGGAAGCAAGACCTGTGTATCACTTAACATTAGCATGCTACAGCTTTGAAACCTGCCCTGGGTGCAGCTATATTTGTCTCTTATTATGGATAAAACGTTTTAGAATATTTTTTCTGGTTTTCTAACTTGACAACTTCAGACATACTTGTGGATTATTCATGACCCTCACATGAACACCCAGACACACTAGCCTTCATCTCAGCCCCCCGCCAGGCATGATGTAACCCCGGTGATGTCCTCAGAAACACAGATGTGTCCAGGTGCTGCCTGCATCTGTGACCTATTGCATGGTGCATAGCCTTGCTTTGGAAATGTCTTTATTGATAATGGAGTAGTCTAAACGCCTAATGCTACATATTGATCAGTTCATACTTAAGGTATTTTAGTAAAATCTTGTGAACTGGAGCTGTAGCTGTGATGGTGGTTGCTCCACACCACTGAGAGGAAAGGACTCGGCCCATCTCTTCCATATTGACTTGTGTGTGACATTCAGTTACATAACATATCGCAGCTTCATTAGGCATGGACACAAAGCAACATCTGAAACGTTAACATCGCACCCTTCCAACTGAAGATCTTTGTTTTGCATGCCATACAGCAGATCACTGTTCAGTATGATGATAAGCATCCCTGTGTGACAGATGGCTGATGTGTGTCCTTGTGTGTCCAACAGGTGGAGGACGAACTCAGCTCTCCTGTGGTGCTCTTCAAGTTTTCACAGGACATGAGTGCTGGTGAGGGTCGCACAAACATGGCACTTTTGATAAAGACTGTTTGTCAATCAGTAATATAATAAAGGAAAGGAGCTCTATGGTATACGTATTAAGTGTAAACTGGTAGATATGCTTCTGTGCCAACATGGCACCTTGACTTTTGACCCTCTTGTTTTTATATTCGCTGAACAAAGGATTGTGGGTCAGAATGGCCAGGAAAGCATTCTTGCTGCTCAAGTATGAACTGATTAGTATTTTGTGATCAAATGTCAAGGACAAGAAAATGTTTGCTAGATAATATACATAAAACATATGAATACACACTTATACTCACAGTCATAATTACATAATAGAATAATGAAAGCAGATTGCTAAGCGCTGCTTGTTTAAAAAAGAAAACAGCAGTAACCAGACTGCATGCTTGAAATGCCCGGTCATCAGCAGGCCATCACATAATATCCAACAAAGGCAGAGGGAAACAAATAGATATTCTTTCGGATCGGATGAAAATGTGTCAAATGCAAATCCACAATCAGAGAAAAGAGATACAAAAATCAATTCAGATTCACAAATCCCTGATCGAAGGTTGAGAATGTTAGAACGATATTTGAAGTGCTTTTTCATTTCCTGTTCAATTTGATGTATTTGTAGATCTGTTTTTTTATTTCGGAAATTATTTTTTTGCACATGTGGAAAGTGTTTGTACATATACAGATTATTACGGTGGCCGGCAGGTGCAAACGCGGAACAACGGCCAAAAACGCATACATAAGCAGGAAACAGCTGCAAATCCTGAAATGAAAAACACCAAACCCTGAAAACAAACACAACTCAAAAACGCTGCATTTACAGAAATGATGCAAACTAAATACAACACATCGAGGACCGAGGATCGAGCGTGGAGGAGGCTCTCTGGAGGAGCTATAACCAAGGATACTCGGGGTGTTTCTCAATGTCGAGGAAGGCTGCTCCAGAGCCACTATTTCAAGCATACTACGTCATCGAGTGCCGCCGAAGGACTGTTCCAATGTCCAGCATACTTGGAATTCTACCGAGCCCGGCGTACTTCGTAGCGAGAAATTTCGAGGCTGCACATGTGTAGACTCCGTGGTCTTAAAATCCCCACAATGCTTTGCGCACGAACCAATTTCCCCAAATCTGTGGCGGAAAATGTAAGGCGGGGCCTCTCATATGACGCACACCTGCACACTTGCTAGCCTGTTCCACTCTTCGTTTTCTGAATGCCAGGAAGGATTCTTGCCTCGCTTCTGAAGCAAGTGACTCGGAAGACATGTGCTACCAAGCAAGCGTCCTCGACATTGAGAAACACCCACTGATGGTTCCTCCACGGCTCCTCCGTGGATGTATTTCCGGCAACAGTGATGTTTCAAAGAGTCGTGACGCACGGCCGGACTTATCTCAGCCAATGACAGCTCTGCATGCATACATTTGATCCCTTCTCCACGACCATAGCTACTCATAGTATCGCTACAGCTCTGTATAGTTGCAACATCTATACACAAATACATACATATAAACAAACTGCTAAGAATGTCTCTCTCTCTCTCTTCAAATGTTCCGCGGTACTCACTATGGCCCGTGTTATTTACCTGCACTCGATTTGTCCTCTCTTTTAACAATGTTCTTCTCTCACTTGATCTTCTCTTCAGGTGAAGCTCTCCTCTCCTCAGCTGGTGTAGTAGTTACTGTAGGCACGCTAACGCTAGCTGCGTAAATATGAAGCTCTTTGTATAACAACAAAACAAGACTTACCTTCTTATCGACTTTGTCCACTTCGATCAGCTTTCTTTCCTCCGGCTTCAATTTCCATCACTCTCGTTCGTTCTCTCTATGTCTGGTCCGACATCAATCTGTTCCACGTAACGCGCCCCCTAGAGGCCTGGAGCACTGTGTGTGTTTGGGTCTGTATGTGACTTTGCATATGGTTTTTGTATTTGCAGCGTTTTTCTGTTGCGTTTGTTTTCAGGGTTTGGTGTTTTTCATTTCATTATTTGCAGCTGTTTCCTGCTTATGTGTGCGTTTTTGGCCGTTGGTCCGCGTTTGCACCTGCCGGCCACCGTAGATTACACATTTACGCACGGATTGTCGATTTCTGTTCACTCAAATAATATTGTGGCAAATCTTGCTCCATATGCTTATAATGACAATTTCACACACATTCTATAATGACATTTTGGAAATATATGGATTTAAACTGTATGGGCAAGGCAGTTATTTGAGTTCTCAAACTAAAAGGGATTAGTGTAATGCCATATTATTAACTCAAAGGCCCACTAGTTATCAACAGAGTCACATGTTCCCCATCAGCCGTGTCGTCATCCCATAAGCATGTTGGTTTCTGGAGGTTCTGTTGACCTAAGAGTGCAGCCCCTCCTCGTTCCGTGGTGCGGAGTAACCCTGAGACCTGCGGATAGAACATTTCAGGGGTTACTGAGATTGAACCAGGATAATAATGTCACTATAGAGCAACAAATATTTAAAGTACATTGTTGTATTCTTACTTTCCCTTTGTTCTATGTCGCTAGCATCCAGTGGGGGTTCAGTGGAAGGTTTCTGTGCGGGGGAGAAGGAGGTGCTCGATGCCTTCAACAGATGGGTGAGTTCTGTAGTACATAACCTGTTCTTTGTATTTATGTGCCTATGCTATTTAGAGCTGCAATAAATAATATGTCAATAAAACTATAATGACTGAAGAAGTTCTTCACCTATTTAGAACATTGGGTAGTGGTGCACTTCAGGCTCTTGTGTCCAAAATAAGTATTACAACAACAAACGCCCTAACAAAAAAAAAAGAGATGTGGCAAACATTTTTCCAACGGTTCACAGAACAATCTTTCTCCAGAAAAAAGTGTTTCTTTTTAAAACTGAACTCTGAGCAACCCCACAGTTGATGTGTTTATTCCTCTGTGTGTAGTTAGGAGAACAGCTGGTTCAGTGGGTCCCCTCCAGTGGAGTAGATGTGGTGGAGCTGGAGGACGAGGGCACATGTGTTCGCTTCAGCCCCCTCCTGACTGCTGCAGGTAGCCTCCACACACTCACACAGTGTCCTTGAGATATCTTAGATACTGTAATAAGGGTTAAACAACCCCATGGTTCTCTGCCTGTGTCCAGTCCTGGGCACGCAGCAGGAGAACACAGAGGAGCTGTTGGAGAAGCTGTCGGAGCTGGTGCCTGCCATGTGCTCCACCATGAGCCTCAGACAGGACTTCAGAGAGGAGGTCCACCGACACTCGCCCTCGCTCACGTACCGAGAGCAGCTGAGCTGGCCCGGCCTTGGCGCTGTCCGGTAAGAGAGGAGGCTTTGAGGGCCTGCTGTCACATCACATTCATTAATCTGACGCTGATATCCAAAGCTACTCCAACAGGTGCCCCAACCCCAAATAGTGCAAAAATCAAGTGCATCAATTTATTTTCTTACATTCGTATTACAAATATCATGAGAGGTGCTTAGTTACACAATTACATGTTTGACCTTAGATACATTAATTCATGTCTCTTCTGGACGTTATTAGGACAAACTTCTTCATTGGTAATAACAATCTTCGTGTTTTATGACACATAGCAGCTTCAGACCTCCACCAGTGGGGTATTTACTGACATATTTGATGTGTGCGAAATAAATGTGAAAATCTCTTCCTCTTGTGTTAACCACAGACCTTATTTCAGTCAATATTCAATAGTAATTATGGAATTTACTACTGTCCTGCTGCAACTTCCTCATTACTGTCATTTAAAGGGAGGGAATGCTCATGACACGCATTTTTAAATAATTATCATACGATAAAACAGACCAGTCTCTGCCAGTCTTTATTTATTTTTTTTAATCTGATGACGTTATCAGTGATTTTAAGCTGATTAATTACCGAAATAACATCAACCCTGTGGGCGGCGCCATTTTGACGAGTCACATGACTTATTTTACCGGACGTGACGTGAACTATGCGTTTGGACAAAATGACTCTAGTTACTCTCCATTGTTCTCACAATTCCATTGAAATATGCCTCATTGTATTTTGTTGCAAATAGGATATATTTTTTATCGTAATGAACAGGTGTTCCTATCACAAATTATATTTCAAGATAAGCTAAGTTTCATTTTGACTTTTTAACAGCCAGTCTCAGTTCTGTCAAAATACTCACAGCTAGCTGAGTGCTTCTAGGGCATTTTGATTGTTTTCACCTGTTCATTGAGAAAAATGTCCACTTCATGTATATATTTATTCAGATTTTTTTGGCTGTATATATCTCTTTAGTGATTTATGTTGCCTGATACACGTCCTCGTGTTTTGGTTAATACATTTAATTTCATAGTCAATGTCAACATCATGCCACCATAATAATTAATCTGTGGTAGCAATATATGTATATTATTTACACTGTGAAATATCGGTATATCTAAGGAAATATGTATGAAATTATTACTTTTTAATGATGAATTAAACAAATAAGATGTTTGGCCTGAAATGAACGCTTTTCTTATTTAATATTCACGATTGATTTATCATCATCATCATCATCATCATCATCAGGCCTTTTCTTTTGGCATTGTATTTTTGACATGCTTGACAATCGGCACTACAATTTAAAAATATTGTGCATATGTTAATTTTAATTGTAAAGTATATAATGCTAAGAAGAAAGGGCTGTACCCGTCAAATTTACCCACCTTTCATTTATTGGTTCAACCAAAGAGGTGCGTTTCACATCCTTCATGGCAACCAGTGCTGTTCTCAATACAGCTTCTTCTAACACCACAGTGCCGAATTCCCTGTGTAAACATATGCAATCCAAGTCGTCTGTGACCAGTTTATTTCAAGCTCTTCAAGCTCATGACAACATATGTTCATCAGAGGATTGTCCATGGCTACACAGCGACTGCAAGTACACCATTCATGTACAGGTCTCCCTACTCGCCCCCCGAAATCAATTGCACGAGTAAAGGGATCGTCTCCAGCAAGATCACCATGCTGTTCATCCTCATCGTCACTGGATTCCTGACGGTTCTGGCCACTTGGCTCGAACCTATATGGCTGAATTCCCCCATCCAATCTCTCCACATTGCTCAAAACTTCTTCCTCGGCTGACGAGTCCGAACTCAAATACTCCGCCATGTTTTCGTCGAACAAGCTGTTCGTGTGTTTACAAAGTGAACGCATAGATGACGTCACGACCTAGTTTTTTGGATCATGTGACTACTGAAAATGGCCAAAATGGCAGCTGCCTGACGGAATATACAGGTTTTGATAAAAAAGAGCTATAACATCATTATTTACCGGGGAATATCGCTGATTTCTTCAGGGTATGGTTTAAACATAATGTTTCACTAAATACTGAAGTTTTTATTAATTATCTAATGAGTGGACCCTTCCTTTAATTGTTGTAATGTTGCTACTTACCTTTTTATACTTGGAATGTGTAATTATTATTTGATTTTACATTTTTTATATGATTGCTCATTTTACTAAATACTGTTCTTATTTTGTCTCTATCATCATGTGAACGTCCCCTCTGTGTGACACATGAATTCTGATTGCAGGTACGAGCCTCAGGCTGAGGGGATGGATGAGAGCAGGATGGAGGAGGAGCTGCAGAAGATCAACAGTGAGCTGCTGAAGAAACTTCAAGAACTGGACTCTGACATCATCTTTTCCACTGGTGAGCACTCGCACATCTCAGAGGCCTGTGAGACGTACATGTTTCCGTGAAGTAAGATTGATTGGTTTGGTGTGTTTCGTTTCCTGTCTCCTGTCCCCTCACAGGCCCTGAGTTTGGGACAGAGGAGGACTGTATCTTTGTTGGCATGGTGACCGAGGACGTGGATGTTTCAGAGTTGGTGGACACGGTAGCTGCCCTCGGGAGGGACATAGAGGAGAGCGGAAGGGTAACTGCTATAAATATAAATGTATAGAATACTGGAAGGTTGGCGTAGTTCAAAAAGTCTCATCAAAGATTAATAAATATTTTACGCTCTGCAGTAGCAAAATAACACAATAGGCGCTTTCAAATCGGAGTACTTTTCCCCGTACTTTTCCCGTTTAGTTCCGATAGTTCCTGGGATTTTGCGTTCACACTAAAAAGAGAACTTAGTTAATGAGAACTTTTACCCCCTTTTTAGTGCCTGCTAGAGAGGTGGTACTATCCTGGGGAGAAAAAAGTTCCAATTTCTGATTGGCTGGGCGAATTGCAAACCACGCCCCGTAAAACTCGGAAAGGTTTTTTGAAGCCGCCATTGTATTTGCTGGCATTAGCATTATTAGCATTAGCATTAGCCCCGCGCACCAACGGAGAGAGAATAACTTATGGCAACCAGTGTTGGGTGTAACGCGTTACAAAAGTAACGGAGTTACAGTAATATATTACTTTTTGTAACGCATTACTAATGAAATGTGGGTAATATATTACCCGTTACAATGCTCAGTAACGCAGTTACAACACATTTTAACCCGAAATTAAATGGTGTTTTGTTTTTTAAGAATGTACTAACATAGCGAGACATTCCGACACCAGAGAGAAATTGTGCGGGTAGATTAGTAAACCTGGTGTTTACCCTTCAGGCTTCGCGGGTGCATAGGCATGCATTGCGCCCCCAGTTGAATGTTATGCACCCTCTATTCAAAAAAGAGAACGGAGCGAAAAATAAAAACAACAAATTGTTTCAGGTGCGCATGACCTGCTCCGATGCACGTGCATCATTTCCAAAGTGCTTCCACAGCAGTGACACACATCTGTGGATAATCATTTATACGAAAATGGTTAAAGCAACCATCACTAAACGCCAGCAACACTGCATCTACTGCAGACAATAGCAACAGGTCAGATGGGGACATCACGTTACCCTCTGTTGTGGACACTAGCTTACTCCCGCCTGACTCGCCGCCCTCGCCCCGGAGCATCAGTCTTCGTCACCCGAAACTACGCCGCCCCTCTGCGGCCCGCAGGTGCCAGGAGACCACGGCAAAACAGAGCCTGCCCAGGTATATCTAAACAAGTACCCGCCTGCACAGTGGGGTAAGGCGGTCATTTTGCAGCTCGTGGTATAAAAATAGACAATGGCTAGAATATTCATGTGAAAATAGTGCCATATTCTGCCATGCCTGTAGAAATGTTGGGTCAAAAAATAATGCATACAATAGCACAGATGCCTTCACCACGAATGGCTACAAAAAGATCTCATATCCCAAGCTTATCAACAAGCTAATGTTGCAGCTGAAATGTTCTCCAGGTCACAAAGTCAACCTCACATGATGATGTGATACCACTTTTTCAAGCACAGTAAATATTCTCTTCCCAGAGTATATGATGGGACCAAGGTGATGATGTAGTACATGGTTTTAATAATACTTTTGCTTTTCAATGTTTGCCATTTCAAACCATGAGCTGGTTCAAATAATATTTGCCTTGATTTACAATATGTTCTCTTTTGTTTTATCAGTACAGTTTTGAAGCTTTTGTGCTTTTCCTTGCCATAGTCCACTTTGGACTATATGAAATATTTCAGGATTGCACTTTTAACACACTTGAAATGTTCTCACTTGCTTGGTTTCAAAACATAACAAATGCCATAATCTGTTCATTGGGGACCATAACATCAATGCTATTTTTCATTGCTGTTGCCGGCCACTATTGCTCATGTAAACCTACTAGTGCTGCACCCTGTAATCTCAGAGGCACCCCAAGTCATTTTGTTCTGGAACCGGGCCTGTACAGTACATGGCCATATACTAAACAAAATACAGAGCCCATTCCGTGTTCCTGTTATTGTTTACTTCCTCTCTGCCTTCTTCTGGTGATTTATCTGACGTCCAGCGCTCCGTCTTTTAACCTCTTTTCCTTTCTCTTTCTTGATCCTCCTTAGCAACCTTCATTATAGTCCTTGACAGTGGTCTGTACTGTATTAACAACGTGTCACATGTTAAGAATTTACAATCACAATCGAGTATTCAACTAAGCCGTGTAATAACAGTTGTTAGTAGCCTTAATGGCCTACACAGTTGTTATGCTATACCACATTGCCCTTCACTGGATGTATAATGAGCTGCACTAAACTACATTTTAGTATTTAAAATACCTAGCCATTCTTTTGCGGTTATTTTGGTGAAAGTAACTCAAAAGTAACTCAAAAGTAGTGTAACTCATTCCATTTCAGAGACAGTAATATTGTAATGTAACTTATTACTTTAAAAAGACAGTAATAAGTAATATGTAATATATTACATTTTGGAAGTAACTTGCCCAACACTGATGGCAACACAAAAGAAAACATGGAAGCGATGGAGTGATGAGTAGGTGTCGGCGTTCTGGCGATTTACTCGGAAGGCTTCAGTAGAAGCTGCTGGGAGTCCCAGCAGCTTCTGCTGAAGCCAGTCCCCAACTCCGGGGACTTCCGGCCGGGGACTTCGGGTGGCAGTATACGCCGTGAAGTTGTTTGCGGCCTGCCAGTAAACCCAAAGCAGAAGAAGAAGAAGTGACGTCAGCGGCTTCATTTGCGTAATCCTCCCCCAGGGACTTATTCCGGTGTGAACGCGATCGGCTCTTAGTTCCATGGGGGTACTAAGTGCTGGGAACTAAGTACGGCAAAGTACTTGGTGTGAAAGCGGCTAGTGACACCATAATTTTCAGAACTATTAAATACACAATCATTTTTGCTGTTGATGATTGAATCACATGATGATTGTGATGTACGGTGTGTTTACCCTGTGGTCTATCATGTGTGTGACCTTTGTGATGTTTCCTGAAGCTGCTGGAGAACATGACGGAGGTGGTGAGGAAGGGCATCCTGGAGGCGGAACTGCAGCTGCAGAAGGCCAACGAGGAGAAACTCATGGAAGAGGTGTGTGCGCGCCTGCTGGTGCACGGATGTGTTGTTAGAATTAATGAGGAACTATTAAGCCTCCTGTCGTGTTCAGGTCAAATGTGACCGATTTACTGCTTTCATCAATCATAAATATTGTGTTTTACATCTGATTGTCTCAAGGCCTTATGATATCCTCCACAGTAGGGATTTGAACTTATAAACTTGCTGATCACCACTTAATTGAATTTTGAGAGGTTTAGTCAACTTTGTTACTGTTCCCAGTCACAAATGAGCGCCGTAGGAAATTCATGGTTAACCCTAGATTATCTCCAGATATCAAATGATACACCTACAAATCGACAACCATGTCAATGTGGAATACATTTTCAGTGTCTATTCTTTGTATATTCAATGCAGTTATTCATGGAAACCAGTAGTTAAAGGGTGTCAAATAACATTCGGTGATGATTACCCATGCCCCCGGTACCGGGGGCAAAACGCAACATCTTGCAAGAAACAGCGTCTGAGGGCTTCTTAACATTTAATAAACTATGAATGTGTCATATCCACTTAACGGGACGAAACTCAGCTATCAGACAATATTAACCATTTTTAGCTAAACGAAACACAAGGGTAATAACAAAGGCTCTGAATTAGCCCTGAGCGAAAAAATGCTATCTCACGGTAGAATACCCTTATTACTTATCGGATCTGCACAAACAAGATATCGATTAGCAAGCTGAGATTCCACAGATTCCAGAAATATAAGTATCATCACTGAGCGACCAGAACTCGGCACTGGAAACAAAACCAGACATCACACCACGTAGCTTTAGGTAGCAAAAAAGGGACATTGTCTTATCTTTTGCTGTTTCTGATCAAAAGTTGTGTTTAATGGCATTAAAACGATAAAAACGCTGCTGAAGGTTAATCCAATGTGTCTGTGTCACTTTGAAAGGATTACTGATAATCCATCTTCATATTTATGTCAATAACGGAGATTTCATATTAGCTGCTACGAGAGTGTATGACAGCTTCCGGTATTGGGCATTCTGGCTACGCATCACTCATTCACCAATGGGTAATGTTTTGATGGATTTTAGGAACTTCCCCTCAATTCTATTGGCTCTAACGGTTAAAAAGAGGTGTCAATCATCAAAATCAACCGAGGGGTGACAGAGATATGGAAAATCCACCCAAATGACCCTAGAATCTCTCTTAAAAAAGTCAAATGTCACTTGTTTTGCATCAATCTTGATACAGGGTACTTATTATATGGTATAGTTTGGATTCCTAAAGCTTTTAGTCTACTATCCCATCATTCAAGGGTGGTTTTCACTATAAGTAATGTTTTTTTTTAGGACGGACACTATAATTTAATTTTTTTTACTATGTTCAATCTGAATTTACTTTAAAATAAAAAAATTCTGTGAAGAAGATATAGTCAATTGTTCTGGGAATGTCATTTTCGAGCCTGAGGCCTGAAAAACAGGCTCGGGGCTCAACTGGTTAAGGGTTTTTGTGTTAATGTAAGAGTCAAATTTGACCGGGAACCCCAAGTAAGGTGGGAGAAACAAATACGACAGGAGGGTTAAATTACAAAGATGTTCTCCACTCCTTAAATGAGTAAGGATTCATACTTGGATAATAAAGAATTAGATCTGGGGTAAGAAAGGATTGCCTTCTTTGCCCTCTTGTTTAATTGATTGTGTGAGCGTGAACATGTAAGGATACACATATTTGTCTGTTTGTGTGCAGGGGGCTCTGAGACAGCTGCCTCTGGTGGGCTCCGTGTTAAACTGGTTCTCTCCATCCCAGAGTTCCATAAAGGGCCGCACCTTCAACCTGGCTGCAGGTACAGTGGGACTTATATTTATTATATGATCACAATGACGATTGATGGCACTGTCATATCAATCAAGGGATAAAGTGTAAACTCAATGTCTCGTGAATATTATAGTTTTTCAAACTTCGACCCACACAGCGGTTTCATTGTATTTTTGGAAGTTGCCCACATTTATGAGTGGAGAGTTGTAAATCATGCATGTCTAAAATGTATATATACCTATGTTAAATGTGCCACATTTTTGACATACGTACTGAAATAAACATGAATATTAATTGTCCTTTTAATTGATGTGTGTTGCTATATACAGGGCTGTAACTATAGCACTTCATCTCTTATAAAAGACAAGTATATACAGCGGGTTAAATAAGTATTAAGCATGTCACAATTTTTCTCAGTAAATATATTTCTAAAGGTGCTATTGCCATTACCTTTTCACCAGATATCGGTAACAACCCATGCAATCCACACATGCAAAGAAACCAAAACAAATAAATTCAGAAATTAAGTTAGGTGTAATAAAATGGAATGACACAGGGAAAAAGTATTGAACATGCTTACTGAAATGTATTTAATCCTTCGTACAAAAGCCTTTGTTGTAATGACAGCTTCAAGACGCCTCCTGTATGGAGGAACTCGTCTCATGTATTGCTCAGGTAGGATTTTGGCCCAATCTTCCATACACACAGTCTTCAAATCTTGAAGGTTCCGTGGGCCTTTTCTATTAACTCTGATCTTTAGTTCTTTCCATAGATTTTCTATTGGATTCAAGTCAGGTGATTGGCTGGGCCGTTCTAGCAGCTTTACTTTCTTTCTCTGAAACAAATTGAGTGTTTCCTTGTCTGTGTGTTTGGGATCATCGTCTTGCTGAAATGTCCACACTCGTTTCACCTTCATCATCCTGGGAGATGGCAGCAGATTTTTATCAACTAGAGAATTTAATTCCTGAAGAACTTGCTAGTGGGAATGCTTTATGCATTAATGTGTAAGAAGAAAGTGAAGAATTTAGATTGAAATGATACATGAACACTGGGGGCTTGAATGTGTGATGAGAGAAGAAAAGAAAGTAAAAAGGCTTGGAAAAGCAGCAGAATATTTGAACTGCAAACTTTTAAACTAACTTGATGGCGAATGATCTGTCGCTATGCCAACGGCATTTGATGACATCCCATAATACGCTTAGATGCGTTGATGGCTGCATCGTTACCAAACCTGTGAAGTTTTGGGCCGTTTGGAGCATTTTCACTGAAGTTGTGAGAACCGTGTTTCATAGTGACTTCACGGCTGGACTGTTAGCACACATGTGAAGTTTGAGCACTTTTTGAACATTTTCATAGGAGTTATAGTGACATCGTCTTTTATGGTGAGGGATGCGTTTCCATGGAAACGGCATATGATGAATCCCCATAATTGACGTAGAGCTGTTGAGGGCTGGACCGTCAACCATTATCTGAAGTGTGGTGCTGTTTTGACCCTTTTCATAGGCGTTACGACAACATCGTGTTTTATGGCGAGGGATGCGTTTCCATGGAAACGGCAAATGGTGAGATGTCAGATTTGACGTAGAGCTGTTGAGGCATGGAGAGGTGATATACAGGTGAAGATTGTGGGACGACCGGACCGTGTCCATTGAGCTACAGCGACATCGTGTTTTATGGTGAGGGATGCGTTTCCATGGCAACAGCCTATGGTGAGATCTCAGATTTGGCGTAAAGCTGTTGAGGCATGGACCGGTGATATACAAGCGAAGTTTGGGGGGCGATCGGACCGTGTCCATTAGAGTTGCAGCGACATCGTGTTTTATGGCGAGGGATGCATTTCCATGGAAACGGCATATGATGACACCCCATAATTGACGTAGAGCTGTTAACCATTATCTGAAGTCTGCTGCTCTGAGCATGTCAGTTGGAGTTATGACATCATCGTGTTCCATGACACAGGTGTTTATATTTGAGCTAACGACGTGTCCAGAGATCAAAGGTTTCCATGGTGATGTGCAGTAATGAGTGAGAGGAGAGCATTTTCATTGTTCTGAATGAGAGATAAACCTCTTACACGTTTTGTTGAAGAATCGTAACAGATATCGGTGAAATTTCAAAGCGTGAAGCATGTCAAGGAACTTGAGCATCTGAAGTGTACTTTTTGTGTACTTTCGGGTTAATAATGTGGCCTTTTTGGCAGATTAAATAAAAGGTGTGCGGCTGCTGTGGTGGGGAAAGATGAGGCTGAACTTACAATGGGGTTTAATGGAGACATGTTGAAAGTTTTTATCACTTCATGCCCTCAAGAGGCATTTTGTTTAATAATTATTTTGCTTAATTATTATTATTTTTTTCAAGCTACAAGATGTTTTCCTACGTTTCTCATGACAAATTACGTCTCAGGAATGTAGGGTTTGGGAATTATGGCAGGTTTAAAAGAAAATATGAAGGCAAAATTAAATCTGTCCTCCTCTAGCTGTGACATCACGCGCTCTAAAATCTGAAGAAGGCCTCTGTACCAAGGTCTGAACAATGTTTAATATCTCTAAAAGTATGAATCAGATTTAAAAGTTGTGTTACACGAATAATGTCAGAAAGATGTGTAACATTTTAAAGTTGGAATGAGGTTTCTGAGTGAAAGTATGAAGGAACAGTTAGCAGTTGAAGTTGCATGAAGATTGTTCAAGTCTGAAGAGTTTCTCCATTGACTTCCATGTTAAAAATGTGATGAATTATGGGATGTATCTCTGGAATTATGAAAGTTATGATTCAGAAAAGTAATAGCCATCGATTCCCGACCGAGCTGAACGTTTTGATGTTTGAACGGAGTTTCTGCGATGTGGAATGTGGGAGAAGAAGAGGTGCAAAATAACCCGGCGGAATAATAAAGAATTTCGTGCGTAGCATAACAGATAGTGGGAATGCTGTATCAGCATTCCCACTAAATAATGTCTCTGTACATTTTTCCATTCATCCGTCCTTCAAGGATAAGAAGTTTGCCAGTGCCCTATGCTGAAAAACAGAGCTTCAACATGCCTTCTCTTCATCAATGGAGTCTTGTGTGGTGAGTGTGCATACAGGCCATGGTGGTGAGTGCATTACTTATTGTTCTCTTTGAAACAATTGTACCTGGCAACTCCAGGTCTCGGAAGCTCTCCGCAAGTGCTCCTTGACTCTTGGACATCTCTTTTGATAATTATTTTCAATCCTCTGTCAGAAATCTTGCGAGGAGCACCTGGTTGTGGATGGTTTATAGTGAAACGATGTTCTGTTCACTTCCGGATTATGGCCCCAACAGTGCTCTCTGGAACATTCAGAAGTTCAGAAATCCTTCTGTAACCAATGCCATCAGTGTGCTTTGTAACTATAAGGTTGCGAAGGTCTTGAGAGCGCTCTTTGCTTTTCCCCACCATGAGAGGTTTCTTGTGTGACTCCTTGATAATGAGACTTCTTTTTGTAGGCCATCAGTTGGGACTGAACCAGCTGATATTAATTTGCCTCTTCAAGGGACAGGATTACTTTCTGATTACTGATAGATTTCAGCTGGTGTCTTCGCTTTTGTCATGTGTTCAATACTTTTTCCCTGTGTCATTCCATTTTATTACACATAACTTAATTTCTGAACTTGTTTTTTTTGGTTTCCTTGAATTGCATGGGCTGTTACCGACATCTGGTGATAATGTCATGTCAATAGCACCTTTTAGAAATATATTTACTGAGAAAAATGGTGACGTGTTCAATACTTATACCCGCTGTAAATGTTTGAGTATTGGTGGGTAACATGAAAGTAAATGGTGTGTGTCTGTAGGTTCCCTGGACTCCACAGAGGGGACTTACTCAAGCAAGGCTCAGGCGGGCAGGCAGTCCCAGCAGGAGACCCCCACCTCCTCCTCAAAGAAACATCCAGGTCTGTCTTTCAGAGAGACTGAGCTCTGTCTGCACACATTTTAAACTAAGGTTTGCCAGTTAAGAAAGAGACTATATGCTCTTGTTTTATGTCAAAGGTCATGAAGCAAAAGATGTTTAACATTATCGTACTGAAGTGGCTTCACAAGGACAGTGGCACGGAGAAATTCATCTCTGCCAAAATATGATTGTAGCTGGTGAGGCTAACGGCTAACATGCTAGCGCTGTCAGGTGAAAAACAGTAACTCTGAGGGCTTTCTTATTTTCTCTGTACTGGGAGGGTTTCTTCCTCCTGACATGTTGTTTTCTGGAACTATATATCAATTCATTCAATGAACAGTTATTAGAGTGGGAAAAAGCTCCCTCAGCTTGTTAAGTGTCAATTAACAAACAAGCTAACTGTCAATATGGAAGTTTATTAGCGCAGTCACTCCCAGAAAAATGAGTTTACATCGTTCTCAAGATAAATGTGTACATGAACTCCTCTCATGGCTGTGTACATGAACTCCTCTCATGGCTGTGTACATGAACTCCTCTCATGGCTGTGTACATGAACTCCTCTCATGGCTGTGTACATGAACTCCTCTCATGGCTGTGTACATGAACTCCTCTCATGGCTGTGTACATGAACTCCTCTCATGGCTGTGTACATGAACTCCTCTCATGGCTGTGTACATGAACTCCTCTCATGGCTGTGTACATGAACTCCTCTCATGGCTGTCTGCAAACCATTGCTCCTCTTCTGTGGAGCAATCTATACTCAACAAAGCTGATAAGCTATGATGGTTATATCCATGTTGGCTCTCCATTGCTTGAAATGAACGCGTTACCCATTCCTTCAAGTTAATCAATCCAGTTTGCTGTTGGTCAACCTACTCATTTGTGTGTCAAAGTTGAGCTCTGTGACTAATGTGCATTTATTCAGTTACTTTACTTTTATTTGAGATCTATAGAGTTGAAAGGGGGAGACAGAGTTTGACCGACTCAGGATTCAGAATGGCTTACTAGGCAGCGGTTTAGGCATATGGGCCGCCAGCTCTAACCACTGAGCTATCCAGCAGCCCATATTTTAAAATATTTTAAAGCAAAAGCAGCAAATCTACATAATAAAGAAGCTGAACTGTGAAATATTTCTGAACGAAAAACTTCTTAGCAAAACCAAGACCAAGACAGGGCGAGACCGAATCAAGACCGGAACCAGCACTACATAATGCACTTACAATGAAATGTGGAAGATACCATAGTCAGTTTGATCGGAAAGATCCACATCATCATAAAAAGAGCCACATACAAACCGTAAGATATACATTCAACTTCATCATATTCATTCAAAAAGTGATTATTTTCATTTAAAAACAGTAAATTGGTAAGATCTTAATATAAAACATCGTAATATAAATTGTAAGGTTATTCAAATGTCTAGAAAAGTTGGACGTAGTCCCAGCCGTCTCTGTGAGGGTCACATGACATAATTTACACACTGCCCAGTGTTTTTTTCTGAGTGTTTCTTCGCAGTTTACATTTTTGTGGTTTGTGTAGCCAATTGTAATTATCGTAGAATTTCCCGACACGTTCACTTCAAGAGCATTTGAGTATGTTTGAACGGGGGGGAAATATACAGACATTAAGATTCGGAGTCTGATGAGTGCTTGAAAGTAAGTCAGTGAAGTCACGTGATTGGTTGCATTTGAAACATGGCGATTTACATCTAGTCAGATCCCCAGCCACAGCCGTGGTCTTGACGGGTCTTTACATAAAATCTTGATTCCTATAGGTCCGAGACTGAGACAAAACCGAGTAGAAATGCAGTCGATTCCGAGAAAAGACCGGTCTCGAGTATACTACTAACTATACATCAATCTATGAAATAAGTCAAAAGTACAACATTTGTTTCCAAAATGTAGAGTAGAGTAGAAGTATAAAGTAGTATAAAATGAAGTACCTCAAATATGTAATTATGTACTATACTTGCGTAAATGTACTTAGTAACTTTCAATCTCTTTTGTATATTCTGTGTAGAAACATTTCCCTCCTGAAAAGGAGGAAAGGAACCTAATTTTCAAATTAGGAAGCAATCCTATATTTATTATTTCTAAATGTCACATGGTTTTTCTCCTTCCTTGCTTCAGGTTACCTAGGTGATGAAAGAGTTTGCAATTTGAAGTGTGACCCTGACATGAAACTAGTGGACAGTACTTTCTCTCACTGACGGTGACTTCACTCTCACATTATACACTTCCTGTCTTTCGATGTCCTCACAGGTCAGAGGTTATTCCGCCGCTCAGGGGGGGGCTCTGACTCCTTCAGTGAAACCATCTTCATCGGACAAGCTGAGGAGACACCAAGGGAGGGGAGCAGCTCTCCGAGCATCCCCCAACCCTCCTCTCCCCCTGAGGAGGACTCACACTCTGCCGCTGATGCTGTGGCGGAGGAAACCCAGGAGCCTGCGGAGGAGGAGCACACACACGTGGAGGAGGAGGAGGGAGGAGGAGGAGGAGGAGGAGGAGGAGGAGAGGCAGCCTGAAGGCCAGGAGGCAGAGCAGAGCGGGAGATAGGTGTGTCCTCCAGACGTCCTCTGAATGCTACCAGCCTAAGAGAGGTGTTCTTATGTTGTGAATCCAACTCTTCCAGTAGTGTGGGGACGCTGATGGAGCTGTTTGGTCTGTTTGTCAAAGGGGACATCCACCCCTGATCTCTTCCGAGTGCATTCTAGTTTTTAGTCATTCCATATTTTACCTGCTGCAGCATTCTGAGGAATTAGTTTCCTATCATTTTCAGAATGCCTTTTAACCACTTAGTCAAATTGCCAGCAGTGAGAACCCTGAAATGTTGATTACCCCAAAGTTAAATGTATAGTAGGGTCCCCAGCACATAGAAACTGCCGGATGCTAACTTGCATATGTTGGGCAATTTGCATAATTATTACAAGTTGCTTTAATTAACATTATTAAGCATATGCATTATTGAGGATTATTGAGGATGCTGAGTTCATTTTCTGAAATGTTCAGGATCAACAATGGCAGTTTTTGAGTCCCCTAAAACTTTAAAATCAGCCCACCTGGAGTATAAATATGGCCACTATCTTTACAATTTTTTATCCTGAAAATGGCAGAAATGCATTCAGCATCCTCAATAACTCCCAAAACCACTCCAAAATGGTTCCATATGCCAATTAATGCAACTTGTGCTAATTGTGCAAATTGACCAACATATGCGGGTTAGCATCCGGCAGTTTCTGGGAAACTCTACATTTGTATCATAAAGCTTTGGGGTACTAAACATTCCCGGGTTCACTGTGGACTCTGAGCTCGCAACTAGACTTACTCCCATAAGTGAAAATGAGATGAATCATTAGCTTTCTTTCATACAAAAACATGAATTATTATACCCCTAGTGATGGAGTGAAATTAGTACCCCTGCCTCATCTCTGCGGGGTCTCCCCATTATTCCAGCTGCACATTGCTGTTTAAGGATGTGAAACAAGAGTACACTAAACAACAGAGAAGTGTTTAGGGGGATCTTTCCCTTTCAGAGGGCCGTGCTGCTCAGCGGTGAGTTTTACACCCTGATCTCATCAGAGCAGCGGAGTAACCACTGTAAATATTCTACACAGATGTTATATATTTAACCCAGGAAATTACTTACTATAATTATTTATAATCAAGTATAATGATCTATTTAATAAAAGAAATGACCTGCTGATAGTAGCTGTAGCCTGCTCTCCAGCTTCAAACACTCCCTTCATGTTTGCACTGAAATCAATCTAAATAAGGATAAAGTCACAATGCCATGAACATAACGTTTTAATATCCTGAGGAAAAAAAAGTATTACAAAAACAAATATGTGATTGTACGATTACAAAATGATTTAACATATTAAGAAGGAAAAAAAGTACAGGGTTAAGAATGTGATAAAAGGCATATTATGAGACAACATTTGAAAGTGGTAACTTCACAAGAAAAAAAGTTATGATTTTATAGCAATAAAGACAAATTTGTTAGAACGATTTACACAAAGGAGTAATGAAAATACTTTTTATCTTGGTACACTTTAAATTTCTTTAATATTAAGGCTTTGTTCCCATGATATAATGACTTCTTTAGTATATCAATTATTTTTGATTTTGTGACTTTGCTGAAGTAATATGACTTAACTGTAATAATCTCAAGGTTGTGCACTAACAGTGGCCCTTATACTCCATTTTACATTATAAACTGCAGCCACAGCTTTGTGGATCAAAATCAAATGCCCTTTGAAATTGCACATGCAGCCGGGTTGGAGTAATTATTTTTATTTATATCTAAATGTATTATTGTTTGTGTTGATTATGGAACCTCAGCAACGTCCTCTCACAGGTTCATTTACTGTAGAGATACTTATTTTTCGCCTAAAACATCCTGCCAGACCTGGGTCAAAGTCCTTCGTGTCCAGGGTTAGCATTTCAACATTTTCCAGTGCCATATCAAAGGGCCAAAGGTTTTTATTGTTTATTTGTTCTTTAGTTTGACCGTTCTGCTGGGCTTGGAGACACTAACGTCTCGTCTTTTGCACTAGTCCCTTTGACGTCTTTCGGTATAAATCATCACAGATAACATGCTGATGATGTTTTCATTTTTTTGGGTGGATCCTAAAGGACGGGTCAGCTGTCAGTCGATTGTGAGAGAGATGTGAAATCTGTGGCTGGCAATTCAAACTGTAGACTTCTCTGTGAGAACCAAAGACAGCCTGCTTCAAAAACTCTTACAGGGTCAGAAATGTACAAGCAAACTCTCAATGTGAGTGCTGCTACAACCAACTATTAACACCATGGTGTGGAACAGGACAGACTGCCCACAGGACATTATAACTAATCGTAGGCCAGTGATGAATGAAGATAACTGGAAACGCTGCCGGCGGGCAGTTTTTCCAATGAAAGTTGCTCAGTGGTGGATGAAGCCGAAGTGTCCTGACTTTAATTGCAAATGTACCTGGATCATCACTAGCTCTTCCGCTGATCTTCCATTGGGCGCATAGAGCATTTTAAATTGCATAGTTTTGAAACCCCGCCTCCCAGCCTCAAGCCCCGCCTCCAACTGCAACATCCCGCCCACTCTCTGCTCAGTCTAATGAATTGAGAGGGAACATAACTATGGATTTGGCTTTTAATGCTTTTTAAACATTAGGGACCTTTGCTTTTCATTGTTCATCGTGGGTAGTAGATGTAGCTCAAAAGAGATATCCGCTGATTTACAGACACCTCTTTCCCAATGTAAGTCAGTTGGAAAAAGTTTGTTTGGGCAGAATGACGTCACAAACCGACACGAAAGTGTAGTACCCCCGTTTGGCAACTTCAAGAATTAGCTTGGTCTAGGGGCCTTAATATGTCACCAATGGGTTTAGACATTGCTTTGGACATGAACATATGGGAAAATATGGGAAGTGTGTATGACATCACACTTAACATGATAGCAACTTGTCTGAACCACCAGACTGTCGCCTGATATCTACTTTTGATGCAACAGGGATATTAAGCATTTTGGGATTTAATGAAGGTGAATGAGCCTTTGGGTTTGGCAGAATGGTTTAGAATGTCTCTCATGAAGGTGTCAAAATTGGAAAAAAAATGTTTTAAATGTTTACTGTAAAGAGTTGTAAAATGTGGATTGAATACAGGTTTATGAGGGAATTAACACAGTGAGGATAAATATTGCAAAATAATCTATTTCAGTGTAATTGCACTTGTTCTAGATAATTTCTTTACTACTGTTCTTTATTTAATTAACAACATGGTGTGATGAAGCAGAATGTTGTTGATGATTATTTTTATGTGAATATAATGCAAAGCCAAATCAATACAACTTTTGATTTGATACAGTGAAATGTCCTGAACCGTCCTCTGTCACTGTCTGAGTTATTGATTACATTTGATAAGCAGAACATTTTATATCTTTACTTTACAATGCACAAACGCTTTGACATTTTGGATAAAGTCTGTCTCTCAACAGAATACATTCAAAGTTTTCTAGCCCTAACGTGAGGCCACAGCTGTCTGTGGTTCAGTTAGATTTGTAAAATCTGCTTATGTGTTTGAGTCTTCCTCTGTAATGATGGGAATTGGTCATTCAGTGCAGCTAGCATCTTGGTGGTTCAGTTGAGCAGTACATTCTTTAAGTCTGTATTTTTACACGAGACATAGATTTCTGGCAGGTGTAGCAATAAACAAATGGTAACAAGATAAACAAAAACAATGCCAAGTATTAAAATCAAAAAGGACATTTATGAAAAAAAATGAAAATTACAATATGGAAATGTTCTGTGTCTAAATGCGATTTAAGGCTTTGTAACAGAATTTGACAAATGACAAGAAAAAAGAGTTGATACTTAAGTGTATATATAAAGAGGATAGAAGGAGAATCCAAATTAATTTGAGTAATCTGTAGAATGTGAAAACGTAAAAACTAAAACTCTATTTGTTTGAGGCATGTTGGACTGAAATGAAATCTACATTTGTCACTTTCTTGCAAACTGCGGCCTTGACAACTGCAAAAAAATAATAAAAAACAGCAGTCTCACCAGTAAATAATAGAAGGAGAATAAGAGTCTTGAATGTCAATGGTTTAGGCTCTACTTAATTTGCATTGGGTTTTTTTATTTATTTGAAAATACATTAAAAGGATTCATTAATATTATTTGTGACTTGCAAAACAGTATCTGTTCTCACCTCCGTCAATATTATATTATGTTGTGGCAGTAATAATTACTTCATTTAATATTGTCAGAACTGGTAAGTAATTATTTGATCACTGTAATGCCTGCAGGCATATTTTAAACCACGAGACATTCCGAGATTGTTGTTATGTAAGCAACACAATGTGTTTCAGTTAATTTAACAGAAATAATCCCAGAGGACTTTTTGTATGGGAAAAGGTGTGTATCATATTTGTGGGGATTGAGGACATTCAACCAATATACTATGTTGATTTATTTAGATTTATTCGGTTTAGTTTGTATGTATGATTACAAAGCTGTGATACGCCTAATGTGCCCAAAGATAAAATGCATTAATGTGTGAAATGAAAGGAAATAAAAGGGATTGAATTCAGATAATTAACAGTTTTTTATATTTTTGTGTTGAAAAGCCTAACATTTTTATTAAATCACAAGCTCTGTAAGTTGCTGTTGTTTTGGCGTGCTTTTTTGGGGTAGCGGAAAAACGTTTTGAATACTGATATTATTGTTACAGTAGTCGTGACCACAACGTTTGCAAATCCCAGAATATATAGGAATTTCACTGTGTAAAGTAACATTTGTCTCATCAATATAATCAATACATATTATATTATAAGTTAATTACGTAAGCATAACATAACATAAAAGTGAAATCACAACGAATCGAATCTGCAGTTCTTAAAAAGGTCAGAAACTACTAACGTAAACTGACTATTACAAGTCTTTGGGGAACGTAGTTTTCTTGCCCCCAGGAGTCTTTCAAGGCAAACGTTTTCCGCTTTGAAAAAATACTTCATATCCCAGGGTTCACTACGTGTAGCACGTCGACTGACGGGACGCATTAGCTCACGCGGACTGTCTCTGGGAGTGCTGAGTCGAATATCCTCTCTGGCGTCTCCCCGTTAGAAACCGGCTGCTTTATTCACCTGAATTGGAGACATAACATTACACTTCGAGTTGGGACGCTCTCAATTACTTCAAGGGGGGACCTTAACGCCGGGTTTTGGGCGGACACTTGTGTTGACAAATAACTGCGTAACGTTAACTTAAATCTCACAGCTGTGAAAATCTAAGACCCACGATGGACCCGAGAGACACTGCCCCTGATTCCTGGGAACAAGAGGACGATGTGGAGGCCACAATCGACGGAAAACTTGAAGAAGCATTCACAGCCTTTAATGTGAACGCTAAACCATTTGTGCCCAACGTGAATGCCGTCGAATTTGTTCCGACTTTTCCCATGAATGAACACTCGGAAAATCTCGATTCTGTCGGTAAGTTCACAGACACGTTGGGGGGCTACTTTAGCTAGCAGTTAGCTAGTTGCTAACAGGAGCCGGGGCTGGGTGGCTAGCTCACATGCGTTCTTGAAGCGCTACAAAACTAGCTAGCTGTTTGGTGTAGCAGTAATTAACATTATATATCTGACACTGCAACTTTAACTACAACGTATTAATTATGTACATGTTACTTAGGCGCTAGACTAAATCGTGTTGTTGTAACTTGTAGAGCCCTGTCGAAGCAGTTTTTTAAAAGTAATCAACCCAGCCGGCATTAGCATGCTACAACAAACCGGCGCTAGCTAGCACGTTGGTTAGCTGCTGTGGTTTCTCAGTTGAGTCTTTGCCTTTTTAGATTTGTTACCGTTTATTCGAAAAAGTAAATGGAACCAAACAAAATGAGCGGCTGGCAAACAGCAATGTTTTCATTTTGAAAAGCACAGTTTCACCTGAAAACTAAAGCTAATTGCATGATTGGAAATAAAATAATGGAAACGTGAGTGTTAGTTGTGACGTGGATTTTCTGACGCACTGCCGGTACAGAGGAGTAACATGTGTCATAGGTCGGAAACCGCGTGAAGGCACTTCTGATCACAGCAGTTTCATCCCTGTATCAGTGGTGGAACCGGGTTTGAGATACTTTACTCGAGTAAAAGTACCAACACATTATTGTCAAAATACTTAATTACAATTAAAAGTCCTGCATTCAAACTCGTACTTAAGTAAAAGTACAATCATCAAAATGTACATAAAGAATAACAAAATCATTGTGCAGAAATATTGCCTGTGTATGAAATTATATTTATATGTGACATGTCCAGATAATATAGTTGCATCAAGTAGCATTGTACTGTTGTAGACAAAGTACTGATTGACTTTTTGTGAAATATTCAAACAATTTGATTGTATTGTGACTTAAAAGTTAGTTTAATTGTTCGAGATGCCTTTTGTTTAAAGTAGCTAAAGCTGTTAAATAAATTGAGTTGAGTAAAATTACTATACTTCCATTTTAAATAGTGGAGTAGAACTATAAAGTAGCATAAAATGGAAATACTCAAGTAAAGTACCTCAAAATTGTACTTAAGTACAGTATTTGAGTAAATGTACTTCCCACCTCTGCCCCATATACACTATTCCTGGATCATTTTACAAGAGAATGTGTGCACCTACATAAGGATGGACTTGGCAAGAGGATTTGTCAATGTTCTCCACATTTATCTTAATTTGTCTCCTGCCTGAACTTAAGGTGGCCTCTGGTAGTGAAAGCTGCTTGGAACATGGCGAAACAAACTTGTTTTAGTCACAGTTGGTTTAGATATTCCTTGTGTTCCCACACTTTTCATAAAACTACAAGAACAGGTCATGCTCCTTTTTTAAGATCACCTGAAAGATTAACCTATACATTTTTCTGTTTCAGTTGCTGTGGAGAAGATATCCTCAATGGACGTGTTGGAAAGTGCTGGTATGTGTGCAGTGTTTGTTTAGTGTTGAGAATCTCTCGTGCTGTTACTGCTCACCTCATTGTCCGGACATGTGCACACTGAATGCATGGATTAGCTTAACGTGCCTTTGGCTTTATGGGTAACTGAGACCAAAATACAGAAGTTGAGTGTGCCTTGTCTATTTATTCCTCCTTTTAAAGATTTTAGCAGTATAGACTCTACATCTATATCCTGCACAAGGTGTCTTCTTGCCGATTAGATTGAGCTCACAGTGTTTGCCCTGAATAGTGAGTTTAGTTGTAGATTAGCACATGTTTGTTTTGTCTCTGGATCTTGCTCTGACACATTTACAGGAACTATTATCACTTTGAACACACATGGCCATATTTCAGTGGCCGATAATCTCACATTTTAGAGAGGCTTGTGACGAATCCAGCATACTTAATCAGTTGAGATGCTATTTGTTATGATATATGTGCTTCTTTTAGTGCTTTTACAAGTGAGCTCCTTCAAAGGGTATTTATTTTCCTTCGATGATGTTAATAGTTACACAAATAGTTGTAAACTAACATTGATTACATTACCTTATCATACATACAGCAGCTCTGATACCATTGTTATTGAGGCATTTAAATGTGCAGTCTTTCAATTAACGGCTGTGCTATTTGCTTTACACTATAGTGGAAAAAGTGTCACATTGTTAAATGAAAGGGAATGTCAACAGATGGCCAACCCAACCGCTACGGTACGTCCACACGGCAGCGTCGCGTTGAAGCTTGTCGGTGGGCGTGTCTGGCGTGCGACCACCAACCAATCACATTAATCTCCCGCCCCGGACACACAAGCACGCGGTTTGATTGGCTAGAGCTAATACTGGCATATGATTTGATTGGCCGTCCGTCGACGCTTCAAAAGTTGAACTTTTCTCAACTTTCGAAGCGAGCAACGGAGACAAAGCGACGCAACGGAACCAGAATGCAGTTCGGCAAAGCGTGAAGTCACCCCATTCAAAGTGAATGGGAAGCGTCTCCATTGAAGCACACGACGCTGCCGTGTGGACCTACCGTTACAGTGAGGCAACCTTGTCTTGTTGACAGTGCACAGGTTGGCCAGGTTTCTGTAGTAGACATTTTTAATTTCCTATTTCAAAGCAAATAGTAATTTAAATATATTAATTAAACCCCTACAATCATCACCCAGTATCTGCCTCAAGACCTTCTGTTTAAACCTTGTATGGCATGTGGCGAACTGCCCACTGCTCTGATAAAGCCATGGACAGTTTTAAAAGTCCTCAATTCAGAAAATGTCTCAAAGAGTAAAGTGTTCCATCGGGGTGAATGTGGGGAGCTTTACAAAGACTCTAATGCCCTTTTTCCACCAAACCGGTTGCGGGCTAGAGCCCGATTAAGCTCTGGTTCTTCCTGTTTCCACCGCACCGAAAACCGGTTCTTAGCTGGCCCCACTCGGCTGCCCGGCAAGAACCAAGAAACAATACTTCACGTTTACGTCGGAGGGGGGCGAGATTAACCTGAGCAATAACAGTTAATGGCGAGTACGGCAAATGAAAGTAACAAGCAGTAGCGCTGAGCAAAGTGACTAGAACGCAACCACACACGTGTAAAAAAAAAAAAAAACACACACTTTATAAAGTCAGGAAACACTAATCAGGCTTAGTGTGATTGTGTTTATTTTTAACTTACTTTGACCATCCGTTCACTGTTATTGATCATTGTGGAGAGAGGCAGACGCTTCCTGTTGTTGTTGTTTTTGTTTTTGAAAAATACGCCGGTAAAATGTGCCTGTAGAAAACAGCTTATGCCACAATAGGATAGCAACAAGTAGTCATATAGCGCTTTTCCCCCCGAACTAGGCCGATGGGGGGGGAGGGAGATTTGGTTTCACACCAAAAAGGATCTGGAACCAGTCCCTAGTTCGCGCAAACCTTTTCACCCCCAAATCGTCCCTGCTACCGAGGTAGTACTTTCCTGGGGAGGCAATGGGTCGTGGATGTGTCGGCCACGCTAACAATTTCTGATTGGCTGGGCGAATTGCAAACCATGCCCCGTAAAACTCCGAAAAGTTCTGTGAAGCCGCCATTTTATTTGCTCGCATTAGCCCAGCGCACCAATGGAGAGAGACTAACTTATGGCAACACAAAAGAAAACATGGGAGCGGTGGAGTGATGAGGAGGTGTCGGCGCTTCTGGCGATTTACTCGTGTACAGTATATGTGGCAGTATACGCCGTGGAGTTGTTTGCGGCCTGCCAGTAAACCCAAAGAAGAAGAAGTGACGTCAGCGGCTTCATTTGCCTAATCCTCCCTCTGGGACTTGTTCCGGTGAGAACGCGATCTACTAAGACAGTTCGAGGGACTATAGAGTTCGGGGGCAACAAGTACCGGGGACAAGTACTGGCTAAGTACTTGGTGTGAAAGCGGCTATAGTCAGATTAGCTTCGGTTGCTATGCTAACATCACCCATTTTATACCAGAGAAACTTTCATAACAGCGTTGTGATGCCAAACAGCGTCAATTCATACTGAAACACATTCACTTATGGGGGCGGGGGATATTTATCAGCTGCTTGTGTGACAGTCAGAAAGTGAATACTTTCCAGCGGCCGCTGCCAAGAGTTAACGGGAGACTAAACTCCGGTGGACGAGCAGCACTGCAGCGGTCGGTAAATGCCGCTGAATCACATTAATAAACAATGAACCACGGCACTCTGGAGAAAAGTATAAGGGTTGAAAAGTATTTATTTATTTTAATCTGGCTTCGTATGATTAAAAGAAACACGATCGACCCCACGCAGTCCTTTGTTGTTGTTGTTGTGAGCGGCGTTTGGGAGAAACGTAAACGGTGATGTCATGACGCAGCGCCAGTCGGGCTCTGAGCGGTGGAAACACAAGTGGTGCTACAGAGAAGAACCGGTTCAGCACAAGAAAAGCAAAAGAACAGTTCTTGAACCGGATCCTGTTTGGTGAAGAGGCATAAGGTCCTGTGTTTGAGTCAGGAAACTCATTAACTAAACATCATTGGTGCGTGTAAGACATTATAAAGTGCAGGACTCGATACAATATCATTTTAACTTGTATACAAGGGTAAAGTGCGGGAAGCGCCACAAGTATTTTATCTTCATATAAATCGCAACAAGCCAAAACATTTAAATTACTACATTTCTGCTACTCTGTGAGATGGGAAATGAAAAGTACACATTTATTTTTATTTATTAGTTCAACGGGTACAGTGCACATTATGATATGTTCCTGAAAATGCTCCAGGGTTATTTTTTATGCGTAGTACCTGGACAGATGTTTTCAAGTCACCCTCAACCAAATTGCAAATAGCGATTAATGTATATGGGAAACACTGGTCTATGATCGTTAGGGCTGCCCTCGACTAAACATTTTTTTAATCCACCAATAGTCGTCAATTAAGGCAATTAGTCGACTAATCGTCGCACGTTTATGATACACCATGATTATAAATATATATATTTTTCCCAAAATGGTTTCAGTTTCAAAGGCTGATAAAGAGTGTTATTATAACAGCATGGTACGTTGTGTTTCACATAAAAATAAAACTGTAATAATGAACCTTGAAATATGAATTAAATAGAAAGCGCATGAGTCACAGCGCACCGCACGGAAGCAGCGGTCCGCCCGTCAGCGGCATAAACAGCAGAAGCTCCGGTAAGGATTCTTATTGTGTATGTGTTAGGGCTGTGCAATTAATCGTATTTTAATCTCGATTACGATTTTGGCTTGCAACGATTATGAAAACAACGTAATTGAAAAAAAAAGATTATTTTGCTGCATTCCCTTTCGCAATGATGCTCTCAATTTGTCTTGCGTTATACATCCTGCATGCGCTTTCACCCCTCCCTAAAAGCCCTCTCAGCCAGGTTGTTACAAGGGAAGCTTTAGTTGCTGTGTATTGATTCTCCGGTCTCTAGCGTTCAGTCAACATTCACTAACCTCATCAAGCTGGAGCCTCTTACCTACTTCCGGATAAGGGGTACCAAAATAAGAGTATTGCGTGTAGCAGTCAGGGCTCGAGCTTAAGGGCGTCCCGTCGTCCCAGGGCCGGAAAAAATAGGGTCAGGGAGGATAAAAAAAAAAGTTGGGACGCATTTGGGACGAGAATTAAAATAAAAATACCCTGCTAACTCTACTACGGACGGCGATGAAAATGAAACTGACTGCACGTTTTGTGTAGCCCACAGTTATTAAACCTCCTTGTCAACATAAACACACACGCACAAAACATTCAGCAACCCGCGAAATACACACTATCACACACACACAGTACGTAGCTACAGCTGTGCCCGTGTATTCCTGGCCCGCGAATTCGCGGGTCTAGCTATGTACTGAGTGTGTGTATTTCGCGGGTTCAGTGATGTACAATGACAATGGCATCCCGTGGAGGAATTCTGCAATTTTTTTACCGTTGCATCACAAAAACGCACAGCAGAACCAGACCCTGGAGCGCCGGCCTCTTCATTTACTTACTCCTCTTCATCCCCTATGGGTAATAAGGCTGAGATGAAAACTCTCCATCGCATTAAGTCTTTAGCAATATGCTGCGCATCTCCCCATGTAGGGATGGGTACCGACGCCGGAATTATTAAAGACTGGTACTGTTAAGCTCCGACGTTATCGGACTTTTTATCGGTACTGGACACATTTAAGAAATATATGTCTTATGTATTATTGCTACATAAACATTATATTGCAGTTTTAGTTTCGCCAACTCCGTTTCTACAAAATGCGTGTATGATGTATTTTCGATCTTATTTTCGATCTTTCCAATCCAGACGAGAGATCTCTCTCTCCCGTCTGTGTGCGAGGGGGCGGGGCAGTTTGTAAAGGTCTCCTGACTGTGTTAACAGACTGTCATCCTGGTTAGTGGTAGGGATGCCAGCGATTATTCGATTTTTCGTATATTCGTTACAGTCTCCATATCGAAAATTATTTTTAAAATTCGATTTTATTTATATATTTTTTTTATTATTATTTATGTTTTTCTGGCTTAGTTTCAACCAAAATATAGACTAATGCTAATAACAGTAATAGTATTAATAATTGTAAATGGCCATTGGTCACACCACCAGTTTGTTTTACTGTAAACTTGGAGGAAGCCAGCAGCGCAGAGTGGAGAGTGCAGAGTGCTGCAGCCTGCGACACACTGCCCCCGCCCCCCCCCTCTCCGGCACACGTGCGATTGATTTATTGGCAATATACAGAACAGTGAGAACAACACAACTCAAGATGAACAAAGCGGCACGTTCAAAGGAGAGTTCCTCGTGGAACTATTTTTTGTTTTCTCTCCCGCGGGGGGGGGGCAAATAATCGATTAATATTCGCCAGGGCTTTCCGATTTTCGAATTTGATCATGGTCAGTTTCTGGCATCCCTAGTTAGTGGTTACTCTGGGTTCTGTCTTCAGGACAGAGTGTTGGATTTTTTTGTTAATTGGATGGGACTTGATTGGATTCAATATTAGAGTAACTTTCTCGTTGGTGTTTTTTTTATATATATTTGGCCTTTGTTTCTGTGTTTGACTGATTTACTCAAATAAAAAGGTTGATGAATTATCATCTAATGGAGGGGTGTCAAACTCAAGGCCCGGGGGCCAAATCCGGCCCGCGACTTCATTTTATGTGGCCCGCAAGAGCTTGCAAAGAATATAATATGAATTATTATACGGTTACATGCCGTTTTACAGAAGCACATTGCCAATAAACATGTCCCACAATGCATCTCATTTTGTGACATGCGCACTGAAGAGACTTGCAATTATTTGCCCTAGACTTCTGCATTCAGACGTAGTTAATTATGAAGTTATTACCCTATCCGATAATAATCCAATGCAGAGGCAATAATGTGAAGGTATTTCATGTTCGGGATCATTTGTTTTTTGTCTAACATTGCTTCGTGCAAGTGACAATTGTTGTCGTCTTCTCTGTGAACGTTTTTTTTCGCTGTTCTTTTGCCATTTTGAGATTTAAATTTCCAACGATACCTCTGATGACATGGTCCAAACAGCGGTCGCGGTACTTTATGTTACATTAGAATTAGGGATGCCAGCGATTTTTCGAATATTCGTTACAGTCTCCATAATCGAAAATTATTTTTAAAATTCGATTTTATTTATATATTTTTTTATTATTATTTATGTTTCTCTTTTTTTTCCTGGCTTAGTTTCAACCAAAATATAGACTAATGCTAATAATAGTAATAGTATTAATAATTGTAAATGGCCATTGGTCACACCACCAGTTTGTTTTACTGTAAACTTGGAGGAAGCCAGCAGCGCAGGGTGCGCAGACTGCTGCAGCCTGCGACACACCGCCCCCGCCCCCCCCCCTCTCCGTCACACGTGCGATTGATTTATTGGCAATATACAGAACAGTGAGAACAACACAACTAAAGATGAACAAAGCGGCACGTTCAGAGGAGAGATCCTCGTGGAACTATTTTTTTTTTTCTCTCCCGCGGGGGGGGGTAGGGCGGCGAATAATCGATTAATATTCGCCAGGGCTGTCCGATTTTCGAATTTGATCATGGTCAGTTGCTGGCATCCCTAGTTAGAATGCTAACTTTTGGTGAATTTAGGAGAAATCTACAGACGCAAATAGACAAACTAGTAAAATAAACACCTAAATGTGTATTTTGTACGTTTTCCTTCCAAAAGCCTGAAAGAAAACATGTTATGGAATCAAAATAGCACAACATCTCAAAATTGACCAGTGCATGAAAAACAATGTTTTTGCCTGCCGTGTCTCGCCTTAATGGGTGAGACACACCGGAGTTGAGGATCTGTGGGGTTTGTATGTCGATGTATGGGAAACACTGTTATTTGTATTACTATTGACAATTCACGTGGTGTGGGGGTCGCCAGTCTCTGGCACTGTTATTTTGGGGGTCGGGGGCTGGAAAGTTTGGGAACCCCTGCTCTAAGAGACGCACCACTCGTTTGTGTTTTAAATTCAGGAGCACATTTAACAATTTTCACTATAAAAAGGATTCTTCTTTTTCTTATGTGAAAGTTCACTGCACTGGTAACTTCTGTGTATCAATTAGGATATTATAATTTGTTACCCCCTAAGAGGAAAATCCACTGCTTTATTATTGATATTCAGATCTGTGTTTGTATAATCCTTTGATCATTTAAAAAGTGTAAAACATGAGGTTTGTGTGTATTGAACTCAGCTGAGTCGTTTTAGGTAGCTCTCAAACAGGTTTTAAATGTTGTGTTTGACTGTGCAGCTCCTGTGGAAAACGGGGACTCAGAGATGACCACAGAGGAGCCGTGGGACCAGAAAGAGGCGGAGCCAAATGAGGAGGAGCCGGGAGGCGACTCCTGTGGGGACCGGGGCCCTTCGGAGGAGGCTGTGACGGAGGAGGTCGCTCCGGAGATCATTGAGGAGGAGGAGGAAGCACCAGCACCCAAAGTCCCCCCCACACAGCCCGACGCCCCGAAGAAGGAACACGTCAACGTTGTGTTCATCGGACACGTAGGTCAGTCCATACACCGCTCCACTGAAGTGAGGGGGGGGCAATAATTCAGGCTATAAAGTGCTGACAATGGATGATTGAAATAACAAATGAAATGTAATCTTTGCTATAGAGATTGGGGGGCCTAAGTAACACAAATGTCTAGCCTTATGTCTAATTGTGGTGGATATATTTCATCTTTTTACCTGCTAAAGGCATGTTGAAAACATTTACATCAATCTCCGCAGTCACTCATAACGTTTTGTTTTTCAATAAAATCATATATTCATGAAATCTTATATTGATATATCATGACATACAATAACGACAATATTTCAATTTTTTTAAATTGGTAAAACAAGCAAGTAATCATTCATCATGAAATATTTTAAAGGAATATCATTTGAGATTGCGCTTTGGTTATTGCATCACTTTATGTGTCTGCGTGTAAACAGTCAGTGAACAACTGGAAATATTTCCTTTTCTTTTTAATTTTGCTTAAAACGTGTCATTTTCACTTAAGATATTAAGTATATAAGAAAATACTTATGTTAATAAATCAAATGTTACTTTAAGCATTGCTGTTCATCAAACTGTAGGAACCAATTGAAGCATTGCGTCCTCTGCAGGTGTTCACAAGCCAGAGTAAAGAACAGAAACAATGTCCTGACGTGTCCCTCAGACTGGACTCTTTCGGCAGCTGCAATGTTTATGTTCCATGTCCTTGTTTTGTGTTTACACAGCTGTGTGGTTTGCAGTCACTGTGTCACCAGCTGACGCATTACCCTCCACCTTCACACTGTCTGTGACGTAGCCCCGACAGTCGAGTCATTATGGCCTGTTATCACTCAGCAAAACTGTTGTTTTCTGGGGGCTAACTCAAGAAGTTCAGGAACTCCAGACAAGGTTCAAGGTTCTTTATTTAGTCATACGAACATAGCTACAGTGTAGTTATGCCGATGAAATTCTTAGGTCACAGGCTTCTCCAACAGTGCAACACAAAACACAGATAAACAGAAAAATATAGTGCAAGTAAATAGTAAATCCAAAAAGAAAAATAGTTTAAAAAAGTGAAATAGTGCAATAACAGTCTACATGCAAGTCATTGGAATATGATATATTAGGTAAATAGATAAATAATTTTAAAGTAGCAGCCAGATGAATTTTGTGGATGTTGTTTCAGCAGTTCAGGTGTTTAACAGTCTTATGGCCTGTGGGATGAAACTGTCCCTGAGTCTGGTGGTTTTAGTCCTGATGCCGCGGTAACGCCTGCCAGACGGCAGCAGACAGAACAGTTTGTGGCTGGGGTGATGGGGGTCTTTTATAATCCTGAGGGCTTTCTTCCTGAGCGGCTGGGAGTAAAGGTCCTCCATGGATGGCAGCTCCGTCCTGGTGATGTTCTGTGCAGTTTTCACCACCCTCTGTAAAGCCTTATGGTTGAGGGCGGTGCAGCTGCCGTACCAGGCCGTGATGCAGCCAGTCAGGATACTCTCTATGGTGCACCTATAGAAGGTCAGGATCCTCTCTATGGTGCACCTGTAGAAGGTCAGGATCCTCTCTATGGTCACCTGTAGAAGGTCAGGATCCTCTCTATGGTCACCTGTAGAAGGTCAGGATACTCTCTATGGTGCACCTGTAGAAGGTCAGGATCCTCTCTATGGTCACCTGTAAAAGGTCAGGATCCTCTCTATGGTGCACCTGTAGAAGGTCAGGATACTCTCTATGGTGCACCTGTAGAAGGTCAGGATACTCTCTATGGTGCACCTGTAGAAGGTCAGGATACTCTCTATGGTGCACCTATAGAAGGTCAGGATCCTCTCTATGGTCACCTGTAGAAGTTGCAGAGTATCCTGGAGTCCATGTTGAACCTCCTCAGCCTGCAGAGGAAGAAGAGCTGCTGTCAAGCTTTTTTGGTGATGGTGGTGGTGTGAAGAGTCCATGTCAGGTCCTCAGTGATGTGGACACCGAGGAACCTGAAGCTGCTGACTCTCTCCACCGTAGTCCCATTGATGGGCGATGGGGGCGTGTCCCTCTCCCTGCTGCTTCCTGTAATCCACAATCAGCTCCTTGGTTTTGCTGACGTTGAGATGGAGGTTGTTATCCTGGCACCAAGATGTCAGTTTTTCAACCTCCTCTCTGTACGCCGTCTCGTCGCCGTCGGTGATCTGGCCGATGACGGTCGTGTCGTCAGCAAACTCCACGATGGTGTTGGAGCTGTGTGTGGCCACGCAGTCGTGAGTGAACAGGGAGTAGAGGAGAGGGCTGAGCACGCAGGCTCTGATGTTGAGGATCAGGGTGGAGGATGTGATGTTTCCCACCCGCACTGCCTGGGGTCTGCCCGTCAGGAAGTTCAGGATCCAGTCACAGAGGGCGCTGTTGAGCCCGAGGTCTCTGAGCTTGATGACCAGCTTGGAGGGCACAATGGTGTTGAAAGCTGAACTGTAGTCAATGAACAGCATTCTCACATAAGTGTTCCTGTTCCTCTGGTCCAGGTGTGAGAGGGCAGTGTGGATGGTGTGGGCTATGGCTTCGTCTGTGGACCTGCTTGCTCTGTAGGCCAGCTGCAGGGGGTCCAGAGAGTCAGGGAGGGAGGAGGTGATGAAGGTTTTGACTAACCGCTCAAAGCACTTCATGATGATGGAGGTGAGTGCTACTGGGCGGTAGTCATTGAGGCTGGTGATTTTTGTCTTTTAGGGGACAGGAACGATGGTGGAGTGTTTGAAGCATGTGGGGACTACAGACTGCAGCAGGGACCTGTTGAAGATGTCTGTGAACACCTCTGTCAGCTGAACTGCACACACCCTGAGAACACGGCCAGGGATACCATCAGGTCCAGGAGCCTTGTGTGGGTTAACCCTTTTAAAGGATTTGCACACATCTGCCCTGTTTAAAACAAAAGGGCAGGGCTCCTGATCCTTCTCTGCCTCCACAGCCTGGCTGCTCTCGAAGCGAGCAAAAAAACTGTTCAGCTCATCTGGGAGAGATGCGCACGCAGACACTCCCGCAGCACCCCCCGCTGCTCCTTTGTAGTCTGTCATTGTTCTTAGTCCCGCCCACATGTTCCGGGTGTTACAGCCTTTGAAGTCAGATTCCACCTGGTCTTTGTATTATCTCTTTGCACTGCTGATAGCACTCCGGAGTTCATACCTAGATTTCCTGAACTCCTCCAAATCTCCAGCTCTGTGCGCGATAGTGCGCGCTTTCAGTTTGCCACGCACTTCGCCGTTTATCCAGGGCTTTTGATTAGGGAATGTTCGTACAGAAACCTTCTGTACCACGTCATCGATGCATTTCCCAATGTAGCAGGTGTCCGTATGTGTGTTGATGTTGTTGTCCTTAAACACACCCCACTCCGTAGATGCAAAGCAATCCTGCAGTGCTGAATCTGACTCCTCACTCCATCGTTGTAGTGTCATTAGGCGCTTTCACACCAAGTACTTTGCCGTACTTAGTTCTGATGAACTAAAGAGCAGATCGCGTTCACACCGGAATAAGTCCCTGAGGGAGGATTAGGCAAATGAAGCCGCTGACGTCACTTCTTCTGCTTTGGGTTTACTGGCAGGCCGCAACAACTTCACGGCGTATACTGCCACCGGAAGTCCCCGGAGATGGGGACTGGCTTCAGTAGAAGCTGCTGGGACTCCCAGCAGCTTCTACTGAAGCCTTCCGAGTAAATCGCCAGAACGCCGACAGCTCCTCTCCACCGCTCCCATGTTTTCTTTTGCGTTGCCATAAGCTAGTCTCTCTCCGTTTGTGTGCTGGGCTAATGCTAATAATGCTAATGCGAGGATAATCAAATGGCGGCTTCACAAAACTTTTCAGGAGTTTTACGGGGCGTGGTTTGCAATCCGCCCAGCCAATCAGAAATGGGAACCTTTTTCTCCCATGAAAGTACCTGCTCTCTAGCAGGGACTGAAAAGGGGGTGAAAAGGTTCTCATGATCTAAGTTCTAGTTCCGGATTTTTTTGGTGTGAACGCACATTTTCGGAACTATATCGGCACTATACTGGGAAAAGTACTCCGGTGCGAAAGCGCCTTTTGTTACCGGTCTAGCCCGTTTAAGTTTCTGCCTGTAAGCAGGCAGCAGCAGCAGTGAGATGTGGTCTGATTTGCCGAAGGGAGGGCGAGGGAGAGCCCTATATCCATGTCGAAAAGGGGAATAAACATAGTCCAGTATGTTTCCCCCGCGCGTCGGGCAGCTGATGTGCTGGTAGTACTTCGGCAGGACCTTCTTCATGTTAGCGGTGTTAAAATCCCCGGCCACAACGAACGCCACCTCTGGCCGTGAGACAGAAGCTTATCATATCTAATGTCCCAGTGTATGTCCTCTAAACCCACTCTGCTTGTTCTTCTACAGATGCTGGCAAGTCCACCATTGGCGGACAAATCATGTGAGTCGAGGTCTTCCTTTTTTTGGTTCATCGCCTTTTCTTATATTGAGCAGAGTTTCTTTCAACACAACAGAGCTTTGACCTTTTGTACATTTCTCTGTTGTCCTCCTCTCACAGGTATCTGACAGGCATGGTAGAAAAGAGAACCTTGGAGAAGTACGAGAGAGAAGCCAAGGAGAAGAACAGGGAAACCTGGTGAGTGGCTCCCTGCTGTCTGAACCATCAGGCTCTTGTATTGTTTCTTCAACATGGAAATATACTCTATGCTGAAATAAAATGTGAACGCCAACTAGGTATACTTAAGATTTGATTGTTATTTGTTATTTTTCAGCCATGTGTACAGCTAGCTGTTAGCTCATCTTTGGTGTTTATCATAGATATATCCATAATATTGTGTACATGACAAACTTTAGAAGTCATCTCAGGTTTCCCACATGTGACCAAATCACCTTTCTGTCTCCAAGGTATCTGTCCTGGGCTTTAGACACCAACCAAGAGGAGAGGGACAAAGGCAAGACGGTGGAGGTGGGCCGAGCGTACTTTGAGACAGACAAAAAGCACTTTACCATCCTAGACGCTCCAGGCCACAAAAGCTTTGTCCCCAACATGATTGGAGGAGCGTCACAGGCCGACCTTGCTGTTCTGGTGAGTTCACAGGAGGACCACATGTTGGAACATCACAGCAAAACCTGGCTTGTAGCCTTTTTCTACCCAGGAGTGTTGGGCTGCGGTTGAATAGTCATTGAAGTGTCATCCATTATGAGAGCTGTTCAAATTCTCTGAATGATAAATATAACAGCACTACGGAGTGGTGCAGGAGATGATAAAGGAAGCATTGAAGCACCTTTCCTGCTTCCTTTCTCATCTCCTTTAGCATGGGAAACTCTGGAACAACATTACCAAAGAAAAGTAGATACAACTGTCCCACAATTCCTTTCAGCAGGAACATTCAAATAGACACACAATTCAACCATCAATGACATCAGCCTTCACTGTTTAATTGACACTCTTGAAAAATGAAATTCATAATTCCATAATAAGGATTGTTTTTGGTTTGTACACAGATCCTGTAGCTCATGTAGTTTATCACTGAATCTATCCTGTTTAGTGTGTGACAAATAAAGCTGCTGAGATAAATAACTGAGAAAAAGAGTCACATACATGCAGTTTGATTATCTCCATGCTGCGCTGTAAACAGAACCACTAACCAAATGAATGTGTTGTCCCTCAGGTGATCTCTGCCAGGAAAGGAGAGTTTGAAACTGGTTTTGAGAAGGGTGGGCAGACGCGGGAGCACGCCATGTTGGCCAAAACGGCCGGGGTCAAGCACCTGATCGTACTGGTGAATAAAATGGACGACCCAACAGTCAACTGGAGCCTGGAGAGGTGGGCACATGGAGAAAAACACATGTCTCAAGTAGCTCTTAGTTCATGATTTTATTGGGGTTTTAGGCTAACCATGGAAGTTAGCATCGCAAGTTTCCCCTCAACTTAAAGCAATGGGAACGGGAAGTGGTAAAATGCTAACTCACTTCTGACATTTATGACTCATTCCTGCACCACTCTGTAGAGGTGCTCTAATATTTTTCCCCCATTTTGTATGCTCACGGCCATATGGAGAAGTGTTGACAGTTACTCTGGATCTATGTCACACACACACACACAGTCTGTTGCCCTCTGTGTTCTCTTCCTGTGACGATGTTGACATGGCTCCTGTTGTTGCTCCCTCAGATATGAGGAGTGTAAGGAGAAACTAGTGCCATTTTTGAAGAAGGTGGGCTTCAACCCAAAAAAAGACATTCACTTCATGCCGTGCTCTGGACTCACAGGGGCCAACCTGAAGGAGCCCACTGACATGTGCTCCTGGTACACGTGAGTCCAATCTCTACTTTGGAAATTCTGACTTTATTGACTGAAGTTTTTTTTTTACTAACTGCTTTTTATATCTGATGTTTTTCAGAGGGTTACCATTCATTCCACAATTGGACAGTTTGCCAAGTTTTAACAGATCCACTGATGGGCCAGTCAGGTTGCCCATCGTAGACAAATACAAGGTAAGAATGAAGGAGGAGGAGGAAGCACCAGCACCCAAAGCTCGTGAACTGTAGCGCCATGTTATGCATGCCGACTGCACCTCGCGGGAGCGCGCACAGCGTAAAGCGTAAACTCAGACATTTCAATGATTTGTACGGCAAACGATATCATTTCCTTTTTGACGGGCATGCATAACACGGCATAACACCGGAGCCTCGCTGCGGGGAAACTTTGGCGCTGTTCTGGGTTTGTTCTAATCTGTCAAAATGACAGACTGCTTTCAGATTTTTCCGTCATTGTTAAAATAAATCCGTCATAGACGGAAAATATTCGGTTAACGCGACCAACACTGCTCCTGTGACTGAGCTCTGTAGCAAACTCACTTCCTGTCTGTGATGTAAAGCATGTTTCCTCTCTCTGTAACACTCTTCTCCCTTCTGTCTCCTCAGGACATGGGCACTGTGATTCTGGGCAAACTGGAGTCGGGCTGCATCAGTAAAGCACAGCAGCTCGTCATGATGCCAAACAGGGTGAGATATCCCACAAGCCTCTGCTTCCATCACATTGAGCTGAGAAAGATGCCAAAATCCAAACTCCTCCCACTCTGATGAAAAACATGACCATTTATCTTCCACCATGTTTGTGCCTGCAGCATACGGTGGAGGTGTTGAGTCTCCTGTCAGATGACGTGGAGACGGACGACGCAGAGCCGGGGGAAAACCTGAAGCTGCGGCTGAAGGGCATCGAGGAGGAGGAGATCCTGCCCGGCTTCATCCTGTGTAACGCCGAGAACCTGTGCCACTCCGGGCGCACCTTCGACGCCCAGGTCAGTGTCCGAGCAGCTCTAGAGACTCAAGCAGTTTGATCCTGAAACAGTGAGCATCACAAGGGTTCCCTCCACATACCAATGGGCACTTTCCTTTGAATTTCGGAATGTTGCCAAAAAAAAGATCTGTGGCAAATGCACGTTTATAAAGACGTACACATTTTGTTGAGCAGGCTAATCTCCACGCATTAACACCATATAAAGATTTATATCGGGCTATAAAGGGACTACATCACAGTCGCATGACTTCACAACAACACTGTTAGGCTTTCATATCATTAAACTCAGCTGGTGCAAGCTTTTTAAAGTTAAAGAATGTTTTTCTCATAACTAATCTTTCCCTTACAGATAGTCATCATTGAACACAAATCCATCATCTGTCCGGGTTACAACGCCGTGCTTCACATTCACACCTGCATTGAAGAAGTGCAAATTACAGTAAGTCTGACCTAGCTGTGCCCCTCCATGGTGACTGAACCTGATCAGGAACAAGGATTGGTTAGAGACATTTGAACACATTTAGCATGTTGCTAGGATTGTAGCAGTGTGATGTTTTGTATGGATGGTTGTTTAACCTGAGCATGTGCTGATTATGTGTGTGCAGGCCTTAATCTGTATGGTAGACAAGAAGACAGGAGACAAGAGTAAGACACGACCACGATTCGTCAAACAGGACCAAGTCTGCATCGCCCGTCTGCGCACTGCAGGGACCATCTGCCTCGAGACCTTCAAAGACTTTCCTCAGATGGGACGCTTCACCCTACGAGACGAAGGTACAGCGTCTGCACACAGGTGTTGGGGGCCGGTGGAGTTACACTTTAGGGTCACATTTCACAGGGCCCAGTGCGGTGTCTCCAACTGTCTCTAGTCCTTAACTCCCAAAAATAGAGATATAGAAAAGTGTCACTAAGACTCTCGGGTGTATGTTTGATAAATGACTTAAATATAATGTAATCATAATTGTTGTTTATTAAGCAACAATTATGATACATTAATTAAGCTCTGCTGCTAACTAGAATAATCATACCCTAGCTGCCATTATTAGGAAACATTCGTAAAGATATTTACAGCAGTCATCAAACAAATAACCACAAAATATAGTTTAGTTTTTTAGGGCAAATGAGAGCAAACTTAGTTCATTCACTTTTTGGTGTAAAGATGCTCAATATACTTCAGCATACTAAAATGAAATGTAACTATAAATCCACTTAACGGCAAAAACGGATATTTGTGCTCGGAAAACAAAAGAAGATTAGATCATTTTAAGTTGGATAATTTCTCTTGTCTCTTGGGGAAGTTGGAATTAGGGTTGCAAAATTCCGGGAATTTTCAAAGATGGAAACTTTCCATGGGAATAAACTGGGAATTTTCCAAATGTAAGGTTGGCTCTTCATAGGGAACTTAAATATAGTTGGGGAAAGTATATTTTAGCATAATCTTGACTAAAACAAACAGATGCCATTCAAGTAGACTTGAATATCCATGCCATTCCTCAATCACATGCACATAGCACGCTGCTTACTGCATGGCTATTGAGACCACACCCCCTACAGGCACTGTGCATTCCTCCATCACATGCACATAGCACACTGCTTACTGCATGGCTATTGAGACCACACCCCCTACAGGCACTGTGCATTCCTCCATCACATGCACATAGCACACTGCTTACTGCATGGCTATTGAGACCACACCCCCTACAGGCACTGTGCATTCCTCCATCACATGCACATAGCACGCTGCTTACTGCATGGCTATTGAGACCACACCCCCTACAGGCACTGTGCATTCCTCCATCACATGCACATAGCACACTGCTTACTGCATGGCTATTGAGACCACACCCCCTACAGGCACTGTGCATTCCTCCATCACATGCACATAGCACACTGCTTACTGCATGGCTATTGAGACCACACCCCCTACAGGCACTGTGCATTCCTCCATCACATGCACAGGTGATTTCTAGAAGTAATATTTAAGTCAACATTCATGTTTTTGGTCTTCAATGAAATAAAAGATTGTTCAATAAAATAATTAAAACTTGTTCTTTTCTACTTAGAAATAAATCTGTTGAAATGCCATGTTTTTGAATGAATCATTTTGCATGGATGTTTTCTTATGACAAAACAAGATGTTTATCTTAATGCTTGGATATGATACAATTTGATTACTTTACCCTCAATTCCCATGGAAAGTTTCCAATATGGAATATTTCCAAAATTCCCCAGCTTAACTTCCCATGGAAATGTTCCGCCCCTTTGCAACCCTAGTTGGAATATACTTGATGGGATTGATAAGAGAGAGGTATATGACTTTGTTTGTTTGTGTCTCAGGTAAGACCATCGCCATCGGTAAAGTTCTGAAGCTGGTAGCGGAGCGGGACTGAACACACAGCGCTGCCTGAGATCCTGGAGAGAAGGAATGGGCGGAGCCTGCTCAAACCCGCCCACACAGTTGTCAGCGGCGACGGCACCCTCCTGTACCGCCCCCCCTTCTGTGTGTCGAAGAACAGCTTCTGAAAAAAACTCATGTGAAAAAGAACCAGTTTTTAAGCAAATGACGCACCAAGATGAAGTCCACACGAGTCAGCTTTCTCATATTGAGAGCTCAGCTATGCCATTCCTGGGTTAGCCCCCCCACCCCCTACTCTGGTCTACTCATCATTACATGATTGTTTTTTTCTTCCACTTTTTTTCTTGCTTTCATGAATGACAATGAGAAATGGCGGGAGTTATATCTGTAAACAGATGTGGACCAGGCTTCTGCTCGGAATATAAAGGATGATTTTCAGAAGTAATTTGCAAAAGATTTCACTTGAAAGAACTTGACCAGTTGAAACCAAAATGTGTCCTGGGTGTACATGTCTCCCTTTGCTTTTACCCACCTTTTGGTTTCTCGTGGCGTTCTGGCAGTGTGCTTGAGCGTGTTCAAATGTTATTAAAGCAAACAACTATGACAATAAAATAATAAATTGGGAAAACGGAGTGTGTTCCTTTTCAGAGCACTGTCCAGTGGCTGTTTCATATATCTCACTTTCTGTTACATTTACCACGAATCACGAATCTCCAAACAGTCCATTTGATTATTTTATATTTAAACACTGGGGAAACACATGGGGAAATGTTTTATAAACAATTTTTCAGCTACTTTAAATTGTACTGTATTTATGAGCCTATGGGCTCATCAGTTGATAGTTGGCAAAGGTCTGGGGCCTATAAATAGTCAAAGAAACGCCCCGTATTAATATCAATTCAGACTGACTGCATGAAGAAGATCGCAGGAGATGACGACAGAACAGCTAAAAAAGACATCTCACACCGTGTCAGATTTTGGTCCTTTTGGGAGGTGGAGATAAATCACATTGTTTGGTGGATGCAGTTTGAAGCAGAGTAGCAGCATGGAGGTCGGATCGTCACCAACATAAATAAGTGGTCCGAAAAAGGTTAATGACAGAAAAATACACATAGCCTAACCTTCCTCAGGCAGTGTGTTTGTACCGGGGACAGGAGACCCCCCCCTTGATGAGAAACTGTAAGAAATGATCGGGGAATCCCTCCGGAGTGGAGTCATGACTGGATCTGAATTATTTTTTTGTATTTGGTGGTTTGTGTTCCAGCTTTCGATCAGCAACTATATATCCATAATCCACCAGTTAAAGGAAATACAACTAATGTGTTGTGTTATATTAGCTGTACAATTGACCACATATGGTGTTCTTAGTTTCCATACCTCCTTAGTTTTACGAGCGACTTGTCAAGTATTGGCGAACGGCATAAAACATGATTAAACATGATAGGATAAACCATGCTCGTATCTATGCAACCTATAGAAAAGCAAAACGGCGTCAGTTTAAAATAATTTTATCCTGTTTACCGCATCATTTATGAGAACCCTGCTGAAAAGACCAACATGGACCAGCATGGTGTAGACCAGCATGGACCAGCCTATGTTGTGTTTTGGTCACCAGGCTGGTCCACCAGCATGGACCAGCATGGACCACCAGCATGGACCACCAGCATGGACCAGCATGGACCAGCATGGACCACCAGCATGGACCAGCATGGACCAGCATGGTGTAGACCAGCATGGACCAGCCTATGTTGTGTTTTGGTCACCAGGCTGGTCCACCAGCATGGACCAGCATGGAATAAATGAATAAATGTATTAATACATTTATTAACAAGAGGACATAATCGAGGGGTGATCAATAACACTTCCGTATTTATTTATTTCTCCAAGTTATGTTTTTGTGTGCACTGAGGAGTCTCAAACAGGCGTTTGTTTAATCATTTTAAGATTGGCTTTAATCAATTTGTGAAAATGAATTCTTCATATCTGATAAATGAGAGGCACGACCACCAAAACAGAAACATATGGACATAGGCCACCATATAAAAAGTGTGCAAATGTATTTAGTATCCTATCCATGTGAACATGTTTTAGGTGGGTGATGGACCTAACCTGCTCTAGGGGAAGATTTCTTTTTAAATATTGAAGTTAAATGCATCAATCTGGTGCACTTCGAGAGCAAAATGAAGAGATCTATGGATACATCTCTCAACACCTATATGAAACAGAACTGTAAACAGATTTACTTTTTCTTTATTTTACAAATCACTCCCCTTCAAACTGTATTCTTGTTACTGTCCTATAGTATTTCATAACTGTTTTTCATTTATTTTCTTATTTTTTAATAACTACAATGATCGTATCAAGGTGTTCCTCGGAAATACTTCTTAAATGGTGACCAAACCGTTTGAGACCCACTGAGATAACTTAAGTGAATTATCTAAACACTGACAGAGTCCTGACCTTACCTCACTGAGCTGTAGTTATCTAAGCCTCTCAGTGTGACAGGAGAGGACTCTCCTCCACACTTGTTGTAGAAACAGCTCTTTATATCCGTTAGCATAGCTAGCTAACCAGATGCTAACAACAACAAAATGCGCTAACCCTAACCCTGTCTGTATCTTATTATTTTCGATAGCTTTACTGTATAATCAGTATAACAGATGAACAGATCGCCAGTGGGCTTACAACTAAACACACAGTCACGTAATGACAACCAAAAAATGTCGGGGGTCATTGGTCAAGCAACACACCAATCAACGAGCAGCAGTGAGCACACCTCGAGGTGTGCTCACTGCTGCTCGTTGATAAAAAATGCTCGCAATGCTCGCAAATAAAAAACACAGCCTGATCAGGCTGTGTTTTTTATTTGCATTCTTTATTTGCATTCTTTATTACGTTGTGTCTTTAAAAAAACGGCAAAGTGGCAGGGCTTGCCTGCCCTGCGTTGGGGGGGCACAGTGACTCGTTTGGGGGGGCATGGCCCGCGAATGACCCCCCATGAAGCCGACCCTGGTACGCACTAAGCACAAAAACGGGAGAGACGAGAAACTGCGACACCGTTGGCAGAAGGAAGAATGGAGAGAAATATGTGGAAATAATACCATAAATAAAATGTTACCTCTCATGTATCATATATGAAGAATTCATTTGCAAACATTAAAGCCAATCTTAAAATGATTAAACAAACGCCTGTTTGCGACTCCTCAGTGCACACAAAAACATAACTTGGAGAAATAAATAAATACGGATATGTTATTTAAAACCACCTCGAATATGTTGTGTTAATGTTATGAAATGTTTTCTCATAAATGACGCGGTAACAGAAGGACAGAATTACGTCTAAACTGAGGCCGTTTTGCATTTCTATAGGTTGTAGATACGAGCATGGTTTTATATACTATCATGTTTAATCATGTTTTATGCCGTTTGCCAATACTTGATAAGTCGCTCGTAAAACACAGGAGGTATGTAAACTAAGAACACCATATGTGGTCAATTGTACAGCTGATATAACACAACACATTAGTTGTATTTCCTTTAACTGGTGGATTATGGATATATAGTAGCTGATCGAAAGCTGGAACACAAACCACCAAATACAAAGAAATAATTCAGATCCAGTCGTCATGACTCCACTCCGGAGGGATTCCCGGATCATTTCTTACAGTTTCTCATCAAGGGGGTGTCTCCTGTCCCCGGTACAAACACACTGCCTGAGGAAGGTTAGGCTATGTGTATTTCTTTTGTCATTAACCTTTTTCGGACCACTTATTTATTTATTTTGGTGACGATCCGACCTCCATGCTGCTCAGACCCGGCGGCAGACATACATCTCTGGGCGGGCATTTGATTTACCAGGGCGGGCCCACACCGAAACTTACATTTCCCGGGAATTCTGAATTGTCAACGGGGGGGGGGGAGGGTTGTTAGACGCTCGAGATTTGTCAACGGGGGGGGTGAGGGAGGCGCTCGTGAATTGTTGTTACAGAAAGAGAGGGGTTTTAGGTTGCCACAAGTCTGTTGACGGTCTTATTATACATCCATTGGTTGGTTTTGTGGCACATTTGTAACGCTGTGTCAACTTAGGCAAGCACGCAGGCAAACTTGAGCGCACACAGGGTGGAGAGGTTCAGTGAGGTTGTGCGATGGAGAGAAAGGGAGAGAGAGAGAGATATTGAGCGAGGCAGAGAGCGTGTGCAGCGGTCTGCTTGCGCACAGAGCAGGAGTTTGTGAGAGAGCCGGCCGGCTTGAGAGTCAATATCTTAGCATATTCATACACACTGTTCATACTGCTCACAGGCTACTGTGTACAGTGTATTCATACCCCTCACTGTTTATTCATCTTTCAATTCATTCTATATTTTATTCTGTAGATTGTGTACATTACTCTTCACTTTACTGCTTGTTGCACTCCTGGTTAGAAGCTAAACTGCATTTCGTTGTCTCAGTACCTGTAATCTGTGCAATAACAATAAAGTTGAATCTAATCTTGAGCAGGAACAAATGTATTTACTTAGTACATATCTGACATTAACGATTAAACCCATTTGTGCATTCTTTATAAATGCAAACAGAGTCAAGCCGACTCCGGAGGTGGCGGTATGCACAGGGCCGGCCCTGACCAATTTGCTGCCCTAGGCAAGATTTTAGCTGGCGCCCCCCCCCCCCCAAAATGCAGACACTCACTATGACTCGCGCATGCATGCATGTGCACGGTTGTGGCATGACCACCAAAACAGAAAGATATGGACACAAGATGTGTGCAAATGTATTTAGTTTCCTATCCATGTGGACATGATTTAAGTGGGGGGGGGACCTAACCTCCTCTAGGGGGGTCCGGGGGGCATGCTCCCCCGGGAAGATTTTTTTTTAAATGTTGAAGTTAAAGCATCAATCTGGTGCACTTTGAGAGCAACATGAAGAGATCTGTGGATACATCTCTCAACACCCATATGACACAGAACTGGAAGCAGATTTCTTTTTCTTCATGGATATTTTACAAATCACTCCTCCTTTCAAACTGTATTCTTGTTTATTAATAACAACTTTGTTTTACTGTCATATAGTATTTTATACTATAAGAGAATAGATGAAAATGTATTCTCTTATTTTTTTATAACTATAATGATCATATAAAGGAGTGCCTTTACCTCAGTGAGCTGAAGTTATCAGAGCCGCTCAGTCTGTCAGGAGAGAGCTCTCTAATGGCGCGTTTCCACTACAGCGCGGAGCCCGGTTTAAGAGGGCTGTGACGTCAGCGGCCCGACTTTGGTTGCGTTTCCACTTGGCCTAGTACCGGCCGGCGGGTCCTAATTCACAGTTTTTCTGGCCTCATAAAATCGTGGTTCTAGGGCCAGGAACAACCAGGCTGAGTTGTGACGTCAACACTCTCGACTGCTGATTGGTCAGAGAGAATCGTCACAATCGGCGCGCGAGATAATCCCTGGCGTCGCATATATATATAGCGAAGCTTGCAGCATTTTTATAAACAGCATTTTTGTCAACAGAGGAGCTAAAATGGCAAAGAAAAGCACGCCGTGGTTGGTCGAGGAAGTGACGACGTTCCTACATTACATTGCAGATGATAAGATCCAGCGGGAGCTCGACGGGACAACTCGCAATATTAAAGTATTTCAGGAGGTCTCTACACAGATGTCCACAAGCGGCTACTCGAGGACTGTAGTGCAGTGTAGGGAAAAACTCAAAAAGATGAAGAGTGAATATCGCTTGGTCAAAGATAATAACAACACGAGTGGTGCCAGTAGGAAAAACTGGAAGTGGTTTGAGCTAATGGACACCATTTACGGCCATAGACCGGCTAGCGTTGGGAGGGATGGAGGCCTGGACTCTGCAACGGCGTTACTGGAGTCTCTGCATGGTACGTTTTTTCTAACGCTCTGTTATTTGCTTGAAAGCGTTGTGTCCCTATCTGTTCTAAAGCTCACTTCTAACAAATAAGTCTATTTTATCCTTACATTTATGTTCGCATTGAAGATGGCGTCACGGCAGTTTTAAGCAGCGTGACTCCGCCCACCAAAAAGCCGATCGCTCCGCCTACACTGCGTTACTATAGTTACTGCCCCAGTTCCTAAACTGTAATGGAAACGCGCCATCAAGTGAGCTGGTCCTAACAAGGCCTAACGAGGCCGAGCGAGGCCGGGCTCCGCACTGTAGTGGAAACGCGCCATAAAGCCCCCCCCCCCGGCCGCTTACACAGTCAATTCCAATGTTAATAAAAGCTGTATACGTTTTTTGGGAGTTTGATTTATTTTAAATGAACACTAATACAAAATGAAAACCTATAATTGCACTAAAACCATTATTTAAAAAAAGAACTATTTCACATAAACCTCTGGGTTTCACTGGGGCTGGGGCAGTTCAACTTGATTTGGGGGGGGGGGGGTGCGCGCCATAGTTTATGGGCGCTGTACGCAATATAGGCGTAGTTCTGTTAGCACCTTAAAGTGGTTTGCAATCCGCCAAAAAAATCGAGAAGAGAAGAAGAAGAAGAGAAGAAGAAGAAGAAGAAGAAGAAGAAGAAGAAGAAGAAGAAGAAGAAGAAGAAGAAGAGACTCCGAGCTGTCCGACTTCAGGCAAGCTTTTTGAGACCTCCCCCGGCTGCAATCGGCTATTCTCGTCTACTTTCGAGGCGAGCCGCAGCTCGTCTCAAACAAGCCTGATTTCTCTTCAAAATATAAATGATTGCCAGCCTCCCTTGTCCCTGACTGGCTTGCTAGCTCGTTGGTAACGTGACTGATTTCTTCTAATGTGCCTGCATCTGGCGCTGAGTTGCCATATTCCTTTCGTGAACGACTTCCTGATATCCATTGTTGCAGATAAATATAAATGATAATAGCCAACCTAACCTAGCAAGAGTAAACTGACAGGCTGCTGTGCCGCGTCTCACTCAAAAACCCACCCAGCGAAAAACCAGTCTCGCGCGCAGCCTTTCATTCAGAATTTCCTAGCAAAATAAAAAAAATTATATTAAAACTAATCTTTCAACATAGTTTAATACAAAAGTAAATATTAGGACAAAGCCCTACAAATAACAACAATAAACATAATAAAACAATTCAAATGTTGTATTCAGCCCTGATTAAAACAGCGGGCCCAAATCCTGGATGGGCGGGCCCGGCCCCATGACGCCAGGTCTGATGCTGCTACTCTGGTTCAAACTGCATCCACCAAACGATATGATTTATGTGTCTTTTGGTTTCTCTGTTTTCTTATCAGTTAACAATCACGTTAACTGGACAATCATTTTTTGTTTTCTTATGTCTTTTACAGTTTTCTTAGCTTTTGCATCTTTTGCTCTTTTCTTTGCAGTTAACATCAGTATCTAGTACATATAGCATTGTAGTATCTCCTTCGCATTCTTTTGCAGTGCATTTTAGACAATCATATATTTTTACTTCACCTCATATATCCGGCAGCTGCAGGTATTTAGTAGCCTACATTACTTTACAGGTAAACATTTTATAAATGAAAAAAAAGTATTTGAGATAATATGCAACACAAGCTAAAGATTGAACCAGCGTTTCCCACTTACACAAAAATCCAACAGTGTCTTTGTCCCTGCTTCACGTTTTATGTCAGCAGTTCATTTAAAGTGACGTTTTCCCTCTTTAACTACTCAAGTATGTTAAAAATGATAATAATTTGCTGAAATCTCAGTACTCCATTAGTTCAAATGATACAACATTCCACAAAGAGAAGCGAGTGTTATAGATAGTGTTAACTTCCATCAGGCCATCCATCCATCATCCACCTCCTCTCCAGAGTCTGGTCACGGAGGAAGCTTCCAGTAGAGGGCCCCAAACCTCCCTTTCCCTGGCCCCATCGAGCAGCTCTGACTGGGGGATTCAAGGCACTCCCAGGCAGGGTGGAGATATAATTCCCCCACCTGGTCCTGGGTCTGCCCCTCGGTCTCCTCCAATGGCATCCTTACTGCTTGAACCAGCTCAACTGGCTCCTCTCTGAGTAGGAGCAGCGGCTCCACTCCGAGTCCCTCCCCATGACTGAACTAAGGGAGATGCCGGCCACCCTCCAGAGAAAACCCATATAAGCCGCTTGCATCCCTGAACGTTCTTTTTGTCATGGCAACACAATGATGCAGTTAAGAAACTCAACGTCCCTGTCTCACACACACTCCCTCCACTTTTACTTAAAATAATGACATCACTATGTAACACTTGTGCTTCTATTGGCTAGCGCTCCAACACATTGTACGTGATAGGCTAAAGGATATCTAAGCGATTTGACCAATCATAACAGAGCCGCCCAGCTAACCAATCAGAGCAGACTGGGCTCTGGTTTCAGACAGGGCATGTTTTAATTTGATCATTAATTTATTCAATCAAATCAGAAGTTTCAGGAATGAGAAAATGACCCATCTTTGCATTTTCTCCTGCCTGTTTCCTGGGGGGGGGCTGAAGTACCCCGGTACCGTCCATGGTTGCCATGCATTACTGCTCCCTTCAGTAGGATTAATGACATTATCTTTTATTCTCAAACGGTCACAATTGTATTATTTTTCTACATTATATTATATGAGGATATCACTAATCCTTCAGTGCTGGGGAGCAGAACAGGCTAACAGTGTAAAGCTATGAGTGTGGAGGGGGGGGGGCTGTGATGGAGCAGCTGACAGCAGTCAGTCAGCGCTGGTCCAACAGGGAGACACACAGCAAGGCTCTGGGTAAGCTGGACACTAATATTTCACTATCTTTTCATTCATGTATAGTTGATCTTCTGTTCTGTGGCTGTTCGACTGAGATCATAATTCTTTTATGTGAATTGTGATATTTGATATGGTTTAGGGCTGGCGACTGTTTTCCATTCCGATTTGCAGACAGGTTTACTGAAAAGTCATTTTCTCATCAACCAGGAAAGAAAACTGTATCCTAAAGTTTGAAAGTACTTTATATTTTCTGTGCTTTTAATAATTAGGTAAGTGTGCCATCATGCTGTGTTGTTCTTATTGCCAACACATCCTATGAAAAGAAAGAAACAATAAATGTATCCTACCAAACAGTATTGTGTGTATCCAGCTGTGGTTAGATCTCCCTGTATTCTGCAGAGGGTGAGGGCTCTGTTCTATCCATGTGTAACAGGAAGTCATCAGGACCCTCACTCTAAAGCAGCCTTCTCTGAGCCCCTGAGGAGTCAGAGTGAGGCCGGCGTAGAACTGTCCATGTATAGATCGTACAGGAACGCTCTTTCTTATTCTCCTGCTGTACACAAATGAACGCTGTTCATATCTTTTGCCGGGAAAGCTTTAAGTTGCAGTTCCAAGATGTTTTTTCTTTAGTGACGTTTTCAATCTGTTCAGTTAGAGTTTTGACAAATCTCTGTGTAGTAGTTGAATCTTATTTTGGCGATAGATGTCGTGCGGTGTGTGTATATTCCACACTGAAAAAGCTGAAACGTTTATTATGATGACACATTTCAAATAACTGTATTAGGTTAGTTAAAAGCAATACTATTAGGTTTAAATTAAACGTAGGTTTATTAATGGGTTCAATTTAATATTATTGCTTTCAATGAACCTAATACAGTTATGTGAAATCTGTTGACATAATACTCTTAATTATAGTGATTTCTTCAGTGTATGCTTAGATGTTTATATCACATTATTTACAGATGAGTGCTGCCCAGTAGCACTGACTGAGCTCCTCTGTAGCTGAGTGTTAATCTTGTTGTGTTGTCTGGTTGTTAGCAGTAGGTCCGGTAAATCCGGGGAATCCATTTCACTCGAGATTCATTCAAATATAGTCCTTCAGTTTTTGTATGTTTTGTCTGAGCTAGTTGTGCTGCCTTCAGCTGGAAACAGGGCCGCCATGCTTCATCACCTCCAGCTCCATAAACTCACATTGCCATCAATCCTACACCATCCTGCAGCCCTGGCTAAGAGGAGCAGAATTTGTCCACAATTGATGATAGCTTCCTAAAAATCCTGCATCTTTTCCTGATGTTTGAGTAACATTTGCTGAATGCTGCAGTGACCAGCTGTTTAACAGTCAGCCTTTTTAACCAGGCTTCACCTCAAAGGTGTTTAGAGCGAGATGCTAATGTGCGCAAGCTAACATGCGAACAAGGACAATGTCACATGCTAATTTGAGGTTAATTATTATGACCTTATGTGTGCTAGCATGCTAACATTTGCTGTGTTGTAGTAGAGGCAAATCATGTAAAAAGATTATTAAATTCATACTGAGAGGAACATGAATGTGTACTAAATCGAGGCTCTTGGAGTGTACCGCAACGTGTAGGACTGACTGACCAACCTTTAGTATACAAATAAATTGATAAAGATTTGTAATACTCATGTTAAACTATACATTATGACATTTAAGTTCTCAGTAGGCTGTGGACTGAGAGTCTTCATGGCATGTGTTGACAACAGGAAAAGTAATGATCCTGTTCTGTGCCCATCAGACTGTGAGCTCAGGGGGGGTGCGTCTCATTAGCCCTCCAGTGGGCCCATGCTCTCCACAGCTTCAACCATATCCACCATGGATCATTCCTGCCAGGATGGGGGCGACACTGAGGCCTCCACCCCGCTCCACCCTCAGCAGGCTCCCTCCTGCTGGCTCCTATACTCCAGGCCCATCCTGGCCATCGGTGTGGGCGCGCTGCTGTTTGGCTCCGGCACCGCCCTGTCCCTGCTCTACTTCACCCAGACGGCCAGCGTCCCCTACCTGCTGGGCCCCCTCCTCCTCTCTGTGGGTCTCATGTTCCTGGTCACCGGCCTGGTCTGGATCCCCGTGCTCAAACAGAGCCAGAGTCAGCCGTGGGAAGGGACTGCAGGTGGAGCTCCGGCAACACTGATGGGGAACTGACAGGACCCAGGATCTGCTTTAAAAAGTGTGTGCTCACACTTGAGGACAGAATGGACATTGTGTGAGTGTAGGAGGCTTGACCCACACCAGGGACTAAAGGTCAGGATATCTCAACCTGCGTCTGCCTCCATGTTTTAGTTTGAATCTTTCAAACTGTTTTCTGTTGGTGGGCCAATCAGCCATAGTTTAAGATTGTAGAAATGCTGAGATCACAAAGCCCCTGCGTGACCTGCCACCTCAAAACAAGGTCACCAAAACGTGTTTAACTATTAGGATGTTTTTATCCTTTATTAAGATAACTTCTCTGTTATATTGTTTGAGCGTTCTTTCTTCCACCATGAACTCCTCTGTCCTGTGTACATCCTTGTGTCTGCTACAGTAAATGTGTTTTATGTGAAAACATGTCAAAATGTTATATATTGAGTATAACACATTGTGTAGTCTTTAAAGTAACCGTTGGTAGATGTTGCCAGTGAGCTGAAACATGTAGCTTCTTAGGCTGTGTTCAGATCTTTATGTCTTAACAAAGGGTTTCATGTTTAAAGGGTTAAAGCTGGAGACTCAAAAGGCATATAGGTTTTTGCATCAACCACTTTGTGATTTATTGGAAGGCCAGTATCACAACTTCTTTCTTCTACTGTTTTGTTCCTTCTATATTTCACTTGAATAAATGACTTTCTTCCCACTTTACTACTACTGCTGGAGTTTCATTATAACATTTCATACAAAATGTAATGTAAAAAAATACACATTTGTATCGATCGGTTGGAACATATATGAATGATTAGTCATCACTGTATGATTGATCAGCAGTTTGAAGGGCACAGTGATGAAGTACAAACCTTTGGTACCACTTTACAATAAGACTACCCTGATAAAGGGTTTAGGAATAGTTTGTCATTCATTTATTAATTAGGTTGTGAACACTTTATAAATCATGAATAAGCTTTTATAAGACATGAGATAAACAGGGCAACTGTGACCGGTGGCTTGCCAAATAGTGAGCCCACATTTATCTGAACTGCTAAGTCTTATATTGGCTACTTAGCTTACTTCATCTTCTTCATCAGCCAGCATCCTTGGTATCTGTTGCTCACTGAGTTGATTCTCGCTAAGTAGCCAATGTAAGGCTTAGTCATCTTGTCAAATAGTGAGCCTGTGTTGATGAAAACTATGTTAGAACTGGTTTATAAATGGTTCTTAACGATTCATAAAGTGTTTACAACCTAATTCATAACCTAATTATAAACCCTTTATGAATCCCTTATAAGGGTAGTCTTATTGTAAAGTACTCCCAACCTTTTTATTATCATTTGTAAATGTATTAAGACCTCAGTGGATCCATCCCAGTAACACTTTCCTGCCTGGTAATAGTCATATTGGGGGGGCTGCAGCCTGAACAGATGCAAAGCACATGGACAGTAGCATGTGTGAAAGAAGGGTCTGTACTGTCGTGTTGGGAAGCCTGGGGTTTTGCATTTTGGGATTGTGTCGCCATGGAAACCCTCGATTTGTAAAATTGTGCGTCAGCTGCTTGAGGCCAATGCCTGACCTGTTAAGGTTAGGAAAGATCCTCCGGCAGCGGGTCTTGCAAGAGTTTTGGTAAATCTAGGGCTACCCTTTAGTGGACTCCATCCAAACCTGAGGTTCTGCTGGGCTGAGCTGTATCCCAGCCTCTGCGTCCACAACCTGCACGCACCTCTGTAACGATGCATGCAGGTTGTGGCCATAGAGCAGCAGAGGCTGAGCCTTATCCCAGCCTCTGCTGCTCTATGGCCACAGACTGCACGCACCTCTGTAACGATGCAATGGCTCCATGAAAATAAGGGGCTGTAACTAGAGCCTTTTTTACTTCTAACGGTTTGGAAAAAACGCAAATTAGCTCAAAAATAAATACAAAATAGGAAATCTGTTTATTTGATGTCAAGTAAAGCATACAGAATACTTTACATGTTTTTCTTATAATTAATATATATATTTTCTCACACACCTATAAAATGATAGTCTGCCTTGTAAACTACACTGACATCAGAATACAGAAACTATGGCTGAGGAGATGTTTGTTGTTCATCATAGTTTAGTCCATCTAAAAGTCAATATATTTAAGCACTAAATAAACACCTTTTCAATGGAGCTTATATAGCCTTTCACCTTCAATAAATCAACACTTATTATTGTTGGAATCCAGCAGTGCTTCGCTCTGGCACCATGTGTGTATGAGACTCTACATATGAAGACCTGCATGGTTTAAAGTGTGTTAAACACATGTCATGATTTATGTGAGGAATATGTCACACGGGCCGCCCTAAATGGGTCATTTTCTGCCGTCCATCTGTCTCGTTGTATCATTGTTGCTCTCTGTTAATTATTTTTCTTCATCTTCTCCATAAGCTGGTGTTCTGTGTAAATCCAGAACAGGATTAATGAGGCAGAGAAATGCTGCTGGACATCCATCTGTGATTGTTCTGAGACCAACATGGCTGCAGACCACACAAACACACACACACAAACACACACACACACACACACACACACACACACACACAGCTGCAGCCCAAAGAGCAGTGTATGACCTGCTCTGACCCGATGTGACCTGCAGCGTGTCCATCTGTCTGTGTGCAGTCCATACACAACACAACATATAACAGCTGTCAGAACACTACATGCAAACATGCACTATGAAGTCTGGAAATGGAGCCTGTGTTTCTGTTTTTTTTTACATTGATAATACAGTGAAGATCAGTGCCTGTTTTCACTCACTGTTTTACATACAATTATCTGTCCTTAAAAAAATAAGATTTATGGTGTAGCATTTAAAAGGATAGTACAGTAGCAAAGGGCGGTCGACCAACTACCAAGGTCATTATTAATGAATAGAACGGGATCACATCTGATGCTACCTCAAAGATGAAGAAAAGCAACACGTTTACACAGAAGAACGAGTGACAGTTCAGGCACAGTTCAGTACAGTGAACAGAGTCTGGTAGGCTACTGGAATAACCCTTGTTATTATAGTGCTATTTATTCCATTACTTTTAATACAAGTCTATAGAGTGCTGAATGCTGCATATAACAGTGCATAATAAACTCACACAAGTCTTACAGCTCCCCTCCAGTGAGTTAAGTAAGAATCATTACATTTAAACTACTGCTTTAAATTCATTAAGCATTTTCATTCTTTTTCGTTTAATTTACGTTTAAAAAAAAAATCATTTAGACAAATTAATCTGTTAATCTTTATAAACTTTTTTCTTTTAGTTTATGTGTGCTTCATGAGTGTTGTCAGAAATGACATTGGTCATATGCAACATTGTGCTGGCCTATCTCATATTTATTTATCTAAGCCTCAGTGACATGGAAGGTAATGTTCCATGTTTAAGGGCAGGGCTAAAACACCTGTTGCAGACATGTTGTGTTCATAACTGTTCAGACTGCAGCTGACGCTCTATTCCCCGGGAAGAAGAACACTAACCGCAGGGCCCTCCCTCCCTACAGGGAAGATCACCTTGCGGAGGGGGCCTCATCTTGCGGAGGGAGCCTCAACTGAGCCGCAAATGCGGCGCACCTATGCGTTTATGCGGCGCAATTAGTGTGGCGCGGCACGGTTTCGCCGCTGCGCCTCATCATCTAACTTTGCGTGGGGCCTCAAGTTGGCCAGGGACGGCCCTGCCTAACCGCCAGGTAGAGCTCAGCCCCTCCCCCAGGAGCAGCCCGCCCCTCCCCGGCAGCCTGGCTCACCTTACCCCGCTCTGACACTCGATGCCAGGCACAAAAGGCTCCTGGAGATAAACGGTTAGGGGTCTCTCCAGGTTCACTGGCCTGCTGAAGGCCGAAATGGAGCCGGTGTACCGGGGGCTGGGCCGCTGTGTGTGCTGCTTCTGGCTCGCGGTAGCCTTTGACATCGTGGGGCTTCTGGTCCTGCTGCTCGGGGTGTTCGTGAACGTCTTCTTCTATGACCTGCTCATATACGCGGGAGCCATCGTCATCTTCCTTAGCCTCATCTGGTGGGTGTTCTGGTACTCCGGGAACATCGAGGTGCCCCCCGCGGAGCTGGAGGACGATGTGGGGTTACTGAAGAAGGACCGCGGGGCTCTGGGCGGCCTCAGCGGGCGGTGCGGCGCCTCTCCAGTCGCGTGACCTCCGGCTTCAGGACATCTTTCCGCAGGAACGGAGCACCGGCCCGCGCGACCAGGTCAGAAGGGGCCGAGCAGGTGGCTGTTGCCATGACAACGATGACCCCACAGGAGCACACCCCGCGAACTCCTGTCTCATCAGTGGGGGGCTGTGACGTAGAGATGCCTGCAGGTAAGGCCTGTGACGTCACATACAGCCTACACTGTACAGTGTTATACAGCCTGTTGTATTACATCCTTTGTTCCACTTGCATATCTGTTTTGAGCCTATATATCTTTTCATACCATCATACATCAGCGCCCTGTAGGAGGGAGACTGAGATACAAAGGATTTTGTTGCTTGCTTCCAAGAATTTGAAACCAGAAATATAAAAATGGGATTGTGGAAAGTGATGTTCAAACTATGAATTCTCGTTTTTAGATGCATATATTTAAAAATGTTGGCAATTTAAATGAGATAGTTTGCACATAAACAGAATAAAAAATAAACAGGGATCAGTGTAACTCAAACAAGAACACCTTAACTAACACCTTAACTAACACCTTAACTAACACCACAAAGGGACATTTAATAACCTTTCATCTTTTGTTCAGTAATACATGAAGTGAAGATTGAAGCTGTTTCCAATGACCCTTTACACTGAACAGAGTTCTGATGAGCTTCTGATGAGCTTTAATCATTGGATGCTTTCCAGGAACATGTCAAAAGACTGAAAACACCATGTGTCCTTTTGGGTACTTTTAGAATGTAAGACCCTCCTCAGTAATTACACAGTGTCCTCAGTGGTAGCTTTCAAATGCCCTTCAATTGTATAAGAATAAGTATGTCTTTGTTCAATTGTTAACCCATGATCTCAACACAATATTAAAGAGTATAAAGCAACAAAAAAAAAGCATTTGTATTATAATTACTTTTATAAAACATCAACAAAGTGAAGTTTAAAGTATGATGTGTTCATGAAAGACACATCTAAAATGTGTGAGGGTAGCAGTTCAAGGTTCAAAGTAAATGACCTTTAGTTACTACAACACTCTTGATGAAGGTGTTCTTGCTGTGCGTAAGCTCATGCTCTTCCTCTCTGTGTTTGGATGCAGAAGGGAAAGGACGACCTGAGGCTGTGGCAGGGAGAGCTCTTATCTCCGCTCACACATTAACAGACACGCCCGTGGTTTGAACAATGGCCGACTCACCTGAACCTGCTCTGATCTCAACCCTCACCCTCCACACCTCCTCCACTTTATACTGTTTGTGAGTTTCATGAGACATTTTTAATAATTAATAATGATATGTGGAAAATGTGTTTTTTGAGTCTTTGTTAAATACTTTGTTAAAATGTATACTTTCCTAATAAATGTGTTTGAATCAGTATGGCAGCATTACCCCAGTCTGTTTGAGATAGATAGACATGTTTTAGTCAACAGCATTACAGCTCTCTAGGAGAACCTAGAAGGTCTCATGTTGAGACAGTTCATTATGTCCCAACATCACTCACTGTGTGTTTGTATTTGTTTTAGGTCTCTTTCATGATGGAGCTATTGATGTCATTGAGACTTCCTGATCAAAATGCTTAACTTACTTACAATGAATCAGTTAGTTACGTGTTTAAACATCCAATCTGATAACTGATCACTGATAACTGATCACTTGATATCATGAGACATGTTTGTATAGTTGGTGTATGTTGGTAGCTGAAAGGCTTTCCCACTATGTTTCCTTATGGAGGAACATCTTACATCAATGGGATTCTTTAAGTGTAATACAAAATCCTAGATCTGCTTAAAGACAAACAGAAAAGACAGATAGAATCTAAAAAGAGGTTTGAATGTATGTGTGTCTTTCTCTGGAGGGGGTATTCTGTCCGCCCTGTGTCTTATTGTCCACTAAGTGCCTTGTGGAGTTCCTTAAGGGAAACTTGGTCTTGCTTTGTGTATGCAGATGATAAGAAGTTTGGTCCTGATCTTTCATGTGTATGTTATGTAGAGATGGATACACCAACACTTCTTGAAGTTTATGTAAACATACATGTTCAAGTTCCATGTATAACTTCCGGGTGAGGATACTGTAGAACACTTTCTTTCTGGCATGTATGATGGACATTCTTATACTAAAATGTAACAAATGACAAGGTGACTTAAGGGGATGAACCTCCAGACAATGAGCTGAGCAGTTATCCTGTACAGGCTTCATAGTGAGTGACAGCTCATTGACAGGCTGTTGGGTCACTCTTACTGCTCTCATAGTGTCATTTTCAGATGAAGCATGGCAGCTGTTTTGAATGGGATACGCTCTTGAAAACCCACTGCACACCACCTACTCATGACAATGTCTTTTATTTCTGCTATTAACAATTGTTTGATTCCTAAAAAGTTTGACAAATCCCCTCAAAAGGTGACCCTAGTGCTCAAAAAATGAATAAATGTAGGTTTATGTGATTCACTTCCACCCTACAGTCAGTAGCATGTGTAGGGTGCAGTAAACACAGCAGTTGGCCTCTCCTCCCCGCCTCAGTTTACAGTTTCTGCTTTTTCTGCACAAACATGTCCGCCATTTTGGTACTTCCTCTTTAACGTGTGCCTACAATGGCACCTGGTGTGTATGTTTTCATAGAGGTTGATGCACATACTTGCAGCAAAGGAACGAGAAGGGGTCAATCCAGGCAGGAAAAGACCCCCTTCTGATGGGTCATAAAGGATCGTTTTATATGAGTCTACATATTGGTTTGTTGGAAAGCCCTACTCATTGAGTCTTTAACTCGGAGAGTACCACAAATTCCCACAGGGGTCATTCAGTATCGGTCGGATAATGAGACCTCCATTCTGTCCGCCCCTGAAGTTGAATCCATTCATTTAAACGTTATCGACTTTTATTTGTGAAAAGCAAATGAAGCTCATTAGGAAATATGACGAGCCAGCCTTCAGGTAGTTCCTAAAGCAGGAGCAGCTGTAAGTGAGTCAACATGCTGTGACCCTTACCTCACTGAAGGCTGGGAATAGGGTTTCTATATTGTCTTAAGTGTTCAGATGGGTCATGTTGAATCTTCTGGGCACTTAACGTCGTTTCAGAAGCTAACATGTAACAGCAGGAAAAAGTGAATAATATAATAAAATCCCTTCATGTGCACTGAGTTGTTTGGTGATCTGAACACTGTGTGGAGAGGTGCAGCAGGCTTCTTGGTCCCACCCAGGTTGATAAGGCTGAGTGTAACCTTTGGAACCAGTTGGCTTTATTACAGCTGTGCTCTACTTCTGCCTGCATTATTGATTCTACTAGGAGGAGGAAATAGACCCATTCCACCACTCTGAGGGGGGTTAACACATTTACTGTGACCACTTATCATCAGTTCTAAATGTGGAAACATAATGCCAGCTCAAGTTAGCACATCAAAAAAAGAGAAAAAACATTTGTAATCACAGGGCTACATTAATGTTACTAAAAGGAACAGCTGATCTAAATGGATAATACATGAGTAGTGGAGTGTTACAGGGTGATACACACTGAATCCCACAGAGCACACAACTGATGCGGTTTTTTACAAATTAAAATTGTATGCATAAATGAAGTATAAAGTGATACAGCCAGTGTCATGTCATGATCCAACACCTGCTACATGGTACTCATTAGATCCATGAATGACTGCACATCTCACCAGAAACTCTATTTAAAGAAATGATGGAAAATGGACAACAACATATAAAGCCAACATTGATTATAACGTGTTAGCTTTAGCTTTTCTGTATCACTCCAGGCATTGCTTTACATTCATTATCCAAAAGAATATATATTTCAAACTTTTGTTAAATACTGGACGATAAGGGGAAGGGGTGCATGTGTAATGTGGTGATGTTTATTGTTTCTTTAAAAAAATCTAATACAAATATTCCAGAGGAACATTCCAGAGGAATACTGGACGATGATGAAAGTATTTATAAAAATAGCTGTTGAAAACCCAAAACGTTTACCTGTGATAGTCTTATGGCGCATTTCCACCATGGCGCGGAGCGCGGTTTAAGCGTGCCGTGTCGTGCCGGGCCCGTTTTTGGTTGCGTTTCCACTAGGCCTAGTTCCGGCCCGGGGCTACTTTTTCACCTTTTTTCTGGCCCGACAAAATCGTGGTTCTATCGGGCCAACAAGCGGGCCAACAACGGGCTGAATATGCTAAACTAGTGAGAGAATCGCTGGCAAGGGGGCTACAACTACAACAAGATGAACATATTTGACCGTGATTTAATTGTAATACACGTTTCAAAATGATGCCGAAGTAACAACATACTGATACCGGTTAGTAAAAACCATGAATTAATGCTTGACAAGTCTGCAGACAGACGGCAGGCGAAAAACCTTTTAAAATGTGTGTTTTCTAAATGGAGATCGGCTAAGCTAACGCAGTATATGCTCCGACCGTCCACACTCACAACAACGGCCTACAGACATAAATAAACCAGCGACTGTATTCGCCATGACACAGACAGTCTGTGGTTTGTACTTGTTTAACTTTTGTCTAGTTTCTGAACAGATATGAGGAGCTGTGAGCTCTGAGGCTAACAGCTAACGGCTGATGTTGTTTTTCTGAAGATGACGTCACGGCTCCGCCTACACTGCGTTACTATAGATACTACCCCTGTTCCTAAACACAGCATTAAAGTGAGCCGGGCCTAACAAGGCCTAACAAGGCCTAACAAAACCGTACTAAGTCGAGAGAGGCCTGCGGTGGAAATGAGCCATTAGACAGTATCATCAGATTTGTATTAGGCTGTTCTTGTTGTACTCATCATCTTACAATGGTTGATTCAGAAAGATCCTACTATATATAATAATATAAATATATATATAATATGACATATTATATCCATATAGATATTTAATTGGTTTTTGTTTTGCTGTCTTATCCTAACAGAAGTGTGTTTTCAGTGATGACACTATGTGGCCAGATGGGATTGATCCATTCCATTTATTAGTGATTCAGTTATTGTTAGACTCTTTTGTGATGTTGGGAGCATCTTGTTTTATTTCCATTACATTACATTACATTACATTACATTACATGTCACTTGTTAGACGCTTTCATCCAAAGCGACTTACATACTCAATACTGTGGGCAATCCCCCACAGGAGCAATTTGGGGTGAAGTGTCTCAGGGACACAACGACATGCTGACTGCAGTGGGGTTTGAACCTGTGCTCCCCTGATCCCAACACCGAACACCAACGCACTAGTCCACTGTGCCAACGCCTCCCATTTCCGGTTACATCTACCATTGTTTGGTTCCGTGTTTGTGAAGAGAACACAATTATTATCACTTTTTTACAGTTTACTCTTTTGGCAAAACAATGTCAGATTTAGTCCAAAAGGATCCAGATCAGCGTTAACAACCCAACATGTGTAAAGTGATGTAATCATAGGAGGCTAATCCCCTCCAGTGTCTTAGAACCCAGCAACATGCTCGCATGGCCTCAGAGCAGTGAGCTGTTGGCTGTTCATCTGATTCCAGAGTCCCTCCTCAGCAGGACAACAGATCGAGTAAATGACATCAACCAAAACATCAGACCTCTGACTCTTCCTCAGAGGAAGAGTCTTCAGCCAAGGTGGAAAAGTATTTAGATTTGAGTAAAAGTACTCAGATCTTGTATACTTGAGTAAAAGTAGAAGTACTCAGGTCTTGTACTTGAGTAAAAGTATAAGTACCAGAGTGTAGGAATACTCTGTTACAGTATTCAAAATGTTCCTCAAGTAAAAGTAGAAAAGTATTATCATCAAAATATAGTTAAAGTAGCGACAGTAAAAGTAGTCATTGTGCAGATTGGTCCATTTCAGAATAATATATATGATATGTTTTATAATGATTGATCATTAAAGTGTTCTCAAAGCTGGTAAAGGTGCAGCTAGTTTGAATGACTTTGTATACTGCAGGGTAGCTTGTGAATTTACTCCAGGTGGAACTAAAGTCTGATTTAACACTTGATTATATTTCACATCATTCATCCACATCTGTAAGTAACTAAAGGTATTAAATACATGTAGAGAAGTAAAAGTACACCATTTACCTCTGAGGTAGTGGAGTAGAAGAACTACTTAAGTAAAGTACAACTATCTAAAAATTGTACTTAAGTACATTACTTGAGTACATGTACTAAATGACTTCACACCTCTGGTCTTCAGAGAAACCCTTCGTCCTCCTCACCATGTGCACCTGCCTGAGGAAGGACCAAACGTTTGCTGGTATTAATATATAAATATAAATGTTAACAATTAGTCTTCTTAAATATGTGCAAGACTGGAATAAAATATATTGTAGAAATATATGTTATTTGATCTCATATATTTGATGTATGAATTAGCGGAAGCTGCATTACTAAAGTGAACTCCAACAGTTTGTATCTCTAATGCCGCTCTGTGAAAGACTAAGGCGACTCCTAGGGGTAGGGTTATAAAACCAAATCTGTCCACTGTTCTACATATTTATACCTGAGATGTTTTGACCATGGTGTGTATTTAATCCAGTCCATCATAAAGCAGAAAACAGACTTGAATCCAGCTCTGAGGAAAAGGCATCTTCACTCATTCTGGATTCTTTTTTTGACCTTTATTCCTTGAATGACTTTTGCAGATGTATTATTTAAACATGTATGTTATTTCATTCAATAGATTCTTTTTTGTTGTATGATACCTGCACAACGATATTACCATATACATCATTTTTATGGACATCTCATATCCATAAAAGGTTAGTTGGTTCAGCCGAATCCTTCAGCACTCAACTCCCACATCTTTACCTCTTTTTAGTGCGGGGGGGTTTCACTATTAAGATCCAGTTAACCCACAGGCCACCTCGAGGAACCAGCCAATACATGATTTGAATTGATCCTATGCAATTGCAGGTGCTTATTTTGTAATTAGTTTCTTACAAAATAAGAAACTAATTAATAACTGACAGAATACATTTTTTAATTGTAACACATTTGTATCACTGATCTTTTTCTTCAGTATCACATTGATTATTTGTCGTTTTGACAGTAACCTCCAAAGAGTTACCTTTCAAAGAGACACGGCCAGGACTGTAAAGGGCAACAGTCAACATGTTGTCATGGTGGATACATATCTCTTTGGGGATTGTTCACAAACAATGCTTCATTTAGTTGTATGAATTGTACAAGATAACATCAGAGGTGGAGAAGTACTCAGATCTCGTACTTCAGTAATAGTAGAAGTACTAGACTGTAGGAATACTCTGTTACAAGTAACAGTGCTGCATTCAAAAATGTTACTCAAGTAAAAGTACAAAAGTATTAACATCTAAATATAGTAAAAGTACCAAAAGTAAAAGTCGCAGTAGTGCAGATTGTTCCATTTCAGAATAATATATATGATATGTTTTATAATGATTGATCATTAAAGTGTTCTCAAAGCTGGTAAAGGTGCAGCTAGTTTGAATGACTTTGTATACTGCAGGGTAGCTTGTGAATTTACTCCAGGTGGAACTAAAGTCTGATTTAACACTTGATTATATTTCACATCATTCATCCACATCTGTAAAGTAACTAAAGGGATTACATGAATAAATACATGCAGAGGAATAAAAGTACACCATTTACCTCTGAATTACAGTGGGGTAGAACATATAAAGTAGCATAAAATGGAAATACGCAAGTTAAGTACAAGTATCTCAAAGTCTTACTTGTACAGTACTTCAGTAAATGTAGTAATTTCACAACACTCAATGCACTATATTTACATTTTGATTTATTTATAATGTTACTTAAACCACATAATGTTAATTGTTACTTTTGCAAAATTAACATTCACAAAAACAAATAAAACCCTTTTAAAATACACTGTTCCTTGAAGCAGACAGAGAACACCGGCCAACCGGAACCCATTAGCCCATGATTCGAGGGGACAACTTTGAATGCGGCACTGCCGAGCTACATTCACTTCCGTAAACAAGGGGTTCTCTTCCTGCTGTGAACGCACGCGCTTTCAGTGAACAGTCGGCCAGTACTTTCAAAACACTGTAATAACTCTATAATAATTACCGCTGTCACACACACAGGACTGCTAGCGGCTCCATTAGAGGAACATGTAGGGAGGGTGTGTTCTCCGGAGGGTTTAGCGTGAACACAGCTGACGAAGCAAAGCAACTTTTCCATGCTCGCGGAGAAACATGGAGATAGACCGGGACTTCCTGAACTCTCCTCCGGTGAAGACGGTCCGGTTCGGAGGCACTGTGGCGGACACTCTGGCGAAACACCGACAGGTGAGCGCTCCACCCTCCACTGCCCGCTGAGAGGAGCCACTAACACCTGAACCAGACCCGGCCAGGCCCTCCCATTTGACATTCCTGCCCTCAGCCACTAATAACACGTTTTATTTTATTTATAAAAGGAAAAAATTTTTTATTTTATTTTTGTAATTATAAATAAACTGTAAACTTTAAGGCTACGATGTATGTGATGTCAGATAGTAATATAAGAGTAATAAATGAAAAACAGGTATAAAATACTATATGACTGTAAAACAAGGATACAGTTTAAAAGGGGAGTGATTAGTAAAATATCCATAAAGAAAAAGTAAATCTGTTTACAGTTCTGTTTCATACGGGTGTTGAGAGATGTATCCATAGATCTCTTAAAGGTGGGGTATGTAATTTATTTCAGAAACACTTTTTGTTATATTCCATGGAATGCTCTTAACATTGTTTGTTTGTTTGTAGCCTTTATTTAACCAGGTGAAAGCCCCTTGAGATCAAAAGATCTCTTTTTCAAGGGTGACCTGCAGCACATTGGTTACACATGTAACATAAAAACAACAGAACAACAATAAGGACGACATACAACATAAATTACAGGGTACAGTTTACAAACTCTATTTACAGTGACAGGTACCATGAGTATCAAACAGCATGTCACCCAGCCGAGTTTTAAAATGATGCAGGGGAACCAAAGTGCTCAGTTTTAAACATGTTTGCAGACTGTTCCAAGTTAGTGGAGCTGCACCACTAAAAGCTTTCTTCCCTAAGACAGTCCTAGCACTTGGCACATTTAATAAAACCACATCATGAGATCTCAGGCAATAAGTACTTTCAATTCGTCGAGAGATCAGAGAGCAGATATAAGAAGGTAGTTTACCCAACATGGCTTTGTAGATGAACATGTACCAGTGACTGAGCCTCCGTACAGTTAGTGAAGGCAGACCTGCCTTGGCATACAGGGTACAGTGATGAGTAAGTGCTTTACAGTTAGTAACAAATCTCAGAGCACTGTGATACGCGGCATCTAACTTTTCCAGGCAATGGGCAGGTGCATTCATATAGATCAGATCACCATAGTCCAGCACAGGTCAAAAGTTCACAGAGCCTTTTCCTGGCCTCAAGCGAGAAACAGGACTTGTTTCTAAAAAAGAAACCTAGTCTAACCCTCAGCTTTTTAAGCAGATTAATGACCTGAAGTTTAAAAGTAAGAGAATCATCAAGCCAGATACCAAGGTATTTATAACAGGTAACCATGTCGAGTACTTGTCCTTGCATAGTAACAATATCCAAAGCAGTCTCTGGTGTCTTTTTAGCTTTTGAAAAGAGCATTACCTTGGTTTTCTCAACATTTAAAAGAAGCTTAAAGGAGAGGTGTCATGCTTTTCTGGTTATTACCCGTCACCTTGTGTGTTATGAAGGTTTTTCTGCATGTAAACGGTCTGCAGAGTCACAAACCCTCAAAGTACACCCTGTAGGGAGTAAAACTCTAACATAGAAAATACCTCCCCAAAACGCCTCGTTGGAGATTTCTCAGTTTCTTCCGGGTACGAGCTGACGTCAGCTCGTACCCGGAGGAGCTATGGCCACACCCAACGGCGCTGGCCGCACCCTCTGCCAGCCTAACATTTACTGTTGGAAGCGGTACATGCGGTACCTGGAACCAAATGGACCAATCCGTGGAGCCGTTACGTTACGTCCGCGGAGCCGTTACGTTAAGCCCCCGCTGATTGGTCCAAATTGACCAATCCACGGACTTCCTCACACACACACTCAGTGCAGGCAGCTCTGCTGATTTCACTGAAGGACGATGCTGTTCCTACTTTGTTTGGACCAGCGGGAGATTCGGGTACACAACCTGTAAGTATTCATTGTTGTTTGTGTATTTATGATGTTTAAAACAAACAAGGTATATCTACCACGACTGTGTAAATGGGTAAACGTTTTTCTGGCTGCTAAGCCATTGACACAGTGCTAACAGGGCTAACTAAGTTGCTAGCGTTTCCATATATCAACTCCAATGTCAGCAGATGGCCTTCCATGTATCTCATAGCAGGAGAATGTCTGCATTCACACACGAAATACTCATAGACAGTATACTCCGGGTGATTTACCGTACGGTCAGTCGCGAAACGTAATTACATTATAGCTGGCGTTCCTAGCGTGTATGCTACCGAGGTAAACAAGAAGGCTACACAGCTAGACATGAGTTTGATAGGGAAAACACTGTTTTTATGCCAGCTACAATGAATGACCGAACGTAGCAGACTACCCGTATAAGATTGCAATTGTAAACATGTTCTTGCTAGCCTAGACTAGCTGTTGTTCATAGTAGATTGGCATATTACACTGAACAACTAGCAAACGTAGGTTAGCATATTAGCTGGCAAGCTAACTGTGTTGATTAGATAGATAGATTAGATAGATACACACTCCTACCACAACTACTACTAACGAATCTAAAAACTAAGTTTCTCTAATATTTTGTGATTTGCATTTGATTTCGTCCAGCCAGATCAGGAAACTCCTGGCGTATCTGGCGGACAACACATGACGGGATGACCACTCTGATGCCTCGTCCTAAAAAGCCCCGGCAGCAGCTTACAAAGCTGCGATAGGCAAGATGCCGAAAACGCCTATAAGGGGAGGAATGGATGATATACAGTGTATATATGTATATTTACACATGTTCATTTTGTACATTTCTAAAAATAAAGTTTGATGGAAATACTTAGTAGCCTTTCTTCCCTGAATTATTTGCTCCTATAACATATCATTCATATATAGCAAACCATGATTTGATTTTTCATCAAACAGTAGTAGTTTATTACAGGTAGAAAATAGCTTACTCTTCTATAACAACAGTTGTAGGTACAGTTCGGTTAGTTAGCGTATAACATATACGGCTGTACCGACGCCATTGTAAGACTGAAGTTCCGCTCAGAGCGAGCCGAAAAAAGCACTGTTAGACATGGGTGGAGCCTCTCTGGTGGTTGACTAATCAGAACAGAGTGGCCGAGCTGACCAATCGGAGCACACTGGGCTCACAGGGAGGGGCGGCAAGAGCTACAACGAGCCGTTTAGTGGAGAGAGTGAATACTGCTGAATACACACACTTTACAGAGATGCTGTATGAGAAACCAATGTGAGTTTGGAAAAATGCACAGTATAAATCTATTTTAGTATACCTCAACAATGGAATTATGATCAGTGGAAATGGCCATGACAGCGAGCTGAGTCTGAATAATGTTAAAAACAGCCCACCACCATGACCTGTTGACCCTTTGCTACTTCGATATTTAACGCTAAAAATTCTAGTTGTTTACTGATAGATTTGGAAACCATCTTGGCTACACAAAACTTATTTTTCACATAAATGGCAACGCCACCACCTTTATTAGGTCTGTCGGTACGATATACACTGTAACCATTTAAGGATATGTCAGAGGCCAATATGGATTTATTTAGCCACGTTTCTGATAAGACAATGACATCAGCATCAGTCGAGCTTGCCCAAATGCGGACAAAATCTAGTTTAGGTAAAAGACTGCGCACATTTAAGTGGATGAATCCCAACCCAGACCTAGAATTAAAATCAGCAGGAGTAGCGATCTGACTACTACTACTGGGCGGTCCAGGGTTAGGTTGTACATTTCCTGATAGCAATAATAACAACAGGTAAACCAGGCATCTTTTCCTCTTAATCGACACACATACATTGTCATCTACTTTAAAAACTGCAAAGTCTGTGAAAGTGTGATTAGAGCTCAAGAAGCAGTCCTGAAGAACCATCATAGCAGGCAAGTGAAAAAGACAAACATATTTTGTCGAGCAGATTGTCTGTGACAAGGCAACCGGTAATTGTTTGTGTAACACATCCGAACCTTTGCAGGGGATGCCCACTGCGGGCGGGAGAACAGACCTGAAGTAGACTACTCAGAATGACTAGACATCTTCTCATAGTCCAAAACAGTTAACAGGCACAGCAGAATCACGATATGGGCCATTTTCCCAGACCAGCACACAGTATCCGCGATGTTCCTGGGGCAAAAATCCTCCTCAGCACAGCAGCAAAGGACAGGCGAAAGCAGCAGCGTGGAAGCGCTCCGGTCTCTCCGTGGTATCCCCGGGGTAAAAGGTCTCCTCAGCAAAGCAGCACACGACACCGCAGCACACGACAGGTGGGAGCAGGCCTCCGCAACAGCAGAACCAGGACAGGTGGAAAGCAGGCCCCAGCCGTGGTAAATCCTCCTCCGCACAGCAGCACACGCCCGTTGGAAGCAGGCCCCAGCCCGAAGCGAGGAGCCACTCCGTCTCTCCGCGACGTCTCCGGGGTAAAATCCTCCTCAGCACAGCCGTACTCTACAGAGTTAAGCGAAAACACTTAGTCCATCACAGAAGACTAAGCAGAAACTCCCGATAGCAATGAATATCTTAAGTGCTTCGACAATAAATCCATAAAATAATTTCATCTGTGGAAGCTGTAGTACTGTAAAAAGCACGACCAATCATTTTAGTCGGCCCGGCTAAAATAACTGGATGGCCTACCTGCCTGTCAGCCTTCCATCTGTGCACAAACTTATCTCGTGCCCTCATTGGTCATGTGTGCGTTCGTGTGTGTTGGAGGAGGGGCTCTGTAAGGAAGTGGCAGATTTTTTCCGGCTGTGTATTTTCAAATTCTAGCGCACTCGAGCTGGTTTCTCCAAAATTACCTACCCCACCTTTAATTTTGCTCTCAAAGTGCACCAGATTGATGCTTTTAACTTCAATATTAAAAACAAATCTTCCCGGGGGAGCATGCCCCCGGACCCCCCTAGAGGATGTTAGGTCCCACCCCAAAAATACCACTTTACCCCAGCTTACACCTATATGCCCTGAACTGATTATCGAGCCTTCATTGAAACAGTCGCGGGTACACTGTGTGTGTGCGTGTGGGGAGTGTTGCATTAGAACATTCCACTGTAGCGCCGGTACCTTAATGGGAAACCCTACATGTTTGAGCACCCTCTATGAAACGTCAAGCTACCCCACAGCACCCCCAAAGAAAATCTCTGGCACCGACACTGGCCGCGGCACATGACGTTTTTGTGTGCCCTCCCATGAAAATCATATGCCCTCTCTGTAGATTTGTTCTGGCGCCGGGTCTGACCTGAACCTCTAACGTTACATCACAGGTCATTCAGTCAGTGGTGTAAAGTAACTAAGTACATTTATTCAAGTACTGATCTTACGTAAAATGTTATGTACTTGTGCTTTCAATTTTTTGCTACTTCATACTCCACTACAGTTCAGAGGTAAAAGGTGTACTTTTACTCCACTACATGTATTTAATCCCTTTAGTTACTTTACAGATGTGGATGAATGATGTGAAATATAGTCAAGTGTTAAATCAGACTTTAGTTCCACCTGGAGTAAATTCACAAGCTTCCCTGCAGTATACAAAGTCATTCAAACTAGCTGCACCTTTACCAGCTTTGAGAACACTTTATCAATCATTATAAAACATATCATATATATTATTCTGAAATGGACCAATCTGCACAATGACTACTTTTACTTTTGCTACTTTAATTATATTTTGATGCTAATACTTTTCTACTTTTACTTGAGTAACATTTTGAATGCAGGACTTTTACTGTAACTGAGTATTCCTACACTCAAGTACAATATCCGAGTACTTCTCCCACCTCTTACATTACATGACATGTCATTTAGCTGACGCTTTTTTCTCCAAAGAAGGCATGACTCCTGGAGCATGTTGGGGTTCAGGATCTTGCCTTAGGACCAGAGTTCCCGTTAGCCGGTAATTACCGGACTATGAGCGGTAAAATATGCTGAAGACCGGCAAATCTAAATCTCTCCGGTCAAAATGTCCGGTCAAAATCATTTCCCCTTAGGGCAATACCGCATCAGTTGCGCCACTTATGTGACAGACAAAAGCGTATGTGACAGACAAGAAGAGTAAGTGACAGACAAAAGAGTATGTGACAGACAAGAAGAGTATGTGACAGACAAGAATAGTCAATTCTAATGTCTAACACTTAATGTGGAGAAAGAGATGTCCTGTATGGGTTGATTGTGCGTTGATCTGTTGGTAATGCCTCGGGGTTCCGGTGGGCATGTAAACAAATGCATAATGCTGCGCTATACTTTGTGGCCTCACCCGGTTGCATAGCGACCCTTATTGTTTAGGTGTCTTTTAATAAGCATGTAGTCCTATCATTAGCTAGAACTAGCTAGATCTGATCGATATGGACATAAACGCGAGTAAAGTCTAATCTGACGGGAGAGAGAGATCAGCTGCTGCTGACGAGTCGACAGGCAGCTCTGCGTGATCACCTGCAGCGGTGAGCTGAGCAAAACACACACTTCAGGTTAGAATATCACACGTAGCTATTTTAATGACCTCTCAAACTACCTAAACTAGTTAGAGATATGTTTAGTTTTACTGTCGGGTCACTCATTACTGGATCCGCGAGCTGCATGATACTGGCGGGCTGTCAGGAGAAGGAGAGAGCGCTCCGTTATTCCCGTGTTATTGTAAATTAATGTACACTTTTGAATAATGTAGTTAATCTACTATAATTAGTTTGTTTAATATCGAATCATATCAATTTGTTTTAAAGCTCAATAAATAACAAAGAAGACCTTTGACCGGCACTTTTCTCATTTTAAACTGGTTTTAAACCAGATTTAAACTTTAACGGACATTTTGACCGGCAAAAAAATATTCTAACGGGAACTCTGATCAGGACACTTCAACATGTTGACTGCAGGTGGTTGGAATCAAACCCCTGACCCTCTTATTGACCCATTTAACCCAGCTCTTTGTTTCTAACGTTAAATTAACAATTTCTGAGTTTTAGACAGTTTCCAGTCTGTCAAAGAATTGAAACTTAAAATGCTGGTTTATAAAGCACTGAATAACTTTAGGGCCACAATACATCTCTGATCTTTCATTTCATTTTATCGTTTATTTGGCAGGGACAATGCACAGTAATTAGGGATGCTCCGATCGCCAATTTTGGGGCCGATCGCCAATACCGATCGCCGATCCGATCGAGTGGGCGGGGCCTATGGGGATCTTCCATTTAAAGTGATATTTAAAACTCAGTTAATGGGGCTCATTCACTGCGCTTCCACAAACAACAACCAACATAATTATTACATTCAAATGAAGTACATTATTCAAGTTTACATTAACTTTGGATAATAACACGGGAGAAATGAGCGGAAGCGCTCTCTTTTCCTCTCTCCCTCTCTCTCTCCTGACAGCCTGTTAGTATCCGTCTCATGCAGCTCACTGATCAGTGACCCGACAGTGAAGAATAAATATATTTATAACTAGTTTAGCTTGTTCCAGAGGTAGATAAAATAGCTAAGTGTGTTAGGTCTAACTCTTAGTGTGTGTTTTGCTCCGCTCACCGGTCCGTCACAGCGGGCGGAGCTGCAGGATTTCTGCTTCACACACGTTGCATACCGCTATTTTATTGTCTTTTTCGGACACCTTAAAATACTGCCAGACTGGTGAAGCCATTTTGGCGAGCTTGTATTTTACGTCATAATTTTACGTCATGCGATCGGCTCTCGCGATCCGCATGTTTAGAGAGCACCGATCGATCGGCAGAGAGTGAGTATCGGCCGATATCGATCGGCGGCCGATTGATCGGAGCATCCCTAACAGTAATGAACACTTAAAACTAGGGCTGTCAAGCGCAATATTTTTTTAACGCCACTAATTATTTTAACGTGCGATTAACGCATGTGTATTTGTCCTCGGCCTGCCCCGTAGTTTCAGAGCCCAAAGGCTTGACGTTGTTGTTGTTAGTTGGATGGTGGGAGATTCTAGCGAGAGATATGGATACAAAAAAAGGTGTTTTAAACAGAAAGCCAAGCACCCAGCTGATGCTGACAGCCTTGAAAGTTTGCCGGGGAGACGCCTGGACACGGCGTCTACGAGCAGCAAGCTTTCAACAGCGATAGCTAAATGGGTGGCTACAGCTTAACATTGTGGAGGACGAGGGGCTGCGTTAGATAATTTGGATCGCATCCAACGTGTCGACTGCACATCACAGCGCATTATTTTGACCCACAGTGGGAACTTCAGTCTCATGCTTTGACTGAAGATGAAGACAGAGGAGCGGCATTTCGCCGACAACTGTTAAACAATACTTTCTTAATACATCTTGACTCAAGTCTGGCTTGATTGTAGGGCTGCTCGATTATGGCAAAAAATCATAATCTCGATTATTTGGGTCAATAATTGATATCACGATTATTAAAAACAATTATCCATTTATTGAAAAGAAAATGTGAACAGTATGTTTTTAACAGTTGATTACCCTGAACTTTGAGTATAATTCAACTGAAAAACCAATAAAAAAAATAAAATAATCGTTTTATTTAGACTATGTTGTATTCATAATCGTTGCAAGCCAAAATCGTAATTGCGATTAAAATACGATTAATTGAGCTGCCCTACTTGATCGTGCTCTGTCCTGCCTCCCCTGCGTGTCCCGGCTCTGGATCACCCATCGTTGACTCTGGATCACCCATCGACGACTCTACCCTGTGCCATCATCACTACTGAGTGCTCAAGCAACCCACGGCTGCGGTTAGCCCTCGCTGACTAGCTCCGCTGCATCTCTTCGACTGGGGCCTCTGCCACCCTCCACAGAACATATCTGGATTATCCGTCTCCCCCCAGTGCTGTCCATGCTGAGAGTTTTGTTCCAGGACAACATTCTAACTATCCCGGAGTGATCGGCCTCTTGGTTGGGACCATCTTCTCCCAGCTGGCAATCAGCTAACGTAGCATCGTGCTAGCATATCACTGGCTTTACGATGCTGAAATATTCCACTGCACAATTTGTTAATCTCAATAGTTTTATCATGCAACCTCTATGCTTAGCAGTCATCAAAAAGCTTGGGCTGTTACGTAGCAGACCCCGGTACATCCATAGAGGCTCCCGGCGTAGGTTTGTTTTTGCCGTGTCGGAGCCTCTCACCAGCTGGTCCTGGGCGTGCACCGTCCCAGGCTCGCTACGTCATCACAACAAACCACACACGTGCATTGGCAATCTGAAGGCCCTGGTGCCATAGCTAAATGTGTTAGGTCTAAAGGTGTGTTTTGCTCCGCTCACCGGTCCCTCACAGCGGGCAGAGCTGCAGGTACTGATCTCTCTCTCTCGCGTCCGGTTATACTTCACTCGCGTTTGTCCAAATCCATCAGATCTAGCTAGTTCTAGCTAATGATCCCTCCCTACACGCAGATCACGCAGACTCAAACCTCATCTTATGCCCAAATTCCAGCTGAGAGGGTCTTCTCTACAGCTGGCCTGATTGTGAATCGCCTCCGCACCCGCCTCTCCCCTGAGCATGTAGACATGCTCATATTCTTAAACAAGAATGAGTATTGAATAGCTGCATTCTGTGCATAGGTCCTGTTAGAGGTTATTGATCTCTGTTGTAATAGGGTTACATTACCCTAACCGGTTATGTTGTTCATGTATGATCCCTCTTTAATTTAAAAACCAAGTTATGTTTTAAGCATGAAAGCTATAGGCCTATAGCTGTCAACTGTTCAAACTGTGAACCAGTTCAATACATTTGAAAAATTCGACTTAGTTTCTATACTTATTTGAACATGTATTTATTTATTTTTCCATATACATTTTTTTTAAATTTTTTTTTTTTATAGGATATGTACATTTCGGTTAATCGGTTAACCGTTTTTTTGGGGGTCGAATATACATTTGTTTTCAAATTCCCATCCCTACTGAATACCCGTTCCCTAAACAATAAAGCACCACTCATTCATGACATCATCACTGACAGGAAAACGGACTTTGTATGCCTAACGGAGACTTGGCAAAATCAACAAGACTTTTTCACCCTCAACCAAGCCACACCCCCAGGCTATGTTTACCTGCAGAAGCCCCGCTCCATGGGTCGGGGTGGTGGGCTGGCTGCTATCCACAGAGCGGAAATCCTGATAAAACAACTCCCTGTTGTAAATACAACCTCATTTGAGTGTATTGCCTTTTCATTGGCCGGCTCATCACAGCTACAGGTTGTCCTCATATACCGCCCCCCCAAAGCCTCCGCCATCTTCATGTCTGAGTTCGCTGAGCTGCTCACCTCTGTCTGCTCCAGATCTCCATCCACATTACTGCTAGGTCACTTCAACATCCATGTCGACTCCAGTACATGCACCTTTGCCTCTGAATTTCTTTCACTACTCACTACTGCTTCAACATCACACAGCATGTCCAAGGTCCCACCCACACCAAAGGTCACACGCTGGACCTAGTATGCTCTATAGGCACCCCTCCCTCCCATCTCCAGTGCCTGGACCTAGCTGTTGCGGACCACCATGCCATACTATTTTCTGTTCCTGTCCTCCTGCCCATGCAGCGTGCAAAACGCACCATCACATTCAGGAACACCAAAACACTGAGTGCACCAGCCCTGACCAGCACGATAGCATCCCACCTAGCCTCCATTCCCCTTACCACCACAGTGGATGGCCTGGTTGCTCGCTACATCACAGCTCTATCCCTCAGCCTTGACTCTCTAGCCCCCCTCAAAACCCGGACTGTCTCCTTTACCCGTTCTGCCCCTTGGTTCACCACTGAACTCCGCACCCTGAAGGCTTCTGGTCGTCGGCTAGAGAGACTCAAAAAAAGAACTGGCCTCACCGTCCACCGTGAAGCCTATCAGGACCATGTAAAGTCCTACAAAGAAGCCCTCTCCCGGGCTAGGTCTTCGTACTACTCCAGCCTCATTGGCAACCAACAATGCCAACCGAGAAAGCTGTTCTCCACCATAAACCGCCTTCTCCGCCCCCTCGACCCCCCCCCCCATCCTCCAGGTGCTCTCGACCTCTGCTCGAAGTTCCTGCAATCATATTAAGAGCTTCAGATACAGTAAATACTACAACAGCATAGTGGAGTGCATATATTGTGTTTAATTAAATCAAACGACATAGCCCCAAGGCCTTTATAGATCTAAATGGAAAGTTCAGAACTCAGTAGGCCTACATGTGAAGCTAATTTAACCATCAACACCATTTAATTTAATTACATTTTGGTGAAATTATCTAATCATTCACGCAGAGATGCAATAAATGACAGGAGTTGTCACTACAGTAGCTAGTAGGTGGGTTCAAAACCTGTGCCCGCAGAGGTTTTCAGGCATTGTCTTCCCCTCTATCTCTCAATTTAACACCGTCTCTGGAATAAAGGCACTCTGGCCCAAAAAAAAATCTTAAAGAAAAAGAAAAAAAAGTAGATTACTTTTTAACATTATATTCAAAGGGCCAGTAAATATCACCCCGGGGCCGGATTTGGCCCGCAGGCCGCCAATTAAATAGCCCTGATCTACATGCTCCCACTTGGTCAAATCATCCCCCAACATGGTCTCAGCTTTCACTCTTATGCTGATGACACACAGCTCTATCTTTGCACCAAACCGTCCACTCAGCTCCCCCCTCAATCCCTTGTCAACTGCCTACAGGACATAAAAAACTGGATGTCATCAAACCTGCTCAAAATCAACAGCAATAAAACAGAGCTCATGATTGTGGCTCCCAAGGCGCAGCTCCAGCAGGTTGGAGACCTGCTTCTTCCATTGACGGCTGCTCCATCTCCCCGTCCACTGAAGTCCGCAACCTGGGAGTCATCCTGGACACCACCCTCTCTTTCCAGGCGCACATCAAATCTGTTACCAAATCCGCCTTCTACAATCTCAAAAACATTGCCAGACTCCGGCCTTCACTCTCTGACTCTGTGGCAGAAACACTTGTACACGCCTTCATCACATCCCGTCTGGACTACTGCAATGGAGTCCTGTCCGGGGTTCCCAGCAAAACCCTAGACAGGCTCCAATACGTCCAGAACTCTGCCGCCAGACTTCTCACCCGCACCAAGCCATGGCAACATATCACCCCCACCCTCATCCACCTCCACTGGCTGCCGGTCAAGTCCCGAATTCAGTACAAAACACTCCTCCTCACGTACAAGTCCGTCCATACCCTCACCCCCCAGTACTTATCGGACCTCCTCCATCCCTACACCCCTTCTCGGAGTCTGCGGTCCTCAGACACGGGCCTGCTCTCCATCCCCCGCTCTCGCCTCCGAACTGTTGGGGACAGGGCGTTCAGTGTAGCGGCCCCCACCCTCTGGAATGCACTTCCTGCCGAGATCCGTAATGCTGCCTCCCTGGACATCTTCAAATCATCATTAAAAACACACCTGTTCACCCTGGCCTTCGGGCCCTAGCCCTTTCTTGGTCCCCCGGCTTCCTTTATTTTTTGTTTGCCCTTTGATTCTCTGTTTGTTTTGTTTGTCCACCATGTACAGCGACCTTGGATCCCTTGACAGGCGCTATATAAATATAATTTATTATTATTATTATTATTATTAACTGTAAACAGGCTTGTCTGTTTGAGCAACTGGCTCAGTGCAAAGAAGTAGACAGGGTTGGGAGAGAGTGTAAGAGAGAGAGAGAGAGGTTCCAGGTTGTTGTGTTGAGAATATTTAGGAGAATATTTGTCATTGTTCCAATGATAATAAACAAACATTTGCATAAAGCATATTTGTCCACTCATATGTTGATAAGAGTATTCAAAACTTGAAAAATATTCTTCTAAGGTACATTTAGAACAGATAAAAAATGTGCGATTAATCGCTATTAAATATTTTAATCGACTGACAGCCCTACTTAAAACATTAAAATGTGTCAAGCGTAACAGTGCCAGATTTAGCTTTGAGCTAATTTCCATCCGCAGTCCCTCACATAAAACATTTAAGAAAATTACATTTTACAAACCTAGCAAAAACAAAATACATGATATGCAATAAGTGCAAAAGAACAAGAGCAGCATACACAAGTATTTATGACATGGTAGTACAATATAGCAGCAACGACATGTAAAGTGCAAGAGAAGATACAAGAGCTACCTAAAGTGCAAGAGGAGATACCCCTGTATTAAAGTGCATTTAGCGGTGATTGTACGTCTGTTTGTTTCTCAACCATTCTTTGAGTTGACCTTTAAAGCTATTAGGCGCGTTCACACCGGAGTACTTTTCCCCGTACTTTTCCCGTTTAGTTCCGTTAGTACCCCTTATGTCGCGTTCACACCAAAAAGAGTACTACCGCCGGGAACTTTTACCCCCATTTTTGGTGCCTGCTGAGAGGTGGTACTCTCCTGGGGGAAAAAAGTGCCCCAGTTCCGATTGGCTGGGCGAATTGCAAACCACGCCCCATAAACCTCTGAAATGTTTTGTAGAGCCGCCATTTTATTATCCTCGCATTAGCATTATTAGCATTAGCATTAGCCCAGCGTACAAACGCAGAGAGACTAACTTATGGCAACACAAAAGAAAACATGGGAGCGGTGGAGATGAGGAGGTGTTTGCGTTCTGGCGATTTACTCGGAAGGCCCAGCAGCTTCTACTGAAGCCAGTCCCCAACTCCGGGGGACTTCCGGCCGGGGACTTCGGGTGGCAGTATACGCCGTGAAGTTGTTTGCGGCCTGCCAGTAAACCCAAAGCAGAAGAAGACGAAGTGACGTCAGCGGCTCATTTGCGTAATCTTCCCTCAGGGAACTTATTCCGGTGTGAACGCGATCGGCTCTTAGTTCCATAGGGGAACTAAGTGCTGGGAACTAAGTGCTGGGAACTAAGTGCTGGGAACTAAGTACGGCAAAGTACTTGGTGTGAACGCGGCTAATGAGAGTGGGACAATCCCGTATCTCAGTTGGGAGGCTATTCCACAATGAGCTGCCTTTAATGGAGAGGACATTTTGTCCAAAAGTAGTCCGTCTACGGTGGACTTCACAGTCTCCTCTGGTTTCTGACCTAGTGCAGCGTCCAGTGTGTTTTTTGTGGATGAATTCCCCTAAGGGAGGGGGGGGGGGGCCAGTCCATGTAAACATTTATAAAAAAAACACATACTTTTAAAAGACTTAAAATTGTCAAAACTTAAGAAATGGTGTTTATCTAGGATAGTACAGTGGTGGTATGAATTTGGCTTTCTGTCAAAAACCTTGATAGCTCTCTTGTACAGCTGTTCTATTGGTTTCAGGTTTGTGGCTCAAGCAAACGACCAGTTTGTCAAACAGTATTCAATGTGGGATAGAATCATACAGTGGAGGTATGACTTTGCAGCATTGACAGTTAAGAAAGGTCTAATTTGTTTAAAATGTTGCAAGTTGAATTTAATGGTATTGGATACTTTCTTAATATATTTCATAAAAGTCAAGTTCGAGTCCAATATGACTCCAAGATACTTGAAGTGGGGGACTAGTTCTATTTCTGCTCCGTTTAAAAACACGTTGGATCCTTCGATTTTGACTGGTCGTTTACTGAACATCATGCATACTGTTTTTTTTGCATTTAACTGTAAGCAAATGTTGTTCAGCCAGTGTTGAACCTTGTCCAAAGCATTAGAGAGACAGGATGAGATCATTTCAGTGTTTTTCCCATGTACAAAGATGACCGCATCATCGGCATACATTTGCACATTCAACTCAGGACATACATTAGGCAAGTCATTAATGTACAGACAAAACAGTAATGGTCCAAGAATGGAACCTTGTGGAACCCCAACAGGGTTGACAAGGTAGGGCGATTTGGCACCGTTGACCAAAACACACTGTTTTCTGTTCGATAAGTAAGACTTAAACCAATGTATAGAAACTGCCGAAAAATTGAAATGAGTCAGCTTTGTAAGGAGCACTTGGTGGTCAACAGTGTCAAAAGCCTTCCTGAGATCAAGGAAGACAGCACCTACATATGGGCTCATGTCCAACATACATTTAACCTTTTCCACAAAGACACAGTTAGCTGTCTCAGTGGAGTGGTGAGCACGAAAACCAAACTGCATTGGGTGGAGTGGAGCGAAACCTTTGTCTAAATGTTTGGTGATTTAGTTTTGACACCCATTTCTCAGCTATCTTATGGCGCATTTCCACTGCAGGGCCTCGCACGGCTTAGTACGGTATAGTTAGGCCTTGGTAGGCCAGGCTCACTAGCTCATGCTGCGTTTCCATTACAGTTTAGTACTGGGGTAGTAACTATAGTAACGCAGCGTGTCATCCGCTCTGCAGAGAAGGTGATCGGCTGCAATCTGCCATCCCTCCACGACCTGCATGCCTCCAGGACCCTGAGGCGGGCATGGAAGATAGTGGCCCACCCCTCCCACCCTGGACACAAACTGTTCACCCCCCTCCCCTCTGGCAGGAGGCTGCGCTCCATCTGGACCAGAACCTCTCGCCACCTGAACAGTTTCTTCCCCTCCGCTACCGGCCTCTTAAGGCCGCTTCACACCAACCCAATTTTGGCAGTCAGAGGCCGTCAAAGGCAGTCGGGCATTCGCGGCGCCCTACTCAGGTTGGTGTGGTCCGCACCGTCGTCCCTTTACGGCACATTTTCACACCTCCCGCGGCCGATTCGGTAGACAGTTTGCCAAAGAAAGTCGGCCAAAGAAATCACTCTGATTGGCTGTTCAGCTTAGCGAATCAGTGCATGAGAAGCGAAGCGGAAGTGAGGGACCAAAACAAACGATTAAGAAGGCACACACAGACGGCTAATCTTTTTCATTTTCATCTCACCCGGACACAAGAGTTTCTTTTTTATGTTTACATGTTTTCGATCGACGAGAGAGACTGAAAATGGAAACCAGACGCTATTTGTTGTTTGTTTATATCACGCAGTCTGTTCTTCTTCTCTCGGTGTATAGTCTGTCTTCCGGTTGTTGCCTCTTTTGAATGACGAATACACACTACCGCCGCCTGCTGGTAAGGAGAGTTATTGCCACTCGTCGACTGAAGTCTTTGCGGTGTGTTCGTAGGCGGGCGGCGTAGCCGACGCAGGCGACGTAGCGGACGTAAAAGTCGGGACGCCTTCGGTACGCGTTCTTTGGTCTCAGGTTGGTGTGTAGCGCCTTTAAACAAGGCTCTGCCCCCCCACTGACACTTTACCTCTGCCACATCATAGACTATATGCATTACATTAACGCACACAATGTCATACTCCTTTCTGCACATATTCTGATTTCACACTTCATAGTTTATATGCAAAAATGCATTCATAGCATTCTATTTACATGTAAATTACTGTTTTATTTAATTTTTACTGCTATTTAACTGTATTTTATTACGGTGTAAAAGATTTTGTGTTTTATATTAGATTTCTTGTTTTTTATATTTTATGTATGCACCATGACATCAAGTCAAATTCCTAGTATGTGCGAACCTACCTGGCAATAAACCTGTTTCTGATTCTGATTCAGTGTAGCGGAGCCGTGACTTCATCTTCAATGCGAACCACAAAACCAAAACATCAGCCGTTAGCTGTTAGCCTCAGAGCTCACAGCTCCTCATATCTGTTCAGAAACTAGACAAAAGTTAAACAAGTACAAACCACAGACTGTCTGTGTCATGGTGAATACAGTCGCTGGTTTATTTATGTCTGTAGGCCGTTGTTGTGAGTGTGGACGGTCGGAGCATATACAACGTTAGCTTAGCCGATCTCCATTCAGAAAACACGCATTTTAAAAAGTTTTTCGCCTGCCGTCTGTCTGCAGACTTGTCAAAGCATTAATTCATGGTTTTTACTAACCGGTATCAGTATGTTGTTACTTCGGCATCATTTTGAAACGTGTATTACAATTAAATCACGGTCAAATATGTTCATTTTGTTGTAGTTGTAGCCCCCTTGCCCGCGATTCTCTCACTAGTTTAGCATATTCAGCCCGGCTGTTGGCCTGGAACCCTGGATTTTGGAGGGCCATAAAAACTGTGAAACAGTACCCGTTAGCCCGAACTACCCCTAGTGGAAACGCAACAAAAACCGGGCCGGGTTTGGCACGGCACGCTTAAACCGTGCTACGCGCTGCAGTGGAAATGCGCCATTAGAGACACAGGGGAGGATGCTGATGGGTCTATAATTGGACATTATTGCCTTATCCCCAGATTTAAAGATCGGTGTCACCGTGGCCACCTTCCAGGATGATGGAACTTCCCTCGTGCTGATAGATTGATTCACTAGCATAGTAATTGGTTGTATTAGACCGTCGATTTGTGTTTTTATAAAGTTGGTGTCTAAATCATCTGCATCCCTAGCCTTAGAACCTCTTAACCCTAAGATTATATTTTTTACCTCTGTGATTTCCTCCAGGTCAAAAACGGGGTGTGTATCCACAGTCGGGCTAGGTGAGACCTCAGATGGCGGGAAGAGCTTTGTAATGTACAGAGCTCATTGAGAGAGCTGGCCAACACTGCAGGGTCTTTTATCAGGGCATCATTGATTTTTAATTCTAGAACATTATTTTCCTGTTTGGTTTGTTTACCTAATAGTTTATTTAAGATTTGCCAAACTTTTTTACCGTTACCTTTCACACCTTCAATTATATTGATGAAAAAGTTAGCTTTGGCCTGTCTGATTGTTTGAGTTACTTTGTTACGAGCATGAGTGAATTTCTGTCTATCAGTGGATAGTCCGGATTTCAAGCTCTGCTTATAGTTGGTCTCTAGATTTCATTAAATCCCTGCAGTGTAGATTCAGCCAGGGAAGATGATGTTCCTTCCTGTCCCTAAGGCACCCTCTCCTTGAGAAGGAAGACATTGTATCATTAGATATAAACAGATCACTGTTTTCACCAATATCTTCAGAGGACAGAGTGTCCCCCCAATCAATCATTTTCACTGCATCCATAAAACGTTGTTGCAGATTTTTGGGGATGAAGCGAGAACCGAAGGCAGGGGTTTTAGGTGTGGCCATGAACCTTTTTTTTGTGAGTTTCCTGGCAAAAAGAACAAGATTATGGTCAGAAAGACCAGTCAGGAAGTTGTAGGTTTTAACTATTCTGTCAGCTTTGTTAGTAAATAATAAATCTATCATAGTCTTGGAGGTTTTGGTTATTCTAGTCAGTTGATCCATTAGTTGTATTAAGTTGTGTTTATCCGTGATCCGTTTTAAGTTCTTTCTATTTTGTTTGTCATTCCAGTTTATGTTAAAGTCTCCTAAAATGATTAGCCCTTTGTTGGAGTCACAGGAATTCAGCATGAGTTTTCCCTGATCATAGAAATCCACCTCTCCTGCTACATCATGAAGCATCAGGTCTGCTTTCTGCCCCAGAGTCAGAACTAAACATGGAGAAGCAGCTTTCAGTTATTATGATCCAAACATCTGGAACAATCTACCAGAATCCTGCAGGTCCGCTGTGACTCTCACTATTTTCAAATCCAGTCTTTTTGCTGCAGTTTTTGATTGAACTATTCATAGCTCACAGCGCACTGTAACCTTTATTCATGTATTTTATAACAGCATATTCTGTATTTATGTTTAGTTTACTATCAGTTTTTAAATGTCATTGCTTAATGTGTTTCTATTTCTTAATACTTTTAACGTTTTGTATTTTTGTGAAGCACTTTGAGTGGCCTTGTGTTGAAAGGTGCTGTATAAACTTGTGTGGTTTCCTTTAAAGCCACGCTGTTTCTCTTCTCTTTAAGGGAGACTCTGGGGACTATGAGCTGCTGAAACATCAGCTGTCGGACCCTGAGATAAAGGTGTGTGTGTGTGTGTGTGTGTGTGTGTGTGTGTGTGTGTGTGTGTGTGTGTGTGTGTGTGTGTGTGTGTGTGTGTGTGTGTGTGTGTGTGTGTGTGTGTGTGTGTGTGTGTGTGTGTGTGGTGTGTGTGTGTGTGTGTGTGTGTGTGTGTGTGTGTGTGTGTGTGTGTGTGTGTGTGTGTGTGTGTGTGTGGCAGTGTGTTGATCAGTGGCTCTCTCTCACAGGATGCTCAGATCATCAAGTGGCTGCAGGAGTTTCGGAGCTGTGTGACCCAGCTGACTAAGGACCATGAACAGCTGATCTACCCTCTCCTGGTGAGTGTGGAGAGAGAGAGGAAGCTTATTGTAGCTCACTACTCAGTGGCAAGAAAAAGTGAACCCTTTGGAATATCCTTGTTTTATGTATAAATTGGTCAATGAATGTGATCGGATATTCATCAAGTCACAATTATAGACAAACACAATCCATTTAAACAACTTATTTACAAAGTATTCTATTGTTCTTGTCCCTAACTGTCCCTTTTAAGAGCTGTTATCATAAGTCAGCTAATCAATTATTGATAAGATAAGATAAACCTATATTGATCAACATAAAGGGAAATGAAGGTGTGAAAGCAGCAGCAGTAATAGAACAGGAGAGGACTGGTAAAAGTTCAAATAACGATAAAAAGGATAAGAACTATGTAAATAACAATATATATATATATATATGAATAAAATAACAACAATATAATTATGTCAAACTGTTTACACAGTGTTAAGACATTGTTAAATGATTGTGGGGGTCAGTTAGTCGTGCAGCCTAATGGCTACATGCACAAAGGAGTGGGTTGGATGTAAAAATGAATGAGCACCAATTTTGACTTTTGATTTATGCCTTGTGTTTCCAGAGGCTCCCCTGGGTGGGCCGCAGCCAGGCAGTGGTGGAGGAGTACATGGCCTTCCTCAGTAACCTGGTGTCGGCTCAGACTGTGTACCTGTGTGCCTGCCTCAAGATGGTGGTCTCACACTTCAGCCCCAGTAAGTCCTTCTCACTGCTTATCAAAAATCAAAATATTGATAGAATACAAAAATGGGATTCAAGCTCTCACTCTGTCAAAGTAGTGACATAATGTTGGTTTTCTCCAGAGGCCTGTACTACGAAGCCGGATTTTCGCTTAGCGAGCTAACTTCAGGGAAAACTCTGGGTTTCCGGTCCTACGACGCTGGTTCACTTCTTAGCGGGCTAGATCTCCACGGTAACTTATGCTGAGCGGCTAGCCTGGTCCGGAGCAGGTTAGGTTGCAGGCTAAGAGATCAAGTCAGTGAAAGCACCGCCTGCTGACCAATCAGAGCTCAGTGTGCGGAGTTTAAAGCGATCAAGTCATATTACAGGATAGAGGAAACACAGAAAAACTGCCGTTGCAGGAAAGACGGCCGGCAAAAATCAACTGACTGTGAACGGGAACATGAATAGAATATCACCTCCCATCTTCAGAGCAATCTGACTATTATAACATTAGCGTTAAGAAAGCTTACTTAAATATCTGCCACAACATAAGTAACCGGATCAAAGTAACATTACGTACAGTCCGCGGCACTGTGAGTGCAGACGTCGATGTGTCCCATTATCATTCATATCACATCATAATGTATCATATATTTCCTTATCTGAGTCAGCTGAGCCGTATCTGGCCGTGCAACACTCACAGTGTCACATACTGTAGCAGAAGTATTATTTTAAGCAACACATTAAGTTGACGAAACACTCGAGTCAAATGTAATTAAAGTCAGATCGTGTCTTAGACGGGGCAGTGATTTCATAAACCTGTTAATGTACGCATTCAAACACTTGTTCTGTTACCAGCTGTATTCACCTTGCAGGTGCAGCTATGTGGCTTTGATCCTGGATCAAGTGTTTCAGTCATGGATGTTTAAAGTTTAACGTCTTCATATTTGTCTAATATTATAGTTCACTTTTCATTCAGGAAGTATGACGCTGCGCTGTCAGTGCGCTTCTCCATGTTTGTGATTGGTCAAATGTTGCTAACCCCGCCCCTTTTATGTGAACGCGCACCTAACTAGATAGGACACGGCTGGCTTGAGCGATCCACTTGATAACCCGCGTCGTAGGACCGTTTAGCGAGAGCGCGTATGTTTTGGATTAGGCCAACCGGCTAACTCAAACATATCCAGGTTAGGTTGAACCGGCTTCGTCGTACAGGCCTCTGGTCTGGTCCTCATGTTATGTTTGCAGTGTTTACATTTGTGTTTGAAAGCAGAGAGTGCAGAGTTGCTGTGTCCCATATGTACTGTAAACCAGCTTCAGTGGAGATGTAACATGTGTTCTTGTTTCCAGAGAGAGTGACCATCTGTGAAGGCGGGGTGGATATCTCTGACTCAGACGATGATGATGAAAGTAGGTGTCCTCCTTATTTTTCCACGTGGAATGTCAATACCTAAATGTTAGCATCAAAAATGTACTATGAGAATGTGAGTATGTTATAATATAACAAACTCACATTCTTAGAGATATCGTATATCTCAGAGGGCTGATCGTTTGTAGATTCAAACCTCTGTTCATTATATTCACATTGAAAGCTCCTTTTATTGCTTAAACCAGATAGTATATTAAAAATATACTGTTAGTAATCAGTGGTGGCTGTGTAGGATTTGTTATGACTGCAACTGTGTGACTGGTGCATTGTTCAGTCAACATTTATTATGAAATGGAAATTCAAAATCATTTACAAACATGTTTTCATTATACCAAATAATCTGCTTCAATAGCTATTTGTTGCTGTTTAGACTTTTATTTATTTTTTCATTGAGGAAACAACTCTTTGCTCTACTGCTAACTGCAGTATACTACTGGTACTGCTTATATTCTTAAAGAAAGATGAAAAAAATACAACTCATTTAATCTGATCCATCACACAAATTGAGGATTTTTTTTCGGTTGATTACTTCAAAATGATACAGTAATCATATATTCACATAGCGATCCAAAGCAGTCCTCATCTGTTCACCATCGCCCTCACACCAACGGCTGTGAAGGTAAAACAGAAGACATTTGGTCGGATCTCAACATCTGGCCGAGGCGTGTGATGGTCTTATTGCTGCTTCAAAGTTTAGGCAGGTTGTGCGGGCATGATGAGTGTGAATATGGTAACTACAGATGATGGACTGATGTTAAACGGACCGTCTCCTCTGCTGCTGTGATTTGTTCAGACCTCCCCAGGAACTTTGATCAGTGTCACCAGGCGCTGCAGCTCATCATCAGATACGTTCCATCGTAAGTCACTCATGATTCTGTTTTCTCTTCCTGTCACTCGTTTACCCACCTGAACTAAAGATTGGGCTTTGGTGTGTGCAGGAACCATAATGAACCAGCTCTGAACTTCTCATAGAAAATGTTATCTAAAACCAGCCAGATTACTTATCACTGCATTATTTCAACATGTTCTCCTTTAAAAAATGAAACATATTAGTCTATACCTGCTCTATGCGTGCTGGTCCTGGCTGAAGGTGAAAGAGGCATATTTTACAGTCCGTCTAGGAATATGTGATTCCTATAAGGATTTATATGAATACTTTTCTAGGCAAAGAGCACTTACATTGAATCTGTGGTTCATCCATTCAACGTTCTGCTCTGGAAAAATGAAAACTAACATCTAAAGAAAAGTTTGGACTTATCTTGAACTGGAGTATGAGCAGACTGGTTCCATATCCACTAAGATAGGCAAGATGTGATGTGAATAAGTCCCAGGATGTTGTCTTCCCACTGTCTTGACTTTAAGGAAGCCAGGAGGGACAGTGAAATGTAACTCTTGTTTGATTGAGAGAAGACGGGGAGACACAGCTAGAGGACCGTAGGCAGGATCTATTCAAATGATCTACCTTAGCATATACACTACCAGTCAAACGTGTGGACACACCTTCTCATTAAAGTTTTTTATTTATTTGAATAAAAATCTTATTCTGGATTTTTTTAAATTATAATTATGTATATAATGAAATCATCTATTCCTATGCATGGTCAGGGCTTCACAAATACTCCTGTCCTGCCCTGGGGTTCTGATTTCTAATGTGAAGGTGTGTCCTCTGCTCTCAGCACCAGTCGCTTCCTGATGCCCATCCTGCAGGAGAACTTCCCCTTCGTGCAGAAATCCTCCAGAACTCTGGTGAGTCTGCACACAGAGCAGAGACAAGAAACTAAATATACCATTTATATTTAAATACATTTATAAAGAGCCATTAAAAAGCCAAATATATACAACTTATAATAAAATAATACAGGTATAAGGTATGAATAAACGTAAGAGTGCAGTGTAAGATATGAATAGATATTTGATTTAATAAAAAGCAGCAGCAAACTGTCTGGATTGAAAGAGGTGAGAGACCTGCAGGATTCTGGTAGATTGTTCCAGATGTTTGGAGCATAATAACTGAACGCTGCTTCTCCATGTTTAGTTCTGACTCTGGGACAGAAAGCAGATGCTTCATAATGTAGCAGGAGATCAGAATAAATCATTCAGTGCTTTCAAAACGTGGTGCTATAAAACATTAAATGTATTGTAATTTGAAAAAGCACCATATAGTGTGATGTGCGTCCTGAACGCAGCAGTGCTTTGTGGGTGACAGTATGTTGCTCTGCAGGAGTGTTACGTCCACAACCTCCTGAGGCTCAGCATGTACATCCCCGCACTGCGCAGAGACGTGCTGGAGCTGATCATCGGGAAGATGCTCAAACTGGATGTAAGTATTTCAACCTGAAATAACAAGTCATCCGAAGGGCTTCACAGGGTGGAAGGAGAAGTCTCATGTTCTACACTGTAGCTCAGTAAACCAGTCTGTGAAGTCTCCTAGATTGTTTGTGTGTGTTACAGTGTGTTACGGTGTGTGTTGTGTGTTTCAGGTGAGTGCATCGCGGTCAGACATCGAGGAGGCAGAAGAGAACACAGTGCAGAGTCAGAGAGCAGAGGACAGGGCAGAGGAAGGCCTCTTTGAAATGGTAATATGATCCCTTTGGGTAGATTGTAGATAAATAATATTACACATTTAAAAAGTGGAAAGACTTGCTGGCAGGAAGCATTCCACAACAAGCAGGAAATTATGATATTCTACAATATACTTTACTGACCCTCAGCCACATCATAAACTCTATGCACTACATTAATGCACAATATGTTCTAACAGCGTGAGCCCTGCACCACCCACACAAAGCTACCTCTATATCTGCACAGCTTTACACTTTAATACCAATACTTCACATATTCTATTTTATTCTGTTTTCTTTCAAAAATATATTTTGTGATATTAAACGGCACATTGTTTTTGTGTTGGTATGTCTGTATTACATGTATGTCATTTTGTGGTCCTTTTCTTACAGTTGATCATCTTTAACTGTTTATGTATGCACAATTGACACCAGGCCAAGTTCCTCGTGTGTGTTAACCTACTTGGCAATCCACCTGATTCTGAATGTACTAGTATGCATTTACCATTTGTATGTCTCTGTCAGGATGAGGACATGTCAGCAGATGCCCCCCCCAGGCCCTCAGTGATGGCCCACCCAGTGGCTGACAGGCTGGACACCCTCATGGCTGTCCTTTTGGCGTACATCAAGGATGTGTGCCATGTGCATGGTAACGGAATCACACAGATCGACAACATTTGAAAGATGTATTCTGTGTACTCTGTGTGTTGTTGTGAGGGTTTGTGTGAGTAAGATGTGTCTCTGCTCTGCCCCCCCCCCCCCCCAGGCTCTTTTCACGCGGACCGGACTAAGGATCTGTACAGAGATTTATTGAGTGTGTTTGACAAGCTGATCCTGCCCACACATGCTTCCTGTCATGTGCAGTACACACTCTTCTACCTCTGCAGCTTCAGAGTGGTCAGTACCCCCCCCCCCACTGAGCATCAGTGTGAAATTACAGGAAACAGCATTTAGCCCTCAGTCTGCTCTCAGCAGTGAGACACATGGCTAGCTGAGGTGAGGTCAGATACATCCAGACAACCCCCCTGAATTCTGCTCTTGTCTCAATGAATCAGACTCAGGTTTATTGCCAGGTAGGTTTACACATACAAGGAATTTGTGTATGATGGTGCAAAGATAAACAACATAAGAAAAACTGTTTTTAGAAAACATTACAATAACAACATTGTGGGGAAAAAACGTCATTTGCGCGGTATAAATGTTTGCAGGGAACAACAATTTGTAAATTGTGTGTTTAATGTAGAACACAAACAGTGTTGCACAGGGTCAGGCAGACTTCCTGTTGAACGGTTTAATAACTTCCTGTTGAAGTTTATGGGGTGGAAAATTCAATTATTGCATCTTTAATATCCAAATAAAAAAAGCTCCATGTGTTTGAAATCAATAGTCCAAACTGAGGAAGGATGCTTGAGATGTATGGAAGTGATGTTCAGGGTCATGATGGTGCTCAGAAGCTGTTCTAGTAGAGAACTTACTTCATAAAGTGGCTGGCAGTTCTTTTGGGCATACAAAAGGACTCACTGTATATTCCACTTACCCACAAGGCCTCATTTTGAGTTGCTTTTGCTGCTTTTGTTTATGTTAATAATAGATTTTTGAATGTTTTTCCATATGATATGAGTTCTATATGTTGTGTATTTGTGTGTCCAGGCGCTGGCGGAGGCCTTCCTGGAGCACGTGTGGAAGGTACTGCAGAGCCCCTCCCAGCCCGCCGTGCTGCGCCAGGCTGCGGCTGGGTACCTGGGCAGCTTCCTGGCCCGGGCCAAGTTCATCCCCGTGCTGTGAGTCACTCTGCGGGGACACTGAGCCTGAGTGAGCCCTGTACCCCTCTGTGACGATGTTAATCCTGCTGTTATTATGCCCCCCCCCTCTGCAGCACTGTGCGGGCCTGTCTGGACCTGCTCCTCTCGTGGATCCATCGCTACATCGACAGCCAGGACAACAGCGGCCGAGCGGCCTGCTGCGACATCAGCCTGCACGGACCCTTCTACTCCGCCTGCCAGGCCGCCTTCTACATCCTCATCTTCAGACACAGAGCCATGCTGGAGGGCAACATGAAGAAAGGTACCCTCTGATCTGTGACACCCTCTGCACCACCTGCTGCTCAACAGGACCACGTCTCAATGTTTCACACAGCTATGACATCACTGTTGCTTTTTAAGATGTGACTAACCACAAACATACTTGCAATCAGTTATTAAAAAAAGAATTGTCGTCCTGAAAAGCCAGTCAAGACCAGGATGCTAGGATTAATTAATTAAGTCATGACAATGTGTTAAATATGTTTTAGCAAGCCATTTCATTTAGCGTAAGCATTTTACAGAATATCAGGACATCACAATGATGTTTTCAGAAAGCTAACTTTTCCAACTAACCGCCGGAAACTGGAAAACATGGCAGTAAGTCCTCATCAAATAATCATATTAGATCATGTAGTGTTGTAACATGCAATAACTGTGTGTGTGTGTGTGTGTGTGTGTGTGTGTGTGTGTGTGTGTGTGTGTGTGTGTGTGTGTGTGTGTGTGTGTGTGTGTGTGTGTGTGTGTGTGTGTGTGTGTGTGTGTGTGTGTGTGTGTGTGTGTGTGTGTGTGTGTGTGTGTGTGTGTGTGTGTGTGTGTGTGTGTGTGTGTGTGTGTGTGTGTGTGTCAGGCCTGGAGTACCTGCAGGGTCTGAACCTGGAGCGTGTGGTGATGAGTCAGCTGAACCCTCTGAAGGTGTGTCTGCCTGCAGTCAGCAGCATGTTCGCAGCCATCACCAGGTACACACTGACCCCTGCTGCTGAGTATCACTACGAGCGCTGGATTTATTCTGATGTTCTCATATACAGTATGTTACGTGCAGTGGTGAAAGAAGCACCACCAAACCACCAAATATAACTTCTGTTTTAATAAAGCAAGATGAATTAAGATCTCTGGGCAAGGTGAGATTTATAATTGTTCACTATGTTTTAATGATGCACAACTTTAGTTGTCTATGCAATAATCCTATTTTCTAAATCTATTTTCTATTTCTCTACCAAAGAGGTGTGGAACCACTGGTTGAATCTCTAAAAAAATGTGTTTTATTTATTAAGGTCATATGTTTTCTTTCAATGTAAATAGAACTAGTCACTCTATCTGTCAAAAATAATGTAGTAGAATAAAAAGTACAATATTCCCTTTTGTAATGATGGGGTACAAGCATCATGGAAATACTCAATATTTATTAGAGAGTTGAATAAACCAACATGTCCCCCCAGTCAACAGTTGAAAGTCTGTAATTGTTGTCTTCCTGTGGTTGTTGATGTTCTATATGGCCTGCTAGGAGCAGAGCTCTCTTTGACTGGTTATCGAATGTTGATTATTCTCTGAGGAGTAGTTAAATATTGAGGAGTCCGCTAGAGAGGCTCAGAGTTGGGCAGGAGCTTCGTCAATTCTTCCAATAATCTCCAGTGACATCAGCTGGAGCTCTCCAGTGTCTCCTCGTGTTCCGGTCCTTGCTCCAGAGGTTTCATGCCACTTCTCTTGCAGGAAGTACCAGGTGGTGTTCTGCTACACCATCATAGAGAGGAACAACCGCCACGTGCTGCCGGTGGTGCGCAGCTCTGCGGGGGGGGACAGCGTGGGCACCAACACCAACCCTCTGGACAGCTTCTTCCCCTTCGACCCCTACCTGCTCCACAGGTACGTCTTATTCTGTGTCCTCTGATGGGATACTTCCTCACAGGATTACTGTTATTACACCTCTGATATCTGCAGGAGTCCGGGACAGGCCCTTTTTCCACAAACACAAATAGGCAGTGAAAACATGTGAGTGTGTGTGTGTGTGTGTGTGCAGGTCCAGTCAGCTGATTGAGCCTCTGTACCAGGTGTGGGAGGAGCTACCAGACACAGAGCAGCCCCCCCCCACAACAGGGCAACAGGTGAGATGATAGGCTGAGCACTGGTCAAGGAATCCTCTAATGCACTGCTGTCATGTTGGGGAACTGTCGTAGAGCTGCAGCCAACAATAACACAACTAAACTTTGATATTAGGCAGAGAAAGTATTTGAATTAATTAATTTTCGGTTGGTTTGCAAGGATTTGTGTAAAACTGGTTTCCATTTTAGGTATAATTAAGCATATACATATGAAAATACACAATGAAATGTCTATTAATGGGTATAAAATGCATTTTATTTAGCTGAATACATATTGATCTTATCTTCAGATGTTGAGGCTCATGTGTGTGTGTGTGTGTTGCTTCATTGTGTGTGTGTGTCAGTGCTCCAAGGAGGACGAGGACGACTTCCTGTCCGGGGAGACGCCGAAGACAGAGGGTATTGTGGGAATGACACCCAGCTCGTACGAGTCGAGCCTCCGCAGCCCCAGCAGCCTGGGCTCCCCCCCCATCGCCTTCCAGAGACACTGACAACACACATCACATTTAAGTTAGGACTCAAACACACACTGAGGAACATGAGCCGGTGAAGAGATGACACTGATCTCTGCTCTCACACAGGACGCTTCCTAGAAAGCTTCAGTGACTTTCAGGAAGTGTAGACCTGCTCAGTCTAAGTTGACATATTTTCACAAATTGATTAATGGCAGATCATGCAAATCAATAACTCCAATGACAGCAACAGAATCAGTGAGAGGCTAAATAAAGATTTATTTATGTGCATACCTTTTTATTTGACACTTTAAGAAATGGAGGGGGGGCTGTTTGTATGGTATTTTAAGTTTAATTAAACACTCCATAGACTGTTGTCGAGCCTTCCTCACTTTTTGTCTGGTTCTGTACGGAATAAAAAGTTTAAACTGTTTATTGTGTGGGCAGCACATATTGGTATGAGGCAATTACTTTAGTTTATTAATGAAATCATCATGATGCCTGCTGCAGACCACACTCCCAAAAACATAACTGATCCCAGACAAGAAGCTCAGTCTGCATATAAAGAGCGCTGAACTCAGCACCAGGAGTCGCCTGGTTTGGTGAGAGAAGAGGAAACGGAAACCTGTCATCAGAACAGCCTCATGGGAGATGGAGTCCCATGCATCACACAGCTGACTTCAGAGCAGCGGAGATCTAAGGTAGATATGGTGCAAAATGCGAGAGCGTGTAAAACCTGATGTGAGCACTTGCAGAAAACAAATCTGAGCTTGTGTGCATACATTTACACTTGTATAAAAATATCCACGCATCTGTGAACCAAATTTAAAGTCACAGAAGAAAAAAAAAGTTTTGTAGCTTGTAGAAAAAAAATGAACTTAGTGATGAAATGTTCACTTGCAGAAAAATACTTATTTTTAAAATATATTTTCCAATTACAACTGCAACTTGGTTATTACAACCTCTCAAATCAGTCATTACAACTTCACGAATCTGCTCTGTGGCAGTATACATCTGCGGCCTTGACTTTTGCTACACTTCTTGCGATGAATGTGTCGCTAAAGTAATTTTCACCTGTAGATGTGGGGGGAGGGAGGGGGGTGGAGCTATCAGAACGACGAGGCGCAAGCGGGTCACACAGCCATATAGTCAGGTCGAACCGGATGACTGCGGGGCCCCGCATGTTGCCCCTTTCACACCAACGCGGTTCCAGGGCCGGTTGAAAGTTGTAACAAGCCGTAGCGCTGAGCAAAGTGACTAGAACGCAAACACACACTTAAAAAAAAAAACACTTTATAAAGTCAGGCAACACTAACCAGGCTTGGTCTGATTCTGTTTATTTGTACCTTACTTTGACCATCCGTTCGCTGTTATTGATCATTGTGGAGGGGGCCGACGTTTAGTTTTGTATTATAGCAGCTATCGGATGGAATCAATACATGGGCTGCACAGGTTGTCATGTCCGACTATCACAGGTAGAATCATAATGAAAAATACGCCGGTAAAATGTGCCTGTAGAAAACGGCTTAGGCCACAAGTTATAGCAACAAGCACAAGTAGCCTAGTCCAGTGGTTCTCAACTGGTCAGGCCTCAGGACCCACTTTTTCCTTTGTCAATAAATCGCGACCCGAATTTTGAACCACTCAAATCTATTCAACAAAAAATGGTGCTGTAATATATACGCTTTTCAGCATACATTATTAAAGTGCATATATCCCTTATATCCCTTCACAGAACTGAAGAATGCTTTAAAAGGTTTAATGAGATGATGGAATCAAAGCTGAACTGTATAACATAAAAAGGCACACATGCTGAAAACCCAACGGTCCAGAAGGGGGGTCTGGGGGGATTCTCCCCCAGGAGATTTTTAGAAATACTAACATATAAACTACGCATTCTGGTACACTCTGAGAAGAAAATAAATACATCTATTACTACCCGACATATTAATAATATTTATGCCATTGTTTGTGTTTCACTTTGTTCTGACAGCTTGCTGCTCCACACAGAGAGAAGAGCAAAGAGGAGATAGTCTGTGTGAATTACTTTAAATTGTGGGTAAGGGTAGATATCCCCCATTGTTCTGTGACCTGTCAATCATCAAACCGGGGGTCATATTTCATTACGGGTTCATTTGTATCTGAAGTTGTACCCATGGATGTATAAAGAATAGTTCTACCGCAACACCATCATCGACCCGACGCAGTCCCCCATTGTTGTTGTTGTGAGCGAAGCACGGAGCTAGAACGGGAGCTGCGTTGGTGTGAAAGGGGCAACAGCATACATGCCAACCTTTCCAAATCCAAAAGAGGTAGGTTTTCGCGCGGCAAATGTCCACGCCGAAATTGGGTAATCAGAAGAAATGGAACCCCAGTAATTACATGTATAAACCATGTATTTAACATATATTGCATAATTTTATGCATTTTTCAGAAAAAGTGGTAGTTTGGTAAACAGTGACATCAACGACATGTTTGGTCTGTAAAATGTCCAAAAGTAAAAGAATGGGAGATAAATATCCCAAAGTCTCCACATTTTATTATATTTTGTGTGTTTCTGGTCCTCTTTCAGTTGAGACAGTGTATGTGAAGGATGTGTCAGGATGTAGAACTCTTGTGTGACATGGATAAAGCCAGGTTCATATTCTTGTTTCATGTTGTTGACATATTAGAGTCAAAGGTTTGCACAGAGCGATATATCTTTGTGTTGCGCCATAAATCAGAAAATAGTGCATTAAAAAAGTAATTTCCTGCATTTTTCTACTGATAAAGTGTGATATAAAGAATGTACAGGCTTTCAGATTGCTGTAGTTCACTAAACAGAGACATTAACGACATGTTTGGTGTTGAAAAATGTTTTGTGTTTTGTGGTCCTCTTGCAGTTGAGACACTGTAGGTGAAGGATGCTTCAGGAAAAGACCAAACACTGGATGTCTTTCAGTCGCCAACATGTGTTTTCGACACACTGATATTAACGGGGAAACCCTGCAGGACTCAAATGCCTCGTCTCTGTTCCCTTAAACTCATTTGGGAGTGATTACCCATCAGCCCCGGGGGTAACTCTGCCTTTCCTCCCCGGTCTGCACGTTGTTTCTCTTACAAAACACACAGGACTGTTTGTATGATGGGATCACAGACACGCTGCAAACGGTGTCCGCCGAAAGTCGAGTCCAGTTATAACATGAGGTTTCTGAGATGAGCAGGGCAAGTTGAGGTTTCTCTGTTCGTTAGTTGTGCTTTTTTAAGAACATGTTTACAGTTTGTACGGTCCTTTCAGCCAGACCATTGGACTGTGCATAGCCTGGGCTGGAATGAGTGAGCTTTATGCCCAACGATTCTGCAAAGTTCCTCATTTCTTGACTCGCGAATGGGACATGGTCACACACTATCTCTTTTGGTATTCCTATCCTGGAGAAGACTGATTTCATTTTCTTAATGACAGTGTGTGATGTCTTGTCGTTAATGTTAAGCACCTCAGGATATTTTGACAGGTAGTCGACCATCAATAGGAATGATTGTCCTTTTATTTCAAAGATGTCAGGCCCTATTTTGAGCCAAGGAAGCTCAGGAATGTCGTGTGAGATCAGAGGCTCCCTCTGGTTTCTGGGCTGGAACTGCTGACATGTCCCACAATTCTCAACCATTTGTTCTATCTCTCTTGACATACCTTGCCAGTACCATTGCCTTCTGGCAAGTGCTTCTGTCCGCTGCATTCCTTGATGAGCCACATGTAATGTTTGCAGCATGTCACTTCTCATCGAGCTCGGGAGGATTATCCTGTCATCTGCAAACATTATCTCATCTATTACTGACAGAGTATGTCTGATAGGCCAGTATTGAACCAGTTTAGTGTGTACTTGTGTTCTGTGTCGTGGCCAGCCCTGTCTGTGTGTTTCCTGCAGCAGCTGTAGTATTTCATCATTAGCTGTTCCACTTTTGAGCTTTTGCAGCATCTGTTGGCTCCAGAGCATAGACAACTTTCTCATCTGTGATGTCATCAACTGTTGAATGTTCATCATGTGTGACAACTCGTGAGAGTGTGTCTGCAATCAGTAGGTCTTTACCTGGTGTGTAGATGACATTCAAATCATATCGCTGCAGCTGGAGGAGCATCCGTTGGAGTCTGGAAGGAGCTGCTCCAAGCGGCTTTCTCAGAATGCTTTCCAGAGGTTTGTGGTCTGACTGCACATCCACTTTCAATCCGTACACGTACTGATGGAACCTCTTAACAGAGAAGACAATTGCTAACAGTTCCTTTTCTATTTGAGCATAGTTCTTTTCAGTTTGTGTTAGTGCTCTTGATGCATAGGCAATTGGGTGGCCCTCGTGCATTAGACATGCCCCCAAACCATCTTTGGATGCATCTGCCTGTATGATGAGCTGTTTCTTTGGGTCAAAATAACTGAGTGCAGGAGCTGTAATGAGAGCATCTTTCAGTTGTTTGACTGCTTCATCATGTTCGTGCTGCCACAGCCACACACTGTCTTTTCTCAACAACTGTCTCAGTGGTGCTGATATGGTGGCCTCACCTGGGATGTACTGAGCTAGGTATTTTACCATGCCCAGCAATCGCTGTAGTCCTGTTTTGTCAGTTGGTGTTGGCATGCCTGTGATAGCCTTGATCTTAGCGTTGTCTGCTTTAACACCCTCTGAAGTGACAGTATGGCCCATGTAGTTGACACTGCTCACCTTGTACTGTATCTTGTCTTTGTTGAACTTCACATTAGCCTCCTTTGCTCTGGCTATCACTTTCTGTAATATCTCATCGTGTTCTTTCTCTGACGATGCAGCAATTATCATGTCATCTGCAATGATGTGGATCCCTTGGATATCTCCAAATGTCTCACAGTTGCGTTGCTGGAAAACCTCACTTGCTGACTTGATCCCAAATGGAAGACGTTTAAAGCGGTATCTCCCCCATGGTGTGTTAAATGTGCACAGTAGGGATGACTCTTTATCTAGCTTTATTTGCCAATATCCATCTTTTTCATCCAGCACTGTGAAAAGCTTCTTACCAGCTAGTTTGCACAGAACTTCATCGGTCGTTGGAATGGAGTAGTGCTGCCTGAGTATAGCTTTGTTTAAGTCACCGGGATCCAAGCAAACCCGTAACTTTTTTCTGTCTTTTTTTTCTGTGATCACCAGGCTATTAACCCATGGTGTAGGCTCAGTGACCTGTGCAATAACATCAGCTTGTAACAAGTCATCGAGAGTGTCTCTCAGTCTGTCCATTACTGCCAGTGGTATTTTCCTACAGGTGTGGCCTTGGGGTCAGTGTGGATGTGATATTCTCCAGTAAACTCACCTAAACCCTCAAAGACAGTTGGGTGCTGAGCTATGAGCTCCTCTTTTGTTGTGAGATGTTTCACTTCTAATGAGTCAATGTCCACTCTTTTCACCAGGCGCAGTTCTTCACATGCCTCGTTTCCTAGTATGGGAATGGATGAATGCCTGGAAACATAAAATGTCAGACTTGCCTGTGTTTTGGGAGTGGAGCATTTGAGTGTTACCACCCCTTCCGGCTTCAATCTCATCCCTCCATATGCCACCAGCACTGTCTTTGTAGGCTGTAGTTTGAGGTGTGTTCTTCTTTCACGTCTGGCTTTTCGGGTCATCGATGTGAATACTTTCAGCAGGACGTTGGCCTCTGCTCCTGTGTCCAATTTAAACTTGACACACATGCAGTCAACATTTACATTAGAATGCCACGACTTGTCAACTTTAGACTTTAGCTGATCAATGTTCACTGTCCCAATATATAGGGTGTCTATTTCCGGAGAAACATCATGTACTGTCTTGTGATGTTGGGCTTTTGCTGACCTACACATTTTTGCATAGTGATTCTGTTTTCCACAATTATGGCAGGATACTCCGTATGCTGGACACTGTCTTGGCTGTGTGATTTACCACATTGTTTGCATGTTTCATGTCTTTGTCCCATGTCTTGTGTACGTTGTATAGGCGGTGTGCGTGTCTTTTGTCCTTGTCGACTATTCTTGTACACTGCAAGCACAGACATCTCCTGGGCTGCTGCATTCATAGCTAGCATTTGAACTTTGGCCGTCTCAGCAGCTCTGCAGGTGTCTATGGCCCTTTCTAATGTGAGATTAGGTTCTCTTAAAAGTCTCTCTTTCAGTCTCTGGTCATTCATACTAAACACAATCTTGTCTCTGATCATGTCATTTTCTGTGGTATAAAATTCACAATCCTTGCTCTTTTGCTTGAGCTCTGTCACATATTTTTTTTTTTCTTTCTTCCAAAAAGTTGCGACTCCCGCTCTCTGGGGACTGCACCTGTTAGCTAGGCTTTAGGCTAACAAAACTTTCATCTGTTTACCTCCGGCAAAATGACGAACTGGACCGACTTCTGACACCATGTAATAATCCTTTCTGCTATAGAGTTGACCGCAGGTCATGGAGAGTAATAAGGTATCCGTAGACCTTTGTATGAGGCATCTTTATTCACTTAACAGGTCTTCAGCCATGATACATACATGCGTCCTAGATGCGGGCTTGCATACACCCAGTATCACTCCGCAGCCGCACCCCATCAGTAACGTCCTGATAGTATATGTGCACTATATACTACACCCCCCACATCTACAGGTGAAAATTACTTTATCGAGAGAAGTGTAGCAAAAGTGAAGGCCGCAGATTCGTGGATTTATACTGCCACAGAGCAGATTCGTGAAGTTGTACATGACTGATTTGAGAGGTTGTAATAACCAAGTTGCAGTTGTAATGGAAAATATATTTAAAAAATATATATTTTTCTGCAAGTGAACATTTCATCACTAAGTTCATTTTTTTTCTACAAGCTACAAAACTTTTTTTTTTCTTCTGTGACTTCAAATTTGGTTCACAGATACGTGGATATTTTATACAAGTGTAAATGTATGCATACAAGCTCAGATTTGTTTTCTGCAAGTGCTCACATCAGGTTTTACACGCTCTCGCATTTTGCACCATATCTACCTTCATACAGATGGCGCAGAAGGTAAAGTTCCAGAATCTGTAAAAAGGATTTAACTGCAAGGTCACATTGTTTTATTTTCAGTACGATAAAACATTAAAGTCTTTTTGGTCTCTTTACATAATGTGATGCCGCCATCCTCCTGTGTTTCTTTGGGAAACAATGGGAAGTTTCTTTTAAAGAAATAAACATTGTTGTTTACCAGGTATTACTTTAAGCCCGCGTCACACTGTCCCGAAATTGACACCAGATGGACACACGATAAAGGAAATGTTCAAATTCGGCTCTGATCGTAACAACATCGGGCCATTCGTGAGGGCATCGTAAGCCATCGTATGACCGCCGGTGGAGTTTCTCAGGCTCCGGCAGCAACTTCGTGAGCGGTGGCAAAATCTTTGGCATGCCAAAAAATTGCAGAAAGACCTTGCGAAGGTTCATTTTCGGGTTGAATTTGTTTGTCCATTTTGCCCTTCGTAAGGCCATCGTGAGAGCAACTTGTCAAATCGTGTCATCTTCGTCTTTACTTCGTGTGATCATTGGTGCCATCAGACATTTTTCGCCTCACGAAGATGATACGAAGGAAACAAGAAGCTGCCCGATTGTCTTAGGAAGGCAACACGACTACATGAAGCCCTCGCAATGCCGTCGTGTAGCCATCGTATTATAGTACAATTTGTGGGTAGGTATCGTACTTGCTTCGGCTGTTGACCAAGTTCGTGGCCATCTTCGTGCGAAATTCACAATTCCATATTCGTGTGTCCATCTGGAGTCAATTTTGGGACAGTGTGACGCCAGCCTTATAGTTTACTTGTCTGCTAATTTGTGTGGGCTGATGTCATTGAGATTTCTGTCAATTAAAGTTACTTTTAGTTCTCCCCTAAAAGTCCCTCAAAGTTGCCTTGAAATATGGAAGGAACTATACTTGTAGAAGATAAATATCTTTTCAAGATTCTCCCTGCTGCTGGTAAAAAGGCTACTACTAAGACCTGGCTCAAGAGTGCAGAAAGTGCACAATGGCTGAACATTAAAGGGGATAGTCTAAAAATGGGGAAACTCACAGACCCAAAATGGTTTAGGTACATATCCAAAGGAGGTATACAAACTGTACTGTTTGAATACAATGTAGACTGTCCCCATTCAGGCACTGTTCTCTTTAAAAGGAAATACATGATTAACTGTCAGTAATTATACACTGTAAAGAAAGCAAAACAAGGAAGTATAAACAAAATAACACCAGGAGGCGTCCACTCAGCAGTTGGTCCTTTATTATAAAACAGTAACAGAAAGATATGAGGCCACATCAGAGACTCATCTTGTTGAATACAGGACAGCTCCGTATTTTTAAAAGCTGTCCTTATAAATCACATGTATGTTCCATGTGTAGCCTATGATGTCTGCTGAGACTCTGTGACTACCAAACACAGGTTACACAGCCGGAGCTCACACACATCAGGAACCATGCAGTATGAAGCTCTGCTCAGACACATTCTTTACCTTTCTTTAATGACAAGGACACGAGGGAAGATGGGAAAGGGACTGTTGTATTTAACTTTTTGCACACCGGTGGTGTGATGGAGACAGATGCAGCCAGGTATTATGACAAGGGAGACTCTTTGAACAGACCAGCAGTGGAGCGTCCTTTCAAGCTAACACGTCCTTTACATGCAATCCATGGAGGGAATCTGGGGGGGGGGGTTATTAACAGGGTTTACAGCAGCGTGTGTGTGTTGTGGGCTCGGACATGCAGCCCCCCAACACCACCTGCTGTCAGAGTCACACAGATATCCAGCTGACGTTATATTTGGCAGAGCACTTCTCATAGAGACTTCTGTACAGATATTATGAAGAAATGAAGGAGTGCCCCCCCGCTGCTGAACCCTCTGTAAAGACGGGCGTATATTTCAAAACAAGACACTCATTTTCAGTGCAGGCAGGCTTTGGCATTAAACATGGGTTCCATCTGTCAGAGGAGGACCTGGTGATGGAGGTGTGGTGGAGGGGTCCAGTCTGCTGGGTAATGTAGTCCATGGTGGGTTCATCCTGCCCCGGTCCTCCCACAATCCTCTCTGGGTCTGCGCTGTTCTCAAACGTGAGGAGGGGGGGCATCTGGGACTGATGCTGCCTCCAACACACTGACTGCAGGTGGGTCACAGTGGGACAGAAACATAACTTTTACAAACTGCAGAGATGGAGGAAGTATGTGACTAAGTCAAATTACAATACCATAAAACTACAGTGTAAAATACTCTGTTACAAGTAAAAGTTCTGCATTCAAAATTGTACTAAAGTAAAAGTAGAAAAGTGTTGGTGACAAAATATACATAAAGTACCTTTATGTAAAAGTAATTATTATGCAAAACAGTCAATTTAAGCAAGATATATTGTTAATTATTGTATAAAAAATATTGTTGTATTTTTGTGTTCATCTCCTCAATGTGTCACTTGGTAAGGCTGGGGTTTATTTGAATGACTTTATACACTACTGGGTAACTTAACTTATAATATTATAATATTATAAGTTAAGTGGATTTTTATATTAATAACCTTATAATCGCAAAACCTTAAATCTGCAAAGTAACTTGTAACTAAATTTGTAAAATAAATGTTGTGGAGTAAAACGTTTGCCGCGAAAATGTAATAAAGTAAAAGTATCAAGTAGGATAATGTTGATTACCCAAGAAAAGTACAAGTCCTTCATTGTTTTACTTAAGTACAGAACTTGAGTAAATGTACTTCGTTACACCACCAACAAACTGTAACAATCATGTAGTCCCTTTGATGACGTAGAAACAAGGAACAAAGGAACTGAACAGCCCTGTCAGGAACAGAGGAAAAGAAACACATCTTCTCAGAGCAACATGTACGTAACGTGTTTCTTTAGGCTAAACCTTTTTTATTCATTTACCTTGTGTTTATTGCATGGCCAGAATGAGTTTTACCATTAACACTTAATACAAAAAAAGATCAAAAGCTTTTTCTCATACCTCCCAAACATTTTTTTGATGAAAGATTTAAAATATTGTAATACAGAGATGTTAAGTAAGTGAAATCAATAATAGAAAACCTGCTTGCTTTTACTGCTTTATCTGTGTTTTACATTATGGGATGTTATGGGCCTAAAGCAGGTTTCCTAACTGACAGACAGGTTTAACTGCCTCACTGATATTTTGGGCTTTTTTATTATTAGATACTTGTTTCTGTCTTAATATATATGGCATACAATTTTACCGAGGGTCTGAGTTTTATTTTATTTTTTAAGTTTAACTTGTGTGCAAATATGCATGTCGTTATAGAGCCAAGGCTGCAAAAGTCAAGATTCTGGATCTTCACTACCATGACACACACTCTGGATTCATGGAGGAGAAATGTTGTTCTCCACAACCAACAGATGAAATACAAAACTAAAATAAGAACAGCAGTGTGTACCTCGCTCATCAGGGGGGGTGCTGACTCCTGCCACCAGCTCCTCGGCCTCCACAGCCAGTTGGAAGGCGGGGTCAGGGAGGGGGGAGGGGGTGTCGGTGGCTGGAGAGGACCTGCTGCTCCTGAAACACATCACACACACACAGACACACACACACACCACACACACACACACGCACACACACACACACAGTGCTTACAGAGCTGTGGGACATGACGCTGAGATTAGAGCGGCAGATGTTTTTGGTCTTCATCCTTCTGGACCTGTCTGTTGCATTCGACACAGTGAACCATCAGATCCTCCTTCACACTCTCCAAGAACTTGGAGTTTCAGGCTCTGCACTTTCCCTCCTCACCTACCTCAAAGACCGTCCGAGTCCGACCCTTGTCAATTATCTACAGGGGTCCCTCAGGGCTCTTTCCTCGGTCCCCTCCTCTTCTCTCCTTACACAAGCTCGCTCGGATCTGTCATTAGCCCGCATGGTTTTTCATACCACTGCTACGCTGACGACACTCAATTAATTTTGTCTTTTCCCGTCTGAAACCCAGGTCGTCGCACGCATCTCTGCTTGTCTAGCAGACATCTCTCAGTGGATGTCTGCTCACCACCTCAAGCTCAACCTTGACAAGACTGAACTGCTTTATCTTCCGGGAAAAGATTGTCCCATTCTTGACCTAACAATCAACATCGGCCCCTCTGTTGTTTCCCCGACTCAGACTGCAAGGAATCTGGGTGTGACCCTAGATAACAACCTGTCCTTCACTGCAAACATCGCTGCTACAACCCGCTGCTGCAGATGCACCCTTTACAACATCAGGAGGATACGTCCCCTCCTGACCCAGAAAGCGACGCAGCTTCTGGTCCAGGCTCTCGTCATCTCACGCCTAGACTACTGCAACTCCCTCCTGGCTGGTCTACCTGCATGTGCCATCCGACCTTTGCAGCTCATCCAGAATGCAGCGGCTCGTCTGGTCTTCAACCTTCCTAAATTCTCCGCTCCTCCGCTCACTCCACTAGCTTCCAGTAACTGCTAGAATCCATTTCAAGACACTAGTACTTGCGTACCATGCTGTGAATGGATCTGGCCCTTCCTACATCCAGGACATGGTTAAACCGTACACCCCAGCACGTGCACTCCGCTCTGCATCAGCCAAACGGCTCACTGCACCCGCACTGCGAGGGGGACCCAAGTTCCCATCAGCAAAAACACGTCGGTTTGCTATCCTGGCTCCAAAATGGTGGAATGAGCTCCCCATTGACATCAGGACAGCAGAAAGCTTACACATCTTCCGGCGCAGACTGAAAACTCATCTCTTTCGACTCCACTTGGAGAAATAATTTGATATAATAATAATAATATTTTTTTAAAAAGCACTTATATACTAACTAAGCACTTACATACTAACAAAGCACTTATATGCTAATAAAGGACTGGTTATCTAAAGCCAGTTGAGTAGCACTTGAAATGTTTTGGCTCTATGAAACCTGATGTACTTATATGATTCTGTTTTCTTCAAGTTTGTATCTTGGTCGAATGCACTTATTGTAAGTCGCTTTGGATAAAAGTGTCAGCTAAATGTAATGTAATGTCTCTTACCCGCCTTCTCCACAGAACAGGCTGGGTGTGGTCAGCACTTTGTGGACGTTCTGAGGACAGAGAAAATGGGGACTTACGTGAGGTTCTGTCCCAATATTGTTTGTTCATGAGACACAAGGAGAGAGAGGGAGATAAAGAGAGGGGTGTGATGTCAGAGCCTGAATGCCAGGATGTCAACCTGACCTGGAGACCCAAGCAGGTCATGTGGCCTCATGAGAACAACTCCAACAAAGATTACCCTTACCCTTACTGGTATATCATTGGTTAGTCTCTAATTCTGTCGTAATTATACTTTTCTCTTAGGCAGAGACACAGTTTCTCAGTAAATTAGTCCTGTCCCTTACAGACAATATGTCTCTATTCACAGAAAAGAACAAAACATACTTAATGTCAAATTCTGTTCACTTCCTTTTAGCTTCAGGTCTCACAAGTCCTGAAAAAGCTTTGTGGAAAGTTCTTACTGTGAGAGTTAACCCCTAGAAACATTCAAATGGACTACTAGTGGTGAGCTAAGCTCTGAATATGGCCCTGTGTATCACAACAGCATTGCCTGTAGAGTCAGGGTCCCTGATCAACTAAGAGAGAAGAGAAGACCAGACTGTCCACATGTATGACTCATATAGATGGAACACTGTTCTATCTAATCAAGACATGAAAACCTTCTTGGAAAAACTTGGACCTTCAGTAAAGAGTTCATTCTGCCTCCTCACACGTGGCAGAGAGCTGCAGTGTGTCCCCCAGCCACTGGGGGCCACACTGCAGCTCCATGACAGCTCAGGAGACTGGCAGCACACAGAGATTTAAAAAAGTCATTTTATTAGCTGTTTCTGAATCCAGTGTATGTGTCCTAATGTGCAGTGATTATGGGGTGATTCAGAATGCATGCTGATTGTCATGGAGGTTTTTCCTATGTTAGGACAGGGGCCTATTTGCTCAGTAATGATGAATTATCATTGGAGTCTTTTCAATAGCTTTTGGACAACAATGAAGCTCTATGGCACAGAGGAAGAACATATGTCCAGTTTGGGAGAAATCCTATCCTTTCAATACAAAATGAACACTGTTGTTTCTGGTTAGGGTCAACATACAGTTTTATTGCGAAGGTGTCCAGTTGAAGGTCTGACCTGAGCGAAGCCCAGCAGCTTCTTGTTGGAGACCTCCAGGTGTTTCCTGCTCAGCTCAGACTTCCTCAGCTGGCCGTCGATAGAAGTCATCCTCCAGTTGAGCTCCTGCACATCCTCCTGACACACACACAAACACACACACACACAAACACACACACACACACAAACACACACACACACACACACACACACAAACACACACACACACACACACCACACACGTAAAGTTATTTATCAGGTTTATGTTATATGTTTTGTTGCGTGAGACATTATATTCAGCAGAAGGCTCCACGTTTGCAGTCAACCAAAGTACTTTGTAAGCATCATCTTACTAGTTGTAACGGACAGAAAAAACACACGACCACATCGCACTGAGTTTGGCCTGGAGAACTGACTGTTTATTGCATCAGCGCAGGCTCATTAGCATCACCACGTTTCTTTCACACTCAGGCACATCCTGATGATGTCATATACACATGAACTGAAACATGACTTTGTTCTTATACAAATATGCGTAACATGTTTCATGTTTATTTTATAGTCCATGTTTAGATTTAGGTTTATGTTACGTCATGTCTCTTTGTTTACGTGTTAAGTTTCAGTCACTCATGTCTAGTCTCGTCATGCACTGTCTGTCATTGCACTTCCTGTTTTATTTTGTACTTACTTTTCCTTCTCGTTTCAGAGCTCTTACTTCCTGCCATTGTGTTTTCCCGCCTGTGAGATTGTCTCCCCCCCTTGATTGTTGCCACCTGTGTCCCCTTACCTCTTGTATTAGTCCTCGTCTCCCTTTGTCCTGTGCCAGTTCGTCTTGTTTCATGTCAGTCTAGAGAGTCAGCGTTTGAAGCCAAGACCCTTTCAGTTATTTCTCATAGTCAGTTTATTTAGTCTTTGTTTTTTGCAGTTCAGTTTTTGCTAAGTTTTTCCTCTAAAAGAGTGATTTTTGTTGTACTTTGTTTTCTTCTTTTATTAAAGACTTTCTGAGTTTTAACTTTGTCTTGAGTCGTGCATTTGAGTCCAAGTATTGTGTCTCGTTCCTCACAGAGACTGACCTTAGTAGACTCCAGAGACTGACCTTAGTGGACTCTAGAGACTGACCTTAGTGGAGTCCAGGCCCCGGGCTGGCCTCTTGCTGGCCACCTGGTTCTTCAGGTCTCTGATCTCAGCCTCCAGCAGCTGGATCACCTCCTCGTAGTCCTGCTCGGCGCTGCTGGGCTGTCGCTGCCCCCCCGCCTGCCCCCGCCTGCCCCCCCAGCCGCTGCCCGGCCTCTGCCTCGGCTGCCTGCAGGCGGCTCTTCAGACGGGTGTTCTCCTCCACAGTCAGACCTGCTTTCTGTGGAGGACAACAGAATGGTAAATACATTCATAATGGTAAATAGAATGTATTATATAGCGCTGTACAGTCTTTACCACCTCTAAAACACTTCTACATCATTCAGCATTCACTCATTCACACACATTCAGGCTCCGTTTACACGGAAACGAAAACAAACATAATTCAATATCAAAAAAGTCTTCCGTCCATACGGAATCAGCTAAAGAAACGTGTCCGTCCACACGAGACCGCTCGACCCACTGGAGATGCTGTAGTACATATGCCGGGCCTGTAAGTGGCACTGTACTGGAAGTACTTCCTCCACAAAATACACCAAAAGCAGCGAATAAGACCCTCCCGAGCATGGTTGCCATGGTTGCCCTTCTGTTTATTCTCCGCGGTGGATTTAGCAACATATAGTTCATGTAGTTCTCCATGTCCACTTGTTGCTGATGGTTGTGGTAGAGGAGCTGTAGATTTGGGTGAGCAGCAGAGGTGGGGAGAGGCAAGGCTCTGGCTGTTTCGCAGGCCTATTTTTTCGCCGGTCAACATGTCCGTTAAAGTTTAAATCTTCCGGACAAAATTAGAAAAGTGCCGGTCAAAGGTCTTCTTTGTTATTTATTCAGCTTTAAAACAAATTGACAACGACTCTATATAATAATATAAGAATAATACACGGAGCCTCTCTTTTCCTCCCCCTCTCCTGACAGCCCGTCAGTATCCATCTCATGGAGCTGGCTGATCCAGTAATGAGTGACCTGACAGTAAACTTACAGTTTAGGTAGTTTGAGAGGTAATTAAAATAGCTAAGGGTGATGATCTAACTTGAAGTGTGTGTTTTGTTGCGCTCATCGCTCCATCACAGCAGGCGGAGCTGCAGGTGATCATGCAGAGCTGCGTGTCTCCGTCAGCAGCAGCTGATCTCTGATCTCTCTCTCCTGTCCGATTAGACTTCACTTGCGTTTATGTCCATATCGTTCAGATCTAGTTAGTTCTAGCTAATGATATGACCGCCTGCGTGTCAAAGGACACCTAAACAATAAGCGTCATTTTGACCGGAGAGATTTAGATTTGCCGGTCTTCAGCATATTTTACCGGTCATAGTCCGGTAATTACCGGCTAATGGAAACTCTGCCGTGCGGGGGGGTCTGCTGGAGGATCCTGCTGCGTGCACTGTCCTGCGAGATACCGGGACCTTGCTCGAAACACTCGGAACACTGTTGTTGTTGTTGGCGAAACACATCAGCAATGACGCGGGTGACACGGGGGTGAGCAGGAGAGGTGGGGAGAGGCGGGGCTATGGCGTATAGGGCGTACACACAGAGCCGTTTGACCCCCCAGAGCGTTCCGTCCGCAGATCTACCCACTTGGGTCCCGTTATCGTTTGAGGGCTCCGTTTCGGCCTCGTGTGGACAAACCGTCCATACGATAGAGAACTGTATTGGATACAACCCGTTCCATCTCCGTGTAAACGGAGCCTCAGAGGCAGAGGCTTTCAGAGGGACTAACATTCACACACTCACGCCGTTACAGTCTTATGACATGGCTTGGCTAAATACTCGAATCTGATTGGTCAGTTTGGACATTTCAGAGGTTTTTAATACTTGATGGAGTGCTGGAGAGCCAGAGAAATCAACAGAAAAAGGGAGACAGGAAGTAAACACTAACGGGAACAGCAGAGGAAGACAGACAGGAAGTAAACACTAACAGGAACAGCAGAAGAAGACAGACAGGAAGTAAACACTAACAGGAACAGATTATGGGCTCTGGCAGTGTTTAAAGGGCCCATGTCATGGCTAGTGATGGTGAGATGAAGCCTTATGAAGCTTTGAAGCTTTCCAGCCAATTGGTTCGCAAAAGGGTTCATCTCATGAGGCTTCATCTGAACACAAACCCCCCTGTTGGTCAAAGTGTGTAAAACAGGCAGATTTGACATCTCAACAGTGTGCTCTTTCTCCTACCGAGTTCCCAATGAGTGAAGCCTTAGAATAACTCTAAACAACAAACATAAAATCATATTTTCATGTTAACAATATTGTTTTTATTCCAGTTTAATGATTGTGATTGAAAAGCCTAAGGAGGCTGGTAAACATTGCAAAGAGGGATTTGTATTCCTTAATAATATTCGTAAACTTAACCATGTTGTAGCCTGAGAAAGGCTAAACCATATCAAAGACTACATTTATTAACTGAATTATCTCATTTAGCTGTAGCTTTTATTAAAAAAAAAAAAAGACGTATTGACGAGTCGTTGAACCAGGGACCCTGCGGTTGTGAGTCAACTGCTTTCCAGCTGAGCCACAGCCCACACACTGTAGTTACCTGAAAACACTGGAACCTATTTATTCCTGTATTTATTCATTTGTTTATTTATTCATGTTTTTATTCCTACATTTATTTATGCTTTTATTTATTTATACTTATGACATGTTCCGACCTCTATATAAGTGAGGGTCTGAGCTCTCTTAATTCCATCGTGTCACCGGGCCCGGGTACAGGAGGGGTAATATGGTTCATTATACATCCATGGGTAATATGAGCGTTGTGGTTCAACCGATCTGAATCGCTTCCTGAAGCAGTCACGTGGTATCGACAGGCAGCGAGGCTTCGTTTGTCATCGATGACGTCACTGGCCCAAAACGATACAAGCCTCGATACAAGCTTCACAAAAAGGTTCGGGGATTACTCGACACACGCTCCGAAGCCTCGGCGCAATACGTAACATCACTAGTCATGGCCATTTCCACTGATCATAATTCCATTGTTGAGGTATACTAAAATAGATTTATACTGTGCATTTTTCCAAACTCACATTGGTTTCGCATACAGCATCTCTGTAAAGTATGTGTATTCAGCAGTATTCACTCTCTCCACTAAACGGCTCGTTGCAGCTCTTGCCCCCCCCCTCCCTGTGAGCACAGTGTGCTCTGATTGGTCGGGACGTTGTGAATCGCGCTGAGCTCCGTGGAGGTGTGGTTTCCTTGTTTAGCGATACACAGCGAAACACAGCCAAACTCATCCTGAGCACACACAAACTCACAGCCGAAGTAAAAACAATAAGTGTGGCTTGATATTGAGTAAGAAAAAGGTTGATAAACGCTGTAAGAATGGGTCTGCAGAGAGAATTTCGCCGCGATCCCAACTGTGTTATCAGCCTGCAGCCAGGGATGAGAAATCAGCAGAGCTGCCTGCACTGAGTGTGTGTGTGAGGAAGTCCGTGGATTGGTCAATTTGGACCAATCAGCAGAGGCTTAATGTAACGGCTCTGCGGACGTAACGTAACGGCTCCACGGATTGGTCCATTTGGTTCCGGGTACGAGCCCGGAACCAAACGGACCCATCCGTGGAGCAAAGGAAGAAACTGAGAAATCTCCAACGAGGCGTTTTGGGGAGGAATTTTCTATGTTAGAGTTTTACTCGCTACAGGGTGTACTTTGAGGGTTTGTGACTCTGCAGACCGTTTACATGCATAAAAACCTACATAACACACAAGGTGACGGGTAATAACCAGAAAAGCATGACACCTCTCCTTTAAAGACTGAGGCCCAATTCCAAATCACACCCTACCCACTCCCATTCCGTGACGGAGTGAACTCCGTGTCGGAGTGACACTCGCAGCTCAACGAGGCTCCCTCCTGTCAGATGGAGGGAGTAAATACAGCGGCAAGCTTTGGGACCAACTCCCCTCTCTCCGGCAGAAACAGGAAATGGTTTCAAATCAGCATCTCTTGGACAAAAAAATAAAATGAATAACTAAGATAAAACTCCAAACATCTTTAATTGTGTTACTTTTTTGTCAAGCTCTTTTAGTTTTAAACCTGATGTTTATAAGCTTCTTAGTTTTTGCAACAGTCTGTAAATATACACAACTTTATAATAAAATGCATAGGTATGACTAAACACAGGTATGATCCTAAGTTAAACAAATATGAGGTTATCATGAGGTTGTTAACATCGCAATTTATCAGTGAATGTTTGCAGGAACTACTTGTACACAGCTTGTTTCCTGACAGACACACCCAGCGTTGAGTCCGGTCAGGTAGGGCAGCAGGTGAAGTCAGCACCGATGCAGACTCGCTGTTTGAGGGCTTGATAACACACTCCCCCTCCTCACTCGTTGGTTTGGAACAGCACTTAATGTGGCGGACCCTCCGCGCGAACGTGCAAACGGAGGGGTAGTGTGTAGGGGTAGGGTGTAGGGGGTGGATTGGAATTGGACCTGAGTTAGTGGAAAGGAAACTTGCTGCACATTATTTAACTTGAATAACTGTAAAGTTTAGAAGGAATTGTTTGGGTGAACATTGTAAATGTTGCTTGATGCATCATAATAACTGAGTTTACTTTACATGAGTGAATAATTCTCACAGCATGCACCAGGCTCCAACATGTGAGTCCCCACACACTCCTCACCTCCGAGGTCTTCTGCAGCTCCTCCTCCAGAGTCTTCTTGCTGTGCTCCATGTCCTTCAGCATCAGCTGCACAGAGAGGAGGAGAGCTGAGATCACTGAGCATCAGCTCAGAGGAAATTGCAAAAAATGAGTACATTACAATAGTTTACCTTGAGCTGCTTCATCTGGGTGTGGAGCTGCTTCACCTCCGTCTGAAACTGCTCCATCTCCTCACTGCTGTAGCTGCATTCTGATTCATACGTCTGCACACACAGAAGAACAAGTTATGTGTTTATGTTAGGTGAGGATCTTTTCAGTTTTGCTCTTGATCTGATCTGTGTGAGAGCTTACGGGGGAGTGGAAGGCGGACGTGTCCATCAAACTCGCTGCTTCATGATAGGAGAACATGAAGGGATCCGCCCCTAAACCCAGCTCCTCCAGGTTCTCCTGGAAGATGTTCCGGGTGGCCTCCACGAAGTCTGGGAGAGGACAGACAAGCACAGATACATTGTAAATAAGTACAATGTTCCTTATGCTATTTATAATGTATGTCAATACTTTTTTGTTTTTTTGCAAAGGTTTTTAGTTTTCACATCAGCAATGCATTAAGCATTTTAGGTTTTATAGCTTGGAATCCCCCGAAAAACCCTTTCCATTCAAATGTTATTAATCACTACCAACTTAACGCTTCAGACCTATGTGAAAGGGGGCAGTTTTATAACATGTTAAATGTTTTGAATTGGAACAAACCTACTTGGTTAGGTTTAGAAAAAGATCATGTTGAAAAAAAGAAAAAATGTTTGTAACATAAAAAACTTAGTTAACTATTGCTTTTATACGGGACAGGAAACAGCAGTCTGTTACGTGATGTTCATGTGTTGGTCACTAGAGGTCGCTGCACAACAGTTTTTAACCTAGTAACCCTCTCTCTGTATCACAGACAGTGAAATTAATCGGGTTCAAACACAATTCATCGGTCTGAGATTACCACCACTTCTAACCTCATTTATGTTGCCATAGAAACCTACACAACATCACTTCGTGGTTCCCATTTTATTCACAACTATAACTGAAACACCCACATGTGTAAAGGTTGTCCCTGAATCGTACCTTTGATATGTGTTGATGTTGTAAATGGAGCTGCTGTGATCAATATGTGCTCTTTTCAGATTGTATCCTACTATCCTGGAACAGTATCTGGACTTAAGGCCGTGACCAAAGTCAGAAGAAACTCTAGCAATTCTTAGCTGTTATTATAAGTTTTGTTTCACTTCCAATACTTTACACAGTACATGTTTACATACAAACACTCATAGGTATGAACTGATAAACTGATATTTCTGTATCTACAGAGCTTTCCACTTTCCACAACAATACTGCAAATCTTTTATTTTATTTTATTATTCGGAGTACTTTGTCATAGTCAGAATCAGAAACAGAATCAGGTTTATTGCCAAGTAGTTTCACATATACGAGGAATTTGCCTCGGTGTACATGGTGTAAACACAACACAGTTAAAGAAGATACAAAGTAAGAAAAACAACACAAATAAAAGGAAAATTATACTATATATATATTATAAGATTATATATATATCTTAATGTATAATAGTTTAAACGTTTTTTTATGATTGTCTATATTTATTTTTTGTTTGTTTTTCCTATCTTCTTTAACTGTGCTTATGTATACACCAAGGCAAATTCTTTGTAGGCTATGTGTAAACCTACTTGGCAATAAACCTGATTCTGTTTCCGATCAGGCAATTCTAACTCAAGTTTTATATACCTATACTTGTCAATTATTGAACATGAAGAATTATTTACTACTCCATGGGTGTTTCTCAATGTCGAGGAAGGCTGCTCCAGAGCCACTATTTCAAGCATACTACGTCATCGAGTGCCGCCGAAGGACTGTTCCAATGTCCAGCATACTTGGAATTCTACCGAGGCCGGTGTACTTCGTAGCGAGAAATTTCGAGGCTGCACATGTGTAGACTCCGCGGTATTAAAATCCCCACAATGCTTTGCGCACGGACCAATTTCCAAATCTTTGGCGGAAATAGCGCTCCATTTAAGGCGGGGCCTCTCATATGACGCACACCTGTTAGCCTGTTCCACCATTCTTCGTTTTCCGAGGCTAGGAAGGATTCTTGCCTCGCTTCTGAAGGACCTGACTCGGAAGACATGTCCTACCAAGGAAGCGTCCTCGACATTGAGAAACACCCAGGGTTTCAACACAGATATTTTTCATGTTGACACCAGTGGCAGCGCTAGGGGGTGGCTACTTGGGCTCAAGCCCCGGATGTTTTCTGAAAAGCCCCGAATGTTTTTTTTAAAACGTCTCGTGAGTAATGTGCAGTACCGGAGTCCAACAGAGAGGCAGCAGCTGCGGAACAGTAGCCTGCGTACTGCGTAGCCTTCCCTGCCCTGAAGAAGAAGAAGTGATCATTCGTTAGCGTGAAGAGTCTACTATATGCTATGAAGGTAGATATGGTGCAAACTGCGAGCGCTTTTAAAAAAAAGCGGAGCCGGCTCTTTTCCCCGAAAACCGTTTCTTAGACAAGTAGAATCACCGGTACGCCGGTAAAATGCGCCTGTAGAATACGGCTTATGCCACAATAGAATAGCAACAAGTAGTCAATATAGTCAGTTTAGCTTCGGTTGCTAACATCACCCATTTTATACCAGAGAAACGTTCATAACTGCGTTGTGATGCCAAACAGCGTCAATTCAGACTGACACACATTCACTTATGGGGAATTGGGGATATTTATCAGCTGCTTGTGTGACAGTCAGACAGTGAATACTTTACAGCGGCCGCTGCTGTGAGTTAACGGGAGAATAAACTCCAGTGGATGAGCAGCACTGCAGCGGTCGGTAAATGCCGCTGTAACACATTAATAAACAATGAACCACGGCACTCTGGAGAAAAGTACAAGGTTGGAGAAGTAGTTATTTAATTTAATCTGGCTTCGTATGATTAAAAGCAACACGATCATCGACCCGACGCAGTCCCCCATTGTTGTTGTTGTGAGCGAAGTACGGAGCTAGAACGGGAGCTCCGTTGGTGTGAAAGGGGAAACAGGAGACTATGGCTGTGACTTGTGTGTGACTGACCCGAGCTTGCACCTCGTAGTTCTGATAGCTCCGCCCCTTCGCTCCAACCCCCCTCCCTCCCCCCACATCTACAGATGAAAAATACTTTAGCGACACATTCATTGCAAGAAGTGTAGCAAAAGTCAAGGCCGCAGATTCGTGGATTTATACTGCCACAGAGAAGATTCGTGGATTTATACTGCCACAGAGCAGATTCGTGAAGTTGTAATGACTGATTTGAGAGGTTGTAATAACCAAGTTGCAGTTGTAATGGAAAATGTATTAAAAAAATATATATTTTTCTGCAAGTGAACATTTCATCACTAAATTCATTTTTTTCCTACAAGCTACAAATTTTTTTTTTTCTTCTGTGACTTCAAATTTGGTTCACAGATGCGTGGATATTTTATAGAAGTGTATGCACACAAATGTATGCACACAAGCTCAGATTTTTTTTCTGCAAGTGCTCACATCACGTTTTACAAGCTCTCGCATTTTGCACCATATCTACTTTCAAATATGCGCTCCGCAGTAGCCCCGCTGCGAGGCTCCGCTCAACAACTTCAAATGTCTTCTCCTACGATCCTAAATACGCCACGGGTTGACACAGTGTGTGTGTGTGTGTGTGTGTGTGTGTGTGTGTGTATGTGTGTGTGTGTGTGTGTGTGTGTGTGCTTCACCTCCATAGGCCACAGTGCCTTGTGGGTCTGCGGTCAGGCTTTGTCTCAGTTTCTTCCTCTTTTCTTCTGTGACGTCCAAACCGAGGAAGGTCAAAGCCTAAAGCAGAGAAAGAAAAAGAAGATTTTAATTTCATTTAGCCCTAAATGGTCTGTTTCTTGCATGGATTGAACAAAGAATGGTTCCTGAAACTCCATGGCTGTCAGGATGCCACAGAGAGGAGACCTGGGGCCTCATTTATAAACGTTGCATACGCTCAAAAGATGGCGTACGCCAGTTTCTAAGCAATCTTTGCGATTTATAAAAAACGGGAGAGACGAGAAACTGCGACACCGTTGGCAGAAGGAAGAATGGAGAGAAATATGGTGAAATAATACCATAAATGTATCATATATGAATAATGAATTTTCCAATCTTAAAATGATTAAACAAACGCCTGTTTGAGACTCCTCAGTGCACAAAAAAATAACTTGGAGAAATAAATAAATACGGAAGTGTTATTGATCACCCCTCGATTATGTCCTCGTTAATAAATGTATTCTCATAAATGATGTGGTAAACAGAAGGATAGAATTACTTTAAACTGATGTCCTTTTGTATTTCTATAGGTTGTATAGATACGAGCATGGTTTTATATACTATCATGTTTAATCATGTTTTATGCCGTTCGCCAATACTTGATAAGTCGCTCGTAAAACACAGGAAGTATGGAAACTAAGAACACCATATGTGGTAAACTGTACAGCTGATATAACACAACACATTAGTTTTATTTCCTTTAACTGGTGGATTATGGATATATAGTTGCTGCGGGGGGTTGAGACGCACAGGCTGCAGTGGAGACGCTGCGCACAGCTGATCGACAGCTGGAACACAAACCACCAAATACAAAAAAATAATTCAGATCCAGTCATGACTCCACTCCGGAGGGATTCCCCGATAATTTCTTACAGTTTTTCATCATGGGGTATCTCCTGTCCCCGGTACAAACACACTGCCTGAGGAAGGTTATGTGTATTTTTTTTGTCATTAATCTTTTTCTGACCACTTATTTATTTATTTTGCTGACGATCCGATTCCGACCTCCATGCTGCTACTCTGGTTCAAACTGCATCAGTGGCGGCGCCAGAGTATTTTTGTTGGATAGTCTATGGTAGGGCTAACCCATACAGTGGTGGGGCTCAAGCATAGGGCTCAAGTCAGTATTTGCAATGTAATTACATATACGCTATATCGCCCCCCTTGACAGTGAAACGCCTAGCGTGATGATTAGATTATTTCCCTGTCTCAATCAGAATGGAACTGTATGAAATAAAACTGCACATTTGTCTTGTAGTAAATAAAAAGGGATCACTGTGAACGTGACGTATCATAGTACACGTTGAAAATCCAATGGGGATACTGAATGGCGGTTCCGATTGATCTCTTCAGTAATGCATGATGCAGACCCAACGTTTCGTTGCTCTGATTGGCTGTAGGTCTATTCAAATGCTTCAACGCACGCCGCTTCAACGCTTCTGCCCATTCACTTTGAATGGGGTGACGTCACGCTTCGCCGAACTGCATTGTGGGAGCGAAGCGTAGCTTTGCTCGCGTTGCTCGCTGCAAAAGTTGAGGAATGTTCAATTTTGAAGCTTCGGCGGAAGCGTCAGCCAATCAAATCATATGCCAGTACAAGCTCTAGCCAATCAAACCGCGTGCTTGTGTGTCCGGGGCGGGAGATTCATGTGATTGTTTGTTGGTCGAGTTTCAGACACGCCCGCCGGCAAGCTTCAACGCACGCCGCTGTGGACGGGCCGTAAGTGTATAAAACTCCCCCACTACTTGGACTATTCCTTGCACCCCTCCTCTAGCATAAGCCCGAATGGTCTCAACCATATTGCATCAGTAACGTGCACTTGTTGTTACAGCAGGATCAGTTTGTGTGTTGTGGACACGACCCGTATATTTTCGCAAGCCGTTTTCTCAACATTTAGCATTTTGCTTATTATTTAATTTAATTTGCTTACTTTAACATCATTTTTCATGGTGGGGCTAAGGTGGGGCTAAGGTGGGGCTAAGCCATTTCTTGGTATGGCTGTAGCCTACCCCAGCCATACCCTGGCGCCCAGGGGTGAAAGTGGTTTGAATTTCTTGCAGGTACTATAATGCTACCCCGACCTTCATTTCCCCATAATGACACTTGGTCATTATGGGGAAAAGAACACCCTTCATGCAGATCTAGATCCCTCCGCTTCGCGTCGGGCTCCTGATCAGCCTGTCGGGTGTTCTTTTCCCCATAATGACCGCGTCGCTGCACATTATCCCTTACTTAAAATATTGTGTTCTGAGTAAGACTCCTCAGGGTGCATCTGAGATTAGAGGGGTGCACCAGTAGTAGGGTTACGTTGTTTTTGGCGATCGTTGACGGGGGGGGGGGATATTTATGTTATCCCCCACTGTCCACACGCCGCGCGCGCCGCGAAAAGTCCCGCCCTCCCTGGTCGTCGCAGCGCGCGGGAGAATGAGATTAAAACAACCCTCAGCCCGACATTAATCAAGACGGAACCAAACAATGTTCCCCGGCCCGGCTGTCACATTGATACATCATTGTGGCCGTTGAGCCAAAAAGTTTGGCCACCCCTGTTGTAGGACATTAACGATAAAACAGAATATTGTTGTTCTATTTTTAGACATCTCGCGATCGACTGGGAATCTCCCCGACTGGTTGGGCACCCCTTATAGAGATATACAGTTTGCTAGTTAGCTAACTTATTATATTCATCATGGCCAGGTTCATGTCCATTCTCTGGCTAAATAAGCATCATCACCTGTGTCATCTGTGGGCGTTGTTTTTCTAATTTTAAGCATTCTGAGTTTCTTCATCTCTCTCCTTTCTCTTAAACATCTGAAGAATCGTCGTTTGCATTTTTGCTTTAATTACCACGTAGCCTAATTTTCTAGCTGTCACTCCATTCTTTTCTCCTGCCGCTGTTCTGATCAAGTGGGAAAAAGCAAATATTGCTCTGATTGGGTCTGGGCAACAAACGAATTTGCATAATTTCCCAGCAAGCATTGGGCTCATATAACCTTACAGAATCAAACCGGCTGAAATCAGCGTAAAAAAGATGTAGAGAAATAAAAAATGCATTTTTTGGAACATTTCAATAAGGACACATTATAATAACACATAAAAAAAAATAGACGATATCACAACCATAAGTGTAACAGACATCAAGAGATATTGGTATATATACCCCTCATCAAAACCGGTATTGTAGCCAACATGAGACGGTTGGACAAGCGAAATGCGATTGCGACTAGATGCGCTTGTGACAGACGCTCACATTCCACGGGTGGAGCTTGAGCTAGAGCTGTCAATTCTTCCCGGTCCTCCGGACCGCCTGGAAATCTCTTTCCGGTACTAAGGACCGGGTAGGACCGGCACACTTTCAACCATGCTGGCGCCGCCACTGAACTGCATCCACCAAACAATATGATTTATCTCTACCTCCCCAAAAGAACCAAAATCTGACACGGTGTGAGATGTCTTTTTTAGCTGTTCTGTCGTCATTTCCTGCGATCTTCTTCATGCAGTCAGTCAAAATGAATATTAATACGGGGCGTTTCTTTTACTATTTATAGGCAAATATGGGCGTTACGTGAAGCCCGCAAAAGCTGCGCCGCATTTCGAGTTGATTGTGATTTATAAAGGGAAACCGGCGTAGGACGTGCGTGCGCATTGTTTTATAAATCGGAATATGTGTGTGCGTATTTATTTGCTTTGTCCTACGTAAGCCACCTTCCCACGTGAATCCTACGCAAAGCTTTATAAATGAGGCCCCAGGTTACAGGACTCACTGTTTTTTGGAAGATTACACTTTCCATGACATACCGTCCAGGTTTCTGTAATGTCAAGTCTGGCGTCTTGTCAAGCAACTTTGCTTTGGAGAGGACTGTTTCTATCCCTAATGCCATACTGCATCCCACTCCCATCACCTGGGAGATTGGGTCAATGGGGAGACAAGCTCAGCGTCAACAGCCTGGCCCTGGTAATGTCCACATAGCTGCCTGCTTGTGCCAAACTCACTCCTCCATTGCTCACTCTACACACCTCTAATATGACCAGCTTTGGACTCATTTGCATTGAGCCAACACAGGAAGAGAGGACTTTTCCTGTATTTAACTTTAGCATTTAACCTATCTGTCTCTCTAATCCCATTAATGAATTGGTAGATTAGGATCAACCTTCGGTTGAGCTAAATTAAAAGCAAAGCCGAATAATGGTAACCGAACTGCACAGAGGGCAGCAATAGAGCCAGAGAACGAGCAGAGGAGAACCATCAGCAGAGAGACAGGAAGCTGGGGGCAGGGGGAGGGGGGGTGAATGTGCTGAAAGGGTAAGAAGAATGTACAGATGAAGAGCGCAAGCGTGATAAGCAAGCGAAGAGAGACTGAGAGAGAGATCAATGATGAGATGAAGAGAGGGCCTGGGGGGCGATCAGAAGGAGAAGAATCCTCTGCTCAGGGTTTCTCTAAAAACCTAAATGGAGAGCCGAAACGTGCATGATAAGAATAAATATGAGGATCATATGTCCCTCAAAGGCTCCACATCCCCCCCCCCCCACTGAACCCAGTCTGTGGGACAGCGCTCTCCCCACAAACCTGACCATCAGAGAGATGGTAGTTATTCTTAAAGCCTGTCACAGGGTCATTTTGCTGGGAAAATCATAAGAAACTATCTTTGAGAAGAGCCTATGTTTAGATTATCACAGGCAAAGGTTGGCAGCGTTGGGGGTAATCCGATTACATTTGTCTGTAACGCAGTAATGTAACGTGTAACTGTTGATAATGGCAGTAATTGCATTACAGTTACTAAGCGTGAAATGATCTTGTGACTTGCGTTACTTTAAGGTCTTCGACTCTCTGCATAACGGGAGGACAGAACATTTAATCAAACGTCCCTTTCCGCTGCGCTACATTCAGAGTTCATGGATGAGGAGAAGGAGCAGGAATGTTAGTCTCATAGCAGAGATCAACAGTTGTTTGTGTACATCATGGAGGACATGTTGTCCGTTCCCACGGTGGAATCGCCATCTTTCCCAAACATGTTGAGCAAGATAACAGAGGGCGGCCGCCATCAGACATCAAACATGATGTTCAGACAGAGAGCAGAATCAGAGGTCTGTGTGCAGGACTGTCCTGATCAGATTAAAGGTTTGTGCTGATCTCCTTGAAGAAAGTGCCTTGTAAATTGCTTTAAATCCTGGTCAGGCTGTCATGAAATGTGGCTGTGGATATTCATGGTCCCCACAGGATGAATCCTTGTGGCGACACCTTTCTTATTTAGCTAGTATCAGGACAAACTCTATTGAATTACAGTTTAACTGTCAGGTTTTATTCGCTGAGCATGTTGCTGCTGGGCAGACAGTCTCTGTGGATTTGGTGGAAGTTGCTGCTGGTGGTGATAGAAGAACCAGATCAAATTATTCTATAGCTTTAGCTATCTTTCTGTTATAGGTATTATATTCCATGCCTTTGTATGTGTGCGTCTAAATGTCCTTTCTAATATCATACATGTTCTGCTGCAGCCACTCAACAGTTGTATATCTCTCTTCAGTAGAACACTGGAGTGACAGGTTGTCTCCAGATTAAGCAGATGGAATATTCATGACACACACATCAGGATCACCCAGCTTAGTAGTGCTACAGCACTTACAATGGTTTGGTTTGTTTGAAGCAAATACATCTGCATTTCTCTTGTTGTTCAGAGTTGTAACTATAGTTTATGCACTTATGTGATGCACTTGTAAATCGAGGTTAGGAGAATCAGAGAGAGAGACGGGAGAAAGGTGGCAGAGCTTAACAAGGCAACTGCACCGAAAGCCTCGTACGCACTGAAAGAAACCACTTCAACATGCCCGGCATCACACAATAGCAGAGGTGGGAGAAGTACTCATATCTAGTATTGATAAGTACTCATATCTAGTATTGGGTAAAAGTAGAAGTACCACAGTATAGGAATACTCTGTTACAGTAAAAGTCCTACATTCAAAAGGTTACTCAAGTAAAAATAGAAAAGTATTAGCATCAAAAAGGTGCAGCTAGTTTGAATGACTTTGTATACTGCAGGGTAGCTTGTGAATTTACTCCAGGTGGAACTAAAGTCTGATTTAACACTTGATTATATTTCACATCACTCATCCAAGTCTGTAAAGTAACTAAAGGTATTAAATACATGTAGTGGAGTAAAAGTACACCATTTACCTCTGAACTGTAGTGGAGTAGAAGTACAGAGTAGCCACAAATAAAAATACTCAAGTAAAATACTAGTATCTCAAAATTAGTAGAGTACACCACTGCACAACAGGTCAAGTATTTGGCCTCATGGCTGTATAAAACCGTCTGACTCACCAAGTCTAACTTGTCTGATTTGAGGCGTATGTAGGGGTCCAGTGTTATCTTAGGTTTGGCCCCCGTTGGCGAACTCTGACTTGTGGAACCTAGAGAAAGGAGAAAAGAAAAAGAGAAAGACGAGGGGAAAGAGGAGGAAAAGTAGATAAGAGATGTGGTTGATTTGGTCACAGACAAAGGGGAAAGCAGTGAGCAGGAGTTCTGGTTAATACATTCAGATATCAGGCCGGAGCCCCCTACTGGCCTTCAGCGGGACTCTGAGAGTAAGTGAGGCCACAGGACACTGAGTAAACAACAGGAGCAGAAATATCACTGCATAATCTGTATTTTGCGGTTGTGGTGATAGGGGAGGTGTGTGTGAGTCTGTGTGAGAAGGAAAGGTGGATGATTATATAGATGAGGCTGAGGGGAACACAGAGAGCGGGGGGGGGGGGGGGGGGGGAGGGGTGGGCATCAGCCAGTGCCTAATATTAATTTGATAAGTGTGTCTGTCCCAGATTGGTGAGTCTGCTATCACAACCTTTCCTCTGGTCCGCACCCCCCTGTTGCTAGGGATTTGAACTCATTTCACTGATACCCTCCTCCAAGTCCCGCCCTCAGGATTTGCACCACGCCCTACCCCTGACTGGCAGGGATGATTGACAGGTCTGCTGCCGGGACAACAGCTGTGCTTCAAACCTAAACAGCACACATCATATCATTTGTTGTCATTCTAGTGTAAAACAAATACAATATAAAAGAATACATACAAAATAGCCACATTTCAATTTCTTAAGAAGGGTTGTTATGACGAGGAGATCGAAACAATTGGGAGAAAGATTATTATTTTGTTAACATTTTAGCATTTTGAGAAAGTTTAAAATGTCGAAAAGGGAATCAAATGTTTAGTTAATTGTGAATCCCTACGTTGTAGTGCCAAACACAAGAAGATTGAAAGTCAGAGGAGGATTGTCTTTTGCCTTTTGAGAATGAGGTTGAGAAGAAAAATATATATTTGCATTTCGACAAATGAGTTGTTGAAATGATGACAACGAAGATGAAATGTCTAGAATACACTTTTCAACCAGTCTTAGCAGAAATACGGAATTTTCAACTTTATTCTTGAGATGTTGGACATGTTCCGCTTGTCCGTCAAAGTTCAACTTATGTTGCTGTGACTGTTGTTGGTACACTGCTGACCTTGAAGACCGCGGAATTCTTGCTTTATAAAAAACAGACATGACCTCTGCAATCACTATACGTTCATTAGGAGCCCAGGTGATACATGTAGCTTTAGACTGGACTCTTATGGACACAGCTGCGTTTATCTTCTAACAGGATGAGGCTATGCTTTAGAGAGGAATGTGTGAGGGATGAGAGGAAGAGGAAGGTCAGTCTGTCCCAGAGATCAGCTGACTCAAACAGATGAGTGTGCATTTGTTTACTGTAAGTCTGCGTGTGCAGCAGGAAGAACTGATAACAGCAACTTTACTTGAAATGGCATTAAGGTTTCATCCTTGCTTCCCATAATTGAGAATGAGAATGAAACCAAAATAGTTGATTTAGTGTCAGGAGTCACTCTTATAAACAAAGAATAGCCTGTCAGTTTTTGTATGTGCTCACCTCACCACGAACTACGGACATCTGTCATGGCTAGCAACAGGCTTAACCAATAAGAGGCTGCGGGGAGCGAGGTGGTCACAGCACCTAGGGAATAACCTTGACGGAGTTAATCCGGCCCAATAGGATTGGCTCTGAGCTGGAGGCGACCCTCGACATCAGACCTGCTGCTCCCAACGTTTAGTTTCACCTTCCAGCACTTCCTCTTGGATTAAACACAACTGTTTTATATTGCTGTCAGTCTTCAGGTGTTTCAGCCAATAAAACACTAGTAACACGTGTTATTAAAATGTCATTTCATCAAACAGTACATGTTTTGTGAATGAGCACATTGGTTGTCTACCAAGTTAATAATAGTTCTGAATTTTCAAATACTTTCAATAAGGAATGACGCTATATCCAAAAAATAAATTGTTCATATGCTCAGTGTTTCACATCTCTGCATGACAGGCTGAGGTGGAAGAAGTATTCAGATGCTTTATATGGGTAAAAGTACCAATACATTATTGTCAAAATACTTCATTACAAGTTAAAGTCCTGCATTCAAAATGTACTTAAGTAAAAGTACAAAATAATTATCAGCAAAATGTACTAAATATATAAAAGGTAAAAATTGCATTTATGTGTGTCTAAAACGTTATAAATCTGACATTTCTAGATAATATGCATCAAGTAGCATTTAAAAGTTCTGATTTACTTTTTGTAAAATATTTAAATAACGTGGCTCTTTTGTAACTTAAAGAGATAGTTCACTAGTTTAATTTAGAGATGGATTTTGTTAAAAGAAACTCAAGCTGTTTAATAGATATAGACGAGTAAAATTACATTATCTCCCTTTTAATTGTAGTGGAGTAGAAGTATAGAGTAGCATTACATGGAAATACTCAAGTAAAGTACATGCAGCTCAAAAGTTAGTACAGTACTTAGTACTTCCCACTAGGGGTGGGCGGATCAATCCCAAAATATCGATACTTCCGATATTACGTTACGTTTAAAAATATCGATACTAGAGCCAATAGGATCGATACTTTTATACTTTTTTTCCCCCTCTCCTCGTCAATTTCATCAAAAACTATGTGCAGAGTGCAGACGAACGCAAGTATATGCGCTCTTTTCTTCTCTCTCCACTGCTGTCCTCCTCTCCTCGAAACTCGCGCACGCGCAGCGCGCACCCTGCCTGAACGCCGATTATCAAGCTGATTGACAGCAGCCAGCAGGGCAGGACAGCAGCAGCCAGCGACTCGCGAGTGCGACACACACACGCGCATGATGGCTGAGAGAAAGAGGAGCGTTGTGTGGAGCTATTTCACAACTGCCAATGAAAACTTAGCGAGCTGTGATGTGTGCAAGAAGGAGTTCGCTACTGTGGACACTTTGTGTTGTTATTTTTCATGTTTGCACTTTCAATTTGCAGAAGTAAAACGTTTATTTGTCTATAAAAACGGTCCTGTCTTTAATCAAGAAAATGAATTCAGATTTAGTCTATGATGCTTTCAGCTCAAAAATCATGTCATGCAGCTCTCCCCTACATGAAAGTACATAAGACGCTTTTCATTTTAAAAAGTATCGGTATCGGCGATACTGGCCCTGAAATACTTGGTATCGGATCGAATCCAGATGTTGTGGTATCGCCCACCCCTACTTCCCACCCCTGTTGACAGGACTGTTGAGAAATGTCAATAGCCAGCTTTTAACTGTTGCTGTGCCTAAAAATGTTATTATAATATGATGTATTATGAGCGTTTACAGTCTTGGTCTTATTAATGTCATTAAGCCTTGCAGAATCGGAGGATGAAACCCTCTTTAATGGTCACACATGCAGAGCACACAGCACACACAGTGAAATGTGTTCTCTGCTTTTAACCCATCCTAGTAGTAGGAGCAGTGGGCAGCTATTGTACAGCGCCCGGGGAGCTATGGGAGTGGGGGGTAGTCCGGTGCCTTGCTCAAGGGCACCACGGCAGGGCAGGAGGTGAACTGGGACCTCTCCAAGTAGTAGTCCACACTCCATATTTAGGTCTGGTCGGGGACTTGAACCGGCGACCCTACGGCTCCCAGTCCAAGCCCCTACTGACTGAGCCACTGTGTTTAAACAGCAGCTGCTTTAAAGGATAAGAGGGACGGTGAAACCGTAATGAACTACACCCGTTATCATGGAGCGGGAACTTTTTCCGATCCTCACATTCCTGTGTTCTCGGAGGTCCCCTGCTGCACTCTGCTTTCTATTAAAGGTCCCATGTCATGGCCATTTCTACTGATCATAATTCCATTGTTGAGGTCAACTAGAATAGATTTACATTGTTCAATTTTCCAAACTCACATTGGTTTCTCATACAGCATCTCTGTATAGTATGTGTATTCACTCTCTGTCCTAAACGGCTTGTTGGAGCTCCTGCCCCCCCCTCCCTGTGAGCCCACTGTGCTCTGATGTGTGTTTATGTGTTACAATGGCGTTTGTTAGCAACCAGAAAAGGACACCAGTAATTACAAACAAATGAGAATGCTGCGTGGGGTCTGGGTGCCGTGTTGGCGGGACGTTGCGAGGCTCGCTGCTGCGAGGAGCGGACAGTGTGAGCTGGATTACTGGTGTTGTTTCCTGGCTGCTGCGTGGGGTCTGCGAGACAGCGAGACACAGCGAAACCCAGCCCGAACCAGCCCGAGCACACACACACACCCGCAGCCTCCCCGCGTCCCGCCGTCTCAGGCTGACGCCTTACGCGTTACGGCCGCATTACGGCTGCGCCGCGGCGTTCACAGCGATCGCGGCCACTCTAGTCAATGGGTGCTATTCCACCAGACGCGCTGCGTTACGGCTCAGAAGCGTCCCAGAAGCGTCCCAGAAGCGTCCCAGAAGCGTCCCAGAAGCGTCTCGGCGCTGGGCTCCGCTAAAAATAGGGTGCAAGTCTATTTTCGACGCGACACGAGGCGTTGCAGAGGCGCCGGGCAGGAAGTGGACCGGTCAGAGCATCCAGTCAATCCCCAAAATAAACTAATTTTGCAGACCCTATCCCTCCGTAGTCTTTCAAGTAGGAGGAAAATGCCAGCGTTCTCCTCCGGTTTACAGGCACTGTGTACATTATATATATAGAATAATTATGATGATGAATGCATTTTTTTACCACTAAAATACAGCAACACATCTTTGATTCATGTCGTTTATAACTGGAATATTACAATTATTATTAACTTTGTCTGTACAAAGTAGCCTGTCCAGGAAATATGCCCAAATCAACAAAAACTGCGAGCCGGCAGGCAAGACGCTCCGCTTTTGTAACGCGCCCGGTGGGTTATGACGCTGGAGGAGGTCGGACCAAACCGCGGCGCAGCCGTGACGCGGCGCAGACGGACCCGGTGGAATCTAGGGGTGAGAAATCCGCGGAGCTGCAGCTGAGAAAAGATTGAGTGTGTGTGTGTGAGGAAGTCCGCGGATTGGACCAAACGTAACGGCTCCACGCACGTAACGTAACTATACCCAATACGTCACTGTACCCAGGAAGAAAAAGAAAAATGTCCAACAGGCGTTCTGGGGCAGCATAGACAGGTATTTTCTGTGTTAGAGTTTTACTCCCTACAGGGTGTACTTTGAGGATTTGTGACTCTGCAGACCGTTTACATGCAGAAAAAGCTACATAACACACGAGGGGACGGGTAATAACCGGAAAAGCATGACATGGGACCTTTAAATCCTCTCTCCTGTCCTTTAATCCCCAATCTCTGCCAGGGAGAAAGTGTTCCCCTTTTTTCATTCTGGGATCAGCTGGCTTTATCTAACATGTATCTGATCTAATATGAGGGACATTGAGGACAAATCACTTTAAACATTTACTCTGATTTAGCAGGTGTTTAATAGTCCTTTAAATGTGTGTTATGCTGCTTTGTTAACTATATTTCACAAGTCAACAGGAAGACAGTGAGAGTGACAATGGAGAGGGTGACGGGGATGAGGTGCAGTAAACAGGACAATGCAGTAACACATACAGGAAGTTATATTAACAGTGTCATTGTGCATTTTCTAAGAGTAGAAGGCTGGCAAATTATATATTTCTCTTATTGGCATCAAACCCTAATCTAAACCAACACCGTGTCAGTCTGTCTATTAATACTTCCCGAGCCCATTTATGAATGGGAATCCATCTGGAAAGGGAACATTGAGTGTTAACAGTGAGGTGTTTACCTGAAATATGAATATCTGGAGGGCAGATGTCCGGGGACGGAGAGGACACCGGGGCTTGCTCCTCTGCACACATCTGCACAAGACGGATGCAAAATGAGTGACAAACAAAAGATGATACAAAGATTTCCAAAAGTAAGGCAGGATGTCCCTACAACTCAAGTCATAATGACCTGCTGGAAATGAGAAGGTCATACATCTGATCCTGTGGAGTGTGCTCATAATAATTCTCAGAACTTAACAAACCTCTTATTAATAGCTTAAACTTGCATTTACATGTGATTATGAACTTTAAGTTCCATACAGAAACCTGTCTTAGTTGCAAAATATTATTGTTATATATATGTTCTTTAAATTGTGAATTATTCATTAGAGCAAACTGTAGCATGTCCTGTTTACATGGCACAGCACGGATGTAATCAACTTGACCAGCTGCATTTCGGATGTCCTATGGCAATAGTGAATAGATAGATTCAATATAATTCTTCTGATATATGTATGTCGAGATCCTAAGCAACCTCAGCCAATAGCAGTAGGTGTTGTTGAAACACTGCAAAACAGTGATTGGTCAGAGAGAATCATTACTATCACCGGACTGGACATCCTGCCCTAACTTGAAATGTTTAGAAAGACTACCTTTGTTTTTTAATCCCTGGTGTGTACTGTACACCACACCGTACATTACACAAGTGCAGCTTCACTGGGAAATACTGCTCCTGCTACTTCATATTTGCATCCGTTGCTATAGTATTCTGGAAACAGTATTTCTTAGTCCTAGACATATTCTGGTATGTTTCTGATGACTGAAACTAAGCATGGCTGACCTCAGGAGATCTGATGTGGACTTTTAAGCGTCCGGAGTTATAGCTGTTGCCTGCAGCCCGCTGCACCCCGTTGTGGAGAGACGCGCTGCTCGGAAAAAGTCCTTTCCCTGGGATGAAGGCGATCTCCACAGCACTGTCTGGGCTGGAGACACAATTCAAACAAGACATTAGCAGGAACACAGAGGAAAGAGAGATGACCGCCTGTGTATTGCTGACTAATCCCCACTGTGATCCCCGTCTCCACAGAGACTCACAGATGTTACTCACTTTTAGACCAAATTCCAAACCGGCCCCTACCCACTCCCCCTCCGTGATGGAATGAACTCCGTCTGTAGTCACTCTCACAGCTAAACAAGGCTTCATTCCTACAGGTGGGGGTGTAAATACAGCGGCTCCCCCCTCTCCGTCAGAAACAGGAAATGCCATTTCCTTTTTGTTAAAATTCTTTAGTTTAAAAAATCGGATGTTTATAAGCTGCTTGGTTTTTGCTAAAGTCTGTAAATGTTGCACAGAACTGTTAATAATAATAATAATAATATAATAATAATAATAAATGTTATTTGTAAAGCACCTTTCATTGCTAAAAGCAATCCCAAAGTGCTACAAGAGGCGTAAAAGAAAGAAAAAAAAGAAACACAAGTTTAATCAAAGGCTTTTTTTAAAAGAAAGGATTTTAGGCCTTTCTTAAAGGAGTCAGTGGTCTGTGGAGTCCTCAGGTGGGCTGTGGAGTCCTCAGTCCTCAGGTGGTCTGTGGAGTCCTCAGGTGGGCTGTGGAGTCCTCAGGTGGGCTGTGGAGTCCTCAGGTGAGGAGCAGCTGCACAGAAAGCCCGATCCCTCATGTTGTACACAGTGTGTTTCATTAGGGACACAAACACCGTTGGGTCGGTCAGGTAGGGCTTGGTAACCCACTCCCCCTCCCCGCTTGTTGCTTTCGAACGGCACTTAATGTGGCGGACCCTCCAATCAAACGTGCAAACTGAATGGAAGTGTGTAGGGGGCGGTTTGTAATTGGGCCAGAGTTACTAAATGAACAATAAATGTACAAGGACCACCCACCTGGATTTGACTTTGTTCAGCATGCTCTTCGCCTCCTCGTGGGTCACACCTATCAAGGACTCCTTGTTCACAGCAATGAGCTGATCTCCAGGCCGCAGACGTCCATCCTGCAACACACGCAGAGCCTTCAGACTGAAGAACCTCCCCTCTCCACTTGATGTGTTAAAGAGGATTGCTTATTCTCCTCTAAGTAAGCTCACTGGGCTTGATGTGTATGTTTCTGAAGAGACAATTCATCTTGTAACTCTGGTTTGCATGTTAAGACCATTTTTCATGGCAGACAACTTGCCTCATGTCCGCCTAAAACCCTTTGAAAATGCATGACACAGTTTGAGCCTATTAAATGTATAATCTTGGAGCTAATGCAAATATTTAACTCTTCTCTAATCTGAGGATGTTCCTTACAAGCCCAGAAAACTACAGTTATTAAACCACTCTTAACTTGAAGAGACACATGACTATGAGCATTAACAGACCCATATCAAACCTCAATAAAAAACATTATTTTATTTATATTTCCCCTCTTAACCCTTGACCGTGTTAATGTGTTGAATGTCATCCTCTGAAACAGTCTTGGAATTATTGGATATCAGAGTTGCATTCGACCAAAACAGCTCTGACACAATGATAAATACAGTATATGTGGTGTTCCTCTTTGGGTCAACATCTACACGACCCACAAGCGCATATTATAAAAAGACCCCAAAAGTCTTACCATAATAATGCAGAGGATAACAGAAATGTATAACGATACCAGCAGGTGACTGTGGTCCGCATTGAATAGACATGTTCTCCAATGTAAGCAGGGTTTGCCACCATATAGCAACTAGAGCTCTGATAAGGCATAATTCCCCAGCTGACTCATCCTATACAGGAAATCAAAGAGCATGAAATGCTAGCCTGCTTCCTATATGATACAGAGGATTAGAGCTGGGATTTAGAGGACATTGACAACCTGCTTCCATAAGCAGAAGACTGAGAGACTGAACAGAGCCAGGCATTATTTACAGTGTTGCGTGAGGAAAAGAGACTTTATGACATACAGTCCAGCATGCTTTACTGTCTCTTATGCAGTTGGCTGCAGTAATACTACCCTGTCCCATTCACCATCTGTTATTGGGGATTTAGATTCCAGAGGCGTGCGTGAAGCAATGGACCAAAAGAAACGTCATGCATCCATCCATGATGCTCTGCAGCCTCACCGCGGGAAACCTGGATTAATGCAATGACTTATTGGCATTTGAAATGTTTTTTTTTGTGTCTGAACCCTATATATGCATGTGAACAATGGTGAATGTGTAAGAGTTATGTCCAATATTCAATTAAATTACTGGTAAACTGTCCCCCCCCCCTGACAGCAACATACTTCCTCTTTTTCTGCTAAATGTGCATGTTACAGATGTGCCATAGAAGTGTTTTTAGTTACCTATAAGAGGGAGCAAGAAAAGATGAAATGACAGGCTGAAGTCACGTGTGATGTGTCCCTGATGCTTTGTTTGTTATTAGCCATACTATTGCAGGCTGGGCCACTATCACTCTGATATCTTGAACATGTTCTTAACTGTGCCTTCATGAGAAAAAGTCAACCAAGTTATGCTTAAAAAAACACACATTTTGCCAGCTCTACGAAATAATGTCATTCGTGTTGTATGTCTGTGCCGCACATGTTAACGGCAGGTTTATGTGATAATGATTCTATCCTCCTAGTTAAGCACACAACATGTGTGATTACACCTTGTACATGTTATTCTAAAGTACTTCTTTCTTTGATATGCAGATCAGAACTCAGACAGAGGACAAACGACAAAATACAGTCATTTGAATGGAAAATAATAACCAAGACACGTCAAACACAACAAGACGATACAAAGTTTGAAGAGAACAAAAACAAGTATTCTGGTTCAAAAGATTCCAACATTGGCTCAGTTTTCGAATGGGAGGAATCTGTTGTTGAAATGCTTATATTTGGGATAGGACTATATAACGGTAAGATGGTTGTGGCTTTCAGATGCAACCTAAAATGAAAATAAATATATACAAATAGAACAGCTAAGGCCAAAATGTGTCATTATTCATAATCATATAAAACTCTTTTTAAATCTTGCACCAAAAGGTACAAACCAGTGCTCAAAGTACTGTCCACAGGGATCATGGGATATCTTGTTAGCTCTGAGGCGCTTTCTTTGATTTACTCCCTGGCATCTTGAAAAAAGGATTTAAAATCTTGCAGGGTACAAGAAGCAACATCTGCTTGGAAACAGCCTTCTTCCAGAATACAAACGGCAGTGATGTTCCAGTGTTCTCTTGTAATGTTGCCACAGCTGACGGAGAGTGGGCGCACAGAGGCGAGGAGGATTGGATTGGGAAGGGAGAAGCTGAGGAAGCCAGAGAGAAAGAGAGAAGGAAGCTGTATGTGCAAATTGAGTGGGGGGAGGGGTGCTGCGAGTTCACCTATAGTTGTGATTGTTGGCTCTAATTCAACATCGAATCAGGATTTAATGTAAAGACCCCCACAGATTGAAGAAACTGATGGTTTAGGGGAGAAACATATGTCGAAAAGTTCAACATTCACATCAGAGCATTACATTTGGAGGAATGCAGACCTGACCAACACTGACTCCAAAGACCCCGACATGGTGGAGGGTGACCCTGCACGTCTGCAGAGTCAGTCAGAGGTCTCAGTGTTTACACCTGCAGGAACATGACCGCACATTTCTAATCTGCTGGCAGCCCAGCAGCTGACGAGCATTCAGACTTTGCCACGGCATGTTTAGGATTAGTAGTATTTAAATATGAATGAGCCATGATGATGTGTAAATGAAAAGGCCAATGCGATCAGCCAATGCAACAGAGACTGCGCTCCACCAGAACTAGCACTATGCTCAATGAATGACAGCCAAAATAATAACAACAACAAAGATAACGTTGCAGTAACTGGATTCATCAGCTGAACAGTTAACTGATCTCACAGTTCATTTATGGTACAGCTCCGTCAGTCTGACAACTGGAGTTTGCTGATGAAGCCTTCATGTTCACCTCTCTGTGGATCTCTACCCTCCAGCAGATAAAGAGGTGCAGCCTCCTGAGAGGCTGCAGTGTATTTTTACTGTCCTGCACAAATGAGTGTGTTCCCTTAGTTTCCTGAGACTCTGCAGCCACACAGAGCTCCTCCATCAACAGCAGCTTCCTGTCAGCATAGATGGAACATTAACTTTTTCTCCTCACCTCCTCCCTCACATGCTTGCAGCAGTGCACTTTGTGGAGGACAGGCTGATGTCACCAGAGTCCTGGCTGACCTCACACTGGTGTCCAGTGTCTGTCCTGGGACTCCTCTCACAGAGCGGCAGTGACACTGAGACAGGCAGTGTTTCACATTCTTTAGTCCAGCATGAATTCCTTCAAGAGGATTCAATTGATGAACAGGATTGTTATGTCTGTCACCTCATGGGTACTGTCTTTAGTCAAGGGGACATAAGACAACAAAGAATCATGTGTTTTAGGGAAAAACAAAGGAACAGTTTTGGCAAAGGGCACTTTGATGTTTTTTGCATAATTATATATTTACCACTGATAACTCATTTCCAGACGTGCTCAACAACTTGTATGCTCGTTGTGATTGGAACAATAAAACATCAGCCATCAAAGCAACCCCCCCCCACTAAAAGAACAGAACATCAGACCATGCTGTTCAATCTGCACTAAGCAGGGTGAATGCTGAAGGCTGGTGGCCCAGATGGCATATCATGGTGTGCTCAAGGCATGTGCTGTCCCTGTGAGGTAGAACGTGTCTCCACCTTCAAATTCCTCGGCATCAACATCTCTGATGATCTCTCCTGGTCTTTCAACACCTCCAGCCTTGTTAAACGGCACAACAACGCCTGATCAAGAAAGCCCCCCCTGCCTGCTCATTTTCAGAAGAACTTTTGGCTGCACCATCGAGAGCATTATCACCAGCTGAGTCTCGGTGTGGTGTGGCAGATGCTCTGTAGCTGACAGAAGGACCTGCAGCTGGGGGTAAGAACGGCTCAACACATCATCGGTGTCCCACTACCTGCCATCGCTGACCTCCAGCCCCAACTGTGTCTGCGACGTGCCCCAGCCTCATCAAAGACCCCTTACATCCAGCCTTAGCTCCAGCAGGCTCAGGAACAGTCCTAGTACTAGGATGGGTTAAAAGCAGAGACCAAATGTCACTGTGTGTGCTGTGTGCATGTATGTGTGTCAAATAAAGAGGCTTTCATCCTCCGATTCCCACAATATCATAACCCTCCTGAATTCTCAAACTCAGAGCCAGCCCAGCTCCCCCCTCCCCTTTCAATGTCATGGGGCTCCACCCGACAGCGCCTCACACTCATGGACCTTTAACTCCTTGTACGATGTCTGTATTTAATATTGATTACATCTGTATTTAATATTCATAACAACTGTATTCAACCTATATATTCCTAAACCCCACACCTTATATGTATATGCTCTAAATCTGCACCTTATCTGAAGATATGTATTCATATTTATACATGTAAGTACATTACTACAACATTGTTTGCTATGTGAATTTATTGAAACCTCATGCACTTTTCTACTCTTTGCACATTGTGGTTGGATGCAGACTGCATGTTATACTCTGTTCTGATCTAATCTACAGTAGTATCAATGGAAGCTGTGCTCATTGAAGGATCCAGCTGCCCGGATTGGGACCTCGAAGACCATCTCCCTTATCATGAGAAAATGCACCAACTGCTCAAGTTTTCTAAAAAGAAACCAACCTGCATTGCTTAGCATGTACTGTAGTACATCTAGCACTGTTCAATTCAAAATGATGCAGAGATTTCAAAATTGCAACACAGAGGATTCATTATGAATGCATACTGTATGTTTAGACAATGATGTAAGCACCCCGGGGTGCTGTATGTGCTGTGTGTATGATACATGTTTACTAGCATTAAAACGATGATACTTCTTGATTATCTTTCAGAGACCTGGGATTATACTTATATTTTTGAAATTGCTCTCTGTATTTAATATGTTTGTCATTCAATGTATGTGTTGATGACAAACACAACAGGCCCATGCTCTGATGCAGACGCTGCAGCAGTTACAGAGTCTCTCCTCACTTCAGGAGTGTATAATCTGCTTTGAGTTCCCACTGGCCTGTCATTTATCACGACTGACTGACTTATATCTAATTTGACTGCATTCCTTTCAGTTTTTGTTACTTTCAGTTACTTTCACATTTACATTTTAACTTAAGTAATAAGACTAAAACTAGTCAGTTGCAAAACTAAAGCGTCAGTTTAGGAAACGTGTTTAATGTCTTGGCCAGTAGGTCGTCTAATCATATATCTGTACATGTTAAGGTGTGTTTGAGTTCAGTAAGTGTGTGGGATGGTCCCCACGCTGTATAACTGTGTCCACTATGGTTGGAGATGACAGAGGATGTCATGCCTGTTCTGTACAGCTAGTCACAGAAACAGCCTTTAACCCGAGGCATGACTCAGCAGTACAGTATCTTATGCTAATCTAATGCCTACGCCCAAACATGCACTCTTCACTTCCTGCTTCACCTGTGTCCCTCCTCTTCCTTCCTCCATCTTCGTTACTTCATTTCCCAACAAGCAGTCCCTCACTACTGCACTGAATCCATCTCACTCAGTTCTTATCGTTGTAGTCCTCCAGTCAGGGCTCATGGGAGACACTGAAGTCAAATAACAGTATGATTTATTCTGTTGTTACCATATTGTAGGGGAATTTGTGTATCTAATGTAAGACCTACAATCCTCATGCACTTCATCCAATTGGAATGTGGCGGCTGCCTTGGACAAAATCAAGGACATTTCAGTCAGACGTTGGGATCAACGTGATCAGTGTGAACATGTCTTATTATTGGGTAAGTAAGAAGGCGTTTGCTAATGATAAAGTGTAGATACTATCAATGTTGGAAGAAGTACTCAGATCCTTTACTTAAGTAAAAGTACCAATACTATGGTCTTAAAATACTCCACCACATGTAAAAGCCGTAGTTTTGAAATGCTACTTAAGTGAAAGTACAAAACTAATAGCGTCAAAATATACTTAAAGTACAAAAAGTAAAAGTACTCATTCTGTATCCTGACCCGTTTCAGAATGATATGAAGATATTGTTTTTCATCAATGTGGACCAAAATTCAGATACTGTGTAGATTAGTAGTGTGGTACTGCACTGTACTATATCAGCATATACTGTATGTGTAATTATGTACAAAGTAACTAGTAACTGAGAGTTTTAAAAATAAATGTAGTGGAGTAATAAGTACGATATGCAACTCTGAAATGTAGGGAATAGAAGTATAAAGTAGCATTAAATGGAAATACTTAATTAAAGTAAAAATATGTCAAAAAAGTACTTAAGTGCAGTACTTGAGTACATGTACTTAGTTACTTTACATCACTGATGTTAGTATGGCTCTGAGTAATATAGTTCCCTTGGTTACACCTTCCATGTTCCCTCTCAACATCTGCAGTTGAGGGTTTGATTCCCTCTCTCACCCGGTGACAGTCTCCCCCCGACAGCACCTCCTGGATGAAGACCGCAGGGCCGTCAGGTTTGTTGGAGCCTCCCCCGATGGTGATGCCCAAACTGCTGGATCGCGCCACTGAGATGAGCTGGATCACTCCTTCACCTGGATGACTGGGTGACACATGGACAGAGTGATTCATGACAAGGTGGGGTATGTAATTTATTTCAGAAACACTTTGTTATATTCCATGGAATGCTCTTAACATCCCGATAGCAATGAATATCTTAAATGCTTTGACAATAAATACATAAAAAAATGTCATCTGTGGAAGCCGTGGCGCTGTAAAAAGCACGACCAATCATTTTAGCCGGCCCGGCTAAAATAACTGGATGGCCTACCTGCCTGTCAGCCTTCCATCTCGTGCACAAACTTATCTCGTGCCCTCATTGGTCATGTGCGCGTTCGTGTGTGTTGGAGGAGGGGCTCTGTAAGGAAGTGGCAGATTTTTTCCGGTTGTGTATTTTCAAATTATAGCGCACTCGAGCTGGTTTCTCCAAAATTACCTACCCCACCTTTAAGTCAAAATAGCAATACTACAGTGTAGTAAAAAGTACAAAAAGTAAAAAAGTGCTAGCAATAAATAGTACCAACAATAAAACAACTTGTGACACAAATGGCCATTTTAAGCATCCAGATATTTTTAAATAATTGTATAAAATGATTGGTGCATTAATGTGTTCATCCCATACTAATACAATATCATTTGTGTTGATTTATATTTTGTACTAATCTCCTAAATCTGCAAAGTAACTACAAACTAAATATGTAAAAAAAAACATGTAGTGGAGTAAAAGTATAAAGTAGCATAATGTAAAAACACTCAAGTAAAGAACAAGTACCTACATTTTTTACTTAAGTAGAGAACTAGAATAAATGTTCTGAGTTACATTACCCCACTGAACAGGTGTGTGTGGAGGCTGTACAGGTGTGTGTGGAGGCTGTACAGGGGTGTGTGGGTGCTGTACAGGTGTGTGGAGGCTGTACAGGTGTGTGTGGAGGCCGTACAGGTGTGTGTGGGTGCTGTACAGGTGTGTGTGTGGGTGCTGTACAGGTGTGTGTGTGGATGATGTATAAGTGTGTGTGCTGTACAGGTGTGTGTGGAGGCTGTACAGGTGTGTGTGGCTGCTGTGCAGGTGTGTGTGGATGCTGTGCAGGTGTGTGTGGATGCTGTACAGGTGTGTGTAGGTGCTGTGCAGGTGTGTGTGGATGCTGTGCAGGTGTGTGTGGATGCTGTACAGGTGTGTGTGGGTGCTGTACAGGTGTGTGTGGATGATGTATAAGTGTGTGTGCTGTACAGGTGTGTGTGGGTGCTGTACAGGTGTGTGTGGGTGCTGTGCAGGTGTGTGTAGATGCTGTACAGGTGTGTGTGGATGCTGTACAGGTGTGTGTGGGTGCAGGTGTGTGTGGATGCTGTACAAGTATGTGTGGGTGCTGTACAGGTGTGTGTGGGTGCAGGTGTGTGTGGATGCTGTGCAGGTGTGTGGATGCTGTACAGGTGTGTGTGGATGCTGTGTAGGTGTGTGTGGGTGCAGGTGTGTGTGGATGCTGTACAGGTGTGTGGGTGCAGGTGTGTGTGGATGCTGTACAGGTGTGTGTGGATGCTGAACAGGTGTGTTGGGTGCTGTGCAGGTGTGTGAGGATGCTGTACAGGTGTGTGTGGATGCTGTACAGATGTGTGTGGATGCTGTACAGGTGTGTGTGGGTGTAGGTGTTTGTGGATGCTGTACAGGTGTGTGTGGGTGCAGGTGTTTGTGGATGCTGTGCAGGTGTGTGTGGATGCTGTACAGGTGTGTGTGGGTGCTGTGTAGGTGTGTGTGGGTGCAGATGTGTGTGGATGCTGTACAGGTGTGTGTGTGTGGGTGTAGGTGTATGTGGATGCTGTACAGGTGTGTGTGGATGCTGTACAGGTGTGTGTGGGTGCTGTGTAGGTGTGTGTGGGTGCAGATGTGTGTGGATGCTGTACAGGTGTGTGTGGGTGCAGGTGTGTGAGGATGCTGTACAGGTGTGTTTGGATGCTGTACAGGTGTGTGTGGATGCTGTACAGGTGTGTGGTTGCTGTACAGGTGTGTGTGGATGCTGTACAGGTGTGTGTGGATGCTGTACAGGTGTGTGGATGCTGTACAGGTGTGTGTGGGTGCAGGTGTGTGAGGATGCTGTACAGGTGTGTGTGGATGCTGTACAGGTGTGTGTGGATGCTGTACAGGTGTGTGGATGCTGTACAGGTGTGTGTGGATGCTGTACAGGTGTGTGTGGATGCTGTACAGGTGTGTGGATGCTGTACAGGTGTGTGTGGGTGCTACAGACTGACGGTACCTGAGGGAGCGCAACATGGGCCCGCTGCTGTTGTACATGTTCTGAGTGCCAGCTGGGCTCAGCAGCAAAGGACTCTGGGAGCGAGACGAGGAGCCAGAGGAAGTGCTCTCCAGGTAGCGGCCTCCTTTGGAAATGCAAGAAAGAAGAAACACAGAAAAAATAGTGAGTGAGTTTTTGTCCTTCAACCTTTGCTCTGCAGGGTGCTGAAAAACTACAATTGTCAAAGTAATACAAAAGATGGATTTAAATATCTATCTCAATAATTATTTATTACTTATTGGACACATAATAATTTAGATGATGGATTGTAAGCAACATAATGGTCTTGGTCTGGATATGTGTACTATAAGGTTATAAAAGTATGGATAACACTATTTGCAGATAGCAGACAACATGCTCTGAACTACTCTTCAATATTTTGGCTGCTGTGTCAGATAGCAGCACGCTCACTGAGGCTCTCCACACATGCTGACCAAGCCACTGCCGACAGCAGAATATACCACAGAATGGTTCATGTTGGTCCACTGCCTGGGGTAAACATTCCCTGTGCTGAGATTCAAAGGTATGTTTCATTATGGGAGGTGATTCATGCTGAAACTCAGTAGTAAACAAGATGTCGTGGATCCTTAGAGAACACACAGAGCTCTTGCTTCTAGGCAGTAAAACAGTGTGAAGCAAAGCATGGATTTATCAGATTTATCGTCACACATGGAAAAAGCACTACTGCACACACTGGGAGATTTAGACTCTGAATTGAACATCCTGGTATAAGGAGCAGTGGGAAGCTACTAGCTACATACAGCAGAGTGGGGGTCCGTCACCTTGCGGCATTGCTCAAGAGCCCCTCAGCAGCAGTGGTGGAAATACTCCACTACAAATAAAACTCTTGAATTGAAACCATAACTAAAGTAGGAGTATGTAAGTTGTATCAGTAAAAATCACTTTGTGAATCAAAAGATAAAGTACTCAGTATGCAGATTGCTATTTTCTTCAAATCATTTTAATTTTGTAGTTTTTTTAATGTGTGGCACATTTTACATATGTTTTAAAATACTGAGAGTGACAGTAATGCATCACATCATGTGTTTACATATGTACAAAGTAGTAGAGGGACTGAACTACGGCCACCCCAAAGCAGTACATGGAGGGACTGAACTACTGCCCCCCCAAAGCACTAGATGGAGGGACTGAACTACTTCCCCCCCAAAGCAGTACATGGAGGGACCGAACTACTGCCCCCCCAAAGCAGTACACGGAGGGACTGACCTACTGCCCCCCCAAAGCACTAGATGGAGGACTGAACTACTGCCCCCCCAAAGCACTACATGGAGGACTGAACTACTGCCCCCCCAAAGCACTAGATGGAGGACTGAACTACAGCCCCCCCAAAGCACTACATGGAGGACTGAACTACTTCCCCCCCAAAGTACTACATGGAGGGACCGAACTACTGTCCCCCCAAAGTACTACATGGAGGACTGAACTACTGCCCCCCCCAAAGCACTACATGGAGGACTGAACTACTTCCCCCCCAAAGTACTACATGGAGGGACCGAACTACTACGCCCCCCAAAGTACTACATGGAGGACTGAACTACTGCCCCCCCCAAAGCACTAGATGGAGGACTGAACTACTTCCCCCCCAAAGTACTACATGGAGGACTGAACTACTTCCCCCCCAAAGCACTACATGGAGGACTGAACTACTGCCCCCCCCAAAGCACTAGATGGAGGACTGAACTACTTCCCCCCCAAAGCACTACATGGAGGACTGAGCTAGCAGACACTACAGTTTGAGCCTGTTTCTGACCAGGTTCTTGAGCCGCATGATTGGTTTTAGGGTCGGACTGAATTTCAGCTTGGTCCGGCGCCATGTGCCGTGCTGCAGAGTACAGGGGGGGGCGAGGGCCGGCTCCATCAGCTCCTCCTGACCGGCCCTCGGACGTCTGGGGGAATTTCTGACATGTCAGCGTGGCTGAAACACAAAGAACCCTTTTGACTCCCCTGGTCGGACAACATGTCTTACACACTAATTATTGACATTATTTTACCAGGTCATCTGTGACTGTGCCTTTGAGCCAACCACAGTCACTACGTTTGGTGTTCTACCATACACTTGAAATGGGATCTGATCCATAGATGAACCCTGATTGGTCGACTCACAGTCTAAAGAGGGCTCTGTGCTGAAGCCGTGTGTTAACAAAGCTGCAGCAGCTGGCTGCCTCCTGCCGCCTCAAACAGATGTTGGTGGTTGTGTAATGGAAGTGCACTTGTCACACGCCATTTCTAAAGGCAGACTTGCTTCATCTGCCCTTTAGGCCTAGTACTTGGTCAAAAATAGAAATGTTTTTTTAGAACTATATGATGATGCCATTTAGGCATTAGTGTGAACACAGAACTATAATTCCACATACGCTGAAAAACTGAAATGTTGACTTGAATAATGTCAGCAGATTTCATATAACTGTTTTAGGTAAGTTGAAATCAATAATATAACGTTTAAATAAAAAATACTAGGTTTAACTTAATAGTTTTGCTTTCAACTATGGTAAAGAGGGCTGAACAGGGGTCTCCTACCTTGCTGTATGGGGGAGTTGCGTGTTGATCCTGTGCTTCCATTAGAGCCATACTTCTCCAGCAGCTCAGCGAACTCTCTCCTGTTCAGAGAAACCAAAGAGAACGTCACTGGGATAGGCTTTTGTCATTCTTTATTAAAGGTCCCCTATTATACTGTTTTTCATCAATATATTATAGGTCTCAGATATATACAAACATGTCTCTGAAGTGTTTGGCTCAAAATACCAAACAGATCGTGCATTGTAGCATCCCATAATCCCCTCTGTTTCTTTTACTTTAGATGAAAATAAGGAGCCCCTCCCCACGCCCCTCTGAGAGATATTTGGTCAAAAAGAACACAATGGTGCTCTAGGAGGAGATTCAGGTGATAAGGTGGGGGGGGTGGGGGTTACCTTGGTTAGTGATTGGCTAATGGTTACACGAGACAAAAAATCGTTATGACATCATAAAGTGGCCAAAATCTGATCAGCTCATTTTCAGACAGGTTTTTATAGAAATGGATCAGGACAAAAAGAGAGAGAATCTTTGTTCCTGAAACTTTCAGAGTCTCTTTACTCAGAGGGGACACATGTTGATGTATAAAAGACGTGAAGAAGTGGATTTTTCATAATAGGTGACCTTTAACTAACAGTGACGGAACCAGAACTATCAGTGATATGATACTTATCAATGAAATCTAGTTACTGATGTATAGTGCTTTATTTCACATTATAATAAAAGTTTCTGTGCATAGTCCTCAGTCTCAAATGCTTAAATTGTTTATGGAGGCATTCAAATGTAAGACTGGTAAATTAACACTGAAAACTCCTGTTTTTGTTGTTGCATTAAGTCATACTGGGATGTTTGCTGAAATTGATTGCATGTGGCACAGCCCTACCTAGAAAACATTCCACCAGCCGCCACTGATAATAATCATACAATCAATAGAGTGGTTACATATATTATAGGGTCAGCTATTAAAAAGAATAATCATTTATTTTGCATAATACCTACAATATTTAAATAGCTTTTTTGACATAGTTATTATAAAAACTGTGGAATTAATTGTAACTTTTTTGACATCACAACAATTGAATCTCCTGAGGATGATGACTGGAATGTGCCATATCTAAACAGATTATGATAAGCTTTAATATCCCTCCATGGTAAATAAAGACACAAATGGTTCCTGCACGGCTGAAAAAGACGACAGCAGCACAGATCACTGGCTAACAGGTCCCTTATTCTTGTAATCATTCTCCTCCTGAGATACGTCTTTTCATCTTTCTAATCTTGCACTTAGGGGTGATATCATGGTTCTATTCAATTAGTCTGTTAGTGCTGTAGAGTGTTGCTGCGGCTAGCAGAGCAGAATCATGATCTGGAGGTCTTGAACGTGGTGATGGTCTCACTCATTTCTCCGTCCTCCTCGGCCTCCTCGTAACATTGAAGGAGGAGATGCCCTCTACAGCTGCTGTGGTTCTCCAGAGACTCGTTCTCCCCAAGTCGCTCCCACATTTGAGAAATCAAGTCAAATCCCCTATCCAATGAGCCTGAAATGAATCTGACAAAGAACTGTCCTGATTTACAATACATGAGTTTACCGAGCCCTAATGTAGTGTTCATTACACTGTATAGAATACATACATGGAAAAAAGTGAAACGTTGACTTTAATTAAATATATTATGTCAACAGATTTCACATCACTGTATTAGGTTAGTTGAAAGCAATACTTTTAAGTTTAAATAAATAATATTAGGTTCAATTTAATATTATTGCCTTTAACTAACCTAATGCAGTAATGTGAAATATAATACATTTCATTAAAGTCAACGTTTCAGTATTTTCAGTGTAGGATGCACCATGCACCCTAAGGATGCACCATGCACCCTAATATGTGAGTACAGGTAACATATTTTATTCTAAACCACATACATATTTAAACTTCGAAGCTTAAACGAAAAATAATCAGTGTCATTATTGAAGATAGAAATGAAACGTAGGCATGTAGACATGCATATTTAAACTGTTGTTCACCTGGCAACACTCACACCATTGGTTGATTCATTTTTCAAACTACACAAGCCATTCCATCTGCTTTTTTTGTGCTTAGCTTGTTGAACCTAATATCAAGGAGTCATATTTATCGGGGTAATGACAATAGTAATTATTTAGTATCACAGCTGGTGCGCATAGCTAGTTTGAAGTTATTTTTAAAAGAAGTAGAGTAAATCTGAGGGAGACGCAGACACAGACGGGCATAATCCCCCCCCCCCCCCTCGATCCTCTGCTCTGAAGGGTAGTTAAAGCAGCAAGCACAGATTAACACACAAGCCTCATCTCATCAGGAGAACAGCCCTAGGTTAAGCTCTCTCCCCTCTCTGAGTCTGCTGTCATTCCTCCACAAAGACAGGGGGAAGGGGGGGCCTCACTACATTCCCTTTTTCATCGTTTATAAACCTTAGGATGTCCCTTGTCATCACTACCATTCCTGCAGTTCGACATATTCCAACTGGGATCTTTACTTTAATCAGTCTGCTGCTGGTGGGTTTTCCACTGTGCACTTCTAAAGTCTGGCATCTGTGAAAGCTAAGGTGCAAATCCTATGAGCAGTGAGTCTCTTCTCCCTGAGGATTACGCTTACAGGCAGAAAAAACATCATTTTTAGGAAATATCATGACTGACACGTGCCAAACCTTGCTCATTTCAATATCAAAATGCACGACTTACAATTAAGGAAGATGTTGTCTGAAGTGTGTTTAAGGGGAGGGGGCGGGGGGGGGGGGGGGGGGTGCCTGTGGGGCTGACAGCTGGCTCTTGTTTTCACCAAAACTGGCTGCGGTCAGATTAGAAAGCTGGTTGAACACTAATACGACCGACCTTCCATCAGTCATGTGTTGCCATATCAAGATTACTGTTCAACCCATTTGTTGCATAGGTTATTGAGCAGATGCGTTTGCTTCTTTATGTGAGTAACATTCATTCATCTGTAAGCCTTAGTGTAAGAGGACCAGAGAAAGATCTGTTTCCTCGACATTCAGTAATGTAGGTTGGAAAAAATGAATCACAGCATGGATGGAGCAGTCTGAGAACCAGTGTGCCACCATTTTTCAACCTTTATTTAACCAGGTGGTCCCATTGAGATCATCGATCTCTTTTACAAGGGAGACCTGTCACCACAGGTGGTGACAGGTCTCCCTTGCACTACCTGTCACCACAGGTGGTGCATGAATGAGTCCTTAAACCTAGAAATGAAATGACATTTTACCACTTCCGCTTCCCTTTTCTTAAAATCAGGTTTAGATTAACTTATGTTTTTAAGGCTTAAAAACAAAAGAAAATGTGTGTCAATATGTGGAGACTAAAACGTGTAAGTATCATAAACGTGTGTTTGCCACAGATCTTATCTTCTACAATTATGTCCCTGACACTCTATCAATGTTCTGTATCAAATACATAGACATTTCTTACTTTGCTTCCTCATCTCTGGCTATGAGAAGGCGCATGTGATTGGTTGCGGAGGCTGCTCTCAAGACGTCCACAGCTCTGTGAAACAGAAACACATTGTTACAGCGTCACCTCTCAATCATGTGGTTAAAGGAACGTTTTCACTGGACTACCTGTCACTTGTGACTCCTACAAGACTGTCCCCGTTCACTTCCAAGATCTGGTCTCCCGGCAACAGGTTTCCTGTCAGAGGTCAGAGAAAGGTCAATCATTGAGTTATCCGCCATAAAAATATCATGCAACACAATATGTAGTTCAATAAACAATGGTGTTTGGACAAAGATAAAAGAGTCACATGATTCATCCTGTGGGAGTTAGGGCTCCATCACATCTGAGAGGAAGCCATCAGGTTTCATCAAGAAGACAAAAGGACTGATAAAAACTGCATTAGAAGACTTTCGAGACCACAGGGGGAAAATAGGACAAGAGCATTACATTTTCAGTCTGTCAAGTCAAGGCTCGAGAGAGACTGAAATATGCTTTTGGTAATGGACAGTTAGAGTCACAACCGCATAGAGTTTGCATGATTCAGTCCTAAAACCCGCAAATAAGTTAGCATTTTACCACTTCCTGTTCCCTGGTCTGGAAGTTTTTTGAATGTGTTTTTGGTTATTAGCCTGAATTAAGATGTGTGGTTAACACTTTTTGTTCTATGACATAAAATATGTCAGTGAATACCCCACTGGTTAATGTCCGAAGCTTCTATGTGTCATAAAAACGGTTGGTTACAAGTTGCTAAATAACTCTACTAGTCTTCATGCCGAACATTAGCCACCTTTAGCGGTGGTGATGCACAGCTATGAAACCTTGAGGCACAATACGACACGATAATATTAGATGCTCAAATCATGTCTGAAATGTTTCGAGCATCCCAGGAGCTACATTAGCAAACTGTAGTTTGTTCTGTACATCTGTTACGCGGATGATACTCAACTATATTTATCCATCAAGCCTGATGAAACCAATCATCTAAATAAAATTCAAGACTGCCTCAAGAACTTAAAAACGTGGATGACTTTAAACTTTTTGATGTTAAACACGGCTAAAACTGAAGTTATTGTACTCGGCCCAAAGACTCTACGAAACAAATTATCTAAAGATATACTCACTCTGGATGGCATTAATTTGGCCTCCAGTGAGACTGTAAGGAATCTTGGTGTTATATTTGATCAGGATTTATCCTTTAACGCCCACATAAAAATTAATCTCAAGGACCGCCTTCTTTCATCTACGTAACATAGCAAAAATCAGGCATATCTTGCCTCAAAACGATGCAGAGAAACTAGTCCATGCATTTGTTACTTCAAGGCTGGATTATTGTAACTCTTTATTATCAGGGTGTACCAAGAAGTCAGTTAAGTCGCTTCAGCTGATTCAAAATGCTGCAGCACGTGTACCACTAACCAGAGTTAGGAAAAGGGACCACATTACTCCTGTTCTGGCTGCCTTACACTGGCTCCCTATAGAACACAGGATAGAATTTTTAATTCTTCTTCTCGCCTACAAAGCCCTTAATGGGCAGGCGCCATCTTACCTTAAAGAACTCATTATACCCTACTGTCCTACTAGGGCATTGCGTTCCAAGAATTCACGGTTGTTGGTTGTTCCTAGAGTCTCTAAAAGTACAATGGGAGCCAGAGCCTTTTCTTATCAAGCTCCACTTTTGTGGAATCAGCTTCCAGTTTGTGTTCGGGCGGCAGACAGCCTATCCGTTTTTAAGAGTGCGCTTAAGACCTTCCTTTTTGATAAAGCTTATAGTTAGGGCTGATTCGATTCAGCCCCTAGTTTTGATGCTATAGGCTTAGTTTGTCGGGGGACACCTTACTTCTTCCTTCTCTCTGTCTGTACCTGTGTACTCTCATGTTCCGAATAACCCAGCTTCCCCCAAATTTATTTTTGGTGTCTATCTACGCCGGGATCCTGAGTCGTGGCTGATCCTGTTGCTGTGGTCCTGGATCCTGAGTCCTGGATCCTGAGTCGTGGCTGATCCTGAGTCCTGGACTTCGAGTCGTGGCTGAACCTGTCTCTGCGGTCCTGCCTGACTCTCATCATACTACTTCCCTGATGGCTCCCACAGGATTGTTGACATCCTCGTGGATTCATCTTCTTATTATAGACACATGCATTTCCAAACATTTGGTCTACCTACTCTGTCAAATGTATTATCTCTTCGATTTACACACGGCATCTATTGCACGTCTGTCCGTCCTGGGAGAGGGATCCCTCCTCTCTTGCTCTCCCTGAGGTTTCTCCCATTTTCCCCTTTAAACTTTGGGGTTTTCTCTGGAAGTTTTTCCTTGTACGATGTGAGGGTCTAAGGACAGAGGGTGTCGTATTGTCATACTGATATTCTGTACAAACTGTGAAGTCCACTGAGACAAATGTAACATTTGTGATATTGGGCTATATAAATAAACATTGATTGATTGATTGAAAGCAAGCCTTTTAATTCTGCCGATTGCATTTACGCTTCAAACAGAAGTGGTCTAAATACCTGGAGATTATGCTGCTGAACAAACATGCTAAGTTTTTGCTTCAGTTATAAAGGCATCAAGACTCCAAATTAAAACAGAAAGGTAGCAGAGCAAAAATACAAAGCATCATGGGAGTTACTGGGCACCACATCTGCATGAGCTGCCATCACCATGGCAAGGAAACCATGTGATGCCTTCACACTGAAATAAAGGGTGCAAGTGTGGAATTCTTCAAATTAATATATTTAACTGTAAGACCTGCTACAGAGCCTGGAGCTAACAGGATTTAGATCCCTGGGGGTCTCCTCTGGATCTGAGAGGCTGGATGACCTCTCCCCTCAGTCTGGCTCACAGCCACCTCACACATGTCCTCAAGATAAAGTATTAGGAACGAACAGTATCAGACTTTGGAGATAAGGACTAAACCTCAGTGTGACCTATTTCTATTCACTGCAGCTTTGCACGTCACATTTACAAAAACATTGACATTTGAATGCGGATCTCATCCAGCAAGACTTTGTATAAGTATGATTAATAAAATAAGATGTAATCCACTAAAGGAAGAATGTGTCATGTATCTATGGTTCAAGTGCAGGGCAGAGCCTTAATGGTCTATCTTTTATTTTGGTAGCCTGTTAAATCCTTCCATTTAACTTAAAAAAGAAAATAAACACTAGTTAAAGTTGTTCTTTTGACAAGTGAGGTTCTGTAACAAAGCTGGGTTTCTGGGAGACAAGCTGGGAGACAATACTCAATAAAACTGTAAGATTAGTGTCAGTGAAATATATCACATTAAATCATCTATGATGTGAGTATTGAGTATGTAAGTCGCTTTGGATAAAAGCGTCTAACAAGTAACATGTAATGTAATGTGACAAACATCATGCTCCTTGTGTGTGAGTGTTAAAGTGTTAACCAGCAACAGCTACCATCATTCTGTTGCGTCTAAAATGAACCTGATAGGACGTAAACTTCAGTTTTGAGAAAGTCTTTCATGTCATTATTAGAAAACATTAAATATGACTATTGAGCAGTGATGATGTGCTATTTTGTGAAAGGATGGTGCTCTTCTAACTGCAGTATACATGTCACTGTCCCTCAATATCTGCCCTATATCCATCAGTTATTGTACAGAGGAAGTAGTGGTGCCTTTTTCCCTTTTTTATAATCACATGAGAGAAGAAACAAATGTAGTCCTGACTCTAATCTCAGAATTCTGAGAAAAAAGTCAGAACTCCAAATGTCTTTTTACTTTTGGTCACATCCTCATGTGGCCCTAATCGTCTTCCATATTTCCTCAAATAGCTGCTGGACCTGCATGTTGAACCAGACCAATGTGACGCCTTTGGTTGACATGAATAAAGTCAGTAGTAGAAGAAGACGTTTTAAATATTTTACCAAAAATTTCCCCCACTATTTTTCACTGATCTTCGTGATAATCACGCTATTCATCTTTTTGTCATGGAGTACAGCCTGGATGAAAGTGGACTGCAGTCCGAAAGTGTCTTCTCCTAAACCAATGTTCCAAACTCACCAGAAACGTTTTCCTCCGACAGGTCAAAACAATCGAGCAACAATTCATGCATGTGGTGAACTACAGCTGAGCTCATATACACCTGTAGACTGAGTTTATTTAGAAAAGTGCTTGATAATCTTTGACAAGATGTGTAATTGTTCAAAGAATCATCAGAAGCACCTTTTATTCCAGGTGATCAAAGTACTATGACCAGGGGTGCACATCACTTTTTTGCCCTGGTTCTCAAAGGAGCACCTGGAGATGTTGCTTGGTGCGCATCCTTAAAATTAAATAAACCGGACCTTTTGAGGGGTACTTGACTTTATGAACGTGGGAGGTGCACAGGGTTACTGTGCGGAGCGCATAAAGCAGACCCTTCACGCGATAGCGAGGGGTAGAGCGAGGGATCGCAGATGCCGTCCTGCTCGCGGACAGTTTTAAAAAAAGTAAACCTGGGGCCCGCCCAAGTAAAGTCTATGTGTGGGAAACCCTGCTATCTTACCAGTTCTTATGCAACTCGCAAATATCTCTCTCTCTCTCTCTCTCTCTCTCTCTCTCTCTCTCTCTCTCTCTTTCTCTCTTTCTCTCTCTCTCTCTCTCTCTCGCACCTGCGCACCAGTTATGTGCAGCCCTGACTATGACGCTTTACATTTCTTCACTCTGTATCAACTTGAACACCTTTTAGAAAATAAGCTCAGGTATTATTGTGAACTGTCCGTACAGAATCCTAACACATACAGTATCTCTCATGCAGCCTTATCATCTGAACAGAACCCTGTTTGGACTGAGGAGCACATCTGGCGCTGTCAGCACTTGCCACAGAGGAGAAGTGTTGATTCCAGAAATTCACATATTTATTTATCATTACAGTGTAGAGCAGGGATGGGCAACTTGGATGGTGGTGGGGGCCACATAATTGATGTACTGGCCACCAGGGGGCCGCAGATTCCCTTGGAACACACACACACACAAATTCCATGTATTGTATGTAATTATTAACAAATATACTAAGTCTGACATCTTCATTGACATTTTACAATCTTTCAGGGAACATCCTCTAATAAGCTCACTAAACAAATATCACTTCACAGAAATGTTATTTCATTTTTACAAGTGGCATGTTTGTATTAGACAGGTTATTTAACAGTGGAATAAAACTATTTGAAACTATTGGAAAGCACGGAAAATGTGTGTGCATTGAGATGAACCATTAAGATGACATAAACATGAAGTCATGAACACTAACCCAGACATTAGTTGTCTAACTTGAACCTAAGACACAATAAGGGGAGTGTCAACACAGACACCTGTCAACCCGCACTCTGCTGTTCCTCAGCGCCACTCCCCCTCCCTCCCTCTGAAATTATGAATGAAAAGCGTATAGTAATCATAGATAACACGGCAGGGTCCGTTACAGTTTGTTTTCATCTGATTTCAAATAAACAAAGTCTTGGTTTTTAGAATATTAAACTTGTTTCACCAAATTCAGATGATAAATACATCTTTGAAGCTTGCAGGCATAATTACAAGCGGTAACTTAACGTCACAGCAGGCATAACAACAGCCGGTGTTTCTTGTGAGTGTTTCCCCGGTAAACAAACACAATACACACAAACGCGTCACAGATTATTTTGCGGTATTTGGCTGCCGAACAAAATCATGTACGCAGCTCGTGACGTAACTCGGAGTCTAGTGGACGGTATCATTACTACAACATAATTAATTACGTTGTTTATAAATTAATCTGAGGGCCGCAAAAAGAGGAGGTGGGGGCCGCATGCATAGAGTATTTATACTATACTTTCATTTCATTTGATATACATAGCTTAATTATTCCTGCATTTTACTGGCACCATTGTATCACTTGCACTATTTCTTATTGCACTGTTTCAGTTGCTAATTCTTCATGTCTTAAGTGTTAGTGTATGTGTAGACTGGGATTTCACATTTGTATTGCCAACAAATAAACTGTAGCTTTTGTGCACATGACAATAAAACATTTAGAATCTTAAATCTTTGAAAGTCCGCTGCTACAGCTGCTCACTACAGCATTCAGAGTTTACATTAAGATCACACCTTCTACCACCATCTGCCCCTGACAGAGAAGGAGAGGGGGACGAGAAAAGAGAGGAGAAGAGAAGAGAGGAGTATCTGTGGTCAAGGACAGAGGTGATCAGATGTCCAGTGGGACACCAGAGGCCTGTACTACGAAGCCGGATTTTCGCTTAGCGAGCTAACTTCAGGGAAAACTCTGGGTTTCCGGTCCAACGACGCTGGTTCACTTCTTAGCGGGCTAGATCTCCATGGTAACTTATGCTGAACGGCTAGCCTGGTCCGGAGCAGGTTAGGTTCCAGGATAAGAGATCAACTCTGTGAAAGCACCGCCTGCTGACCAATCAGAGCTCAGTGTGCGGAGTTTAAAGCTATCAAGTCATATTACAGGATAGAGGAAATACAGAAAAACTGCCGTTGCAGGAAAGACGGCCGGCAAAAATCAACTGACTGTGTGAACGTGAAAATGAATAGAATATCACCTCCCATCTTCAGAGCAATCTGATTATTATAACATTAGCGTTAAGAAAGCTTACTTAAATATCTGCCACAACATAAGTAAGACGTCGATGTGTCCCATTATCATTCATATCACATCATAATGTATCATATATGTCCTTATCTGAGTCAGCTGAGCCGTATCTGGCCGTGCAACACTCACAGTGTCACAGACTGTAGGCAGAAGTATTATTTTAAGCAACACATTAAGTTGACGAAACACTCGAGTCAAATGTAATTAAAGTCAGATCGTGTCTTAGACGGGGCAGTGATTTCATAAACCTGTTAATGTACGCATTCAAACACTTGTTCTGTTACCAGCTGTATTCACCTCGCAGGTGCAGCTATGTGGCTTTGATCCTGGATAAAGTGTTTAAGTCATGGATGTTTAAAGTTTAACGTCTTCATATTTGTCTAATATTATAGTTGACTTTTCATTCAGGAAGTATGACGCTGCGCTGTCAGTGCGCTTCTCCATGTTTGTGATTGGTCGAATGCTCCAAATACCACCCCTTTTATGTGAACGCGCACCTAACTAGATAGGGCAAAGCTGGCTTGAGTTAACGAGTTGATAACCAGCATCGTAGGACAGTTTAGCGAGAGCGCGTTTGTTTTGGATTAGGTAAGCCGGGTAACTCAAACATATCCAGGTTAGGTTGAACCGGCTTCGTAGTACAGGCCTCTGGACTCCTGCACAGACCCCCTTCATGAACCCCCCTCCACCTGGTCTGATAATGACCTCCAGTGAACCCTCAGGGCGCTGCAGGGCATGCTGGGAGCTGTGAGGACTCACATGTAGGTGCAGAGCTTCTTTCTTGTATTTATATGCGGACCAATGAATCACAATAAGACATGATATTGTGTTATTATTGTCAGCGTGTAAATCCGGATGCATTGTTTCACTAACTGACAAGCAGAACAATAAACCCAAATCCAGACCTCAAACACACCGCGGGCTATTCTCTGCAGTCTGGAGATCGAGCTGCACCGTGCCACACATGTTCACAACATGACAGATGTTCAATAAAGACTATACATGCAGGAAGATAAGAGGAGCTTCAAGTATATAAATAATATGTAAAATAATTTGTGTTTTTTTTTTATTGATTCATTGATGCCGATTGTTTATGTGTTATTTTGTTGCTTTTAATCTAAAGCCTTTTCATAAAAACATAATACATTTTTTGTGAGTGATTGATTTTGAATATCAAAAGTCTGACCCTTGATTCTGTATATTTGCTGAAATACTGTATATATGGTTTCAGAGTAATCTGAAATTATGATGGAATAAGATCCTCGGCATCAGATGGACACAGTGTATAAGTGAGATCAGAGGGGGGTGACTGGGTTAATGGAGGGTGTGTAGTTAGGCAGGAGATAATAAAGACCACCGGACCCCCAGCTGATGATCTGCAGCAGTTTCACAGAGTAAACCTGGGACAGCACATCCTTTCAATAACCATAATAAATGTATTTGTATATATTGTTCTCACACTGTACCTCGTTGCATTTTATAAATATAAAATCTGCATTTACATGACAGACTTATAATGTAAGCAATATGTTTAAATGTTAGTAGGTTGTTCTGTTATAGTGTATGCTGTGACTTAGTGATAGTGATACTCTACAGATATATATATAATAAGTATATACTTACTGTTCAACATATTGTTTATTTTGAATATATGTGTGATTCCTTGTTTACATGCTGCTCTAACAAAGCAATGTCCTCATTTGGGATCAATAAAGTGAATCTATGATGGCTCCGAGGTTAAACCTCTTACCGTCGTAGGATGCAACGCCTCCCGGTAGGATCCGTTTGACGTAGACTCCAAACTCCTCTCCGGTTTGCTCCTTCACTCCACCAATCACTTTGATCCCTGTTTGGAGGAATAACAAGGCACTTTTACTTTACTTATTTTAAAATCAATCATAGATAAATGACACAAGGAAGCTTTTTTCTGGTGAACTCAAAACAGAACAAATGCTAATTACAGTATAAATGAATAATAATGACCTGCTGCAGATGGGGTTTTAAATATTGTGAGCTGAGGGGAGTTAGGGGAAGGTCATTTAACAGCAGCTGACATTATATCGGCATACTGCTGACAAAAGAGGAATGTCAGGAGTAGTATTTACCTTCACAATAACACTCAAAATACATATGTAATTACATTAAACGCCCCCACCTAACACATCTGAATATACTACAGTACATATATATTTATAAAACGGACAAGTCAAATCAAGCAATCTGATTGGTTCTTAGCCGCGATGTAATGAGCGTATATCACGGGTAGAATTGTACTTTTCACAACAAGTCAGTATCCCTCCGCGTCTGAGAAAAGCTACAACCGTTACAACTGTTACATTACATCCGTTACGAAACTAACTAACTAACAAAGCTTAAGATGGAAACATGTAAGGGATAATGTGCAGCAAGGACTTATTGACCGTTGTTAAGGACGCTCACATCTGCAGAAAGAAGTCCGGTCGATTTAACTGTATAAAGTTGGGCTGAAAAGCAAACTGCATGCAGTTTGCTTTTCAAACTGGGACAAGAAAACAGCGGAGAAGTAACGTGGCAGAAACCCTCCTTTTTACGCAACGGTCCAGACATAGACATCAGACGGCAAAACATATTCAGTGTGCAGTTCCTGTGGTGTTAGCTGTTATGCTTTTATTGTGATAGAGCTAACAGGATGTGGAGACCTGATGTGGACACTACGCATCATGCTACTAGCAAATGACACGGAGAGTACAAGCCTGAATAAAGTAACCACCATGCTCTAAACCGTCTGTATTACTTTACGCTTACCACGACATGGTGTCAGAACGTGGGCAGCGGTAAAGAGCTAGGTTAAAGTTGGAAAGAGAGTTGTGGAAAGTTAACGTCTGCAAGCGGCGAGATGTTAGGAGGCGACAGCGACGGAGCTGCAGCCGCACCGGCTGCACAGCCTCCACAACCTCCCCAGCTACAGGCTAATGCTAACGCTCCTCCAAGCGCTACGTTCACCATCCAACCACCTGAAGCATTCGACTTTGCAAAGCCTCAGGACTGGGAGCGATGGATACGCAGGTTCGAGAGATTCAGACTGGCCAGCAACCTCCATCTTAGCACAGAAGCTAACCAGGTGAACACGCTGATCTACTGCATGGGGGATGAAGCAGACGACATCCTACGGGGTCATGATTTATCCGACGCACAGAGACAGCAGTACACTTCGGTAAAAGCCACACTTGAAACGTACTTTGTGCCTAGAAAGAACGTGATATATGAGAGGGCAAGATTCAATCAGAGAGTGCAGCAACCAAACGAGGCTGTAGACGCTTTCATTACTGCATTGTATGCCCTAGCAGAAAACTGCAAATACGGAGCACTCCGCGACGAGTTAATAAGAGACCGGCTCGTAGTGGGGTTGAGAGACACCAGTCTAGCTGAGAGGATGCAGTTAGACAAGGATTTGACGCTCGAAAAAGCAGTCAATATGGCCAGACAGTCCGAAGTGATTAAAAGGCAGCAAACAGACCTCAGAGGAGGGGGTAGAATGGACATTGATGCAGTAACAAAAGGCAGAAGACAAAACCCATTCACCCCAAAGTTCCCTCATCAACCAATGCACCCATCAACAAAACCACAGCCATCATCTGATCGCCAGTCATGCTACAGATGTGGAAAGTCCCCTGGTCATGCAAATGCACAGTGCCCAGCCAGAGAGGTGACATGTCATGCATGTGGAAAGAGAGGTCATTACAGTAAAGTATGTAAATCTACCAAAGCAGTACATGCTGTAGAAACAGAAAGTTGCTATGATGATGATGATGACACTCCCTTGTTCCTAGGCTCAGTAGATGCAGGTTTAGACCCATGGTATGCGGATTTGACTATAAGGGACCATAAGGTCAGGTTTAAGATAGACACAGGAGCTGATGTCTCAGTTATTCCAGCCCAGACCTACTATGCCATTGCTGAGAGCAACACACAGTTAGCTAAGCCTGACAGACCACTATTTGGCCCAGGTCGCATGCTTCTATCTGTTTTAGGCAGATACAGAGAGTCACTATGCAAAGGAGAGCAGGTGATACAGGAGGATGTTTACGTTGTCAATGACTTAAACGTAGCCTTGTTAAGCAGACCAGCAAGTGTAAAGCTTAAACTAGTCTACAGAGCAGACAGCATAGACAAGTCAGAGATGGAAGAGTCCTACCCAAAGTTGTGTCAGGGTTTAGGTATGATGCAGCAGCCATACACTATTAAACTCAGGCCAGACGCTATTCCCTATTCCCTGGCCACACCTAGACGGGTCCCCATCCCTCTACTCGACAAAGTGAAAGAGGAGCTCAAAAAAATGGAGGACATTGGGGTCATCTCCAGAGTTGAAGAGCCGACCGACTGGTGTTCGGGCATGGTTCCGGTGCCTACAAAGACTGGCTCAGTGCGGATCTGCGTCGACCTCACCCGCCTCAACGAAGCAGTTCGCAGAGAGAAATACATATTGCCTTCAGTTGAGCAGACAATTGGATCTCTGGCAGGAGCCCAGATCTTCAGCAAGTTAGATGCCAACAGAGGATTTTGGCAGATTCCATTATCCCCCGAGTCGTCACTGTACACAACGTTCATAACTCCCTTTGGGCGCTTTTACTTTAACAGACTGCCCTTCGGCATAGCGTCAGCCCCAGAACATTTTCAGCGGCGCATGTCAATGATTATCGACGGGCTGCAGGGGGTTGTATGTCACATGGATGACGTCCTCATCTGGGGGAGAGATCAACAGCAGCACGACATCAGACTACACACTGTCCTCAACAAGCTCCAAGACGCCGGGGTCACACTAAACATGGAGAAGTGTGAGCTAAGCAAACGTGAAGTCAAGTTCCTAGGTCATATTCTGTCAGCTGACGGTGTGCAGCCAGACCCAGACAAGGTAAAGGCTGTCATGTCCATGAGAGAGCCGTCCAACACAGGAGAGGTTCGCAGTTTCCTGGGAATGTTAAACCAGCTGGGAAAATACATTCCAGGTCTAGCCGAAAAGGACAAGCCACTGAGAGACCTTCTCTCAAAGAAGTATCAGTGGGTCTGGGGCTGTGCACAACAGAAAGCGTTTGACCAGCTGAAAAATGATCTCACATCACCTCCAGTGCTGACACTTTACGACCCCAACAAAGAGCTGAAACTGTCTGCGGATGCCTCTTCCTACGGACTGGGTGCGGTCCTCCTACAGAAGGAGGAGAGCAGTGGAAACCAGTCGCGTACGCATCGCGCTCTATGACAGAGACAGAACAGAGGTACGCCCAGGTGGAGAAGGAGGCGCTAGGATTGACATGGGGGTGCGAGCGTTTTAGAGACTTCCTAATTGGGAGACATTTTGCCATGGAAACTGACCACAAGCCACTTGTCAGCCTGCTAGGTCACCAGGCACTAACTGAGCTTCCTCCCAGGATCCAGCGGTTTCGACTCAGACTCATGAGGTACAGTTACACAATCTCACACACACCTGGCAAAGCCCTGTTTACAGCCGACACTCTCTCACGCTCACCTGTCAGCCAAAACTCAAGTTCAAAACTGACAGACAACGACTTAATGGAAGACACAAACATCTATGTGGATGAAATCATCAATAGCATGCCCGCCAGCTCAACATACATGGCACAACTGAGAGAGCGACTGCAGGAAGACAGTGTTTGCTCGGAGGTCATGTCATACTGTCAGAGAGGATGGCCTGACTGCAGCCAGCTCACAGGTCCAGTTAAAGCTTACTTGACTGATAGAGCTGTACTTACTGTACATAATGGACTCCTGCTCATGGGCTCCAGACTAGTCATTCCCACAGCGATGCGCAACTCTGTCCTCGATGCACTACATGAGGGACATCAGGGGATGACCAGCAGGGGCGGTTCTAAGGGGGGGCCAGGGGGGGCCAGTGCCCCCCTAACACTGACTTTGGACCCCCCTGTGGCCCCCCTGAAAATGAAAAAAAAAAAGAAATAGTTTATGATTAAACGATTTCTTGGCTGACGGAATAGGCGAAACTAACGATATTTGTCATTGTAGTCGGACCCATTAGAGCAGGGGTCTCCAACACGTCGATCGCGAGCTACCGGTAGCTCGCAAGCCCTCAATAGCCCCCACTTTACAAATATGTTTTTTTTTTTTTTTTTAGCAAGCCGTCATCGCCACGGAGGAGCACACAGCCTCTGTGAGCGAGCACACCTTTATCTATTTAATATAGTTGTAAAAAATTAAGTAAGAATCATTCCAATGTGTACTATAGGACAGTAAAAAAAAAAAAACAGTTTAAAAGGGGAGTGATTAGTCAAATATGCATAAATAAAAAGAAAGAATGCTAACTAGGTAACATAAGATAAGAATAAACAAGTTTAAATGATTTGTTATTGGTTGTGATCATATTCTAAAGATATTTGGATTATTGAAAAGTATACAGCTCCCTTTCATCTGAGTGTTGAGAGCTGTATCCATAAATTCATTTTGTGCTCAAAGTGCACCCGATTGATGACCTCACTTCCCCCCTAGAGGATGTGAGGTCCAACCCCAAATACAGCAGGTTCAAATAATTTAATTGCATACAATTTATTTTAGTAAACACTGAAAACGGGTCCCACAGACCCAAACAGCACACAAAGGTTAAAGGTAAGCATATAATAATGTGTAATGAAACAAATACCAATAACTATATTGCATTGTTTTCTTATGCGCAATTACTTCATACTGACTTTGTCTTTTTCGTCCTGCATTTATTGTGCCGCCCTCAGAAAATAACTGGCCCCAGCCTGGCCCCCCCAGTCAAATTGGTCTAGAACCGCCACTGATGACCAGGTGCAGAGAGCGGGCCAGAGAGACAGTATGGTGGCCTGGCTTGAGCGGCCAACTAAACGAGCTGGTGAGAAATTGCAAAACATGCATCAAAGAGCGTGGCAATCCTGTGGAGCCATTAATGTCCAGTGAGCTCCCAGAGAGACCATGGCAAAAAGTAGGTTCTGATTTATTCACACTCAACCATGATAACTACCTACTAGTAGTGGACTACTACTCTAGGTATGTAGAGATTGCCAAACTAATGGCGCGTTTCCACTACAGCGCGGAGCCCGGTTTAAGAGGGCTGTGACGTCAGCGGCCCGACTTTGGTTGCGTTTCCACTTGGCCTAGTACCGGCCGGCGGGTCCTAATTCACAGTTTTTCTGGCCTCATAAAATCGTGGTTCTAGGGCCAGGAACAACCAGGCTGAGTTGTGACGTCAACGTTCTCGACTGCTGATTGGTCAGAGAGAATCGTCACAATCGGCGCGCGAGATAATCCCTGGCGTCGCATATATATATAGCGAAGCTTGCAGCATTTTTATAAACAGCATTTTTGTCAACAGAGGAGCTAAAATGGCAAAGAAAAGCACGCCGTGGTTGGTCGAGGAAGTGACGACGTTCCTACATTACATTGCAAATGATAAGATCCAGCGGGAGCTCGACGGGACAACTCGCAATATTAAAGTATTTCAGGAGGTCTCTACACAGATGTCCACAAGCGGCTACTCGAGGACTGTCGTGCAGTGTAGGGAAAAACTCAAAAAGATGAAGAGTGAATATCGCTTGGTCAAAGATAATAACAACACGAGTGGTGCCAGTAGGAAAAACTGGAAGTGGTTTGAGCTAATGGACACCATTTACGGCCATAGACCGGCTAGCGTTGGGAGGGATGGAGGCCTGGACTCTGCAACGGCGTTACTGGAGTCTCTGCATGGTACGTTTTTTCTAACGCTCTGTTATTTGCTTGAAAGCGTTGTGTCCCTATCTGTTCTAAAGCTCACTTCTAACAAATAAGTCTATTTTATCCTTACATTTATGTTCGCATTGAAGATGGCGTCACGGCAGTTTTAAGCAGCGTGACTCCGCCCACCAAAAAGCCGATCGCTCCGCCTACACTGCGTTACTATAGTTACTGCCCCAGTTCCTAAACTGTAATGGAAACGCGCCATCAAGTGAGCTGGTCCTAACAAGGCCTAACGAGGCCGAGCGAGGCCGGGCTCCGCGCTGTAGTGGAAACGCGCCATAACTCCCACACGATCTCAGGATGTTATTGTGCATCTCAAATCAATATTCTCTAGACATGGGGTCCAAGAGAATTTTTTTAGTGACAATGGCCCCCAGTACTCCAGTCAACAGTTCAAGGACTTTGCAGTAGCCTACGGGTTCAAACATGTCACTAGTAGCCCTAGGTTCGCTCAGAGTAACGGGGAGGCGGAACGTCACGTTCAGACTGTGAAACAGCTGCTAAAGAAAGCTAAGGATCCGTATCTGGCTCTGTTGGCCTATAGAGCTACACCACTTGCTAATGGCTACAGTCCTGCCCAGCTCCTCATGGGCAGGAGACTGCGCACTCCAGTGCCCCAGCATCCCTCTCTACTCACCCCAGAGCTTCCAGACAGCACTGTTGTGGCAGCTAAAGAAAGGGAGAGGAGGGTGAAGGACACTGCAAATTTCAACAAAAGGCACCGTGTGAGAGATCTAAGTCAGCTCACACCAGGTCAGCCAGTGTGGATTACAGATACAAAGTCTCAAGGCACAGTGGTTTCGTCGCACTCAGCTCCACGTTCCTACATAGTGGACGGGCCTTCAGGCACCATCAGGCGGAACAGACACCATCTTGTCCCTTTTCCAGAGACTGTACCACACACACCTCACACTCCAACACCCCAACCAGGTGAGCCTACACTGGGTTCTCCAGAACGCCCTGAGTCACCAAAACAGACTCCCAAGGGGCACACACCTGTCCGTACACACACACACACGGCCCTACCACTAGGTACGGCAGAGTGGTGGTAAAACCTCACAGACTGGACTTGTGAACTGGGGGGGGGAGACAAATGAATGTGAAAAAAAAAAGGAAAAAGACGATGTGAAAAGGGAAGAATGTTGAATGATTTTGTGTTTTGATGTTTAGATCACTTATGCTCACAAAGATATTGCCTGACTCAGTGGTTGTTTTTGTTATTTCTCATGAGAAGCCTTAAGAGTGCAATGTTCTATTTTTGGGTAAATAGCTATGTGATTGTGCAGAAAGAAGTGTGATGACATGTTCTGAGGTTCTTGCAGAGTTTTCAGTTTATCACCAGATTTTGCATTATCTGAGTCACAGTATATATGTGACAGTCTGTTCTGTTTTTCTTAAGAAAGGGAGATGTGGTGTTAGCTGTTATGCTTTTATTGTGATAGAGCTAACAGGATGTGGAGACCGGAGGTGGACACTACGCGTCGTGCTACTAGCAAATGACACGGAGAGTACAAGCCTGAATAAAGTAACCACCATGCTCTAAACCGTCTGTATTACTTTACGCTTACCACGACAGTTCCTTTGGCATTAGGGCAGGGATATCTAGATACTTTCCAAGGTTTGACATAATGAATTGTGCTACTTTTAAAGCAAGCAACGATGTTTTCAAATCTGTAATCAAAAAGGTCCGCAAAAACGCTATCGAAGCAGTTCCTGCAGCTGCTACGTAGTTCAAACAGTAAAAACAGACTATTTTTTATCTGCCTGTCGGGTATTCTTTTACCCATAATGACCACCTCGCTGCACATTATCCCTTACTTAACTTCGACCTCCGGGGTGGCCTTACTATGGAGGAGTGGATTGAGGAGTGCCTATCTCCAGAAAAAAAAAGCACCTAAACGACGACATGCAGAGCTACGTGAAGAGCAGGTAGACCAACTGGAGAAGTACCACCATTCAAAAGCTTTCTGATGCGGGTCTTGAAACAAAGCAGAGAAATGATGACCATTAGTGGCCACAGGAGAAAGTGGAGCAATATTCTCGCCACGCCAAGCAACAGCCTAGAACAACCTCAACCTATACAAGTAACCTCGTAAGCCATGCTACTGATGCTGGACAGGTTTTCAGTGGCTGCGCAATAAACGGCAACATACACATTCATGTAAATAAATAGCTAAATAATCGATCAACGATCGATTATTTAGCAAACTGTCTAATATGTTCGCTAGCTGTTAGTGTTGTTGCATAGCAACCACCTCACACTATGTTTTGTGCAGAAGGCAACAGAGGGACTATTTTATTTTGAACATCATTATTTACTAATAAAAACTATTTAAATTAGAGTGTCTATTTTTCTTTCATATTGCCACACATACCACGGCCTGTCGTGAGCTATTACTTAAATATACTATGTATGTAAATAACTGGTTTTTTACTAGTTGTTTCTACATGATAAGCCTCATGATTACACATGTATTTTTGGTTTTAGAGTTGTGGTTACAGTGTAGCTACACTACTTTTATGTGTAGTTTTTGTGGTTGAGTTATAAGGTGACAGTTTGTTAATAGTGAAGTTAGGAGGGCTCTGCTTTGAGCTACCCTGCAGAGATCTGTCCTGCCAAGCCTCTGCTGCTCTGAGAACAGCGAGTCAGAGACTGGACTCAGATGAAACACATGGGATTTTAGGAAATGAAATGGGGGTGAGATTGGCTGGTTAAAAAATGGCACACTGACCCTAAAAAGGTTTCTGTATACTGTAGGATTCAATCATTTGACAGTCTGTGTCAATGTTTAACGTGTATGGATGTAAAAAATAATAATATGGGTGTTATTCACCATCAACTTGGCACGGTTTCTGGGATATTTTTTAAATGGCTGAGGGAGAATTTTTTTTCAGTTTTTATTTGCAGTGCATTGCATGTTTTTTTTTATTGTGCTAGTTCAACTTTCTCAAAATCCCATTTGTGTGTTAGTTAGATGTGGTGCAGGCTAATTTTGGAATATTTGAAACAATGTATGGCTAAAAAAAAAATTGATACAAAATCTTTTGTTTCAAAAAGTGGTGGGGACATTTCCCGAGAAAACTAAGAACGAGAACTGTCGGCCACAAGACACAGTAAATGAAAGAAGAGTTACTGTGGGGAAATAATTTAAGCATAATATGGCTCATCATGTACTTTACATCCAATATTGTAGTACTTATAACAGTGAAACCAACACGGGTCTGTACTCAGAATCCACACTGTAGGTATCTCTGTGGCTCCTGGCTGCTGGAGGCTCTCTTCTCTAACATTCAGAACCTTGAGCTGCTGCTGGCCTGTTACCTCACTCACAAAATGCTAACACTAATTAGTACTGGAGCCAAGTGGTGCATGTTAATTATGGCCTGTTGGAAGAATGGGGTTATAAAGTTCCTTGTCTCGGTCCTCCCTCCCTTCTGACTCTTCTCTGAGGAAAACAGAATCTTGTTCTTTTGTTCAGCCTCAAAGCACTCTCCTCCCCCCGCCTACCATCTGATAAGAAAAACATCATACTAATGCAAAAGCAGCCGGAGCAAATATTAAAGACTCGCATCTCCTCTCCTGTTAGGCTTCACATTTTGTTTTCCAAATCATTATTTCCTCCTCATCATCAAGGGCATGTTCGCCTTCTGAGGATTTAATGTTCCGACACTTTGTAAAGATCACACAACTCAGTGTGATGAAAATATAGTTGCTTTCAAAATGCTTTATAATACCCAAGATGATACTAGAAGGGCTGCACAATTTATCCAACAGTATCGAAATAGCAATATGCACCGCTGCAATATCCATAAAGCAAAAAGCATATTAATGGCCAATATCTAGCTTGGTCCACAGGGCAAAACGTAGTACTGTATGTTAACAAAACCCCTCTCAAATGGTGACATGCCTACATTATTGTTTCCTATAGATTTCTAATGACCAGTGTCCATGTCACGTGATCGTCAACTTTCCCGGAGTGAAAAAAAAACATGGCGGACACCCGACTTATTTTTTATGGAAAATCCGAAACTGTAGGATAGTTCCTCCATTAAAATGCTTTTGATTACATTTCTAGTGAGAAGTGAAAATACCACTTTCAGAATCTCCGTCCAGTGGCTGTGTTCCATTGATCCACAGTCTGTATTTAAAGGATAACCATGGACCCTCGTCCACACGCTGAGGAGCAACAGCTCGCTCTGTGAACACACACACACACACACACACACACTGCTCTGTGAACACACACACACACTGCTCTGTGAACACACACACACACACTGCTCTGTGAACACACACTGCTCTGTGAACACACACACTGCTCTGTGAACACACACACACACACTGCTCTGTGAACACACACACACTGCTCAGTGAACACACACTGCTCTATGAACACACACTGCTCTGTGAACACACTGCTCTGTGACCACACACACACACACACACACACACACACACACTGCTCAGTGAACACACACACTGCTCTGTGAATGGTTCTGGCCCCTCCTACATCCAGGACATGGTTAAACCGTACACCCCAGCACGTGCACTCCGCTCTGCATCAGCCAAACGGCTCGCTGCACCCTCACTGCGAGGGGGACCCAAGTTCCCATCAGCAAAAACACGTGGGTTTGCTATCCTGGCTCCAAAATGGTGGAATGAGCTCCCCATTGACATCAGGACAGCAGAAAGCTTACACATCTTCCGGCGCAGACTGAAAACTCATCTCTTTCGACTCCACTTCGAGCGATAAAATGGAAAAAACAAAATAAAAAGCACTTACATATTAACGAAGCACTTACATACTAACTAAGCACTTATATACTAACAAAGCACTTATATACTAATAAAGGACTGGCTTATCTAAAGCCAGTTGAGTAGCACTTTAAATGTTTTTGGCTCTATGAAACCTGATGTACTTATATGATTCTTTTTTCTTCTAGTTTGTATCTTCTTGGTCGAATGCACTTATTGTAAGTCGCTTTGGAAAAAACCTCCAGCTAAATGCAATGTAACGAACACACTGCTCTGTGAACACACACACTGCTCTGTGAACACACACACTGCTCTATGAACGTGAACACACACTGCTCTGTGAACAAACACTGCTCTGTGAACACACACTGCTCTGTGAACACACACTGCTCAGTGAACACACACACTGCTCTATGAACGTGAACACACACTGCTCTGTGAACAAACACTGCTCTGTGAACACACACTGCTCTGTGAACACACACTGCTCTGTGAACACACACTGCTCAGTGAACACACACTGCTCAGTGAACACACACACTGCTCTGTGAACACACACTGCTCAGTGAACACACACACTGCTCAGTGAACACACACACTGCTCTGTTAACACACATACTGCTCAGTGAACACACACACTGCTCTGTGAACACACACTGCTCAGTGAACACACACACTGCTCTGTGAACACACACACACTGCTCTGTGAACACACACTGCTCTATGAACACACACACTGCTCTATGAACACACACACACTGCTCTGTGAACACACACTGCTCTGTGAACACACACTGCTCTGTGAACACACACTGCTCTGTGAACACACACTGCTCAGTGAACACACACTGCTCAGTGAACACACACACTGCTCTGTGAACACACACACTGCTCTGTTAACACACATACTGCTCAGTGAACACACACACTGCTCTGTGAACACACACTGCTCAGTGAACACACACACTGCTCTGTGAACACACACACACTGCTCTGTGAACACACACTGCTCTATGAACACACACACTGCTCTATGAACACACACACACTGCTCTGTGAACACACACTGCTCTGTGAACACACACTGCTCTGTGAACACACACTGCTCTGTGAACACACACTGCTCAGTGAACACACACTGCTCAGTGAACACACACACTGCTCTGTGAACACACACTGCTCAGTGAACACACACACTGCTCAGTGAACACACACACTGCTCTGTTAACACACATACTGCTCAGTGAACACACACAGGGCTCTGTGAACACACACTGCTCAGTGAACACACACACTGCTCTGTGAACACACACACACTGCTCTGTGAACACACACTGCTCAGTGAACACACACACTGCTCTGTGAACACACATACACTGCTCTGTGAACACACACTGCTCTATGAACACACACACTGCTCTATGAACACACACACACTGCTCTGTGAACACACACTGCTCTGTGAACACACACTATGCTATGAACACACACTGCTCTGTGAACACACACACACTGCTCTGTGAACACACCCTGCTCTGTGAACACACACTGCTCTGTGAACACACACACACTGCTCTGTGAACACACCTTGCTCTGTGAACACACACTGCTCTATGAACACACACACACTGCTCTGTGAACACACACTGCTCTATGAACACACCCACACTGCTCTGTGAACACACCCTGCTCTGTGAACACACTGCTCTATGAACACACACTGATCTATGAACACACACTGATCTATGAACACACACTGCTCTGTGAACACACACTGCTCTGTGAACATACACTGCTGTGTGAACACACAATGCTGTGTGAACACACACTGCTCTGTGAACATACACTGCTCTGTGAACACACACACTGCTCTGTGAACACACTGCTCTATGAACACACACTGATCTATGAACACACACTGATCTATGAACACACACTGCAGTGCAGGGGTCTTTAGGCTCCATGTATTGGAACAGTGTGTACATTTGCTCAAGTCGGATGACTATAAGCTGCTTTACTTCTCACCTGTCTGCTGCTTTCACACCCCCCCCCCCACACACACACACCTTTCCCTTCGACCTTTACTACACTATCAAACCTTTATCTACCATTCATGCAGATGTAGCATTGTTGTTAGAGACACTTTTGGCATGCATTTCCTCTTGTTTTTTTTATAATCCTAAAAAAGTCACTAGGGTTGTGTATATGTTTTTGATGAATATATAATTTACATTTAAAAAATAGAAAATTAGATAGGAGGCTAAACAAGTGAAATAATTCAGTTCATGTACGTCAGTTGTTGCTGGGTACACTTCATATATCCTCCATTTGAGCAGGATATTAGCTTGTATTCATGGTTTGGGGTATTTGTGCTTGCGTAGGCAGAGCTGCACAGCGTGGGGGTGTCAACGTGTAGTAAGGATGGAACAACAGCAGCATCCTTAACCCAGCTCAGTTAAGTGGGTTAGGGCTTTGCCTCATGACCTACTTCCCTTCGCAGGCAAACACACTGAGACTTAACAAGGAAACCTACTCTGCAGAGACAATCCCTTTAGGAGAACAACTTCAATCATTCCAGCTATTCAGAATCCCAATCCAGTGCCAGATAGTGGAGGAGGATTGGCTAGATATACTACATTTTGTTGAGAATTTAAGATGATCATGTGATCTTGTTTGCATGCCATGCCCCTTTTCTCCAACAAGTGCTCTGACGAAGTAACAAATACAAAAAAAACTGAAGGACAAAGACAAAAACATTTCCATAAAAAATAAATGTCCAAGAATCAACAACGGTCCATTTACCATCTCCTCACTATGATGCTGTTCAGTGAGCAACAGGACCGTGTGAGGCTCTGGCCTTCAGAATAAAAGCATCTCTAAAGCTATATGTATGCATTAACAATAGATTACAGCCCAATGGATCACATGACTGTGTAATGTATGTCACTAAGGTTGAGCCTCTCATTGTTGTGGCTCAGCCCCCCTGCCAGCACAGGTGAAAAACCCCTCTCAAATGGTGACATGCCTACATTATTGTTTCAGCTGCAGTACCAATTCTGATGAGAAGTTGTAAAAAAGTGTTGATACAAATGTATATTGTAGATGGAACTGCAAGAAGCCAGTGATGATGCTTATAATATATCTATATTGTATTTATTGTTTAAACAAGTTTAATATCGAGTGTTGATGTGAAACGTGCCTCACCTGTTAGCTCATTTGGAATAATGCCTGAGTGTAACCACCATTGACTGAATAGTGAGATGTGTGTATCTGCTGAATGGTGTCAGCTAATGTGTTTAGCTTTTAGTATGTTTTGTTTAATGTAAGATGAGAATGTAAATGAATGTTAATCATTGGACCATACAGAGTGTCTGCAGCCTCGTGCAGCGATGTGCTTTGTATGTCAGAGGATGAACGACTGCAGTAAAATCATTCTAATTTAAAGGTATGCACACCTGGAGGTCTGGTTTATGTCCAAATGTGCACAGGACTCTCAGATTCCATGCTTCATGGTGTTGATTAATCACTTTTAGGTAAGTTTTTGATTTTTGTAAGACTCATGTTTTCTCTGCATCAGTGGGGGGTTTAATGTTTTATTTCTGTGTGGAGTGCATGTTCTCCCTGCAGCAGTGTAGTTTTCAGTGTGTATTTTATGTTCTGCAGGAAACCCTTTTTCCTTTGATCAGTCATTCCTTGTATCCATGGCTTCAGTAACAAATAAAAACCCTACTTACCGAGGCCATTCTCACAGTCAGTGAACTCCATGGAATGAACAGCTCTGTCTACTCCGTATGGACCCATTAATGTCCTGTCGGGGGGGGGGGGGAGAAGAGAGGAGAAATTAAGTACAACATAACTTTCACTTGTTTTTCCTTCACAGAGTAGAGCCTTCAGCTGCACAGTCAGGGCGTGACATCATGAGAGCAGTTTGACTCAGTGATAGAAGATCTGAGAGGTTCTCCAACAGCGGTGCAGGTGGAGACAGATCACTGCTCTGGATGAGTCAGGAGGTGGGAGGTGGGAGGGTGTCAGTCTTTTGTGCAACTGCACAAAAGACTGACACATATGGTTGGCATACGTTGTAAGATTTAAACCAAATCTGTCTTCTAAATCTAGACTGCATACTTATTCTACCCAGGTTGAGTCTGTAGTGTCTTCGTTCAGCAGGTGTCAAAATTGTTGTGCCCCCTCTCCTTCTCTGCCCAGTATGTCTGCTGCTTTCCGCTGGCAGCAGTCAGGCTGGGCTGACTTTAAAGGTCCCATGTCATGGCCATTTCTACTGATCATAATTCCATTGTTGAGGTCTACTAGAATAGATTTACATTGTTCAATGTTCCAAACTCACATTGGTTTCTCATACAGCATCTCTGTATAGTATGTGTATTCACTCTCTGTCCTAAATGGCTTGTTGGAGCTCCTGCCCAACCCTCCCTATGAGCCCACTGTGCTCTGATTGGTCAGCTCGCCCACTCTGTTCTGATGAGTCCACCACCGTTACAGCGGAACATCAGTGATTATGTGTTACAATGGCGTTAGCAACCAGAAAATGAGACCAGTAATGACAAACAGATGAGAATGCTGCGTGGGGTCTGGGTGCCGTGTTGGCGGGACGTTACGCGGCTCGCTACTGCGAGGAGCGGACAGTGTGAGCTGGGTTCATTTCCCGCTTGCTGCGTGGGGTCTGCGAGACAGCGAGACATCGCGAATGGAATGGACGCGGGAAGGGGGGGGTGTGCTGAGGGGGCTGCAGCACCCCCATCTGCGAGGCTCCACTAGCACCCCCCCCCCCCCCCGCACCCCCCAAATGCGGCGCACCTACAGTCAGGGCGGCAGGAAATCTTGAGGGATGGCATCCCCTGGCAGAAGTATATGCTGATTTAATCCCAGTCATATCAATCAATGTTAACTTGGAAAGCCACAATATTGATATTTTATCTGAATAACATAGGTAACATTATTGTGGCACATCAGTAAAGCCTTACATATAAATATATAAGGTGGCAGACATCATTTAATGAATTTTAACTGAACAATAACTGAATGAGCAGCAGGGTACCAAATGTATGCAGACTGCTGCAATAAGTACATTAATTAACTGTCTCATCGATGTTTGTCTGTATGAATATGATAATATTAACAATCATATTATTCCTATCAGCTGTCAATCACTGTTAGGATTCACATATTCATTCATTATTGAATATATATATATATATATATATATATTTTGGAGGAGTTAATGATGAATGTTCCTCAAGATGCTTGCTCACCCTCCTTCAAATTTGAAAGACAAGTAATTATATCATATCAAAATTCAAAAGATCCAAAGGAACAGTTCAGCGCCCCACAACTTTACTACAAACAGTTACAACCTTGACTTTACATCAGAAAGAACAAACATTAAAGAAGTGACTAACTGCATCAGTTAGGGTTAAAAAACGTGTATTCAGCTAAAACATATACATCGCTGCAGTTATTATCCAGTGGAATGTCCTTACCTACTGGCCTAGTTAAATAAAAGTGGTTACTTTTTTTTGGCTGGGCAGTGTAGTTTTACACACCGTCTTATTTGACTTTCTCAGGACTTAAAACTGTTTTTTGGGGGCAGACCCCCACAAAGAAAAAAAATATATACACACATACAAGGTCATCATCTTAACAGTTTGTTATGATCATCCGTGAGCAGAGCATCAAGTTGGCATGCCTATTACAGCTGAATGAGGCGATTACCATTTTGTTCAGCGAAACGCCTCACAAACTGATTAAGATCAACAGCTTTAGTGCGTTTTGATTCAATGCTGAGTGCAGCCAAACTTGACAGTCTCTTCTCTGTCATTGTAGACCGCAAATACCTCATTCCTTCAGTACTTGGGTCTGAATGCTTCTCGTTTTGCGCCGTCCCGTTCAAATGAAATCGCTGCTAATTCACATTTCCACGCTCGCGCCAGGGCCGGGGGAGGGGTTACAAGGCTCGCGTCTTGTGCTGCATTCACTTGCACTCGGACATTAAAGATTTTCTCTCATAAATGTCCGATGAGCCACAACTTTTCTTTCAAAACAAAGCTGCCAACTGGGGTGGCAGCTGGGGTGGCAAGGCTATTTTTTAGGGTGGCAGTTGCCTACCCATGCCACCCCGGTAGATCCGCCCCTGCCTACAGTGTAAGCGCGCCACAGTTTCGCCGCTGCGAGGCTCCACTAGCACCCCCCCCGCCCAGCGCGTCACAATTTCGCCGCTGAGAGTGTGTGTGTGTGAGGAGCTCCACGGATTGGTCCATTTGGACCAATGGGTCCATTTGGGTATGGGCACGTCACTGTACCCAGGAAGAAAAAGAGAAATCTCCAACAAGGCGTTCTGGGGCAGCATAGACAGGTCTTTTCTGTGTTAGAGTTTTACTCCCTACAGGGTGTACTTTGAGGGTTTGTGACTCTGCAGACCGTTTACATGCAGAAAAACCTTCATAACACACGAGGGGACGGGTAATAACCGGAAAAGCATGACATGGGACCTTTAAGGTAGTAAGATAAGATAAGATAAGATTGTGCTGGAAATTCTAATTCCCTTACTGATAAATGATTCATGGACACAGTTTGTCTTTTGTTATATTTAATAAAGTAATAAGAAAGTCAGATACAATTGAAATCGATCTCAAATGCAGGAAAAGAGCAGCTTCCTGCTCAGAGGATAGAGAGGTTCTGCCCCCTGAACACAGTAACAGTCCCACTATATAGAAGAAAGAAAACAGCCAACTGGTCCTACCCACTCTTTGAGGCATTTCTTGACAATGATAACACAAGATAAGATATACCTTATTGAACCCAAATGGAAATGTTTTCGTTACAGCAGCATGTTAAAACAAGGCATTACACATCATTTTAAAAATAAAAAGAGGAGAAAATAAACAAACATTAAATAGAAACATCTCAAAATAGAAGATACAAATCTGTCAAATAAACACTATTATTTGTTAGTTTTTTTACATCTGTGATGGCAGGAACTACAGACAAGTCTCATTGTCTATCTGTCTGTCTGTCTGTCTGTCTGTCTGTCTGTCTGTCTGTCTGAGTGGTTAAGTGGTTCAGGGATTGGACCGAAGGGTTGCCGGTTCACGTCCTCGATCGGACCAAAAAATACGGAGTGTGGACTGGTACTGGAGAGGGGCCAGCTCACCTCCTGGGCCACTGCCAAAGTGCCCTTGAGCAAGGCACCTAACCCCCAACTGCTCACTGGCGCCGGCTAGACTGGCTGCCTCCGCTCTGACCTCTCAACTGCATGTGCATGTGTGCATATAACTGTGTGTGTATTTGTATATGTATGTGCATGTTCTAAAAAGTGTGTACTGTGTGTACTGTATGACCTGTATAAAAATGCATGTGTGTGTACGACAGAGTGGAAACTGAATTTCCCCCTCTGGTGATTAATAAAGGTCCATCTTCTTCTTCTTCTTCTTAGAATGTGGATGTCTTTCACATTTAAAGCAACACTCAGTAGTTTTAAAGCCCCAGTCGCAGTGTTGTAGTGACTTCTTGGATATTTAATGTTCATCTGCAATATTCTGTAGTGGTCCCATTCAGATTTGTTCTTAAAGTGAACTGAATCAGCATATCACACAACACGGTGAAGTTGGGAAAAGTCCAACACTCACTCAGTAAGTCAGGGATGATTGAACAATAATATAACCTGTCCAACTCCACCCATTCTCACATATTAAAGCAACTTGTCGAGCTGAGGGTCTCAAGCTGCTTATACTCCCTGTAACTCTAGAGACACTATCTGCCACAGCTGAGAGCAACAATGTTCACCTCTGGGTTGATAGAAAGACTCCACCATGTACAGTTTTAGCATAAGAGCATCCTAACACAGAATGCTGACTGTACAAATATAAAATATACTGAGTTTCCAGCAGGGTGAAATAAGAAGGGTGTCTGTGTGTGTGTGTGTGTGTGTGTGTGTGTGTGTGTGTGTGTGTGTGTGTGTGTGTGTGTCTGTGCAGGCAGCCTAATGCCAGAAAAACTGTCCGCTCCAAACATCTCCACCTTCACACACTCTTAATCTCTTACGTAACCAAATCACCGAAAATGAAAAGGGCGCAGAACGCGCTGGAAACGATTCGGTGAGGCTCGGCTCACACGGGGACTCCAGCTCAGGGCTACCTGCTGCTGGAGGCTCATTGGCAGGAAGCAGTCCTGTTCTGACATTGATTTATTATTGGATATTGATAAGCACCATAGATCATCTCCTCATTAGTCCTCGAGTATGTAATAATAGTTTACCAGATATAAAAATGTATTAGAAATTAATTGGAAATGTTTGCAGCATTTCAATTGTCTTTCTTTCTTTTTTTACATACAATTTAAAGTATTTAATAAATCATAATAATGACTTTTTTGAATTAGAAAATGCTGCGAATAAATATTCCATTAGCCATTTCACCAGTCGGGTGTAGGGTGTTTTGTACAAACATGACACATATTTATTAAGTTTAGTGTATTTAAATTCATATTAACTGAAGGAATAATGACTTGAGAAAGAAGGAAGTCTTGTGACATTATTTTAAGAACACAAGACCCAAGGTCGGATGACAGAAACACAGGACATTCATCATGGAGACTTTCATATGCAGATGTGCCAATTGAACCCAAATCATGAACTGAATAGTTCCCTTGCCTTAACTATCTAAGTAATTATGTTGGGAAAACCATCAATTTCACAGCATTAACCCTGTGTTTTAAACCACAGCTGTTACTATAAAACTTTGACTGATATTGAACATTCCTGTGGCTCGTATTTGACGATGGGAACATAAAACCTGATATGACGCATTTTGTCTGTAGGCATACTGATCAAAGCTCATATAACTCTTATGTATTGTGACATATAACCCATCTTACAATTATATTTATAAAAACTCACACATCTGCTACATCTCGGTTTATCTTCAAGAAAAGATGAAGAAACTAGCAGCTATCCCTGCAGAGTAAATAAGATAACACTACAAAATCACATAAATTAAAAACATATCCAAGATGAATTTATCAGTTAGGAAATAAATTAAATGTGGATGAATAGGCATACAAAGCGTTTGGCAAACAGGTGAGCCGTTGAGATCTTTACAGCAGCTTTACTGTACTCATTTGTGGGGCTGCATTCAGTTGTTAACACAATAGTGATGTACCATAAATATTCTGGGTGGTTATCGGCTGCTCTGCTGCGTTCAGACAGTCTCTAACTGTGTGTCTGCTGTTAGCTGCTGAGCAGTTTGTGTACAGTGGGTATATCAGCGCACTAAAAACAGCTGTTGGAGGATGATGGTGATGGTGAGAGAAACATTGAGTGGTGTAAGGACCTGAAGCAGGAGCAACCCGAACAGAGTATTCTTTACCTCCTAATTAAGCCGCATTAGGAAGATTCTTTTTGAGATTCCCTGCGTCCAGTTGACTGAACACTAATCCAGTTATATGTGTTTGTGCTTTTGGCACAGTCCTCTAATTTATACAACACAATTGTCTTGAAGATTCCCCCTAGTGTTTTTCCTTTGGTTGTGTAATTAAATATTTAGAGGACACAAATGATCATCAGTCGCTCTCTTCAGAAGGATTTAACACCACATAGCCCTTTAACCTTTTAGTGGTAACTATGAATAAAGTTATACCTTAATACCTTTTTTGATGTTAATATTACATAGTGCAGTGCAAACTGTAAAGGTATGAATTGTGTTATAGATCATATCAATCTGCTCAAATAGCAAATAAACATTGATTTGTTTGGAATGTACACTACAAAAGATGGGGTCAAATAAAATATAAACCAGAGCACACCTAGCACAATTAGCAACACTTAGTTGGTCAAATTTAGAGATTATTGTGATAATGTTTTGGAAATCTGGATCTATGTCATCTCAGCAATTACACAACCCTGTCTGGTTGCCAAGCAAACAGCAAGGATTCTTTTTTTATATTTCAGATGCAGAGGGAGCATCAGTAGCAACCAGAGACTGCTGTCAGGGAAACAATGAGACGTCCTGAAGAAGGTAACACGCAGAATACTTCATAAAGTCTGAACACAGGATGAGCATTATTCACACTGATGACCTGTAGACACATTCCAGTGAGATGTTGTTAATGTTTCCTGAGAATCTGTTATTGTAAACATTCATGTTATCTTGACATACACACCCCAAAATATCTTAGCTCAAGTTTCTTTGGTCACATGATCCCAATGAAGCCCAATCCATAACGACAGAGCCCACATCAGTACATCCCCTTTTTTTTACATGTCAATGTAAATTGTGTACAATAAACCGTTATGTTTGTTATACACAATTTACAATGTCCAGTTCTGTTCCATTTTTTTAAGGTGTTTTAGGGTAGATGTTTGAAAAAAAGGTCTGTTTTTCTGATCAAAAACTGAAGATGTTTAATTAAAATACGTCATGAAATACCCCACTGGTGTCTAAATGAGACTAAACGTCATCACGCCCAACATTAGCCACCTTTAGCTAGCGGTGGTGATGTGCAGCCATGTGACCAGTGGCCTGTACTACGAAGCCAGTTCAACAGACCCTGGATATGTTTGAGTTATCTGGCTTAACTAACCCTAACAAACGCGATCTCGCTAAGCGGTCCTACGACGCTGGTTATCAACTCGGTAAATCAACCAGGGTTTCTCTGTCCGGCTGAGAGCGCGTTCACGTGAAAGGGGCGGGGTTTGCTACATTTGACCAATCACAAACATGGACAAGCGTACTGACAGCGCAGCGTCATACTTCAAGAATGAAAAGTAAACTATAATATTAGACAAATATGAAGAAGTTAAACTTTAAACATCCATGACTTAAACACTTTATCCAGGATCAAAGCCACATAGTTGCACCTGCATGGTGAATACAGAACAGCTGGTAAAAAATAAATAAATACAGAGTGTCTGAATGCGTACATTAACAGTTTTATGATATCACTGCCCCGTCTAAGACACGAGTGGATCTGACTTTAATTACTCTAATGTTTCGTCAACTTAATGTGTTTCTTAAAATAATACTTCTGCCTACAGTATGTGACAATGTAAGTGTTGCAGGGCCAGATACGGCTCCCAAAGTTGACACATATATGATATATTATGATGTGATATGATGTGATATGAATGATAAGTGCGACACGTCGGTGTCTTCCCTGCATACGGCAGTTTAAACTGTATTTCCTTTATCCTGTAATATGACTTGATAGCTTTAAACTCCGCACACTGAGGTCAGGGGGCGGTGCTTTCACTGAGTTGATCTCTTATCTGGAACCAAACCTGCTGAACCCTGAAGTTACCTCGCTAACCGCAAATCCTGCTTCGTAGTAAGCAGGATGTAGTTTGTTTATTGACTAACGCTAGCTTTTTTAAAGCTAAATTAAAAAGCTATATAAATTTTTTTTTATTTGGTACAAAGTGGTGTTTATAATGCGGAGATAATCCTGCTGAACAAAACGTGTAGTTATCAAAAATGTGTTTGCCAACAATCTTATTATTTTCAATATTCCAAAATCCAATGGAAAGATCCCATTGCTTGCTGGTGGAGGGAGCCCTTGTGATGCTAACTTCCGGGTTGGCCCTAAATATACGTTATCACTGCACCACTCTATTGCCAAGGGTCAGGAAAGATCATGTCCTGGGTTAAAATGTGTACATTCATACTGGTTAAGGCATCTAAACTACTAGGTTATAAAATGCAAAGTGACATTGTGTTTTTATTGTTTACATTACATTACATTGAGCTGACACTTTAATCCACAGTGATTTACAATACGTTTAATCACCCATGAAGATATAGTACCAACACTAGCCTAAATCACAACCCTTCTCAACTGAAACGAGTCCCACGTCTTCAGTTTAAAGAATGCTTTCACTGGAAATGTCTAGCTGAACCCACATTATCTTAATACTCTGTGTAAAACAAAAACTGAGCATTTTCTGATTATCATTATTTTTTGCTTATCTAAATTCTACTATGTGGTCATGTGATTAATAGTTGGCCTGTATCCTGAATTAATGGAAGTCGGGTTTTCCTTTAAAAACAGAATATTTTTTATCCTGAATATCTTATTTTCTTGTTTTCTAGGGTCACGTTTCTCTGTTGTCTAACATAAGTAAAACAAACATCTTATGGATTTTTGTTTTCTCTTGTATTTATTTACATTGCATTTATCCAAAAGTAACGGAAAGTAATCAGGTTACATTACCTTTATATTGTGATACTCAGATTAGGTTACTAATAACATTGTTTTTAGAGGTTATAAGTAATTGTTACGGAATACATTTTTTAAGTGACCCTGCGACCCTGCATGTAAGCCGCGGAATGATTAAAGTGATGCGTAGCAAACAGCCGTGTGTCGCTGCGCGCGCGCATCAACAGATGGGGAGCTCTATGTGTGTGGAATGATGAACAAACATCAGAAATAAACACTCTCCTGAGCGTTAACACGTTTTTACTACAAACGTGAATTTATAGAATTGGTTACTGTGCACTTCAACATGGAACACATTTGGACACTAACGCGCCTCCATCATGCTTAGCACCACGTTTACCGCTCCACCGACCCAGCGGCAGCCCCGCGGCAGATTCCCCCAACTGTCCCCCCACATCAACATCACACATGTAGGAACCTCTACCCAGGACCTCAAAAACTGAAACGTTTTGACATGTTGGTTATATACATAAAGAAGGTTTCAAATGTATTCATTATTGTATGAACATGTTTTAATTGGGGGATGGACGTCACATCCTCTAGGGGGGTCCGGGGGTATGCCCCCCCGAAAAGTATTTTTTTAACATTTTAAAGTAAAATGCTTCACTTTGAGCAGAATTACTAGAGACTAGATCTAGGGGGTACAACTTTAAACACCCATATGAAAAAGATCGGTTTACATTTTAATAATCAAATAAGTATGTGAACATAACCAATAACCTACCATAGCCAATAACAAATGAATGTAACGTATTTTATTTGTGTTGTTCATTTATATCTTATTTTACCTAGTTAACATGTATTTATTCATGCATTTTTTTTAATCTCTCCAGTTTTAAACGATATTTTTGGTTTACTGTCTATAGAGTATACATTGGAATGATTTCAAACCTGTTTTTATTTATCCTAATAATTATAAAGGTGTGCCTTGGAAATATTTGTTTACATAAATTGTGACCAAACCGTTTGAGACCCACTAAGATAACTTAGACTAAAGTGAACTATCTAAACCCTCAAGAGTCCTTTACCTCACTGAGCTGTAGTTATCAGCCTCAATCCAACAACAATCCGCGGTACCGATGTGCGATTGCGCACCCTCTCTCTCTCTCTCTTGCTCGCTCGGAGGCTCGCTCGCACTTTGGCTGTGAGCTGCGGGCGCCTGATAAGTCAACATCCCCCACTTTCATCACTTACAGCGCCCATCGTACAGGGCAAATGAAAAGTGTAACCGGGGTGAAAAGGGTGTTACCTTGACTTAATTATGAATGTTGTTACATCAAGGCTGAAAATTAGGATGAGCCAAATAGTAAAAAATGTTTTTTTCCCTCCCAGAACTACCAGCGCAGCGCCCCCCCAGATCTGGCGCCCTAGGTGACCGCCTATGTCGCCTATGCCAAAGACCAGCCCTGCCTCTACTTGTAACTTCCACACAGCTGCTGTAAACAACACCACAGCACCGACACCAACACCCTCCACACTAACAAAGGGTGAAGACAGTAGCGAGCCAACACACACACACCCCACACACACGCACGAGATGTTTTTACCTGCTAATGATGACGGCTCCTTTATACATGACTGAAAAGGTGGGCATGTTGACGGAGCAGCTCCTCCGGTAGGACGCACGGTGGAACGAGGCTCCAGCTTCAGCCTTTAGCAGGCAGCCTCATGGTGTGTGTGTGTGTGTGTGTGTGTGTGTGTGTGTGTGTGTGTGTGTGTGTGTCTGTGTCAGTGCAGGCAGCCTAATGCCAGAAAAACTGTCCGCTCCAAACATCTCCACCTTCACACACTCTTAATCTCTTACGTAACCAAATCACCGAAAATGAAAAGGGCGCAGAACGCGCTGGAAACGATTCGGTGAGGCTCGGCTCACACGGGGACTCCAGCTCAGGGCTACCTGCTGCTGGAGGCTCATTGGCAGGAAGCAGTCCTGTTCTGACATTGATTTATTATTGGATATTGATAAGCACCATAGATCATCTCCTCATTAGTCCTCGAGTATGTAATAATAGTTTACCAGATATAAAAATGTATTAGAAATTAATTGGAAATGTTTGCAGCATTTCAATTGTCTTTCTTTCTTTTTTTACATACAATTTAAAGTATTTAATAAATCATAATAATGACTTTTTTGAATTAGAAAATGCTGCGAATAAATATTCCATTAGCCATTTCACCAGTCTAACAACTGTTGAGTGTGCGTGTGTGTGTGTGGGGGGGGGGGGGGCAGTGTCCATGCTCTCCATTTAAAAGCAACTTTAATCCTCCGTTGACATCCATTACTGAGCATTGTCATTTCACTCCGCCTCAGAGCAGATGTGTGTTTTTATTTATTTTTTCTTGCTTTTTACCTGAAAATGTCATTTATTTTTTCATTGCCAATCAATCTATTCAAAGCCTACATTCATTACGTATTCCATGGAAAACATGGTAATTAAAAAAAAAAGAAAAAGTAACCAGTGCTAAGTTGTGACCGGTTAATTTCCATTAATTGATTGGGTATTTTCACATTACATTTAGATCGAACCATTAGAATGCAGTGATTACTTGTTTTAAGAATTTACGAGCCAAAATGTTTGGGAACAACTAATTTAGAATAATATATTTTACGATTATATTTTTGTCATGTTTCAGCTAAAGATTCTTATGGCCTGACCTTTGTTTAAATTTGACCTTATTAGCTAATAGTAACTGTATGCTATCCATTCATTTTATATTGAAAGGGCAGCAAAACAACCATCACGGGCCCTACGGGATGAGTTAATCCAGTTTTGTCAATAAAAGGCGGTTACCTTCCCACTAAAATATTTTAGGTGGTGTTTTCATCACCTAAGATGCAACATTTTAGAATATCATGAAAAGGGTTTTAGTCAAGTTAGTGTTAAATGCTGCTCTAGAATAAACCAACTTCCTAATTCCTTAATAATAGTAGTAGAATACAACGTCTGCACACTGCGCAATTCAATAAAGTCTGCACACAATGTGATTTAATTAGGCTTAAGTTTTTCCAGTTACTGAATAATGACATAAAATATAATTTACTGGCAGCTTCATTGCAAAAAATATATGAGCCCAAGCATCATAAAATACATCTGGCTTTATGTGTAGGTCCATGACGAACTAAAATGAGTTTAGGTCAAACACATATTTAAAAATGTTTTACTACCAAGCTAAATACATGTGAAAATATCCTAGAATACTAAAACAGCTTAGCGAAGCCTCCTAATCCTTGGCATGCAGGGACCAGTACTATCTGCCGGTCAATTTGACTTCAATGACTGATAGAGATGGAAACCTACCTGGCAACACTCAGAGGAACTTTTAACCGTTTGAACATGGCTCTGTTTTTGTGGAAACGCCTGGATATCTGCTTCTGGTAGTTAAGATTGGCTCTGCATATTCCCTCTCATCATGCACTGCAGCTGCCAAGCCGACACCAAGAGAGCCAATTGATGAGGAGATGATAAGCTTATGGCAAAAGGATAATACACACAAATCCATATGGCACAACAATGTGCTAAATATAGGCCTTAATAAGAGGGCTACTTAATGACTCCAAACAGCCACACAATATCTTTATGACACTATATTATTCATCACTTGCTCTGTCATTTTAGAAACAGGTTGTGGTTCGCTTTGGTTAGAAACTGCTGTCAATGCGCCCAATTTATGTCTTTAAAGCTGTATTCACTAAACTAAAAGAGACAAGAGTATGTTGTCATAAAGCGCTATAGTTTATTTGTATTATAGTTCTATAATCTAGTTTTTCATGTCATCTTTAGCTCAAGTCCAGTGATGTCATTTAGAGGCACAGGTTTTATATTGTTTTATTACATGACTTAGATGAATACTCGATTCTGATAGGTCAATTTGGAAATGTCAGAGGTTGTTAATACTTGATACACCCACTGCTGCTAACTAAAAAAATTACCGTTTCTAAGTGAGAGGAGGAAAGAGATTAAAAGACACCATAATAGGTGTCTCAGTAAACTGAGACGTGGCTTCATCGTGATATTCCCTATTCCCAACTCTTTGTGTGAACTGGAGGGTTTTTCATTCATCCGCTCGGACAGAAGTGAAACGTCGGGGAAAGGCAGAGTGGGGGCATCTGTGTGTTTATCAATGACAAGTGGTGCAGATAAACACACTTTGCGTGAGACTATCTGCAGCTCCGACGTTGAACTTATGTGCTTGAGCCTAAGACCCCTGCACTGTTTATATTCCACCCAGCGGGAACGCAGCAAGTGCAGCAGCTCAAATCACTGACTGTGTTCACCAGCAGCTACACACTCCTGACGCTCCGGTTTTTATTCTAGGGGACTTCAATCATTGCAAACTTGAACTGTCACTACCCGGCAGTGGTGTGCACTTGAGTCACAGGACTTGGACTCGAGTCAGACTCGAGTCACCAATTTGATTACTTTGGACTCGACTTGACAAAATCACAAAACACTTGCGACTCGATTTGGACTTGAACACCAATGACTCGGGACTTGACTTGGACTTGAGCCTTCTGACTTGAGGTGACTTGATACTTTAATTCAGAGGTCTCCAACACGTCGATCGCAGAGCTGCCGGTAGAAGAGCAGACTCCCGTCGGGGAGAGCCGAATCTTCAGCCGCTCCTACTCTTGCTGGGAATCCATGCAGGGAGGGGCGGGACTTTATTTAGCTGGGCCACCATGCGGCCAATCATATGCGAGGACACACTAGGATCATACCATTATGTGAAAGAAGGGTGGGGGGCAGACGCTACAAAGACAGCAAGTGTAGTGGTACAGGCCAGCTACACAGAGCGACGGGGAGACGGGGAGACGGATTTAGGGTGCATTCACACCTAATAGTCCGTTTTCTGGTGCGCACCAGACGACAGTTTGTTACATTGTTTCATTTTTCAGAAGGTTCGGTTTGCGTTCACACTGGCAAAAACTCAAATGGACTATAAACTTTAAACACAAGTCATGTGACCGGAAATGCTGTTCAACAATTGGTCAGACATGAAGCGGGTAAAAACCACAGGTAAACACGGAAATCGCGGCCATTTCTACCGTAGCCGCCACCATGGAGCATACGCAGATTGTTTTCATGCTGCTGTTCATATGGAGAGCATATCAACAGAATCTAGCGGGCGGCGCATATCAATACATAATGAGACAACGTGCGTTAAAAAACGTTATAGCCCATGCCTATAATGAGATAAATGTTTCTTTGATACTTGGGGAGCTGCCGCTCTTCTGCAGCGCGTCGCGCACTTTTATGTATTGCTGTCGTAGTTTCTTCACCTTGATACGACACTGTTCAACATTCCGGTTAAATCCTAGTTTCTTCAGTCTGTCGCTAAAGATTTTGAACACTCCGCGTTTTTATGGACCTTCTCCAACAGTTGAGAAATGTTCTCCTCTGCCCAGATATCCAGGAGGCATCTGTGTTCCTCATAGCTCCGCGTGTGTCCCCTGCCGCTCATTTTTCCACCAGTTGCACAACAGGAAATCACGCGCAAATACTACGCTTCCTTTGTTTTGGTGCGGACTGCGTTCACACCAGCAATGAACCGCTCCAGAGTTCGCAAGCAAGCTTTCCGAGACCACCTATTTTAGCGGACCAGAGTCCGGTTGTTTAGTTCACTTAAGAGGTCTCGGATTGTGTTCACACCGACCCAAATGAACCGCACCAAGCGGCTAAACGCACCAGGGTTCGATTCAACCGGACTATAAACGGCTGGTGTGAACGCACCCTTAAATGCAAGCGAGTCAGAAAAAGTCAAGAAATGAGAGAAAACTGAAAAAATAAGCAGCATCTGGCTGCATTTCAATGATATTGGAGAAAGCAGAGCTGAGTGCAGGATTTTTTTGGTAACAACTCAGGATTTATTGCCAGAGGTGGGAGAAGTTCAGATCTTGTACTTGAGTAAAAGTACCAGAGTGTAGGAATACTCGATTACAATAAAAAGTCCTGCATTCAAAATGTTACTCAAGTAAAAGTACAAAAGTGAGCATCAAAATATACTTAACGTAGACTACCACCTGCAGAGGGATCTAGATTCAGGTGTTCTTTTCCCCATAGAGACCGCCTCGCTGCACATTATCCCTTGCATAAAGATAGATTGTGGGTCCCTTATAACATGTTGTACACAGTGGAAATAAACATTCTGGTCACCTTAACATCTTAACATCAGTGTGCAAGTCGATTTTGACAGGATAACAACTGATGACTTCTAGAATTGTGTGAGTAACATTCTGTTTTTAGACTTCTCTGTTTCAGTGTGTGTACTCTGTATAAATGCTCTGTAGTTGATCTGATTGAAATTGTGATTTTAATCTCAAAACCGCTACAGTATTGTTCAGGCAGAAATTTGGGACAATCAGTTTGATAGAAACCTTAAAATTGAACTAACTGGCTGCTAGGGTTAACTTTGATTTAAACATTTGTAGAATACTAAGAGCTTTATTGAGTAGGGGTAACTGTATTAAGGGTTAAACTCATAACTTTATAACTTAGGGTTTAATGTAATTGTAAACTGTTGTGCCACTAAAAAGTTTCAATAACAACTCAGGAGTGAGCCAGTTTCGATTTCCTATTGAGGCCCACCAGCTGCAGAGAGTTAACTAATTAAAGGGGCGTGGCCCCACAGCTGTGAGAACTCAGCAATCAGGTGTCCATTTTAGGTTGCACTTTCCAGGAGCGTCAGACAGACGAAGACGAGGGAGGCAAAGAGGAGGCAAATCCTACTTTGATTGAGCTAAGTATCGCTGGTGTTTTATTTTCTTTTGTTTTTAGCCCCTCATGCTATAATCATGTGTATTTTCTCCATTCCTGTTCATGTGTCTTCTCGCAATTATCATTTGCCCCGTGTATCTCCTAATCGATAAAACCGGCCTGCACTCGTCTATCCCACATGCTCCACTGAGATCCAACATCTAGTTACAGGTGGCCTGTGGAACTGCCAGTCAGCTGTTCCTAAGGCTGACTTCATTTCTGGCTACGCTTCCCTGCAGTCTCTGGATTTCCTTGCTCTCACTGAGACCTGGATTACTCCATCCAACACATCCACCCCAGCAGCTCTCTCCACAGCATATTCCTTCTCCCATACACCCAGACCCACTGGCAGAGGAGGTGGCACTGGTCTCCTGCTCTCTCCCAAATGGAGCTTTTCCCTCTTCAAACTACCTAACTTCACTCCTTCCACCTTTGAATTCCATGCCGTCACAGTAACCCATCCTATACAATTAACCATTGTTGTTCTCTACCGTCCACCAGGCGCCTTGGGGAACTTCTTGGAGGAATCAGATAATCTCCTCTCACACATCCCTGAAACTGGCCTCCCGCTGTACTTCTCGGAGACTTCAACCTCCAGACAGGGAAGATACTGAACTAACATCTCTTTTAACCGCCTTTGCTTTATCACTGTCTCCATCCCCACCAACTCATAAGCTGGCAATGTCCTTGATCTCATATTATCAAGGAACTGCACTACTTAACCTCTCTGTAAACCCACTTCACACAAGATCACTTTTCATTCATTCTCTCTACCCCTTTCCAAACATAACAAACTAATCTCTTCTCATCCTGCACCTGTCCGCCGTAACCTTCGTTCCCTCTCCCCCTCTACCTTTGCCTCATCGGTGCTCTCAGCCCTCCCTTCCTCTGACTCGTTCCAACTCCTGCCTCCGAACTCTGCTGCAGAAACTCTCCTCTCTACTCTTTCATCCTCTCTGTCCTCTCACATCTCGGCAGCCTCGTCAGTCCCCTCCTGCTCCCTGGCTAAATGACGCACTGCGTGCTAATAGAACCATCCTTAGGGCAGCGAGCGGAAACGGTGGAAATCCAAACACCATGACGACCTCCTAACCTATCAGGCTCTCCTCTCCTCTTTCTCTGCTTCGATCTCTCAGGCAAAAAGCACTTTCTTTCAAGATAAGATCCATCTTCCTATTCCAATCCCAAAAACTATTTTCCATCTTTCCACCCTCTTAGAACCCCCCAAAGCCCCTTCCCCCTCCTCCCTTCTGTCAAGCGACTTTGTTAACTACTTTGAAAAAAAAGGTTGATGATATTCGCTCTTCTTTTTCTGACTCACCTTTACTCACCGCTGGGTCACCAGACCCACCGTTCACCCACACACTAACCTCTTTTTCCCCTCTCTCTCCAAGTGAGGTTCTTACCCTCATTACCTCTGCCCGTCCTACCACTTGTCCTCTGGACCCTGTCCCCTCAAACCTCCTTCAGACTATCGCTCCTGATATTCTACCGTTTCTCACCCATTTCATCAATACTTCTCTAACTTCTGGTCACTTTCCAAACAGTCTCAAGGAGGCAAGAGTAAACCCTCTCCTAAAGAAACCCACTCTCAACCCGTCTGATGTTATAAACTACAGGCATGTCTCTCTCCTCCCATTCCTGTCTAAAACACTTGAACGCGCTGTCTTTAAACAACTCTCCTGTTATCTCCATCAGAACAACCTTCTGATCCGCACCAGTCTGGTTTCAAGGCAGGTCACTCAACAGAAACATTATATTTTTCTTCCATTTCTGAATAATGGCACCAACAGTTGTCTCCTTCTCACCAAGCTGCTTTCTGATGGTCTTTTAGCCAATCCTAGCCTTGTGCAGGTCTACAATCTTGTCCCTGAGGTCCTCAGAGAGCTCTTTAGTCTTGCCCATGGTGGAGAGGTTGGAATCTGACAAACTTCCAAAATCTGCAGGGGATCAAATACTTATTTCCTTCACTGTAACTAGCACACTCAGCTGGAGGTAGGGTGGCCATCCGTCCGGTTTTAGGTCGGACAGTCCGGTTTTCAATGTCTGTGCCCGTCTGCCGGTGCAGCCTTGAGCCGGACGCTCATTTGTCCTCCTTTTAAGGTCATCCCTATTTTATACTTTTAGGTTATAAAAAAAAAATATACAAAGAAATACAAAAAATAAGTTACGTGTAAGTATATATCCCCGTAAGACTTGTGGTCTTACAAATTATTGGCTGATTGCGATGTCAAATAAATATCTTGTATTTCATTGGTTAATAAACGTAAACAATTAGCCATGTGCTTCTTGACGTCACGTTCATGGCAGGGCACTGTGGCACAGAGTGACGTTAGCGCTAGCGGACTAGCTCATGAGCCGACTCCGCCTAGTTAGCCGTTCGTTAAACCGCAGAAATGCCGAAACGAAAGACTTCATTTAATCCTCAATGGTCGAAAGAGCATGGATTCCTCACAAAAAGCCGAAAGGACGACTTCCATGCTTTTTGCACATTGTGTCGTTGCGATGTGGACGCAAGCAGCAAAGGAAAAGCTGCTGTCGACAGACATGCTAACACAGATAAGCACAAAAGCAACGATCAAAGCGCAGGTGCCTCTTCACTTTTATCGTTTTTCCGTGAAGCTTCATCGCCTCAAGATGACAAAATCTCCGCTGCAGAACTTTGTAAAGTTTATCATGCCGTCAAGCATCACCAGTCATACAGGAGTGTAGACTGTGGAATAAAAGTTGATCGCACAATCTACAACGACTCATCAATAGCAAAAGGGATGACCTGTGGAAAAACAAAAGCCAAAGCTTTGTGCGGAAATGTCCTAGCACCTACTCTGTCCAGACCATGGGGATCACCTACTCTGTCCAGACGCATGGGGATCACCTACTCTGTCCAGACGCATGGGGATCACCTGCGCTGTCCAGACGTATGGGGATCACCTACTCTGTCCAGACGCATGGGGATCACCTACTCTGTCCAGACGCATGGGTATCACCTACTCTGTCCAGACGCATGGGGATCACCTACTCTGTCCAGACGCATGGGGATCACCTACTCTGTCCAGACGCATGGGGATCACCTACTCTGTCCAGACGCATGGGGATCACCTACTCTGTCCAGACGCATGGGGATCACCTACTCTGTCCAGACGCATGGGGATCACCTACTCTGTCCAGACGCATGGGGATCACCTACTCTGTCCAGACGCATGGGGATCACCTACTCTGTCCAGACGCATGGGGATCACCTACTCTGTCCAGACGCATGGGGATCACCTACTCTGTCCAGACGCATGGGGATCACCTACTCTGTCCAGACGCATGGGGATCACCTACTCTGTCCAGACGCATGGGAGCACCTGCTCTGTCCAGACGCATGGGGATTATATAAAAGAAAATGAACTGCATTATTCTGTGGCAAGTGATGCATCAAACAAAGGTACGATCAAGTGTTTCCCCATTGTACTGATATTTTCACTTTGAGGAGGGCTGCAACATGCACTGTTGGATTTTTACAGTGATAGCAACGAAAAGTCAGAAGCTATAACAAATCAGCTGCTATCTAAACTGGAGATGTCTGGACTAGATGTGAAAAACATGTCAGCATATGCAGCAGACAACGCCAGCGTTAACTATGGAAAACACAACAGTGTTTATCAGAAACTGAAACTGGCTCAAAAAGACGTGCTCGCTGCAAACTGTTTAGCCCATATTCTGCACAATGCAACAAGATATGCAGCAAGCAACTTGGATATTGACATTGAAAATGTTGTGCTTAAGGTGTATAGCCATTTTAGCATCTCAGCTAGCAGAACGGCACAGTTGAAGGAATTCTGCGAGTTGGAGGAATGTAATCTGCTGCGGCACGTTGTCACGAGATGGTTGTCTCTGCTGCCATCTATTGACAGAATCCTGAAGTGTTGGAGACCCCTGACCAGCTACTTTCAGAGTCTAGGTGAGGAGGAATGCTCCAAGATTTTGTGGAAATGCTTTGGAGAGGATGGCAACGAAGTATCTGAGATGTATTTTCTCTTCCTCAGTCACATTCTGAAAGTGTTTTCAGACTGCATTGAAGCACTTGAGGCCAAATCATTCAGCATAACCTCTGTTTTTAAGGTAATGACTGAACTGAAAGGGAAACTTGAGAGAAGGTTAAAGGACACATTTTTTGGCTTTGCTGTGAACAACAAACTCAAGCAGCTAACCCCTGATCTGGCAAAGAAATGTGAGGCTGATTTTCTTGTTTTCTATGAAAGAGCCAAGAAATACGTGAGTGAAAGGTATGACTTCTCTGAGAACAGCTTTCATAGTAAAGTGTCAAAGCTTGGCCTCACAACTGCTGTGTCCTATGGAGAATACAGTGATGCAGTCCAAGCCTGCAGCCTGAAAGACATTGACATGGATGGACTCTATGAGGAATATGGCATGGTGGAAGCTATTCTCAGCTCTTCAGAAATGGAAGGATGCCACAGTGAGGAGCGGTATCTGAAACTGTTTTCCAAAGCAGAAGTCCCACTTGTGAATCTGAGGAAGGTCAGCGCCTACATCTTCTCCATCCCATGTAGCAATGCCCATACAGAACGTGTGCACACAAATGGCTCGTGCCATTGAAGCCACCAATTAGGTAAAATGGTGTCTCTGACAAATGTTACGTCAATTAAAAAATGGTTATGCTTGCCAGCCAGGCATGTGCACACATAGACATCAAAGTGGGCTCGAGCCCCTGCCCTTTTTTTCCCTCCAGAGGAAGTGCCCTTTTTTTCCCCTTTTTAATTTTTTTTTTTTTAAATGAATATATATCTACTGCTGTTTGCGTTTCCCTTTCCAAAAATATACTGATTGAATACAAAATAAAAAGATCAGGTCGGGAGATTAGACTGTGAAGTTCCGATGCTCTCTCTACCCTCCCTCCCTCCAGTAGTCCAGCAGATATGTGAAATATCTGAAAGAATTGTGCTTTTGATGATAAAAACATGAACTTTGGCACACTGTTAGAACATGCTCTAAGGAAGATTTTTGGCTATAGGGCCATCGCATATTTGTCCAATGGTTGTTATTTTACCTGTAGCTTTTTAACATGCTGAGCATTTCTCCTCAGCATGGAGAAATGAGAGAAATCGTCTGGATGTGGACAGTGGACAGGCAGAGCTGCAAATTTGTGTCAACTTCACATTTGAGTGCACAGACATGTACCAGAGACTCCTTACAAACAAAAAACTCTTGGAAGCAGCCAGGAAAGGGCAAAAGTATCGAAAATAGACATTCAACTTGTGGTTAGTACACTAGTCTTATTGTGTTTTGAGTGTGAAGGATTCAGTGAAGCCAGAATAAAAACTAAAAGATAATCCCAAAGTGTCCTCCTTTTTGGTGTTATGGAAATGGCCACCCTAGCTGGAGGGTCCATGTTAAGGCTCTGTGCTCTAGACCAGCGGTTCTCAAACTGTGGTCCGCGGACCACTGGTGGTCCGCGAGGGTACTGCAGGTGGTCCGTGGAAAAATGCTAAATAAAATCCACTTTTTATTATCTTTTTTTATTATTTTCGGGGACCCGAAGACACATTTTGAGTTGTATACACTGTTGGAAAGAGGAGATTCCTAGCTTTCTAATGATATCAGGCAGTGGGGTAGTGGTCGTTGGGCTCATCGGACATTTATGAGAGAAAATCTCTAATGTGCAAGTGAATGCACCACAAGACACGAGCCTTGTAACCCCTCCCCCGGCCCTGGCGCGAGCGTGGAAATATGATTGGCGAACAATATTGTGGCTTTCCAAGTTAACATTGATTGATATGACTGTGATTAAATCAGCATATACTTCTGCCAGGGGATGCCACCCCTCAAAATCTCCTGCCACCATCTTGCCACCCCATGAATATTTTTTCTAGATCCACCCCTGAGTTGGCTATATTTTTCGAGAGAGAGAGAGAGAGAGAGAGAGAGAGAGAGAGAGAGAGAGAGAGAGAGAGAGAGAGAGAGAGAGAGAGAGAGAGAGAGAGAGAGAGAGAGAGAGAGAGAGAGAGAGAGAGAGAGAGAGAGAGAGAGAGAGAAGAGAGAGAGAGAGGAGAGAGAGAGAGAGAGAGAGGAGAGAGAGAGAGAGAGAGAGAGAGAGAGAGAGAGAGAGGAGAGAGAGAGAGAGAGAGAGAGAGAGAGAGAGAGAGAGAGAGAGAGAGAGAGAGAGAGAGAGAGAGAGAGAGAGAGAGAGAGAGAGAGAGAGAGAGAGAGAGAGAGAGAGAGAGAGAGAGAGAGAGAGACGCAGTCGTCGCAATATTGCCGCAATACTGTAGCTCAAGCCTTTATGCAACTTAGGCCTATACATTGTTTATGTTACTTATATGCCTGTGTGTCCATGGTTTTGTGTGTGTGTTGAGCGCAGCGCCGTCTGCTTTTTGCAGTACAGTAACTAAAGTAGGAGCATACCGGTAGTTTTTTGTAGACCTGTCTGCCCGTTTTGTGAGTGCACTGTGCGCGTGCGCACTTGTGGCATTGTATGGGATGACCTAATTAAAATACCGTCCGCCGTCCTCTTTGAGACACATACACAACGCAGACAGACACCGGTCACAAAAGTATCAAATAGGCTCCAATTACTTTTGATTGTCTATAATTAACTATAAAAAAAATATCGGCGTTTTAACACTACGTTTATATATGTACTTATTTTTACGGTTTGCATATGAGGTGGTCCGCGAAAATCCTTGATAATAAATAGTGGTCCGCATAAACAAAAAGTTTGAGAACCCCTGCTCTAGACTTCAACAGCGATTGTATTTTCTGCGTAGACTCCGGGCTTACGGAGTCTAGCAGAAGTTCATTTTACTGTTTTATCATGCATTGTTAGAGAGCACCATAAGGTATGGTATCACTGCCTGGCATGGTAACTTGACAGTGCAGTCAAAGTCACAGATCGCTCGCCTGGTACAGACTGCTATGAAAAACATCCATCTCTCCAAAACATAATGAGTCATGTCTGATCCCCCCCACATTCTCCACCCAGAACTCCAGCTCCTCCCTTCTGGTAGAAGATTCAGGGTTCCCAAGAGCAGGCTGAACCGCTATAAGCAGTCCTTCCTGCCTCTGTCCATTGAGCTGCTCAACACTCACATGTGATATTATATACTTTTAAATGTTGGCCATGAGGGTTGTGCAAATGGTGTATGAGTGATGATACGTGTATGTATTTTAATGTTAACTATGTTTGTATACGTACAAGTATGTGGAACTGCAGGACGGAGTCCAGAACAAAGTTCCTTACGGGGACAATAAAGTATATGGCATCGTATCGTATATCACTAAAGGGAACAGCAGACGTACACAGGCAGGAAGTAAACAACAACGGGTACAGGGTGTGGGCTCTGCAGCAAGCCCCCAGGAAGTGCGCCAGACACTGAGGCAAATACAAATATTTGCCTCAGTGATAAGAAAAATATTCAGATCATTACATCCTATACTGTAGGTAACATTTAGAGAGAGTTTACTGAAAGATTGACTTGCTATCGTGTTTATACTACACAGGGTGTCTGTAGGATCAGTGCCTTGTGTCAGTCTGTGTTTAGTGGGCAGTTCTTGTTCTGTATCAATCTGAACAAACAAAATAAATATTGTTTTCAAAGTCACAAATGTATGCATATCTAAACCCTCATCATTCATGACTAAACCATTTAACGTCTCAGAAAGATGATCAATGATTCATTTAGAATTGCAACTAAAAACTTTTCAAACTTAAGAATAAAATAAAAAGTTTCTAAATTTGCCTTTGAATAAAATTGCACACATGGCTCTAGAATGCGTAGTTTGGTGCACATTGTTCTTTATGGTCCCAGGAGAGGAGAGTTCCGCTGGCCCGCTGACCCTCTGGAACACGCCTTAAAGAGCCTGTGACACGGGTTTCCCCCATCATCCAAACCCATCATTTTAGTAAATATTGTCCCCTTGAAACCGTTACTGAACTGATTTGGGATATTTGTACTTTGATAACCATTAATCTGCCCTTCAATGTTGCCCATATTCTGGATCTTCTCGGGGATTCTTAAAATCCCGCCAAATTATGTGTGACGTAATTGCGGGCCAAGAGCTCCAGCTGCACCGTTCCGGATCCCAGCATCTGCATGCAAACGCACACAGCAGCAAGCTCATACAGCGATGACAGTTTAATTTTGAACGTGTCTGAGAGCTCATATGAGGCTGAAGGATCGGAAAGTGATAGTCATGACATCGTAGACGATATTGGCTGTATGCCCTACAGATTCGAACCATATGCCTCTGAGTCTGAATCGGATGAAACGAACTCCGAGTCGGACAGTGGAGACGACAACCTGCCCGACGATCGTGAGATACCTCTCGATCTACAACGCTTGAACAATGTGGAATGGTTTGTAAACTATTTTATTTACGGAGTTTGACTAAATAACGATTCTGTTTTAAAATAATGACAGTGGACACTAATCAGTTTATGTTTTATCTGTTAGAAGTTTAGGAATTAGGTGCGTCAATATGGGCGATAATACGGTCATGTAGCCAGTGGCGGACTGGGACTAAAAATCAGCCCGGGACTCTCGACCGGCCCACTTCGGTACCGCTAGTAAATTGTCAACGGGGGGAGTGGGGGATGTGCTACTGACTTATCCGACCGGCCCACTTCGGTACCGGCCCCCGATGGCCAGTCCGCCACTGCACCCAGCCCAGCCCACGTAAACTGTCAACGGGGGGAGCCTCGCTGCGGGGAAACGGTGGACCTATTGGCCCGATCGGAGTGGGAATAATAATAATAATCATGATCATAAATCATAATCCGTGCATTCTCGAAATTCTCGGGCAGAAAGTGGGCGCTGCATATATAGGTCGTTCGGGGGTTCTTCACAGACCATTCGGCCCTTGTGTTCTGCACGTTTTTCTCCCATGTGAGCTGACGCTTGACATCTGTGGGAAAGCTATGGATGCTGATGTTTAGTTCGTCATTTGCTGTATTGGAACACCCAGACACAACGCATCGTTGAACCATTTCTACGCATGACAACACACTTTGTCCGTGTTTGGCTCTCTCACCGCACAGTGAAGCGTTCCCGCATTGACGTCACTTCCGGCTTCCCCCAAAACTTCAAAATGAGTTGAAGGAATTTCCCCGCGATGTTCGAAATTATTGATATTTATCGGAACGGTATCGCACCTTCTTTTTTAAGCTGACGGTTCGAGATTACTAGTAGCCCAATATTTCATTGCACAACAGTTGTTGGGAGGCTGTCACAGGCTCTTTAAAGCTACTCACTGTCTCAAATCAACTCTAGCGCCATCACTAATGTGGGTGGCTCAATCTAACTCTGATGCCCTAAAATCCCCCCAATATTTCTGCATAAGTCTTGATGAAAGTCAAATAGTATCATATATCCATACCAAGTGCTGTAACTTATTTAGAGCCCATGTCCACATAGCGCCTATTTCTGAGCACCAGCGTCTTTTTGAATGATTCCAATGACGAAACAGCGCATGCCATTATATTGCCCACCTCGACAAAAGGTGCTGCACACAACGTCTTTTTCCTGTAAGATTATTTATTTAAAGTGTGCTAGCAGGCCTCCTCCGGTGTCAAACTAATATTAGCACGACCAGATAATAAAATCCGGGGGGCGAAGCTAGTTTGTCTTACAACAGCGATGATATGTTTTAAAGATATCGTTGTCATAGAAACAATAAAAAAGTGCTGGGAGTGTCTGCCCATTGGACACGGGCCCTTAGAGGTCTTCAACCGTTTTTTCCTGCAGATATCGTTTCAGATTATCAGAGATACATAATGCCTACATGGCATACAGTCCAAATCTGAACTTCAAGGTAACAAAAACACATTCATGACCAATGTCAAAATCATGAAGGGGTGGTATTTGTGAAAAAGATGGAGAGTTGAGGGCCGTGTGTTGTTGCTTTCATCATCCTGACATGATTCTCCCCCGGGACCTTAAGCCTCACATTCATCAGCAGCTTCTTTTCTCCGCCTTTGCTTTGGTTTGTGTCGTGTTTTCAAATGGCAAACCAATGTCTGGGGTAAGCCACCTAAATTCTTTCAATGTGCATTTGATTGGGGTGACTTGTGTTTACTTTGATCAGCCGCTGAATTACATAACATGTGAAATCCTGCATTTTTTAAATCTAATACCTAGGGCGGCTTAGCAGTTCTTCAAAGCATATTTGTGGGGCTTTAAAGAACTGAAGGGTGCTTTCAACCTGAACCAAAAAAACTGAAGGCTGCTGGGAGGAACCACCTTCTGTTTTAGTAATCTGCTTTGGGGTGCCCGGGTCCTAAAATATTTAATTTATTTTCCACAATAAGGTAATATTTTTCACATATCCCAATAAAAATTAATTATTCAAAGCATCAAAGAGGCAAAACTTTGCTTATTGGGTTAAGCAAGGTCATGAAAGAGCCTAAACTACTCTGAGAAAGTCTGTCCTTTTGTTGGGAGAGGTCTCAACTTCTTGGGCACTCCCATCACTCAGGAGCTTGGGTAACCTTAAGAGGAAGTGCTGTTCTGATCTTAAGCCACTAGAGCGGCCCGTTTACTGAATGGAACCACTTGCCGTTGCAGTAGACTGGACTGCTGCTCCCGAGTGGAACATGAGACTGAGACATGGTGAGAGTGAAGCCCCTCCGGTCACTTGGTATTAATGCACATCTACACTGGTTTGACAACTTGGCTCACTGAGCTTGGTGCAATTTTAGTTTATTTGAGAAAACTCTGTGATGGGTTGTCCCCCTAGTGGCTCTGTTAGTCTGTTAATAGACAGACTTATAATAATAGTAAAAGTTTTAGTTGAATGTAACATGACGTCACATGTCACACATGCTGTTTTTATTTCAATCCAAATCAGCTCTCATTAACAACTGGTCCCTCGGCTCAACAGGTGTGTGCTCACGAGAAGCTACTTGTCTTTAGGGGAGTTGGCTGCAGGTAACCTGCCGAAAGCAATATTGTGGATCCACTCTAGCAAGAGAATAGAGTTTAGTCTGTCTTCTTTAAAAACACTTTTTGTTCAGCAAATCTACATCACCATGAGCAGCTCCTCCATCACGGTTCTTACGCTGCAGCCACAGCTGAGGATGAGGATCTTAGCATTTCATTGGCTCTGCTGAGAAGATGGACTCAAATACAGGGACTTGCTTTCTCCAGTTGGTCATTTGAAAGTCTCCAAATCTATCTCAATCGATGCATGAATGCATGTCTTTGCACTGCACATATTATTTTTAATATTTCTTTAGGCAATATTTTGCATACATATTTTTATTTTCATGATTCTTAACTTTTGCAGTTCTTGTTTTTTTTCTCCTTTATTTGTTGTGACTCATGCGCAACAATTCCAAAGCACCCTCCTTCTATGTTAAAGTCTATTTGGCAGTAAAAGTCTTCGATTCAGGCTGTGGCTGTGAGGGAGTGCTGTCTGTCTTTCAACCAGAAGGTTGTGGGTTCCATCCCAGCCCATGCAGTCAACATGTCGATGTATCCTTGGGCAAGAAAACTGCTTCCAATGGCTATCGGTGTGTGAGTGTTAGATTCCAAGAGCTATTGCCACTGCTCTGCATGAATGAGGTCGTAGAAAGCGCTTTGAGGGTTAGTAAAGACTGGATATAAGTACACTCCAATTACCATTTTGATTGCACATTTCAGCACTACTACAGCATTTTTGCCCCCCATCCCTACACTCACATTATCATTTCACACAGATGTATTCTCTTCCTCTATTTGGCAGCCATGGTAACAGGCATTTGCCTCAGAAGTGTAATCACTAAATCTGGACAGTGGGTCGTTATCAGATTATAGGATTATCCAATCTACAATGAGAAATCAAACGAGCCCTACCCAATCACAGTGAAACAACCCACGCAGTGTGTGTGTGTGTGTGTGTGTGTGTGTGTGTGTGTGTGTGGTGTGTGTGTGTGTGTGTGTTGTGTGTGTGTGTGTGTGTGGTGTGTGTGTGTGTATATAGAGTGTATGTGTGTGTAGAGACGGGTGATCACTGTCAGCTGTTTCCAGTTGAAGACTGCCCTCTACAGATGAGGCAGAGAGGTTGCAGAGATTCTAACAGAGGGAAAACCCCAGCAGTCTAAGTCATCAATCAATTGTATTTATTTATATAGCCCAAAATCACTAATTACACATTTGTCCCAGTGGGCTTTACAGTGTGTACAGCATAAATCAGCCTCTGTCCTTATACAGTACCCCTGCAGCATAAAAGCTCCTAAAGAAACCCCACAGTGAACAGGATTTGTTTTAATACACCTCAGGGAGAGCAACAGAGGGGACCCTCTCCTATGATGTACAGACACACATAGGTGTTGTGTGTAAAGACTAAAAAGATAATACATGGCTACAATGGAGTTGTCTACTATACAAACACAGTTATATGAAGATGAATTGTATGAAAATGCTCGGTATGTATGTTTGTGAGATGGGGATACTGGTGCTGAGCTAAGCTGTGAGCTAATCTGTTCCTGCAGGTCAGCAGTATGGAGGCCATATTGGCACAGAGAGGTTTTTAAGACCTGTCAGTTTGAGGGGGCAGGGATTGTTACTGGTTGGCTGCAGGTGCCAGCTGGATCCCAACAGCAGAGACAACATTTTTATAATAAGACCAAAGTAAAAACCAAACAAAGACTTCTTTCCCGGTGGAAAGCTGCCCCTGTGGCACGACTACTCACAAGAGAAGCAGCACCAACATTCTGGTTCAGAACAAGACATTTCTATTAAAGTCGAGTCTTTGTTCATCATGTGGAGAACATTATTGACTGCTGTGTTTGTTACTGAAGATCTTTGCTTATTGTACTTTAGAACCATGTGTATTAACAACAACACTCTCTCAGTTATGTGGTGGCTCCCAGCTGGTGTTGTCCTATCAGAAGTAGTCAAGCTCATAAAGTGATGTTCAGAGTGGTAAACTTCACCACTAAATGGTATAGGCTTGAGAAAGGCATCATGGGAGAATGCACAATATCAGTGGTTCTGTTTGGGTCAGCCACAAACCTTCTAGCAAAGGCTGGAGAAATGCTATGTAGAGGGCCAAAAGTGAACAACCATACAAAGCATCCGGCTGCTTAGCTTACATAAATGACATAACTGGGTACCACTTTACAATAAGACTACCCTGATAAAGGGTTTAGGAATAGTTTGTAATTCATTTATTAATTAGGTTGTGAACACTTTATAAATCATTAATAAGCTTTTATAAGACATGAGATAAACAGGGCAACTGTGACCGGTTGCTTGCCAAATAGTGAGCCCACATTTATCTGAACTGCTAAGCCTTATATTGGCTACTTAGCTTACTTCGTCTTCTTCATCAGCCAGCATCCTTGGTATCTGTTTACACTTTACAACGCTCCCTTTTGGCAGTTATAAATGTTAGTGACTCATCAATAAATGTTCATAAAGAGATGCCAAGAAACATCAAGATGGATGGGGGGGAATCAACTCAGTGAACAACAGATACCAAGGATGCTGGCTGATGAAGAAGACGAAGTAAGCTAGTGCCAATATAAGGCTTAGTCATCTTGCCAAATAGTGAGCCTGTGTTGATGAAAACTATCTTAGAACTGGTTTATAAATGGTTCTTAATGATTCATAAAGTGTTTACAACCTAATTCATAACCTAATTATAAACCCTTTATGCATGCTTTATAAGGGTAGTCTTATTGTAAAGTGGATATATTTATCTTTTAGCCACAAACAGTAGATGTTGGTCGGCAAGCCCCCAGTTTGGAGTAGCAGAGAGGCTTCCTATAATGAATTAGGGATGGGCAATATGACCTAAAATGATATCACAGGATTACACAATGCAAATGAATACTCATCTCTTTTCTAATATTCTAATATAATGGAACATATTTGAAGAGAATACAATGATAAACAAAAAGGATTTGTTTGTTGCCTCTGAATATGAAAACAGGGTGCTAGCCTACAGGTGTTTTTCTCCAGTAAATCTAACATGGTTTATTGAAAGGTACTGCTGAGCACCTGAATCTGAGCAATACATTATATATGGGGGCAAACATGCACTTAATCCACTTGTAGAAAGAGTTTGAAACGCTGTCGCCACTGAGCTGCTCCTGTGTGTGTGTGTTCATCAAGGTAACGGTATCACAAAATCCATGTTGTAGCAGGATGTGACACCAGTGCCTGAGATGATCCCGTTTACTGCCCCGCCTTTAGGGGAATTAAAGGACCTTCAAATCATTTCTTCATGGGTTGCATTTGAGGTTGGCTACAGTATAACGTGTTGGCATATTAAACAAATATATTCCTCGACCATGGGAAACAAATATAAATGAACATGGAGCATCTTGGCCATTGTTGAACTATATCAAAGGACTCTCCCTCCTTTGAAATATGAATTACAGAATGTGAAGATGTCTCTTTTTGTGTTTGCATATTGGAAGGATAGAAACGCACCACACTGGGGGACTACACTGGGGGACTACACTGGGGGACCACACTGGGGGACTACACTGGGGGACTACACTGGGGGACCACACTGGGGGACTACACTGGGGGACCACACTGGGGGAACACTGGGGGAATACACTGGGGGACTACACTGGGGGAATACACTGGGGGAATACACTGGGGGACTACACTGCTAATGATGAAAGGTTTGTCTGGGATCTTTTAAAGATGTCTGTCCTGCCTTAATTACATTTACTTTTCTTTTAGGTTGATAACGTGCTATATTTTTCAAATGAAAACCTCAGGAAAAGTCAGGAAAAATAAGGAGATTGTAATTCATACTGTTGACCTTTTAGCTTTATTAAAGGTCACCTAATATGCAAAATAATAGTAATAGTGTGGACTAGGGGTGTTGAAATTAATCGTTTCTACGTTGCATCGTGATGCGGACGTGGACGATTCTGCATCGATGCAGGGACAGAACATAATCGATTATAGCATAGTAACGTTGCTTCCTGATCTTACGGCCGCGGCTGGACAATAACGTTTTTTTGTTTTGTTTTTTTCTGTCACACGAATATCAAATCGGTCGGTGACGCAGAGATCAGGGAACAGAAGTGACAGCGGCACAGCGACACCAAACACGGAGCAGTCTGCTTTACCCACCAACACAAGCACCAGTCCAGAACCAACAGCAGAATGACCCGCTCTGAATCAGTCCGTGTCGCTGCGGCTCAGAGACACACATCGATTTATGTTTTTGAAAAACACTCGTTGTCGTCATGTCAGGTTTTTGGTGGATTTAATTAAGTCTTGGATTGCAGAGTATGAACGTCCTCTTGCTATTTTCAGACGATAAATACGTGTGTAAAGTTTGTGAAGGCAGGAGGAAAGCTTCCGCGATCACCGTCTCCTCTGTTCCTCCAAACCCCGCCCCCTCCCTGAAAATAATGAGTGACAGGCTGATAGTGACCCGATAGAAACGTTATTATTCACTTAATCACTGATTGAGATATGATGAAGCTAACTTACTCTCATACATTCAGGGGATTTATGTAACAGTAAAACTGAGAATGTAAGTGTGCACCCACATGCAGTATTTTAGTTTTTATATGCTGTTGTAAATACTCCTGTTGTCTGCTGTGTTCAGACTCAAGTCATGTGTGTGATGCCACATTCAGGACATTCAGTGTCCTTTTTTTTAACAGAAGACCGTTGCTAGAAGCTGCAGCTAGACTGCAGAAGCATTAGTTTTTGAGGATGGAATAACTTCACTCACAGATATAGGGATGCTAGAGCTATACAATTGGTTTACTTTGGTTTATAATTTAATGTCAAGACATTTATGTTATTGATTTCTGAAGCACTTTCTAAATAATAAAAAGAGAGTTCATATGTATTTACTGCATGTATTCATTGATGAAAAAGAAGCCATGTGCAGTAATATAGAAAATTGAGGATGCAACGCATTGGTATGAATCGTGATGCATCGGGATATCGAATCGAATCGTTGACAGGATAATCGTAATCGAATCGAATCGTGAGACCAGTGAAGATGCACAGCCCTAGTGTGGACTGCTACTTGGAGAGGTCCCAGTTCACCTCCTGGGCCCTGCCATGGTGCCCTTCAGCAAGGCACCGGAGAAATTGTAAATTGAACCACACCAAAATGTTTGTGTAAAGTCATGAAAGAGATGAAGACATGCCTAAATACTTAATATTAGAAAATTCAACAAAGCAGTTTTCCTCCACCCGAATAAAGAATTAAATACTAAAAGTGTAAAAACTTGTTGGAAGACATAACATGCATCAGAGATCATGTCTAATCTAATTAATTTCCTGTGAGTACCTGCACATTTTTTAAACTGCCACATAAGCGGATCAGGGGAGAAGTGTGTGACGGAGAGGAGTCACAGCACACACACCTGCTCCACACTTGTGTTCTGAATGTGATGCAACACTGTCTGTGTGGAGAGTATGAAGAATGTTTTTATAACAAACCAAATGGATTCAGTGAAAGCATATTTGCATAAGCAGTAACATCAGCTAGTCATTGAAGAATCCCTTTTGCAGATTTGAATCACACCATTCACTTTTCCACAAGCTAAGGTGTCACATCACCAGACAGCATTCAGTGTGAACATCAGTGAATGCATCACAGTGCAAAGGCACTTTTGCCAATCAATGTTCATTGTTGTGATGCTGCGCAGTGTCCGATAAATGCTGACCACCGACCCAGTGGGGCGGATGTTTTTCGAAATGTAACAATTTATTTATTTCTAATGTCCCTTTTGATATTTCCGTTTAATAATTGAGCCATTTGCCAGAAAAATGTAGTGTTTCGAGTTGAAATATCTTGATATTGATAGATGCAATTCAACTACAGTGATAAATCACAAAGCATGTATAAATAGGATGAATTATTTGATTTGCAAATACTGGACAGCCCCAGTATTTTATCCATGATGTTAAGATTATGACTGATTTACAAGTCTTTTTGTAAAGCATATTTCAAATATTTCAAAATCATACTTTATGACAGTTTAGCAAATTCTGCCATGAACAAAAGGCCATAAATGATTTTAAATGTCGTTGCATCTCATTTGATCAGCTGTCTGACAGTGAAGTATCGTAGTCTGTTTTCAAGCACCCTGGTTGTCATGCAGTATTTTGCATACTGCTTGTTTGAGTGTTGGATGTAGGTCTGATTATACATGTTGCTTTGTTGTAGATAGGATATTTTCTTGAAGAAGGTTCAAACCAAAGGGATAAAACCCAACATCAATGGGGTTTTAATGTTAAGTAACTAATTCAAGCTGATGGTAACATATCACTAAATACAAAAGCTGCAACATTGAAGAGATAAAACTGACAGTGAAATGTTTGAGTGAAGGATTCCTTAATGACTTCATTAGCTTTCATTGAATGGAAGCATTGAGCTTGTCTCAGCTAATTACAGCTGTTGGGTCACAGTGCAGCACACTTACATCCTCTCAACTGCAAACACAGAGACTCCTGACACCTTTGACACTTTAAATAGACACCGCACACCAGTCAGCTAAGTAAAGAAACATCAATAGGTGAAGGGGGAGGAAAAAAATCAGCAACAAGCAAACCAAATCCAGTCAGCAGTTTGTTTCAGGATCCACATCTGAGCAGAACAAATCTAACCCAGGAGTCATTCCCAGAAAATCAATAGTGACCAGAGGGAGCAGTCGATAACAGCTGAATTGGAATCCCATTACTGCACATTGATTTTACCTGACAAGAAAGAACGGAGCTAATTCTCATAGTGACTGTTACCACTCTGCTGAATGTAAGACAGAAGGAGATAATAATGCAGGAGTTGAAATGGTATAATTGATTGTAGTTATATTGGCTGTGGGTGTGTGGTCCACTTTCTGATGCTCACAGCCTTTACAAAATGAAAGATTAAGAGCAACATATCTTTAGAACGTCCCTGTTACTCTGGATAACCCACAAGCCTTCTTGTTGGTGCTTCTTTCTACATAACATAGCACACACAAAAAGTAGGCCATAAGATCTTTGGATCATCCAGAGAATCGGTGCTTCCATCCACTACTATGATACAATCTATTCTTATGGAGAGTGTTATTGTAGATTTATTTTGTTGTGTCTAAAAATGTTCCACACCAACAGACATGGTTTGCAAGAATAAATGAGGAAAGATGTGTTTCTGCTGACAGTGTGTGTTAGGAAGCATTCATCTCTCTACACCAGGGGTGTCCAAATGCGGCCCGCGGACCATTTTGAATCGGCCCTCAGCTAATTCAAAAAGTATAATGACTTCAGTATAATTAAACTTCTGCTTGTCTTATATTGTACTTCTTAAATATATATGTTCAAATATATTACACAGTATTCATGTGTTAATAAGCCCAATTTTCAAATAAATTCAGTCAATTAAAGTTGAAAACATGTTCTAACAAATCTAAGTTCATAATTAAAAAGCCCAATAACAAATTGACATAACAACCTTGAAATATACCCTTCATATGTCCTCTTATTATCAGCAATCTGAAGCTTCTGTTTTAAGGAATGAGCTGCTAACACAATAAATGAAACCCTATGGGGAGCTTTGAGGCTGTTTTTTCAAGTATCAAGAATAGTTTAAATAATTGTCCAACTTATAACTGAACTTAAAGTGCCAGTGAAGTGCATTTTTTTGCGCCAAAGTGAAATGGCAGTTTCATTTCTTACATATAATTGTACCTGTTCATGGCTAAAATAATTTTTTAGGAAGTGCGAGGGACGAGATAAACATCGCAAATTTTTCAGAGTCTGAGCCTACCGCTGCTGCAGACGATAGCGGCTGTGACGTCACAAGATGGGCCCAGTTGTGATTGTAAACATGGCGGAGCCTTCGGAAAGTGATACTGGTGCGAGAGAAATGAGTGATTTTGACAGCTTTTCGGACAGGATAGATGAGGAAAGTGGCCATGGAAGTCAATTTAGTTGAGGACAATATTTTGTCATAGATCTAGAGTAGATCTACACACAGGATTGGCCATCACCTGATCATACATTCATCTGTTCATAGCATGATGCAACATTCATGTTCACATGCAGTGTTGTGCTAGTTACTGAAAACCAGTAACTAGTTACAATTACTAGTTACTTCACTACTTACACCAAAAAGTAATGCGTTACTGTGAAAAGTAACTTTTTAGTTACTTAAAAAAGGGCACCCATTAATGCCCTTATACTGTAGCCTTCATTTCAGTACTGTTATTGCATCGGAGAATAATACAACCTGTTGATCAACTTGACATGCATTTGCATCACTGAACTCTGCTAAGCAATGTGGTCTATACAAACACAAACACAAAGATATGTTTCAAAGTGCCAATCCAGCCGCTGTTGCTTAGGTGGAGGTGGAGTGGCGTCGGATGAGTCTGGGTCTGTGGTCTTAGCTACTAGCTTCGTCCCAGCATGTTGTTTCTGCAGATGTTTCAACAGATTTTAATTGCTGTTTTGGGCAGTCGATAGGATCTTTGACCCGCCAAGACACAACTTACATTTAACTAAAACGTTCTTTTCTTTGTGCTCGACAAAAGTGAAATAGTGAGAATATCTCCAGGCGGAGAAACTCGACTTGAGCTCTGCCGCCGCCATGATAGTCTTGTTAATAGACACAAACACAGTGGCCTTTATTTTTCATAAACAATCTACGAATCTACGAAACAATAACACCAGCCACTCACCTTCATCTTTTGGGAACAGAAACATCGCCACTTCGGCAGAATTGACATTACCACAGCCAGCGGCAATGCATCGCTTCCCGTGTGTTTTTCCTCCCTTTTTCGTCACTGTCGCCTCCATTGTCAGCTTTTCTCGATTGGCAATCACTTCCAGTCGACTGCGAAACACTTTCCAATCAAATACTCGCTCAAAAACGTTGGTAAATTCCACTTTGAAACAGAGACAAAATGAACGGTGGTGAATGTAAACACTTCGGCTTGGCCCATCTTCTGACGTCACGCAGTAGATCGCAAGCCACGCCCACGAAGGCGGAGGTCGACTGCGAATTTCCCAGCGGAAAATTCAAACTCGTCAAATTCGTTGCTATTCCAACATCTTTGATATGGGTTCCAAAGGACAATTTTGGTCATTACTATACGTATTAGCATAAAAGATCATGCACCGTCGCACACTTCAGTGGGTCTTTAAGAGGCATTATACCTCACCTCTGGGGAGTGGCCCAGCCCTTCGTATATTTTTCTGTATGTGGCCCTCGGTGAAAAAGGTTTGGACCCCCCCTGCTCTACACTGATTGGTCAGAGAAAAAAACCCACCGTTCCAGCCGACCTCTATGGACAGAATGGACAACATTCAAATATTCAAGGATCGTTTGTCATTATGTTACACAGGATGCAGGTAGAGTCCAGAGTAGATTAGTTCACAGACATTTCTAAACATACATGTTTTGACACTGTTCTCACCCTTTGCTACACAGTATCTGGTCGTTGGTTCTATAGTCAAAACTTTTAGCTAAAAAACTGCTAGCATATTGATTCAAGGTTCAGTTTGGGTTTTTAGTCACCAGAGGTTGGATACATTGTAATACATTCTGTCATACCATGACTTCAATCCAACACTCCCACTAAGGTAAGTGAGAGTGTGGTCATTGGCATTGTTTGACCATTGCTATCTTGAGGCAGCAGAAAGCAACTTCTCCACTGACCAACCAAAAGGTTCCTAACAGAGTGAAATGACCCGGAGGTACCCAGGTGGCAGCCATGATAAGAGATCCTCGGATTCTCTATATCAGTGGTTCTCAACCTGTGGTACGCGTACCCAGTGGCGTGCACAGACATTTATAGGGGCAGGTGCTCAAGAGAAAAAAAAAGGGCACCTTCAGTGGTTCCCAGAGAGCACTGTTTCTGAACATGGTGCTGCTCTGGACTCTGACATTTCTGCTTCATCTGTGTCTGACTCAGAGATATTTTCTATGGATTTGTCTCCCTCATCTTCCATGCTCATAGATGGACTATTGCAGGACAGCAGGGGGCTGCTTCCCTGAGCCTGCTGTAGCTGCCTATAATACAAACAATATAGAATATGATGTTTATTTCAATTATTTGGGTAAGGCAATGCAATGCATGACAACATTAAGACTCACCAGACTTTAACTGTCATGGCCAAAATTCAACACCCTACCACATAGTTGTTGTTTTTTTGTCATTTGGCAAGTAGCTTCATGTCTGATTTAGTATTTAGTATCACCAAAGTGTGGTTAAAATAAATTGTGGGCCTCTCAATAAAATTATATTATTATTGTTTATTATTTATTATATTATTATTATTACTACTATTATTATCACAGTTCAAATCTGAGCATGAAAGGGCTCTAGACAGACAGTTTGTCCCTTAACATGACTCTGGTATTGACTCTGACCTTTCTTCTTCATCTTCATCATTGATGATGGGTAAGGGTTCATCAGGCACATCTGCATCCTCATCTTCCTTGCTGGTAGGCTCAGGCTGCTTTACCCAGGAGAGCAGAGAGCTGCTTCCCCGGGCTGCCTGCTGTAGCTCTCTTTGTTTTTCTTTTCTTATCCTGTCTCTTCTTGGCATTATTCTACAAGTGGTAAATGCAAATGAGCTAAATCAATGAACTGCTCTGCTGTGCATGATAATTAAGGGTTAATCTCCTAGAAACATTTAACAGCAGCATTAATGTAAACCTATAAGGTTAGTACTACTTATATTGTACTTTTTGAGGCATTTTTACTTTACTTGAGTATTTCCCATTTTCAATACATTTACTTCTACTCCACTACATCTCAGATGCAAATATTCTACTTTTACTCCACTACAATTATTTGAAAACTTTAGTTACTAGTTACTTTGTAGATTTAGATTAAGATTATTACAAAACATACATTTCATCACTTCAGCCCTATATACAACCATTTGAAAATAGCAGATCTACAAGCTCATAATGACGCATTGTGAGCTTGGAGATCTGCTATTTCCAAAAGTGCACAACGAGACTAAATGGATGGATGCAAGAAAAGAAGTGAAGTTATAGTTTAGTTTGGCATCTGATTTAGGGGATTAAACAATACACTCGTTGTATTTGTTACCTGGTGGTTACTTACTTGGTCGTCACTAGGGCACTTTTAATCGTGTTGATGCGTGCTGCTGCACCACACACCCGCCGTGGCCTGTCTGACTGGGTGACTGACTGTCTGCTCTGCGCGCTGCGCGTTCACGTTGAGAGCAGGGAAGGGAGGGGCTGCAGCCAGGGCACGTACGGGAGTGCCGCGGGGCACGTGTGGGGATGTCTGACAAAATTACAACGCGCATTTGGGGCATTGTTGTATATATTAGAAGCTTTTAATCCAGAATTGATCGATGTTACCATGAGCCACATACAGTACACTGTAAAAAAAAAAAAAAAAACCTGTAAAAAACGAACTTTCAAAAGGGCACATTGCTGTCCAGAGGGCAAAACGGGCAGGTGCTCAAGCACTACCTAGAGTCTATTGGCGCGTTTCCACTACAGCGCGGAGCCCGGTTTAAGAGGGCTGTGACGTCAGCGGCCCGACTTTGGTTGCGTTTCCACTTGGCCTAGTACCGGCCGGCGGGTCCTAATTCACAGTTTTTCTGGCCTCATAAAATCGTGGTTCTAGGGCCATGAACAACCAGGCTGAGTTGTGACACTCTCGACTGCTGATTGGTCAGAGAGAATCGTCACAATCGGCGCGCGAGATAATCCCTGGCGTCTCATATATATATAGCGAAGCTTGCAGCATTTTTATAAACAGCATTTTTGTCAACAGAGGAGCTAAAATGGCAAAGAAAAGCAAGCCGTGGTTGGTCGAGGAAGTGACGACGTTCCTACATTACATTGCAGATGATAAGATCCAGCGGGGGCTCGACGGGACAACTCGCAATATTAAAGTATTTCAGGAGGTCTCTACACAGATGTCCACAAGCGGCTACTGGAGGACTGTCGTGCAGTGTAGGGAAAAACTCAAAAAGATGAAGAGTGAATATCGCTTGGTCAAAGATAATAACAACACGAGTGGTGCCAGTAGGAAAAACTGGAAGTGGTTTGAGCTAATGGACACCATTTACGGCCATAGACCGGCTAGCGTTGGGAGGGATGGAGGCCTGGACTCTGCAACGGCGTTACTGGAGTCTCTGCATGGTACGTTTTTTCTAACGCTCTGTTATTGCTTGAAAGCGTTGTGTCCCTATCTGTTCTAAAGCTCACTTCTAACAAATAAGTCTATTTTATCCTTACATTTATGTTCGCATTGAAGATGGCGTCACGGCAGTTTTAAGCAGCGTGACTCCGCCCACCAAAAAGCCGATCGCTCCGCCTACACTTCGTTACTATAGTTACTGCCCCAGTTCCTAAACTGTAATGGAAACGCGCCATCAAGTGAGCTGATCCTAACAAGGCCTAACGAGGCCGAGCGAGGCCGAGCGAGGCCGGGCTCCGCGCTGTAGTGGAAACGCGACATATGTGTGCACGTCTCTGCGCGTACCACTGGTGGTACGCCAGCTCCCGTTAGTGGTACGCGGAGGAATCTGACATATAAAAATATTTTTAAAAAAAAAATTGTTTACTTTAACTTTTATTTAACCAGATGAAAACATTGAGACAAAATCTCATTTACAATGCTGACCTGGCCAAGAAGGCAGCAACGTTACACGTTCTTACACATAACACAGACATATAAAATACAGAGAACAAAACGAAGTAAACAAAAAGACGAAAAGCAGTCACTACATTGTGCACATTTGGGACAGAAAGAAAGGTGCACTACTTATTACTGCAAGAGCAGCTGGTGGTAAGGACCTCAGACAACTTCAATTTAAAACAGGCTATAGGGAAAAGTGCCATCAGTTTGAGGCTTGATTGAATAGCATTCATTAAAAAATAAATCATACTATCGAAATACTACAACGAATGAAAATAAGCTTGAGATAATTGAAACTGTGGTTTAAATAAGTTCTAATAGGCTATTGTTGTTTTTAGATTTAGAAACGAAAACATTTTTTAAATGTATTTCTGGCGTTGCTAATGAAGACCATACTACCCGCGAACGATTAGCGAACGTTGCAAGCAAGCTAAAGAAAGAAGAAAGCTGAATGATGTTGTGAGAGAGGTACAGAGGAGAATATTACCAGCGAAAGTGAACAAGTGAATGAGGAGGAGGACAGTCATCAACCGAGCACAAGCGCAGGCTCCGCCAGCAACGCAAAAGTGATATGCACAGCCACAACGCTGTGATGGAGGAGAGAAGTGACTCAGGAAGAAGGCATTTGCTCAAAGAATGGAGAGAAGGCTGTGACCGAGGTCAAAAGCTGAAAAAGCACACACTTGTCCTTAATTGTTATCTTTTTTCTTTTCTTTTTTACTTTGCCACCACAGAAATGGCAATAGCAAACATCAGCAGACTGAAGATGAGCTATTAGCCCTTAGGCTCATCTGCTCCTGGAGGCTTCATTATTATTGTGGAACTGAATTCCCAATAGGACATTTTCTGTTACAATGTAGGTTGTTGCAGGAGGCCTACATTCACACTTTGAAATAAGAAATGACATGTGTGTACAGTTGTCATTTGCTGTGTGAGAATAAGATATTATTTTGTTCTTTATGTTCTCACTTGTGGTGTGTGAGTGAGTGAGAGAGTGAGTGAGAGAGAGAGAGAGAGAGAGAGAGAGAGAGAGAGAGAGAGAGAGAGAGAGACAGAGAGAGAGAGAGAGAGAGAGAGAGAGAGAGAGAGAGCTCCGAGTCCTGCATGAACTGTGCATAGACTGTATTTTAACATTGGTCATATGGTGGTACTCGGAGAGCCAACTATTTTCTCAGGTGGTACTTGGTGTAAAAAGGTTGAGAACCACTGCTCTATATCATAGGAGAGGAGCTTCAACCATTATGCCATGACTTGCCAGAGTGCTGAACTTTCGACACTCATAAGGCGAAAAATATTAACGTTACTTTTTTACTGTAAAACGATCAAATCAAGTCTACATTTAATGGTGTTTTGTATGGGGTTTCTTTTTGAAACATTTTTGAATCGTGACATACTCAGTGATAGATGTGAAGGCCTAAGGTTGTACATATATTGCGTTGAATTGTATTTATATAAAATATTTTCGTACAATCAAAGCCTAATTATTGGGATTAAATTGGATTAATGTTTTTGACCGCAGGGTGAGGGTGAGCAACCATTAAGTTTCACTTTCATATTTTTATTTCAAATTGACCATTGGTAAGGAAGAATATATTTTACACTGTTTGCCGCGTTTATAAAGCCTGCATAAATCAACAAAATAAGAGCACTCGGCAAAGTATCTAGGTGGTTTATATTACTCCATTGTACTGAAAAATGGTAGTTTCCGCACGGCATCGCATCATGAATACGTCAGATAGTGTCAGATAGTGTCAGTTTAGTTGGATTCTCAAAGCACAGCAGTTGTCTTGCTAGCTATCCGGATGAATTCTCCTATCATCTATCCTTCACTCCATGACGCTTCACCCAGAGGTTAAAGAAAAATGGAAAAGACAAAAGGAGCAGATTTTTTGACATTTCGATCCCAACCCTGGTCTAAACTCAATGGCAGAATTATTTTCCTACTATGAAACTTATCTCAGACATAATAGCGGCTTTAAGCACACAAATGCCTTGTGAGAAACTAACAGACCAAAGAGTCACTAAGTGAGGACATTTCAATATATTTATTATTTTTCAGGAGTTATCTTATTTTGGACACTTAAGAGCAACTTTTAACCTGAGGTTGTTTTTTGATTACAATCGCAGATCGGTCTTATTTCAATTTTATTTTATTAATATCTGGTTAAGCTAGATTTTTTCTTGCCTCTATTAGCAACATTTTTGTTATTATCCTGTTATATCTAATTTTGCATGCAATAATAACCTTTGATGAACATGGGAGTAACAAAAGGACATGTGTACATCATTCTAATGTGTCCCAGATAAGGCTGTGACAGACGCTGAGGCCCGGTGACTGAACCAGGCCACGTTGTTTCCTCTGTCACTGCAGAACTGATGTTGGTTGCCACCAGAGGCCTGAATTCCACAGGACAGGAGTGGAGAAAATAAACTGTCAGAGTGCATCCAGTCACACCTGCCACCCTGTCACCGCCGGGTCACTTTCACAATACAATTCAAGTCAAGGACACCAAGCCAAATTCACAAAATGATGTAAATATTAGATAACTTTGAGGTTGTGACCAATAAACCACTGTCCATAATTTAGATTTACAGTGAACGAATTGTACCAAGAACAGTATACCAAACCTCTGTAATGAACCATACAAAGATGGATAGGTGGATATAATTAGTTTCAGAGTCTAATAAAAGTCTTATAAGTCTAAGACAAATAAAAAAGCTGAATTATGAGCCAAGAAACACAATTGAACACTGGATTTGTGCTACCTTAAGCATACTTGGTGTGCAATAACCAGTAGCTCTTTGGTAGCTTTCTGTTACCGCCATCATACATACATACATAACACACATAACATGTGTTTGATGTTTCAGTCGAATAGCAGCTTAAATGACATAGTTTATCATTTGTTATTACCTTCTGCTTGTTTTTTTCAAATTTCTCCATTTCTAATTGAGAAGGTTTTAACTTAATCTATTACCATTCATTCTTTCCTGTAAACATTTATTTAGTAATTTTTGCAGTACAAACCCCACTTTTGCACAAAAGGAGTAAGCTCAAAGTACCTTTCCTCATTACTTAAACCTTTAAGTAATGAGGAAAGGTACTTTGAGCTTAGGTTACATCAATATATTGATGAAAAACAGTATAATAGGGGACCTCCCCTATTATACTGTTTTTCATCAATATATTATAGGTCTCAGATATATACAAAACATGTCTCTGAAGTGTTTGGCTCTAAACACCAAACAGATCATGCATTGCAGCATCCCATAATCCCTCTGTTTCAGCCCTGTTTCAAAAGAGCTGATTCTCTGTCTGTTACTTTAGATGAAAATAAGGAGCCCCTCCCCACGCCCCTCTGAGAGAGATTTGGTTAAAAAGAACACAATAGGCGCTTTCACACCAAGTACTTTTCCCAGGAATAGTTCCCGGAACTTTTCCCAGGAATAGTTCCTGTTTTTTTTAGTTCCGAAACTATTTAGTAAATCGCGTTCACACCGGAATAAGTTCCCTGAGGGAGGATTAAGCAAATGAAGCCGCTGACGTCACTTCTTCTTCTTCTGCTTTGGGTTTACTGGCAGGCCGCAAACAACTTTACGGTGTATACTGCCACCCGAAGTCCCCGGCCGGAAGTCCTCGGAGTTGGGGACTGGCTTCAGTAGAAGCTGCTTGGAGTCTTCCCAGCAACATCTCCTCATCACTCCACCGCTCCCATGTTTTTTTTTGTGTTGCCATAAGTTAGTCTCTCTCCGTTGGTGCGCAGGGCTAATGCTAATGCTGATAATGCTAATGCAAGCAAATACAATGGCGGCTTCACAAAACTTTTCCGAGTTTTACGGGGCGTGGTTTGCAATTCGCCCAGCCAATCAGAAATGGGAAAAATGTTCTCCCCAGGAAAGTACCTGCTCTCTAGCAGGGACTGAAAAGGGGAGAAAAGGTTCCCGGAAAAAAAGATCTTTTTGGTGTGAACGCAACATCCCAGGAACTATCGGAACTATTTCTGGGAAAAGTACGGGAAAAGTACTCCGGTGTGAAAGCGCCTAATGTTGCTCTAGGAGGAGATTCAGGTGATAAGGTGGGGGGGGTGGTTACCTTGGTTGGTTATTGGCTAATGGTTACACAAGCCAAAACATCGTTATGACATCATAAAGTGGCCAAAATCTGATCAGCTCATTTTCAGACAGGTTTTTATATAAATGGATCAGGACAAAAAGAGAGAGAATCTTCGTTCCTGAAACTTTCAGAATCTCTTTACACAGAGGGGACATATGTTTATTTATAAAAGACGTGAAAAATTGGATTTTGCAAAATAGGTGACCTTTAAGAGCTAGCTAGTTCATAACATGCCACATTTGTCATTATACATATGACAGACAAACTATTGGATTTAACTCCATACTTATGGGTTTTCTATAACTGTATATCATACAGGAAGCTCAAAGTGTGGCTTGTTTTTATATCCCCAGAAAGCAACAATTTAGCTATCGCTCTCCATCAGTCCTGCCCTGTCTGCAGTTGCAGGTGCAGGTGCGCTGAATTTCATATTTTTACTGATTGCTAAAAACCATCCATTACACACATATCATTTTAAACAAGTCACCTGTTAAAAATATATAAATAGACACAGCAGTGTTATCTAGATGATAACCCATGATTTGTGGAAACTGACGTAAGATTGGCATTCTGTCCTAACCTAAACCATTCAAGGTCAAAGACTAAACATAACCGTCTTGCCTAAGTTTTTCAAATTCAAAGGTTGATCATAAAACCACTGCAGGACCCTGGATCCATCGTGTCAGAGGGGAGCCAGAGCACGGGCAGATTTGAACAAAAGACCAACATTGACCTGATGGTTCTGTCTAGTCAAATCATCTAGTGCCAAAAGCTAATCTGAAAATGAAAAGAAAGAGAAAAGGAAAAGAACAGTGATTGCACTTGGTTTCAACTTCCTGTTGGATCAGTGCTGGCAGCTGCACTGTGGGGTTCATGCTCCATGTATCTCTGTTCAAATGTTTCAGAGCACATAATGAATTAACTACATAAACTGAAATGACAAGTAATCCGCTTTATTACCTTCGTAAACACAATTTATGTCTTTATACTATTGATAGAGTTCATCCTAGAATCATAAAGTTTCCCAGTGTGCTTTTACACTTACAATTAAAGAAGTGAATAAGTTAAATATAGCAGAAATACACTCACTATACTCACAATATAACACTATCAATTTTTCCACCTGAATATCTTTGTCAGGTCCATACTCAACTCATGATGCTTATAATCACTTCTTTTTTTTACATGATTTCTATATGATAAACACATCAGGTTCAGTCCAGCCCAGGGATGTGATGCATGTAGTGCTGATGATGCAGGATGACATCACCAGAACTGTTCAATAAACCAGCGTCATGTCAGTCAACATGACTCATGATCACTCCTCCTGGTTATTTTTATTAAGTCAGCATGAATCAGAAACAAGGCTGAACTGCAGGGGAACAATAGACTAAAGTACACGTGTCAAAGCTTTCCCCATACATCTTGTTATGAGTCATCGTTATTACTCATATACTGTATACCTGCAGCCAAACAGACTAACACCATCTATTCATACCATGTCTTTCAGTTTGAGTGACGGATTATGCAACTGCATGGCAGACATTGAGTTTTTCAAGCAATGCCTTCATATAATTCAGAAATAAGAACAGACGACCATGAATAATTTCCCTTGCCCCAGTCAATCACCTTCTACCAGGCAGAGAAACGCACATGTTATTAATGTCATGTTATTAACACTGTATAACGTTTATGTTTAAGGCAACTCGCAAATTAAACCTCTTTACAAAGTACTACATCTATGATGAGTTAACCAATCATTTTAAGAACTGTTACAGCATCAAATACAAGCCCCAGACTTATATTGTGTCCAGTGGTGGAAGATGTATTCAGATGATTTACTTGAGTTAAAGTAAAAATACATTATTGTCAAAATACTTCATTACAAGTAAAAGCCCTGCATTCAAAATCTTACTTAACTAAAAGAACAAAAGTATTATCAGCAAAATGTACTCAAAGTACAAAAAGTGAAAAGTTATCATTGTGCAGAAAAATAGCCTTTATGTGTGTATATAATTATTTTTATATATGTGACATTTCTAGATAATATATATAATAATATAAGTAGCATTTCACTGTTGTAGACAAACAAAGTTCTGCTTGACTTTTTTTAAATGTAGCGGAGTAGAAGTGTAAACTAGCATAAAATGGAAGTATATGTTAGGGGTTTAACGGTTCACAGAGTTCACGGTTCGGCACGTACCTCGGTTTGGGGGTCACGGTTCGGTACGGGTTTGGTACAACAAGAAAAAGCAAAAAAAAGTCCCAAATGTATAATTCCAGATTTGTTTTTTATTTATTTTGAACAGTAGTGCAAGTTTCAGTATAAAAATAAGGAACTCTAGCATCTTGAATAATTAACTTTATTACACAGTTGAAAACAAACCACAAACACTCAGATGGCCATATTATCTATAATGGCTGATGTCAAACAAAAAGGTTTCATCAAGCTGTAAAACCAAAAAGAATGTCTTGAAAATATTACAAAATAAATAATAAGAAAGTGTTTCAAGGGCATAGCATAGCCGTTGAAAAACATATGCCAAAAGCTTCCGTTATTTATTTTGGTCTCTCGGCTTTCATGTCTATTGGCTTCTTAAAAACAGCGGGATAAGCTGCTGAACTGCTGTTGTCTTTCGCCGGGCTCCGGTGACTGGCAAATCTGGGTGATGCCTTCTGATATGGTTTAGCATGTTTGGCGTGTGTTACCATTAGCATACCGCACCGCTGTCAAACAACGCCGGCACACCGTCCTCGTCCGATCCACCACTCGCACTCCATCGTTATTGTAGTCCACAGGGAACCCGAAATGTTCCCACACAGCTGATTTAAAAGAAGCAGGTGGGTCTTCTATCTCCTGTGTGTTAACTGAACTCGCCATACTAACTTTTCTTCTTCTTGTATTTTGTTCGTTTTGTTGTGTTTTCTTCTTGTTCTACATTTTTTGTTTAAGGGCGGCTGGCAAACAGCTTTTAGGCGCAATACCGCCCCCTGGATTATATATAGTGTAATGGATACACTGTCGTGTGACTGCATGTACCGAACCGTGACGTCAGAATCGTGACGTCCGAACCGTGACGTCCGAGCCGTGACGGTACGGGACGAATACGAATACCGTTACACCCCTAGTACATGTACCTCAATATGTTACTTAAAGGTGGGGTAGGTAATTTTGGAGAAACCAGCTCGAGTGCGCTAGAATTTGAAAATACACAACCGGAAAAAATCTGCTACTTCCTTACAGAGCCCCTCCTCCAACACACACGAACGCACACATGACCAATGAGGGCACGAGATAAGTTTGTGCACAGATGGAAGGCTGACAGGCAGGTAGGCCATCCAGTTATTTTAGCCGGGCCGGCTAAAATGATTGGTCGTTCTTTTTACAGTACTACGGCTTCCACAGATGAATTTTTTGTATGGATTTTTTGTCAAAGCACTTAAGATATTCATTGCTATCGGGATGTTAAGAGCATTCCATGGAATATAACAACAAGTGTATCTCGAGCCGGTTTCTCAAACTTACCTACCCCACCTTTAAGTACAGTACTGAAATAGTAAATGTACTATCGTTACTTCCCACCTGTGATAGTAGCCTACAAACTAAAAAGCAGTGTCTGATATTCCTAAATATCAAAGGTCAACAAGTCATTATTGTGCATTTCCCATACACTCATTTTCTCACTCTATAGGATCAGTATAGTCCCCCCCCCACACACACACACACACTGTCTCCCTGACCTACGCCTACCTGGTCTTAATGGTGGGGTTCATCCTGAGGGGAAACATTCCCAGGTCGACGTCGTTGCAGTCCGGATTAAACTCTAAGGCTCCGGACACGTAAATTAGAAAGTAGTCCCAGAGCTCGGGTAACTTCTTGGAGGAGAGAATCATGAGGGAAGCTTCAGGGCAGGATGTGTGTGTGGGAAAGATGGCTGGCAAAAGTGGAGTGTCATCCAGAGAGGGGAGGCACAGTGTCACCCAGCGCCCTGCAGCTTGCCTTTAAACCCTGCCCCAACAGTCCACTCAGCACCTACATTTAGCTGACTGACTCCTCCCCTCAGGGCCAGAGCAGGGACCAAATCACCCCCCCCACCCCTCTCCAAACTGCTCCACTCACCCACGGTCAAGGCAATCACATCTTTTTCTTTTGATTTGGAAAACTTTGATACTGATTTCCTGGAAGATAATTAATTGTATGCTGCTTTATGGATTCTAAATGTATTTCCTGATTGGAATGTTTCAAGCCATATGGCAATACTAAGAAATCAGTTATTGGGTTTGCATTATGTTGCTTTTTTGTCTATTTTATTTTAAAATGTCACTTGAAGTAAGCATAAAGAGGTTTCATCCCACTCTTTAAACACTTCAATCAAACTGCACATACTTTATGATGTATTGTAAGTAGTTATTACATTGTTGCATAATGTTATATATTCAGTATCATTTCCATTACCCTTTCCTATTAAAGGATCATTCAAAGTAAAATAAAAAGAGTAATTAACACCATATCCTAAGTATTGTGAGAAAAATCTAAATCACCTGAACTGAACCATAACCAGTCATCCCTACAAATACACACACACACACAATTACACACAGACACGCGCACACACAGACAAACACACGCACACAAATCTACACATGACAAAACCCTTAAATTAAAACTGCAATCAACTTAGTGATGACTCCACTGCAGAGGTGTGTAAAGCTGTAACAGTGAGCCAGTACCAATACTATACAAAGCAGAACTATTAGAGGCTGTAACAGGCTGCTTTATACTGTCGGTGGCTTCCTTCACGGGACAGTATTGAGTCTGTTGAAGGCACAAAGAATGCGGAATGAAAATAAGTTTTGCTTTTCTCCTGTAGAGGATGAACCTTCAGTTAGGCTATTTGTCACGTACCAGTAAATGAGCGACAGACCATCGAAGCGCTCGAGCTCCCTTCCCCGCTGCTTCAGCAGAGACATGGTCCCGGTGTGTCCAGGTGTGTCCCGGTGTGAGTCCCGGTGTGTGTCCCGGTGTGACTCCCGCTGTGTGTCCCGGTGTGTATCCCGTTGTGTCCCGCTGTGTGTCCCGGTGTGTCCCGGTGTTCAGCTTCCACAGGAGAAACCAGTGTCCCGGTCCCTGGAACGCATCCCTCTGCCCGCGTGCCACCGCTGAGCGCGTGCATGTGTCAGCACTCCTCAGATCAGTGAGCTCGTGCGGTAACCGGACGCTGCCCTGTCGGCACTACACGTGAGCTTTTCCTGCTGACCGACTTTTATCCTTCTGTTTATCAAACTGTCACCGTGTGTTATATGGAAGGCCGTTTAAGCCTAAATGAAATACATAAATAATTAAATAAATACATATATATATAAATATGCCTATGAAATAAATAAATAAGGTTATGAAATACATTCTGAAATAAATGAATAAGTCAATAAATATATATAAATGTACATTTAAATACACATTTATTTATTTCATGGGACTTTTATTTCATAATACCACATTTATTTATTTCAAGAGACTTTTATTTCATAATCCCACATTTATTTATTTCATAGGACTTTTATTTCATAATGCCACATTTATTTATTTCAGGGGACTTTTATTTCATAATGCCACATTTATTTATTTCAGGGGACTTTTATTTCATAATACCACATTTATTTATTTCAGGGGACTTGTAGTTCATAATGCCACATTACATTTCCATTTCTTATATTCAAATGAACGGGGCGTGGTTAGCTTACAGATCCAGACCAAAGCAACAGCACCACAACACTGACTCAATAGCTCTTGTTTCACACTCCAGTACTCTCAGGAGGGGAGTTTCACAAAGGATTACTCAAAAAGTACACAGTAAAAGTACTTAATTGTATTTGTGGTAGAGGTCTAACAAGTACTGAGTCCAACAGTACCAATTGTATTAAGAACTTATGGCTAAAAATAATTTTATCTCTCATCAAATATAGCAGAAGTGGCATGATTTTGTTCTCAGGAGGGGACTTTGAGAGAGTATTACCCAAAAAGTACACAGTAAAAGTAGCCTACTTCATTTTATTGTAGCAGTCAAACTAGGACTGAGTCAAACAGTGTCCGTTTTATTGAGAACTTGTGGTACAAATGACTTGTATTGCAAATAAAGCAAAAAAAATCATGCATTATTTTACTCTTGTACAGCGATTACCGTAAAGGCGCTTTTAATCGCGCACTCAAAAATGAAGAGCTGCTGATTTGACCAAGCGAACGCTTGGATGTATAATAAGAGCGAACGCGAGAGACGGCTGAGTTGACCGCAGTTATGCATAGCAACCGAAGCTAATCTGACTATCTTGACTACGTGTTGCTGTCCTATTGTGGCATAAGCCGTTTTCTACAGGCACATTTTACCGGCGTATTTTTCATTATGATTCTACTTGTGATAGTCGGACATGACAACCTGTGCAGCCCATGTATTGATTCCATCCGATAGCTGCTATAATACAAAACAAAACGTCTGCCTGCTCTCCACAATGATCAATAACAGAGAACGGATGGTCAAAGTAAAGTACAAATAAACAGAATCAGACGAAGCCTGGTTAGTGTTGCCTGACTTTATAAAGTGTGTGTTTTTTTATGTGTGTGTGGTGTGTGGTTGCGTTCTAGTCACTTTGCTCAGCGCTACTGCTTGTTACAACTTTCATTTTCCGTACTCGCCATAAACTGTTATTATGGCTCAGGTTAATCTCGCCCCCTCCGACGTGAGCGTGGTTCTTGGTTCTTGCCGGGCAACCAAGTGGGGTCAGCTAAGAACCGGTTTTCGGTGTTTAGAGCCGGCTCCGCTGCGGCTGAAACAGGAAGAACCAGAGCTAATTCAGGCTGTAGCCCGGAACTGGCTCTGGAACCGGTTTGGTGGAAAAGGGGCAGAACCAGAGAAGAATCAGTTAAGCACCAGAAAAGTGTTGTGTTCTAATATACTCCTGCCAATAGGGGGCGCAGTGTAACCAGAGTAACATACAATGTTGAGAGAAGAAGTGTAAGCCCGGGAGTTGATGCTGTGGCAGTTAAGCATGAAGAACAGTAAAGAGTTGAGTACCCGTATCCTCTGTCCCTTGTTTCATTAATTTCTTTCTACTAATACACAACAAAAAGCACAAGAACGGTTCTTGGCAAAACCACTTAAGAGTACTGGAGTGTGAAACAAGAGCTATTGAGTCAGTGTTGTGGTGCTGTTGTTTTGGTCTGGATCTGTGAGCTAACCACGCCCCGTTCATTTGAATATAAGAAATGGAAATGTAATGTGGCATTATGAAATAAAAGTCCCCTGAAATAAATAAATGTGTATTTAAATGTACATTTATATATATTTATTGCCTTATTTATTTATTTCAGAATGTATTTCATAACCTTATTTATTTATTTCATAGGCATATTTATATATATGTATTTATTTAATTATTTATTTATGTATTTATTTATTTAATTTTGGCTTAAAAGACATTCAATAGTGTATGTAATGCCATTTAAGCCAAAATTAAATAAATAAATAAACACATAAATAATTAAATAAATACATATATATATATATAAATATGCCTATGAAATAAATTCTGAAATGAGGCAATAAATATGTATACATGTACATTTAAATACACATTTATTTATTTCATGGGACTTGTATTTCATAATGACACGTTTATTTATTTCAGGGGACTTGTATTTCATAATGCCACATTTCCATTCCTTATATGCAAATGAACGGGGCGTGGTTAGCTCACAGATCCAGACCAAAGCAACAGCACCACAACACTGACTCAATAGCTCTTGTTTCACACTCCAGTACTCTTAAGTGGTTTGCAAACTTCCAATAAACCAAACCGGTTCCGGTTCAAGAACCGTTCTTGTGCTTTTCTGGTGCTTAACTGGTTCTTCTCTGGTTCTGCCCCTTTTCCACCAAACCGGTTCCAGAGCCAGTTCCGGGCTAGCCTGATTTAGCTCTAGTTCTTCCTGTTTCGGCCGCAGCGGAGCCGGCTCTAAACACCGAAAACCGGTTCTTAGCTGACCCAGTTGGCTGCCCGGCAAGAACCAAGAACCAAGAACCACGCTCACGTCGGAAAGGGGAGAGATTAACCTGAGCCATAATAACAGTTTATGGCGAGTACGGAAAATGAAGGTTGTAACAAGCAGTAGCGCAGAGCAAAGTGACTAGACGCAACCACACGCCAAGGGCGCCGGAAGCAGGGGGGCCAGGGGGCCATTGCCCCCCCCACTTTACAGCCCTGCCCCACATTCTCGCAGCAGCGGATGCCGCGGAACACTGTACACATCCCGTTTCAATAATTCCCCTCTACTCTAAAGTCGCATCTAAAAAGAACGAGATCTGATCTAGCTGTAAATTTTGTTATTTTTGATTGTTATATTCAATCTCATTAGCTACAGGCATTTTTGAAGCTTGTAAAGGGAAGATGACAGCTCTCACTCGCCACTCTGCTCTTCCACAGCGCCGCTCCCCCTCCCTCCGCTGAAATTATGAATGTAAGGCGTATAGTAATCATAGATAACACGGCAGGGTCCGTTACAGTTCGTTTTTCATCTGATTTCAAATAAACAAAGTCTTGGCTTTTAGAATATTAAACTTGTTTCGGCAAATTCAGATGATAAATACAACTTTGAAGCTTGTAACGGCATAATTACAAGCGGAGAACGGAGTAACTTGACGTCACAGCAGGCATAACAACAGCCGGTGTTTCTCGTGAGTGTTTTCCCCGGGAAACAAACACAATACACACAAAGGCAAAAATACACAAACACACACACGTATATACACACACACACACTCGCGAGCTTCCCCCAGACCAGTAATGCAAACGAAAATATTTTCCCTCCGTTACTACTTTGATCATTTGCTCCGATAATAATCAATCAGATCGATGGATATCCATCAAATCCAAATGTGGAGATGACAGCTTTGTAAATACCGGAGTTAATAACTGGAACTTTTCACAGAGTGTGTTCAAAAAAAGTGCGCTTACTTCAGTCAAACACCAGTCAACATTCAGCTTGTCAAACAAGAGCGTATTGAGCAGGAAAAAAGAAGAGATGGAATGATGGAGCAACTGCGCTGTCATATGTGTGGGCTGGACCTGTATAGTTTAATTTACAGGAAAGGAGTGAGCAGAGGGTAGAGTGGTCCATTCTTGTTCTGTTTTCTGTGACTATCTTCCTCCCCATGCTGAACACCCTCTCAGACTTTCAGTTGCGCGCGCTACTAAAGAGACGCGTTACCATGGAAACCAAACAATGTTGTAGCTGTATTGAAGTCCGAGTGGAAACAGTAACATTTGGAGCGTTATGTTAGAATGAAACAGGTCGTGACTCACAAATCAGATTTAGTCAGAAATCGGGAGAAATGCGGGATAAATATGACCCCGGGACCGGGAGGAAATCGGGAGTCTCCCGCGAAACTCGGAAGGGTTGGCAAGTATGTCACATACACACGCACTTTTTGGCCCCCCCACTTCTGAAATGAATCCGGCGCCGCTGCCACACGCTTATAAAAAAATAACACACTTTATAAAGTCAGGCAACACTAACCAGGCTTCGTGTGATTCTGTTTATTTGTACCTTACTTTGACCCTCCGTTCACTGTCATTGATCATTGTAGAGAGCAGGCAGAAGTTTTGTTTTGTATTATAGCAGTTATCAGATGGAATCAATATGGGCTGCACAGGTTGTCATCTCCGACTATCTGTACAATCATAATGAAAAGGTAAAATGTGCCTGTAGAAAACGGCTTATGCCACAATAGGATAGCAACAAGTAGTCAAGATAGTCAGTTTAGCTTCGGTTGCTGTTGCATAACTGCGGTCAACTCAGCCGTCTCTCGCGTTCGCTTGGTCAAATCAGCAGCTATTCATTTTTGAGTGCGCAATTAATAGCGCCTTTACGGTAATCGCTGTACAAGAGTAAAATAATGCATGTTTTTTCTGCTTTATTTGCAATACAAGTCATTTGTACCACAAGTTCTTAATAAAACTGACACTGTTTGACTCAGTCCTAGTTTGACTGCTACAATAAAATGAAGTAGGCTACTTTCACTGTGTACTTTTTGGGTAATACTCTCTCAAAGTCCCCTCCTGAGAACAAAATCATGCCACTTCTGTTATATTTGATGAGATAAAATGATTTTTATCCATAAGTTCTTAATAAAATTGGTACTGTTGGACTCAGTACTTGTTAGACTACTACCACAAATACAATGAAGTACTTTTACTGTGTACTTTTTGAGTAATACTCTGTCAAACTCCCTTCCAGAGTACAATAATGCATGTTTTTAGCTATCTTTGATGAGAGATAAAATGATATTTTGCCATAAGTTCTTAATACAATTGGGACTGTTGGACTCAGTACTACTTGGACTACTCCCACAAGTACAATAAAGTATTTTTACTGTGTACTTCTTGAGTAATCCTTTGTCAAACTCCCCTCCTGAGTACAATAATTCATGTATTCTGCTATATTTGATGAGGGATAAAATGATTTTTTGCAACAAGTTCTACATGAAATTGATACTGTTGGACTCAGTACTACTTGGACTACTCCCACAAGTACAATCAAGTGTTTGAGTAATCCCCTGTCAAACTCCCCTCCTGAGTAGAATAATGCATGTTTTCTGCTATATTTAATAAGCGTTAAAAGCGTTCACAATACTGGGAGGCTGTGGCTCAGTGGATAGTGTGCTGGACTTCGAATCATGGGAGGACACTTCACCCCAAATTGCTCCTGTGGGGATTGTCCACAGTACTGAATGTATGTAAGTCGCTTTGGATAAAAGTGTCTAACAAATGACATGTAATGTAATGTAATGTAATGTAATGTACAGATAATGTTAGACAGAGTATTTTAAGAGGATATGGTAGACAGATGACATCAACACTAGATCCACTAGATCAGTACTCCAGCAGCAGCATTGTTACCCCTTGGAAAGTCTTTAGAGACTATCCTGGATAGCTGTTCACAACTTTCCTTCAGCACAGTGACACACCCCTGTCACTCTTGTTGGCCTCTTATGATGCTGCTAAAGTCCTTCTACTGCACATTTTTAAGACTCCAATACAGGCATTTGTACTACATGTGTTTGGAGAAATGACACAATAAATGGCCCAGATTTGTACACATCGAAATCTTGTAGTGCAGGAAGAAATACACACTGGCTAAGCCTGCAGGTGATATAGGCTTTGTTTTGCAATATTTATTCAAAGGTCACTTCTTATTTAAATAAATATCTGAAATATAGATTTTATCTCTTATCAAAGATAGCAGAATACATGAAAGAATGTACTCAGGACAGGAGTTTGACCTAGTATTACTCGAAAAGTACACAGTAAAAGTACTTGATTGTACTTGTGGTAGTAGTCCAAGTAGTACTGAGTCCAACAGTATCAATTTAACTAAGAACTGTTATCTCTCATCAAACATAGCTAAAAACATGCATTATTGTACTCGGGAAGGGAGTTTGACAGAGTATTACTCAAAAAGTACACAATAAAAGTACTTCATTGTATTTGTGGTAGTAGTCTAACAAGTACTGAGTCCAACAGTACCAATTTTATTAAGAACTTATGGCTAAAAATTGTTTTATCTCTCATCAAATATAGCTAAAAACATGCATTATTGTACTCGGGAAGGGAGTTTGACAGAGTATTACTCAAAGTAAACAATAAAAGTACTTCATTGTATTTGGGGTAGTAGTCTAACAAGTACTGAGTCCAACAGTACCAATTTTATTAAGAACTTATTGCTAAAAATCATTTTATCTCTCATCAAATATAGCAGAAGTGGCATGATTTTGTTCTCAGGAGGGGACTTTGAGAGAGTATTACCCAAAAAGTACACAGTGAAAGTAGCCTACTTCATTTTATTGTAGCAGTCAAACTAGGACTGAGTCAAACAGTGTCCGTTTTATTAAGAACTTATGGTACAAATGACTTGTATTGCAAATAAAGCAGAAAAAAACATGCATTATTTTATTCTTGTACAGCGATTACCGTAAAGGCGCTATTAATTGCGCACTCAAAAATGAATAGCTGCTGATTTGACCAAGCGAACGCGAGAGATGGCTGAGTTGACCGCAGTTATGCAACAGCAACCGAAGCTAAACTGACTATCTTGACTACTTGTTGCTATCCTATTGTGGCATAAGCCGTTTTCTACAGGCACATTTTACCTTTTCATTATGATTCTACTTGTGCAGGGCCGTGGGAAGTAGGGGTGCTGAGGGTGCTGCAGCACCCCCTGATGGAGGACAGGAGATCTGCACGTCCACAAGATTAAATGGAAATATAATACAAATACAAAAAAAACTAATTTTCAGCCTTGATGTAACAACATTCATAATTAAGTAAAGATAACACCCTTTTCATCCCGGTTACATTTTCCATTTGCCCTGTACGATGGGCGCTTTAAGTGATGAAAGTGGGGGATGTTGGCTTATCAGGCGCCCGCAGCTGACAGAGAGAGAGAGACAGGGCGGGGATTGTTGTTAGCTTCTGATGCGCAAACGGATAAAAGAAGCTGTTTCTAAAATAATGTGGAGGGAGAGCTCTCTCTCCTGTCAGACTGAGAGGCTCAGTGAGGTGAAGGACTCTGAGGGTTTAGATAGTTCACTTTAGTCTAAGTTATCTCAGTGGGTCTCAAACGTTTTGATCACAATTTATGTAAACAAATATTTCCAAGGCACTCCTTTATAATTATTGGGATAAATAAAAACAGGTTTGAAATCATTCCAATGTACACTATAGGACAGTAAACCAAAAATATCGTTTAAAACTGGAGATATTAAAAAATATGCATAAATAAATAAATGTTAACTAGGTAAAATAAGATATGAATGAACAACAAAAATAAAATAAGTTACATGTATTTGTTATTTGCTATGGGTTATTGGTTATGTTCACATACTTATTTGGTTATTAAAATGCAAACCGATCTTTTTCATATGGGTGTTTAGAGTTGTACCCCCTAGATCAGGTCTCTGTAATTGTGTGCTCAAAGTGCACCAGATTGAAGCATTTTACATTAACATGTTGAAAAAAAACGTCCCGGAGGGGCATACCCCCGGACCCCCCTAGAGGATGTGACGTCCACCCAACAATTAAAACATGTTCATACACAATACTAAATGCATTTCAAGCCTTTTTATATAAACTGTCCACCATGTCAATACGTTTCTCTGTTTGTAGTGTATTGATCTTTTGTAGAGGTTTTTCATTGCCAGCTAAAATCTTGCAGCAAATTGGTCAGAACCGGCCCTGGTGTCATCCCCACAGCACCCCCCATTTGAAACATGTTCCCACGGCTATGTACTTGTGATAGTCGGACATGACAAGCTGTGCAGCCCATTGATTCCATCTGATAACTGCTATAATACAAAACAAAACTTCTGCCTGCTCTCCACAATGATCAATGACAGTGAACGGATGGTCAAAGTAAGGTACAAATAAACAGAATCACACGAAGCCTGGTTAGTGTTGCCTGACTTTATAAAGTGTGTTATTTTTGTATAAGCGTGTGGTTGCGTTCTAGTCACTTTGCTCAGCGCTACTGCTTGTTACAACCTTCATTTTCCGTACTCGCCATAAACTGTTATTATGGCTCAGGTTAATCTCGACCCCTCCGACGTGAGCGTGGTTCTTGGTTCTTGCCGGGCAGACAAGTGGGTCAGCTAAGAACCGGTTTTCGTTGTTTAGAGCCGGCTCCGCTGCGGCTGAAACAGGAAGAACCAGAGCTAAATCAGGCTAGCCCGGAACTGGCTCTGGAACCGGTTTGGTGGAAAAGGGGCAGAACCAGAGAAGAACCAGTTAAGCACCAGAAAAGCACAAGAACGGTTCTTGAACCGGAACCGGTTTGGTTTATTGGAAGTTTGCAAACCACTTAAGAGTACTGGAGTGTGAAACAAGAGCTATTGAGTCAGTGTTGTGGTGCTGTTGCTTTGGTCTGGATCTGTGAGCTAACCACGCCCCGTTCATTTGCATATAAGGAATGGAAATGTGTCATTATGAAATACAAGTCCCCTGAAATAAATAAATGTGTCATTATGAAATACAAGTCCCCTGAAATAAATAAATATGGCATTATGAAATACAAGTCTCTTGAAATAAATAAATGTGTCATTATGAAATAAAAGTCCCATGAAATAAATAAATGTGTATTTAAATGTACATGTATACATATTTATTGCCTCATTTATTTATTTCAGAATTTATTTCATAGGCATATTTATATATATATATTATATATTCATCTGTGGAAGCCGTAGTACTGTAAAAAGCACGACCAATCATTTTAGCCGGCCCGGCTAAAATGACTGGATGGCCTACCTGCCTGTCAGCCTTCCATCTGTGCACAAACTCATCTCGTGCCCTCATTGGTCATGTGCGCGTTCGTGTGTGTTGGAGGAGGGGCTCTGTAAGGAAGTGGCAGATTTTTTCCGGCTGTGTATTTTCAAATTCTAGCGCACTCGAGCTGGTTTCTCCAAAATTACCCCACCTTTAAATGGATGAACAGATTCTAAATATTCATTTTGAGTTTACTCTATTCCAATACCAACTGCCAAACACACTATAGTATGACATCTTTTCTAAAATCCTACACTCATTTGTTAATCAAGATACAAACCATAGAACCACCGTGATCAAACAGGTCGTTTCTCTAATTTAGCATTATTTCATTATAAATAGGAAATGCCATTTAAAGCCCTGTCTGCATGTTCTTCACATTGGAGAGTTGATACAGTCAGATCATTTTGAGTATGACCCTGTCCTCAATATGTCCTCAAGATCTCAGGACTTAATATTCACATCTTTAAAGCTTGTTCCTGAATAATCAACAAATCAATTCTTTCATTTCAGAAGGGTTATTTGGAGCAGTTCCTTCTCAATACTATATTGAAGCAGCCATACGACACACAGTACTTTCAGCAGAGGCCTTATCGTTACAGCATGTAACCAGGTGTAAACGCAGGTTTGTAAAACTACAGAATAATGATCCACTTCAACATTTGCACTCTGCCTCTGCTACAAAATAAAGTCAGACATGCGCTGGAAAGCGTATTTAAGATGCTCTATATTTAATGTTGGTTGCTCTATTTTTCTCAGCCTATACTAATATTTAATATCATTGTTTTTCTGATTTGACACACACTGAATGCAGTCACATAACTATTGACGCATTCATAATTACGTTAAATGTAATTTATAGTTGGGATAAGCATTCTGTTTGTCCATTTGAAAAAGACAAACATACACTACCCTAACTGTTGGTATAGGCACTACAAATATACAGAATATAAAGCACTCAACATTGAATATACTACGTCACAAATATGCTTCTCCAGGGCAGGTCGGACTTTAGTTTTCCGAAATGACCAATGGGAGGAAAGAAGACAGATTATTATAATAAAAAAGCAAAATATGAGATCACTACATGTCTTAATTTAGAAAATGATTTAAATGTTTCAAACTATATTATGTCAAAAGTGAAAATATGTAATATTATTTAACAAGTTTTGTGCTGTAAAATGTCCAAAATCATATGTGATGAGATTCATAAAAGCCTATAATATGTTGTAAAATAAATGTTAAGAGTGATTCTGTACTCTCTAATGAACTAAATAAAAAGCTTATTCCTACCAATATTGTTATCTATTTTGGTTATTTGTTTGATTAAACCATCGGACATAATATAATGATACACACTATATATGACATGTTGTATTATTATGAAAACAAGGTTGAACTAAGTTCCCATGTATTTCTTTTGTTAAAGATTCATCATGTTTGAGTTTGAAGAATATGAACGTTGTTCATATGAATGCAGGTTTAATGCAAATATTCTAACACTAATGGCCTGAGCTCCTCTTTGAATTGTGAGTAAATGAAACTCAGCTGAAGCAAGTCGGATTGTTTGCCTATAGCACCATCTTGTGGAAATTCTTAAAAAGAAATTGTTGAAACTGCGACCAGACATTCAGATAACAAACAAGCTAGTGAGCGAAACAAAATGTAAACAATTTAAAACAAAATGAAGTTAATCTATTGAAAGAAATAATAATTTGTGTGCAGGATTTTCCCAGTGTCTTTTAGAGTTCTTTGTAAATGACTGTACTGGTTTATAAAGCTCTTGATGGTGTGGCCCCCTCATATATCATGGATCTGGTTTTATGTCCCTGGGCAAGCCCTGCGTATTACATCCAAACTCAAGCATGTGGTTCATCTGCAATAAAAAGATACAAGATCAGAACTTATAGGTCGAAAGGTTTTTTATATTAAAAAAACGTCATGATATAGGACATTAATTACCACCAATCATCCTGGCGTTATGTAATGAAGCATGTATTGATAAGTACTTGACTTTTATGTACATATACAATTATAACTTCCTTGATTATGAAGCATGAGTTCTTAGCTGATTGTAGAAGTGTGTGTGTGTGTGTGTGTGTGTGTGTGTGTGTGTGTGTGTGCGCGCTTACTGCGTGCGATCTATTCACAGAGCCTGCCGAGGCTATAGATTACTTTGATTTGTTGTTTAAATAGGGGGCCTCAGGGCGGGTTAAGGCGGCCCTGGGCGTAGTGTGTTACCAATAGTTTTCTTGGTGACTGTGGTCCCAGCTGCCTTGAGATCATTAACAAGTAGTTCTTGGCTGATCCCTCACCTTTCTCATGATCATCAATACCCCACGAGGCGAGATATTGTGTGGAGTCCCAGACAGAGGGTGATTGATGCTCAACTTTTATTGTCATTACACAGTACAGGTAACTAAATGGTTTCTCTGCATTTGACCCATCCTAGTGTTAGGAGCAGTGGGCTGCCATTATGAACGGCGCCCAGGGAGCAGTGCCTCGGCAGTGCCTCGGTAGCACTTGGTCTTGCCAGGACTTGAACTGGTGACCTTCCAGTTGCCAAACCAAGTACCTATGGACTTCGCCACCACCGCCCTACGATCAACACACCAAAAAATGGTTGATCTCGCCAAGCAGGTTCTCTCACACACACACACACACACACACACAAACACACACACACACACACACACACACACACACACACACACACACACACACACACACACACACACACACACAAACACATCAAGGTGTGGTTCTTCCTCAGAAGTTTCAGGTGTACAGACTGAGACTCTGAACAGAGCCACAGTGTTCAAGAACAAATATTAGTTAAAGTTCTATTTTATAACAATATATATCCAGTGGTGGAAGAAGTAATCAGATTAATATTTACTCTAATATTTACTTTAGTAAAAGTAGAAATACTGCAGTGTAAAAATAAAAAATACTGTTAAAGGTAAAGGTCCTGCATTCAGAATTGTAATCAAGGAAAAGTAGAACAGTATTTGCATCAAAATATCCTGAAGTACACAAAGTAAAAGTACTTATTCTCCAGTATGGCCCATTCCACATTAATATTAAATAATAATAAATATGAATGCATAAATGTCAATGTTGCAATTTGTGTTGCAAAATGTTTTTGACTTGGTAAACTGCTGGGTAGCTTCACGTACACATAATGATGTATTGGTTTGTTTCTATTCTGTATCATTCCTCTATATCTCCAAAGTAGCTAGTAACTAAAGTTGTCAAATAAATCAAGTAATATAGTAATATTATAGTAATCGAGTGAAAAGTTAAACATTGATTAAAATGTAGCATAATGTGAAAATACTCAGGTGGATTACCTCAACATGTTACTTAAGTACAGTACTTGTACTGTAGAGAGAGAATGTACTGTATTACATTCCACCACTGCTAACGTCCTTGTCATCCTTTCTAACATTAACATAATAACAACGTAGTCCATCAGATAGGTTGTAAATGGACAAATAATGATCTGACTGCCTTAACTACCAAACTAAGAGTGGAAACACACAGAGTGGAACTATACTATAAAATCTGGGCACAGCTTCAGTGGACAGTGGTTAAAGGCTGATAGGCTGATGGAAACCCAGCTCTGTAGAGGGACCGCCTCTGTGGGGGTGTCACTGCCAGCCACACTTTTCACATTAAAATAAGCATTTGATCTATTGTTATATACAAATATTGTTGGTCATTGTGTCTGACTGTTGACATTTCTGGAGCAGATCTTCTGCTCCCAGCTCTCAGCAATGGGTTGGTTCATGTATACTGATATATAGAATAGATGCCCATGACTGCGTATAATTGGACCTAGAGTCAATTGTTATGAACCTTTAACACTAGATTAGCAGTTTGGTACGATTTATTTTTCATTACAAGGCCATTTTGTAATTAAAAGTATGTGGGGGTGAATTAGGCAAGCGATGAGAAATAGAAATCATTGATTTTAATTTACCAAATATATTTCACACCTTTTAAAGTCCTTTCCTTAAGTTAGTGGATGCATTCATTGTTCGTTAGGGTTAGGGTTTTTCTCTGACTATCATCACATAAACAAAGTTCTGACACTTCTCAGCTCCTGCAGAACAATGATATTGTTTATTATGATGTATGTGTTACTGAGAGATAGACATGTCCTCACCTGAGCACAGATACTGAGACTAATCAAGCACTCTTAAAGTACTTTAAAGTGTTTATTGAGCGGCTCACATATTTGAGGGCAGGGTGGAGTCACTGGATTTCGGCATAGCTCTCTGTCAGTACGATTGTTTGTGAGTGTGAATGCCTGCATAGAAGTGTGTGTGAATGAAGAATGTATATTCCATGGCTGTTTTAACCCTGTATAGTGGGACACACCTGTACACACCCTCCACCTGCTCCAACTGTGGGGCAAGAGCTCAGAGAAACCACACTTACTGTAGGAAAGCAATTCAAGTACGCTGTGAACCTTTCTGACTGAATCCTACTGATGGAGAAAAAACAGCAACTCTGCATTTCATCTATTTGCGGTTGTAAATAAACATAGGGTACCCAGAGCAAATGGCATTTTCATTACAGTTTATTGCGTTTGTCATAACGCTGACAATAACTATTCACAAAAATGTTGGTGAGGAAACAAGAATGCATTTGACTATCTGCTGCTGAATATCAAATGATCAAGACTGCAGTGAATGCATCAACATGGTTCCCTCATGGAGGGACAACAATGATATTGTTTATTATGATGTATGTATCTGAGGCCACTCCTCAGCGGAGATGTGTGGAGCGACGACACACCCTAACCTTCTCCGTCCGGCCTTCTCATGTGTGCTATTGACCGAGCAAACACACCGCTTGATCAAGGAATACTTGACTTTGGTCTGTTGCTCTCAATGGGAGCAGTCTTTCATTCAAGTACAGGATCATATATTCTTTCTTGTTGCCTGTGTGGGGGTTAGACATGTTTCTCTTCATAAATTAAAGGTTGCTCAAGCAGATAGTAAAGGGAAAGTCAGAGTTCAAAAATGTAAAGCATGACCAGTAATATGCACACACACTGCAGGATTTCTAACAGCAGAGGTCCTGAAGAGCCAAAAGAACACAGCCCGCCCCCCGCCGCTGCGTGGCCCCACCCTGTGCAACAATGTATCTGAAGCTGTGTCATACTTGTCATACCAGTGCTGCCATCTCCTGCAGGTCCAAAACTGTGGCGACACCCTCAGAGTCACCTAGGTCACACCCCCCCAGGGAATGTGGAGTACAAGCCTCACAAAGGTATGAATGTACTGTTTCCTCATGAATACCTGCACACAGTATCACTCCACCTGTCTGCATTTCCAGCATGTCACTCATCCAGCTGGGTTGCTAAGAACATTAAAACACTCACAACCTCACCTCCGGTCCATACAGGGTCATTCATTTTCTATTTCCTCATTAACTGATGAATGAATGAAAGTTAAGAATATGATCATTTAGCATATTGAATAAATCGAATAATCAAAATAAAATTGTTTGTAAAGCAGTATATGACCATGGCTACTACTGTTATATCATGTTTCTTTGTTCATGTAATTCAAGTTCAATAAAATATCCCAAAATATGGTCACATTCTGTTGAACAAAGCCAATGATGTGCTTGACTACAAGTCAATTAGCATGGTGTATTGTTCATTGATTTTGCCATATTGACATTACTGTGTTGAAGTGCAGGGCAACACATATATGAGTCATTTAAAAGCTATTTCTGATGGTAGATTGTTGTGTTGAATTCTGATTGTGTCTTTGTTACTGTAAGTATTTGAAAGCAGCTGTGACTGGCAGACCATACATTTTTTTATTTATTTCATATCTTTTTTAATAAGGGGCAGGTCAAATAAGATATCCTTATCCCTGCTCCTTTCCATCGTGGGCTACAAGAACTGCGTAAAGTGTACATGTTTGTTTTCTAATAATTGCCATGAGAGGAATACACTAATAAATAGAATGGCAAGTCTGGAGAATTGTAGCAAATGCCTGGGCCTAGGGGGGGGGGGGCGGAAGGAGGGGGAATGAGGCTAAAAAGGGGGACATATGAGGGGCTTGCGCCACTGACTCTGCTGGGCTCAGGACAATCAGTTTTTTGTCCAGGGTTTGGAGTCCGTCCAGCTTTCTAAGACAACTAAAGGACAGGAGAGTCACAATATTCAGAGTTGAGGGGGGGGGGACAGAGGGGGGGGGACATTGCCCACAGGCGCCTGTATGTACGGCCAGCTCCACCCACTGAGCTCTCCGGCTGCCCTCTACGTCTCTGTTTTAATTTGTGATTAAAACATTATTATTATTAAAGCTTTATTATTTCACATCTACCTCTACTATATCTAAAAAGGCTCTCTTTTTCTGCCTCCATCCTCAGAGGTCAGAGGTCAGGGGTCAGTGTTTAGAGCAGAGTATATGTCTCAGGTTTACTCTCTCCTGCTGAAGTATCTGACTCTCGGAGTGCTTCAGCCTCTCCTCCTGAATCAGCCTCTGATCTGGTTCAGAAGGCAGATGGACTGGTTCAACAGTCCAGCCCAACATTCCAGTCTGGGTACAGACCCTGGATCAGCCAGACTACACCCTGCTGGAACGCTTCACCTTTCACACTGCTGCTACATTAACAATACCTGAGGAACTAGGGCACTTTCAGATACAAAGATTAACGTCATGTACTTGGCTGATTTCTGTAGAGCTTTAAATGAAAACCATCCCATCAGTCATTCAATGTAAGACCCTGAGAAGCTCAGAATAAAAACAAAATCATACAATAATTTTTGTCAAACTGGGATTATTACGTTAGATCATTCTCTAGGTTGTTTCACTGTTATTATTGTATTATTGTATAACAATAAAGAAACAAGCATAAACCCAATTGTTCTGTGATGGCTTTACTTCTCATTATGGGATTGACTTTGTGTCCCTTACTTAATTTAATACATTGAAAGTCATATTCTCAGTCGATGATACCTTCTGTGTATAATCCCTTAAATAAAGAAATAATTCTTCATATTGTACTCTATTGAAACCCTGATGGTACTTCAAGTGGTTTAGCAGGTTCTACAGCAATGTTCCTATCAGGGACCAAGGGTTAGAGCTCTGTATCATTCCTGTGGGGGCAGGCTCAGGTCAACGGGCAGAGTCCAGCCTTTGGGAATTAAAGATACAATTCAGAGTATCCCTCTCTATCCTACATCTCACCACTTTTAATACCAAAATAGTTAAAGGACTTTTAAGGGGAACTATTGGATTGCCAAGACCATTATGGGTTTTTTATGCTTTATAATTCATTCATTTGTGTAAAACTTTTCAGAAATAAATGGACACATGAATAAATCTATCCACGAGTCAGAGTGTTGTTTCCTTTTCACCCAGGGACAGTTTCAGCTTTCATTTTGAGCTGCAGGTTTGCTATCATGATGTTAATGTTTAACAGGCCGTACCTGTCATTGATCCGTCACATCCATTGGCTCTCATGCTTGTATCAGTAGAGGAATGTGTTTGTGATGTGGTCCGTGGGGGCTGCCCCTCTGCCAGATATCACTGTTAGCTCCTGATGACGTGACATGAGATAAGAACAGGTCGGATACTGGCCTTAATGAAGAAGAAATCCTGTTTAGTTGATCACAGAACTGAGACTTCTCCTTCCCATTGACACTCAGTGTTCCATGCTGTTTGTGTCAAATCTAATATATTCAATCTTTGGGAAGGTCCTCTAACTTGAAATCACTACACCCTTATAACCAAACGCATTTCCATATCCATGGATGAGACAATGCATTTCTGCCTGTATCTGTAATTCTCTGAGCAGATGTTATTGTCCTTCAGATGAATAGGAGCAGCCTTACAACTTCCTCTCTCTCCCATATTGACCTCTCTGTAACCCCACTTCACATCCATGATCAGTATTTCTAACTCTTTCCCCCTCTCTTCAAAACACTGAACTGTACCTGTCCACCGTAACCTCCCTCCCTCTCTCTCCCTCCTCTCTTTAAACATAAAATACAATCTTCTCTATCTCCTCCCCCTTCCTCAGTCCCCCCTCTTCCCTCCTCTCTTCTACCAAGCCAACTATTTTTCCCAACTCCCCCTCTCACAACACCTGCTCATCTCTTACCATTTAAGAGATGACCCCCCCCTCCAAACAAAGCTTTTACCCTGTTACCTGCCCACCTCCCAGCCGCCCTCTGGACTTTCTCCATTTTGTTACCCCTGACATGAGGAGCAGCACACTGCTGAAGCTGCCCCCCCTCTCAGTGATCCACTGATCCTCCTTCAGACTCTCAGGCTCTGCGCTCCCCCTGCTCACATCCTTCCACAAAGATCGCAGCTACAGGGATGCTTATCGTTTTTTCTTCAGCAGGATGGTCTCCACATATTAACACAACTTTTATGAGTGTAAATGCAATGGTCAGATGACTTCACGTCTGCTACGCTAAAGGCGGCTAATGTTCAACGTGATGACATTTACTAGTCTCATTTAGACACTTGTTAGCAATTTGTTAGACACATGCTTCAGACATTCACCGGTGGGTATTAGCTGACATATTTTATGTTTCATTTGACCAAAACATGAACATTTCTTCAGCTTGTGGTAAACACAGACCTTATTTCAGGCATCTAACCAGAAAATGTTAAATAAAACGTTGACTTTGGTAGTGTTCAAATGCTTATAAGAACAATGGTGAAAATAAAAAGACCTGTGATCAGATGACATTATCCATATAGAGTATCCAGAAATAATCCACATGTTAGAACCACACTGTGTATACAAGGTTAGTGCCAGTAAGCATCAGGTCCTGGAGTTCATTTTACAGCTTAATGACACTGTAACTGCCAGAAAATCCATATTTGTTTAAGGTGGGGATAATGTGGAATGAGCAAAGACGACATTAAAACATGCCCTGCTGTCCTTATTGGAGCCTGCTCGGTGGCCGTGGTGTTAGTCACTTAATTTGATCTCCTTTCAACTCGAGCTCCTCTTTAGTCAGAGGTCAAACTATCATGACCCCTGGGGTCACTGACTTACTTTAATGAGAACAAACAAGTGCCAGAGTGGAAGGGGCTGATAATTACAGCAGCTGATAGCAATGCACAGACCAACTGATTCAGAGTCAGACACAGAAACTCACCCTCTCTTTGAATAGTATTTCCCTGTGAGGATGGACCACAGGACGACTCATTTGAATGAATGTAATGAATTGTAACTCACTTGCAGCACTATAAAAGCAGTTGCCATGGCAAAATATTAAATTCAAGCCTATACTATTGATTTCCAAAACGACATGGGAACATGGAAACACACACACACTTAGAACTAGGAACTAGCAAAGGACTTACATTAATTTCCACACAGGCCAGGCCTACATTCAAGTGTTTTCAAGTGTTACTTAATAAAAACCATGTCCTATGTTCATATTGCCAATAGGCCTCCAGCAAAACATCCCAAATAGCTGCAGAGGTGTGGGTGTGTTGCTGCAGGCAGTGCCAACATTAAACATGAAACCTGAAAGTCAGGTTTAAAGGATTATCAGACGTGTTGAAGTATGATTTTATAATTGACTGTAAAAGTAAAGCTAGCAGGAGATGCATCAGCCATGGTTTCAGAAGACGTTGATGTTTTCATTGACTATGGAGGGAATCGCTTCTCAAGTCTTTGTCTGGGATGCAGTGTAGGATCGGCAGAGAGGTTGAATGTTTTAAAATGTTACAAAGACACAAAATGAAGTGTTGCCTGGTTCAAAGCATGTCAAGTTGTGGTAAGTGTGTCTGTAAAAGACACTGCAAAGGGATGTGTCGGTGTAGGCTGCTTCGATGACATAAAATAAAGCATGAGTTATAGATCCACTGAACCTTATTTCATAATACAAATAAATTCAAATTTGAGAAATTATCACTTTGACAATCCTTTATTCTTCCCTCCTGGAAATAAGATGTTCCAGTTAATAACAAAAAAGTATCCGGGGTTCCAGTTTTAAGCGCCGCTTGTTTTGCACCTTGAAATGTGAGAAAGGATTTCGAACAACTTCTTTGATATGATGTTTCCCAAGTTGCTCACAAGCACATTTTTAAGCTAATAAAAAGTTAAATCGTTGTCAGCCAATTGGTTGGGGATGTCCATCGCCCCTTCGTTCTCCCCTCATGGACAGTTTACCTGCATTCAACCAAAGCTGGTCAAACATGATTGGTTAATACCGTGACTAACTAACTGACTAAAAAGGGACCACAAACAGATACTACAGTGCTTCCAATACAAAGATCTTGTACCATTCCCTACAGATTATGCTTGTCTATGCAGACATCTATTTGTAGAAATTAAAGGACACATGTGCTGAGTCAGCAGGTCTTTGTTGATGTCCCCCTGCTGCTGAGCTCTGGTGGGACATAAAGCTACCTGGAAATCCTGTGGAGAGTCATTGTATCACTGTCACACATCTTACAGTGACTGAGAAACACACACACACATGCGCATACACACACACACACACACACAATATAGGAGGACACTATGGAGTCTGACCGGTTGCACCAGTGTTATCATTGCTACCACACCCCCAGCTACAAGCATTTTACCAACCTAAGCACACACACACACACACACACACACACACACACACACACACACACACACACACACACACACACACACACACAACCACACACACACACACACACACACACACACACACACACACACACACACACACACACACACACACACACACACACACACACACACACACACACACACACACACACACACACACACACACCACTCTGTAATGCCACTTATTCTGTAAAGCTATAAATATATACACATAACAGCACGTTCACTGTACAAAAAGACACTTGTAGAATTTAGCGTTTGCTATAATGATCCACCAAATAAATGTATTATGTCTACAAATGTTACATTACTGCATTAGGTTGGTTGAAAGCAATGATTATTAATATGCAAATTATTATGTTTTATTTAAACGTAATAGATAGACAGTTATGTGAGATTTTATATAATACATTTAATTATAGTCAACATTTCAGTTTTTCAGTGTTTACAAGCATATATGTGTTTTTATATGTACAGAGTAAATAGTAACTGTGAGTGTAAACAAATGTAGTGGAGTAAAAAAGTACAACATTCACCTCTGAAATGTAGGGAGTACATGTATAAAGTAGCATTACATGAAAATAATCAAGTAAAGTATAAATATGTCAAAATAGTACTAAAGTACAATACTTGAGTAAATGTACTGTGTGTGTGTGTGTGTGTGTGTGTGTGTGTGTGTGTGTGTGTGTGTGTGTGTGTGTGTGTGTGTGTGTGTGTGTGTGTGTGTGTGAACTAAAAGTTAAGGCTCAGTGCAGTTTCTGTGGGAGGGAGGTTCTGACAGTGTGGACACATCTCACACACATATACTGTAGGAGCGGAGCGAGCAGAGCACACACACACAGACACACACCGCCGAGGTTCACCTGTGCTGCTGGATTGTTTTCTCTTCGGAAGCCTCTGACAGGTGATCTGTCAACATGTTCAAGAAAAAGAGCAAGACCACGGCGATAACACAGCCTCAGACCAGGTGAGTCAGGGACTATTTTACCGACCTGTGGCGGACTGTCTTATCCCGCGGAGCTGGGTTGTTATACTTGTACTGCAAACTTCATTGACAATCTTTAAAGTGACCTTGCTCTGCGTTAAAGTCACATAAATAACTTGACCTAATCCTTAAACCTTTATGATTTAATGGAGTAACATGACGAGGAAATCCTTCCGCAAAGGTTCTGGACAAACCTCTTCCACTGAATTACTCGGTAGTTGGTCTGCTATGAAAATAGAAGTGAAAAGTAGGCTAATAAATGGTATGACACACCTGCCGGATTAAACATATTTCCGCATTGATTCACTTAATAACAAAACAGTTGTTTAAACCATATCGTTCAAATGCCGTCATTGTGATTCAGTATATTTTCTAACAGAGTATGGTCTGACGTTTGGCCAAGTGAAACCCTCTCTGCACGACTAAAGATCGTTTAAAACTCAATGAGTTATTTGATAATGATTACCTAATGGGAATATGTCGGTAGACAAAAATAAGAGGTTGTAGATCAGATTGCATAACGTGTGCTTTAACTCAGGGAGGGTGTGGTGGACAGGCGGCAGTAAAGTTGTAGTAACTGGTTTGATAAGTATTCGCTCCTCCTCGGAGACAATGTGAGGAACAGCCTCTCCCACTGCACCAAGCCCTGTGAGGGAGAAGTACTCACATCTGGTACTTGAGTAAAAGTAGAAGTACCAGAGTGTAGGAATACTCTGTTACAGTTTCAAAATGTTCCTCAAGTAAAAGTAGAAAAGTATTATCATCAAAATATAGTTAAAGTAGCGACAGTAAAAGTAGTCATTGTGCAGATTGTTCCATTTCAGAATAATATATATGATATGTTTTATAATGATTGATCATTAAAGTGTTCTCAAAGCTGGTAAAGGTGCAGCTAGTTTGAATGACTTTGTATACTGCAGGGTAGCTTGTGAATTTACTCCAGGTGGAACTAAAGTCTGATTTAACACTTGATTATATTTCACATCATTCATCCACATCTGTAAAGTAACTAAAGGTATTAAATACATGTAGTGGAGTAAAAGTACACAATTTACCCCTGATTTGTAGTAGAAGTACCAAGTAGCATTAGACATGGAAATACTCAAGTAAAGTACAAATATCTCAACATTGTACTTAAGTACAGTACTTGAGTGTACTTAGTTACTTCCCACCTCTGCTCCCTGTCCCTTTCTCTGGGCTTTAGTTGTGAGGCGAGATCAGTCTGGTTTCTTACCCTGGAGCATATTGAGGCTGAGATTGGTTTATTGAATCATTATCCCACTGCATGTCAAACACATGTCCTTCCAGCTCTCTGCCTTTAAAGACAGTACAGAGCACCTGCTCCTGTCACTCAGCAGGTAATAGGGGGTTAGGGGAAACAAGTCACTGACAGTGTCAAGTTCCAAAAGATCAACTAATCTACCTCTCAGATGGTTCTCAGTGCAAGGTGTGTTCCTCTCACTGCCACACCCACTTGCGAGAGGAAAGGAATGCCCTATCTCCTGCCATAAAACTCAGAGTCTTTGTACCAGGGTCTGAAATGGAATCTCATTTATTTAAAGAATTGTAATCGGTTGTATTGCCAAATAGATTTCCACATACGAGGAATGTACTCTTCTTTTATGCATAGTAACAAAACAGTGATGGGGTTGAGAAGACACTTTTTTAAAAGAAATAAGAACTTTATGTAGCAGGCACATAGTTATAAAAGTCCATACTAAACGATGTAATTGCATTTTGTAGATTGCATTGGTGTCCACTCATCAGGCCATGAGACAATAAGGATGCATTAGATAGGTCCTCATTGTATTCACTGCTGAACACCTTCACACTGTCAACCCCACACACACACACACACACACACACACACACACACACACACACACACACACACACACACACACACACACACACACACACACACACACACACACACACACACACACACACACACACACACACACACACACACACACACACACACACACACACACACACACACACACACACACACACACACACACACACACACACGTGTTGGAATCTGAATAATGCAGCTCCACCCTCTTCTTATTCAGTTTGTATTTGCTGCTGTGATCTCAGGTATCTGGCAGGCTTTCAGGCCGAGCCAGGCTAAAGACAGATTCAAGTCCTAGCCTGAGATCTGAACATGGCTAGCTCCTGAAGCTGGGGATTAGTGCCTCCCTGTGCATCCAAACAATAATAAAGTGAAAGGCTAGTTTAGGCCTGTTACGGTTTATTCTTATTTTAAGGTAGTAAGAGAAGAATGAAACAAGGCCAGGTATCCAGGAACTGTTAGGTTTGAAATCAATGTCCTCTCCTTTGGATGGCCTACAGGGCTCAGAGCCTCCAACAGGCTTGTGCTGCACAGAGATGTAATGTATCAACAAATGAACGTAGCGACAAACAGACGGCCAGGAGACACAAACAGACATAAACAACCTCAAAGAGGCACAAAACAATCACAAAGAGATGTAAACATAAAGAGTAACATGATTCCCAAAGAGGCTGGAAACAATACAGACACGTTAAAACCACACTCTGTGTTTCATAATCCGGCCATGTGTCAGCACTGCTATGGATGGAGAAAGAGCAGGGTGGTGTTCTCCTGTGAGGCACTGGGACAGCACCCCCCACTCTGTGACTGAGGGCGGGGGCTCTCTGCTTCTGATTGAACCCTCTCCCTGTGGAAACATCTGAGTTGTGTTTCTCAAGCTAACGCTCCAGTGCCAGTTGCTTCCCAGAAACATCAACTCCAAACATGAGTTAAAGCCAGTGAACCTCCCTGGAAACGGTTGACAACATGTTTTGGAGCACAGGATATGTAGTGTAGTGGGTTAATTATTGTTACATTGTGTTCAGACCTCTGAATTATGGCTAAAGAGCAGTAATCTTGCATTTGAGAAGACAGTTTTAGTTATGTAATATAAAGCTGTTCTTGTTGGACACATTCAGTTGTAGTCCTAACATTATAACGACAAAGGCACGATTCGTTTACATCTGTCCGCAATTTTAGAACAAGAATATCTGTGTTTTTTCTACACATGCTCTTTTCATAACCAGTGGTTTGATCATTTGTAAACATGCAAGAAAATAGTATTGGCCACTATGCATATCATACGTCCTGCTCTGAACAGCCAGCTGATGTCTTTTATGCTCACATCACAGGTGAGATGTAGACGTGCAGAGTGTTGCTCTGAAGCTCTCACAGAGAACTGTACGTGTTTGCTATCATGATGAGCTGTTGTGACAGAAACACTCCTCAGGGTGTTTTTCCTTCACCAGACAAACTGCCTGCTGCTTCTGCAGAACTCTACACTATACCGGTTCATCTTGTTCTGACAGTCTTTTGTTTCATTTAATGTCCGCCCAGCTTTCATATTAAAGTCAGGGACCTGTGTGCAGCAGACGATATGCAATGTGTGTACAGAAGATGAATGGGTGTGTGTGTGTCTGTCTGTCTGTCTGTCTGTGTGTGTCTGTCTGTCTGTCTGTCTGTGTGTGTGTGTGGAGATGGATGGTGGCTTCAAGTTGACAGACATGGTCTCTTTTTGCCCCCACCAATACACACACACACACACACACACACACACACACACACACACACACACACACACACACACACACACACACACACACACACACACACACACACACACACACACACACACACACACACACACACACACACACACACACACACACACACACACACACACACACACACACACACACACACACACACACACAGCATGTTTTGAGGGCAATGACTAGTATGGTATTTGCTTACATGGTGTTAATCTGTAACATTATTGTCCAACATTTACTGGGGACATAACCCAAATGGAATTCCTTCAAAAATGTATTTAAAAATAGAATAAACAAAAAGCAATGCATGGAGGTTATAAAAAGTAATCAAAGATTAAAAATAAAACAATTATTTAACTCACAAATATAAATTGGTACCAATACCACCATGTGAGGTCCAAAGAGTCTGATAACAATGTCTGCCAAAAACACAACATATGTTAGTTTGGTAAAAAGTTGACACAGGTGTACTGAGTGGTATTTGACAGTGCTCTCTGGTGGACAAACTGTGAAAGTACACTCCTAAATGACCTTCAACATATTTGTGTTATTTCTTACTTTCTCTTAGAAAGTTGTGAAGGAGAGCAAACGGTGCTCCATATTAACACTACACTTTACTCACTGTGACTGTCACCGTGATACAACTTCAGCATGCACTATGGCACACATTACACTGAGGGATGATTTATGTCTGCTGCATGATACGAGAATAAAACCTGCTCAGTTAGTCTGTTACCCTGAGGAACCCTGAGTGTCTGCAGGCGTCCTAACTTACCAGAGCAGCAGACACAGTGACGGTCATTATCTGTGATGAGGGCCGGGCTCCAAGAAGAAGTTCAACTGTGACTCGTAAAGTCATTAACAGCTATAAAAGTAGATAACAGTGGCGGCTGGGACAAACTCTAATGCCTTGAGTCATTTGGAAACATCTAACCAACTATGGTGTTTTTTTATATAAAGACATTCTCATAAAGCATAAAGTGCAGACAATTCCAAGCTGTGGTCTTTCTTAAGTAATAGTGTGTTTTATAGTGGCGAGCCGTGACTTTTATACCTAGGCCCTCTAACCCCCACACCCCTTCCCTCGAAAAGGGGTGTGAGTTATTACGTCACAACGTATACTTCAGCGGAATATCAAAACAACGGCCCGGGGTGCAAAACGCATCAATGAAAGCGACCCTCTACCACACAAAACAACACCTGTAAATAACCCAATTTGTGTTCTTTGAAATTGAAAAGGATATTGCATTGTGTTTGTTACTTTCGTTGCAGTTGTATGTCTTAAGTGTAATTTGGCATGCTTTTATTTTGAAGGCGAGTTTACGCTTGACAGGAAGTTGTTGTTGCTATGGAAACAAGAACAGTTTCACAGTGGGCGGAACTTGTCATAAAGTCCGCGATAATAAAAACCCACCCATTTAGAGGGAAGATATGATTGGTCAATTGTACTGTCATTTGACATTACTCTCGTTCAGTTACTATAGCTGGCCCTCTGTGAATTCATAGCTGGATCACCAACAGCTCCTGTCTTCACAGTAACTCGCAGAGACGAGATTCTTTCATTTAACCCTTCACATTCAAACAGAAACTAGAAACAGAAATTAGGCAGATTTTGAAGGATTCATTTCTTTGGAAATGTTATTTTAAATACAATTAAATCAAGTTATTTTGGTAAAACTAATGAAAAATATAACTAAAAACATATTTAAAAAAAATATATTAAAAAAAAAACTTTTTTTTTAATGTTTTTAAATATTATTTTGTCAAATATCTTAGGCCCTCAGAGAGGGCCTAGAGGGCCCTAACGGCTCGCCACTGGTGTTTTATTTTCTTCATTAAATATCATGGAACCTCAACTCTTTTTTGGAATTCATCAAAGTTTTAATTACATTTTTACTTATTTTTTATTTAGCCAAATTTAGCAACTTCATTTACTGGAACTTTAGTCCCGACAACAGAAACCGTGGATGTAACGGACTCTGTGTTTGTCCTGCAGCGCTCCGTCCACAGAACTCAGCGCTCTGATCGACAAGCTGCAGAAGAATGCTGACAAAGTGGAGAAGAACAGCTATGACATCGAGCAGAACCTCAACAAGGTACAGTGTGATAGCAAAGTCTTCCTCAGAGATCTGGTAACACAATCTTATTGATGTGTGTGTCAACGCCTTATCATCAAAATTCCACTTTGTGTGTGTGTGTGTGTGTGTGTGTGTGTGTGTGTGTCTGTGTGTGTGGTGTGTGTGTGTGTGTGTGTGTGTGTGTGTGTGTGTGTGTGTGTGTGTGTGTGTGTGTGTGTGTGTGTGTGTGTGTGTGTAGGATGTGAGTAAGATCAACGAGGGGAAGCAGCCTCTGTACCAGGATGACACCAACAAGAGAATTCTGGCGTCTCTGGAGCTTCTGAACGGGCTGGACGACGACGCGGTCAACGCCAAGCGGCTGCAGCACCCCCAGGCCGAGATGATCGAGAAGGAGTGAGTACTCCCCCACCTGACACTATACTGTACCACGCAGGGTTGGGGGGTTACATTAAAAATACTCCGTTACAATTACTAGTAACCTGTAAAAAACAAACAAATCTGAGTATCACAATATAAAAGTAATGTAACCTGAAAACTTTACGTTACTTTTGGATTCCCTCAATATCAAATGCAATGCAGATAATACAAGAACAAATATATAACCAGTTGTTTTTTGCTTGATTTTTTACTAAGCAAAAAGAGAATCTAAATAGTGAGTCTACCTATAATATATCATTCTTTATTAGAAAACAAATTAAAACATTGTAATCCTGATAGGAATCCCCATTTAAATACAACTGATGTAACAGTTGCCTTTTTTTTGTGTCCTGATTACCTAGCCCCGTTACATGTCATCTGTTACTCCCCAAGCCTGGTACTATGTGACATTAAAAATCACTATCGAGATCTGGACTCTATTTATCCAGTTGCTGCACTTAAAATAAAGAAGTAAATACAAAGATAAAATACAATAAATTGAATATAAATATTTACATACGAAGCTAAGTTAAAATCTGTATATAAGTGTTGAAAAAGACAAAGTGGAACGATTGAAACTTAGAGCACTGTAAATATAACTGACAGGGAAATATCCCAGACCACAGATACACATGGAGAAGAGTTGCTTTGCATTGACTGGAAACATGAGATTTGAAGGCCTCTTTCTCTCTTCAATTAAACAACTATTTGAGAATGTACAGTAACATGTGAATTGAAATAGTATTGTGTGTTGAGATAGAAAGTGAGTGCAGCAGAGCGGCTAACGTCAGAAGACCGCTGTCAGTCTAAATGAGCAGGTTCCCCCATACCAGCTTTTATATGGGGCTTTACATTGTTGTACATGATGGATAGAAGAAACTGTTGGTCTTTCAGTCAAGTGCACACAGAAAATATAAAGCTGAAGAAGAAAAGAAAAACATTGTGCTGTGTGTGTTCAGCATGAGGCAGCTGAGAGAGAAGGTGATGAAGCTGAAGGAGGACCACGACCGGATCTACCACCTGACCCGCACCGAGGGCCTGCCCAGCATCAACTGGGGCAACATGATGGATGAGAAGCTGGTAGGAAGCATGACCTTCATATAGGTCACTCAGGACTAGTGGACAACACATCTTTTTCCACCGTATCTTGCTATGTCAGTCATCTGTACAATTTCCTTATGTTACGTTGCTGTTTCTTTTGAATCATTGTTTAAAATTGATGATCCACCCTCTCATAAGGAGAGTGAATATTGGATTTCAATTCATCAGTTGCACACATCAAGACTCTAAATGAATAATAATGTTGCTTTGTTTTGGTGCTTGTGTCATTATGTAGCTGTTTCCTAACACTTTAGCTTTACACTTCTGCACTGTCGATTACTTATATTCTTGGCAATTTAAACATTATTAAAAAAAGGGAAGTTCAGTATGAGCCAGAGCAGAGGAGTGATGGATGGACTAACATGCTGTCTCCCTGCTCAGGACAACCTGAACAACAAGGGCTTTGGCCAGGACCTGCCGTCAGTGGAGAACGAGGTGGAGGAGCACAACATCTTCCACAGCGAGGTGGAGGCTCTCGCCCCTCACATCTCCTCCGGCGGAGACAAGGTACAACGTTAGACCCTCAGAAGAAATACATTTTTACCTTCAGTACATTTATTCATAGTGTCTCACTTTGTTTAAGTTATCTTTTACAATTTTTTTCCCTCTTTTTTTTTGTTTGCTAACATTTTTCTGCATTACTTGTATTACTACTTCAAAATATATAAAAAATGTAAGAATTATAACTATAACTGTGTTGGTTGATTAAAAAATATTGTTTGAGATGGATATTATATGTTGCCTTATTTATTAGAGTTTCAAAACGTACTGTAATGCTAACTAAATAGCATTGGCAACATATTATTTAACAGTAGTTTGCAGTTTGAAAGGTTCTCTGACCGTCTCCTGCTCACTCTCCTTTCTCTCTGTTTCTGCAGGAATACGTCAGTAGCCTCCAGATGAAGTACGCCAAACTACTGGTAAATAAATACCATATACACACACACACACACACACACACAGACACAGACATGCACACACACACACACACACACACACACACACACAGACACACACACACACAGACACACACACACAGACACAGACACGCACACACACACACACACACACACACACAGACACAGACACAGACATGCACAACACACACACACACACAGACACGCACACACACACACACACACACAGACACAGACATGCACACACACACACACACACACACAGACACAGACACGCACACACACACACACACACACACACAGACACACACACACACACACACACACAGACACACACACACACACACACACCCTCACACATTTACTCTTAAAGCCTGTGTGTGTTCCTCTAATCAGAATAACCTGAGACTGAGGGCTGCTCTTATATAAGATAAGATAAGATGGATCTTTATTAATCCCAGTAGTTATACGCCTGCCTGCAGCCTGCCTGCAGCCTGCCTGCAGCCTGCCTGCAGCCTGCCTGCAGCCTGCCTGCAGCCTGCCTGCAGCCTGCCTGCAGCCTGCCTGCAGCCTGCCTGCAGCCTGCCTGCAGCCTGCCTGCAGCCTGCCTGCAGCCTGCCTGCAGCCTGCCTGCAGCCTGCCTGCAGCCTGTGTCACACCTAATGTGTCTTCTCCTCAAAAGTTTGACATTTGAATAAACTATGCATAACATTTGTCCAAAACAATAAATGATGGGGATTTTTTATATTTCCTCAAAATCATCCTTCTGCCACAAATACTCACTGAAGCACCAAATGGAGATGAATATGCAGGGTAAAATGTTTCCCAACAAATTCAGAATTTGTGCCTGTTTCTGGACATTAATGAGGTATTATTAAAGATTTACAGACATACTGTATTCGAAACTGCTGCTCTGCAGATAAAAGAGTATCGGCTGAAGGGAAAATGTAGAGTTGTCCCCTTTTGACCAGGATGCAGTAATTGTCCTTTCAGGTGAAAATGTCCAATTTTAAAATGATTTAAAACTGTTTCATATTTACTGGTTTGAGTTACTTTTGCTTTAACTAACTTCCATAAAACTTAGCTCTATTTATGTTGTTAAATATTGACATACCATTTTTTCTATTAGAATGTGTTAGCTTAGCACTGTAGCATCCAGGGAATGTGAATGTGTGTTCTAGCTCTTACATTCCTTCCTCTGTCAGGCCAGCTCCAGCAGCCGGCAGCGCCACCTGCTGGGCCTGCGAGACTACATGCAGCGCTGCACCAACGAGCTGTATTGGATGGACCAGCAGGCGGAGGAGAGGGTCAACTACGACTGGAGCGACACTAACCTCGACTACCCCGCCCGCCAGAGGCAGTACGAGGTAGCGCACCCACACATAACAGCTAGCTACACACTAACAAATACAACATGTGATCCTCTGTTTACTTATCTACGTTGCCCCAACAGAACTTCATTGGTAAATGTCTTGAGTCCAAAGAGGCCACCATCACCAAACTGAACGACGACGGAGAGAAGCTGATAGCATCGGACCATCCAGGGAAGAACGTCATCGAGGTACAGGCTCACCAGCAGAACCAATCCATGTGTATTCTCAATGCTTCCCTTTATTCCCTGTATGATGGTACAGACTTCTTGGACTGTTTTTATTTATATATGTTCAGAGGCACTCAGACTTAAAGTCTCATCTAGGTGTCGTAGGCCATGTGACCTAAAGCTGCTACATGGTCAAACGAGAGGAGTTCCAACTGTGAGGCCTCCACTTGGGGATGGGGGGGTGGAGAGGTTCAGGGACAGGGGCCTTAGAGGTGATTGTAGTCCGGCTGCTGATTGGATTGCTCCCCACAGTCAGCAGTGTGTCGCACACAGCTCATGGATGACATTGAGGTGCTTAAGCTATCCATTCTCTGAGTCATAACTCAATTCTGAACACATGTATATGATTAACATATTTTGAGAGACTTAAACTTTCCCAGAATATATTCCTTTTGAAGTTATCAAAAAAACGTCCATCTGCTGAGAAACGATAAGTTAAAAAACTTATAATTTTAGAAGTTACCTGAGAATCATTAGTATGGAGGTTTCCCTCAGTTATCCAGAAATACTTCTGTACATCCGTTGGTGCACAGCTTTATCCCCAAATGAAAGTAAGAAAAGAACGATATTAGGAGTCACACAATTCAGTAATGTTTTGTTTTTTTGGGAGGGGTGGTGGAGTTTGCGAGTGGGATGGACTTCAAAACCGTTTACTCCAAAAATAAAGTGTTCACTTAAATTTGACTGATCACATGCTCACACACATTCTGGTTTTCAGGCTCATACGGAGGCCGTGCACGCTGACTGGAAGGAGTACCTGAACCTGCTCATCTGTGAGGAGAACCACCTCAAACACATGGACGAGTACCACAAGGTGACACACACACACACACAATCAAACACACACACACACACACACACACACAAACAGGTAAAGCTCATCAGTGTGTTGTGTGTGTGTGTGTGTGTGTGTGTGTGTGTGTGTGTGTGTGTGTGTGTGTGGTGTGTGTGTGTGTGTGCAGTACCACAAGGAGGCACGGGACACTCAGGACCTGCTGAAGAGAATGGACACGGAGCTCAGCCAGAAGTACAACCCGGAGTTCAAAGACGTGTATCAGATGGAGGGTCTGATCAGAGAGCTGGATGTGAGTATCTCTTCAGACAGCTGTACTCACACAGCAGCTTCAAGGCCATGCACAGTGCTTTACATCAAGAGATAAAAGCATTGAGACAAAGTGAAAATAAACACATCGACAAGGACATTTGAATACAATTAAAGAGTCATTCAAAAAATTAAAAGAGAAAGATCAGAAATGTATTTTGGGCCTAAACCATTCAATGCTTTATAAACCAGCAGCAGTATTTTGGAATCAGTTCTTTGACACACAGGAACTGGACTGATCCACTTTCTTAGTGTCAGTGAGGACTCGAGCAGCGGCGTTCTGAATGAGCTGCAGCTTTCTCATATATTTATGAGACCTGAAAAGACACCATTACAGTAGTCGAGACTACTAAAGATTATAGTATGGACAAGTTTTTCCAAATCCTGCTGTGACATTAGTCCTTTAATCCTAGATTTACATGAAATATGTATTCATTTGTGTGTGTAGGACCAAGCTAAGGCCATGGACCACTTCGATGACCGGGTGAAGGCTCTTCAGAAGCGCGGCCTGCAGGTTTCGCCTCTGAAGTACCGTCGGGAGACCCCCCCGAAGATGCTGCCTGTTGAGGCTCTGTGCGAGTTCGACTCAGATGATGTAAGTAGTGTGTTGTTGGAAGCTAGTGCTAATTATTTTGAAGTCTGAGCTGCCATTATTTGGCAATCATCGCTGATTCGAAGTGTGAGAGCTTATGGTCTGTATTAGGAATATAGATCAAGTTTTAATCATATGAAACCAGACTGTCAGTCCCACTTTTCATCACATGTTGGGTGCACAGTTTAGTTTGAAATAGAATTGGAAAGAATATGGAGGGATGAAACCCTCTTTAATGGTCACACATGCAGAGCACACAGCACACACAGCACACACAGCACACACAGCACACACAGTGACATGTCTTCTCTGCTTTTAACCCATCCTTGTACTAGGAGCAGTGGGCAGCTATTGCACGGCGCCCAGGGAGCAATGGGAGTGGGGGGGGGGGGGTGGTCCGGTGCCTTGCTCAAGTTGTTTTCAGACCAAAGAGAGAAAGAGAAGAGATTTGGATGTTTGCTATTACCTTACAGTTTAAAACAGCATTTTATTCCTTCTTTTGAATCCTCTTTGGAGGAAATGAACATTATTTCATTATTACATTATTTCCTTCATCTTTATCATCTTTATGCTTTTCCATGCTTCAGTGACCTTTTCCAACTCTAAACAGTTCATCTGGTCTTTTTGTTTTGGTCACAGACTATCAGTGCTATAATAACAGGATGTTACCGGCTTCATGACTAAGTACTTACTCTTTGTTTGTTCTTTAATACGAGGCCTGTAACGTGTATTGGACTTTTAATGTTAAATGTTCAGATCCCCTCAGAAGAGAGCCCAGGCTGAGACTCTGAGTATCTTATCTAAACCGTGAGGATCAGAGCAGGGGACTTCAAGTCTTCTCTCTGGAGCTCTGCAGCTTGCTGAAGCAGAGGAGGCTGTGTTTGACCTTACTGAATTCTTCTTAAAACATAAATCCATTTTGTCAGGTTTATAAAGCTTTGACTTTTGACGTAAAGGCACGTCAAATCACTTGTGAATAATGACGCTTTGCATAGGGAGAGTCCTCTTTTTCTTAAATATAAAAAAGCAAGGATTAAATAGAATGTGGGTTTGTGTTTCAATATAATTTATTCATTCATTTATATTACTCAGTCTAGTCTTTTTTGAATTTTTGTTGATGTTGAACATATCTGACTGCCTCTTTTAGAGTGTTTTAATTCAATTCAGATTATAAATACGTGAATTTAAAAAGGATTAGCAGCGTTAATGTTGAGAAGGTTTTCAGATTTTCTTTTCCTGTAAAGTGTGCACACCAAAGCTTTTTCTGCCAGCCTGTGTGTTCACTGGGATTGTTTAAACTACATTTGATGTCCAGTAGCCGATGATAGATAATAATAGTCTGATGTATACAGGGGGCGATTTTGCGTGGGGAGAGGTACACTCTGCTCCGGAACAACGGGACCAAATGGGACGTGAAGGACGCTGCTGGACATCAGCTCACAGCCCCTGCTGTCTGCTTCATGGTCCCCCCCACCGACCCCGAGGCAGTGGCAGTCTCTGACAAGTGAGTGTGAGAACAACATTCACATTAGGACAAACTCCTTTAACCAGGTTCCTCTGAGGCTATATAAGTCTGTGTTGTGTGTGCAGCCTGGCCGGCCAGCAGAAGAGTGTGAAGCAGAGGATGTCCGGCAGCAAGACCGTTCTGGCCAAACGCTTCGACGAGCTGAAGAAGGCGAGCGGGACCGGCACCACAGGTACAGAACATTCTGACGGACTGCAGCTGCTAGGAAAACATTTATTTGTTGCTTTGTCTTCAAGATGATCCCTGTGTAAACTCTAATTTATTTATTTAATATCAATAATATCATTTGACACTGTGCTTATACTGTTTATATTCCTCTATTAAAGTGTGCTTAACCAACAACAAAGGCACAGGGTTGGGCCTATATGATATTTAAGATTGAGACGCTAACAGCAAGCAGGTTAATCATTTGTACATAAATGACTCGCACCTTGACACCTTGAAGCCTTGAAGCCTTGAAGCCTTTAGGAAAACATTTGTTTGTAACTATTTCAAGATAATTAAGTTCCAGCCAGAAACATAATAAATGACACAGATAACATAGTGATGGCATTGATTGGTTAGATCATAGAGCTTGTAATGTTGCGTTAGCATTAATACTATTTTTCTCAATGAGTGAATCACTGAGATCCTCTAACTGGTTGGTAAAGATTACGGGGCGGTCAGATTACATTTATTTTAAAGAGAAAAGATCCATCACAGGTTGGAGACTTCGGCCTTCTTACCTACGTTAGTTGTAGTGGTGGAAAAAGTATTCAGATTCTTCCATTATGAGTATAACTACAAAAAAAAACTTGAAAATGTTTTAAAATATTTTAAAGCAAAAGCAGCAAATCCTCACATTTAAAAAACTGAACAAAACAAAATATTTCTGAACAAAAAACTTCCAAGCAAAATTGCTGCCAATTAATTTTCTGTTAATCAAATCATGGTTTTGGTTACTTGATTATAATGTTGGATGGTTTAATCTATAGCAAATAATCATATTTTAAACAAGTATTGTGTGTCAAAATCATAATTTATAAAGTTATTAGTAAAGAAAACGTGTAAAATAAATGTAGTGAAGTAAAAAGTACAAAAGACCGGCGTCGAAAATGTAGTAGAGTAGAAGTATAAAGTAGTATAACATTCAAATACTCAAGTAAAGTACAAGTACCTCAAATGTTTACTTACTGTTAGTATAGTACTTGAGTAAATGTACTTAGTTACTTTCCGCCACTGGTTCACTGGTGCACGCTCAGATTTCCTGCATTGTGAGGGATTATTATTATTACTGGAATGTACCATGTGTCAGACAAAGGCTTCATATGTTCTACTGTAAGAGCGGTCCCTCACCACGTGTGTGTGACTGTGTGTGTCCTCAGATAAGCAGGAGCAGCAGTGCCGCCAGCTGATGGCCGGGATGGACAAAGTGGTGAGTGACCTGGACAAACAGGAGAAGGCCATCCAAGCTCGTGTTCGCCCCCCCCTGGAGCAGACCCGGCCCCTGCAGGACAGCGCTGACCGCCTGCAGGATATGAGGGTAATGCAATCCTCTCCAAATGTCTACTTTCTCAATTGAGCTAAAAAAGCTAACAGAGGGAATTTATGCATTTCAAATCACTAAACCAAAGACATTTCCCTGCAGGATATCGCTGCTGCTGTCAGTAAGATCGAACCAGAGAAGTCCTCTAAAGTGCAGGAGTCAAAGAGCTTCCTGGTTTCAAACCCAACCTGTGCCAGCGCTCCTCAACTTCACAGCAAGGTGGACGAAGCCAACAAGAAGTTCTCCAACATCGAGCAGCTCCTGCAGAGCTCTCAGGAGAAGTACGTGTCTTCATCTTCACTTAGAAATCTGCCTTCAAAGATTCAAACAATTGTATACTTAACATTTTGTGCAACTTACCTTTATTTCAGACTGAAAAATTCCAACCAGCTGGAGACTTCTCTTCAAAATGGAAAGACTCTGCTGTCCTCCTACGAGAACAAGCTGGCCAGGGAGGAGGTGGCTCCATCTGACATCTCCTCTCTGGAGAAAACTCAGCGGGAACTTGGGGTAAGATGGCTCTTTCAGACTTTGGATCACATTACAATGAGATCCCACTTTGAAATGGAAATGAAAGAATCACAAGTCTTTGATCACTAGCAGTGTTATGAACCATCACACTGTGTAGCAGGTCTTCATTTACTCTGAAGCTGGTTATAAAGAGCATGCTTTGTTTTTATAACTGTGGCCCTTAATGGATTATGGTCCCTTACCAGAGGTGGCTTATCAATAAGCAAAGCGGGCAATGGTCGTAGCGCTCTATAATACAATATTACAATATTAACTCAAATGGAACCTGCATAAGGTTGTCTTAGATATTGTACAATGCTATTGATCCAATCCCCCCAAAACACAATGTAACAAACTAGTTATAAATAGATAGAAATAGTATTATAGTTTAGATTTTACTCTCTTATACTTAAATACACTGCGTGCCTCCATTGGCACGTGGCACCGTAACCAGTGGCACACTAGGAATAAGTGGAATAAGTGTGCAAAATATAAAAATGTTATTTTCGGATCCTGAACGAGACCGCCGCCAGAGCGCGTCTCCCCGTTACCTGCAGAAGGAAGCCACGCAACGCAGCCCCGCTCTCTTTAAATCCAGTCGACTTGCTGTTGCTTTCCTCCGTGGTGAAACGATCAGGGGTGTAGTGCTGCCGGAGCTCACCGGTACTTCACACATTGCAGTAGGCTACCCATAAGGAGCTGTACACATGCCCCAGTTTTTGCGTGGCTGTGTCTTTAGTTGAAAGCCCAGTGGCGATCTGCTCATCTCTCATCGAAAATAATATGCTACACAGGGGCGGACTGGCCATCTGTGTGTTCTGGAGAATCAAAGAACGGACGGCCGTCATTATTATTATGCCGTTTAAACCAATTATTTAAATGTGTTTAAACCGCATCATGTAAGTTGTGCTTCCCCGCAGCGAGGCTCCCCCCCCGTTGACAGTTCACGATCGTCGGCACACTGATCCCAATTTTTTTTTTTTATGGCACTACATATCAAAAGGTTGCCGACCCCTAATCTAGATGAATGCGACGAAGCAATTCATATGCCGTTTTATTGTTTTTAACGTTGAAATGGCAAGTGCAACAGGTGAAGATGATGTTGTTGCGGAATTGTTGTGAGTACCCTTTTCAAGACGACAATTCAGTGAAAAGACAGACATTATAACGGTGGGGGGGGCGTGGTGGCGGGGGTTGTGTGTGTGTCTACAGAAGGTCCAGTTGTGATAGACACGGTTCGCCACTGGTATTTATACTGCCTTGTTACTCTGGTAGGATATTGCTTCAGACCTGCGGACCAAGAGGTCAGTGGTCGCTGAGACGGAGCAGAGCCTGCGCCTGGCCAAAGGCAGCTGTGACACCATGGCAACTAAATTCCAAGAGCACTGCCCCGACATCGAGAGGCAGGAGGCGGACGTCCAGAAGCTCAACAAGCGGTTCAACAACCTCAATAGGCAGACCGACACCAGGTGAGAGGCTCAGGGCAGAGTTCACAAAGATCTGTGCATCAATAAATATTGAAAGAAATACTGAGCATGACATCACATGAATGCATATCATATAGACTCATACATAAGATCCTCATAATAATCTCTTGTGCTGTGTGTTGCAGGTCTCAGAGCTTGCAAAGAGCCAAGATGTCTTACAGCAATTACCGCAATGATTATGACAATCTGAACAACTGGCTGTCTCGTGTCCCAAACTACGAGCCCAATGAAACTGATGACCCGAGACAAGTGGAGACCAAGCTGAAGAATCAGAGGGTAAGACTGATGAGCAACAGGGAGATTCATTCTTATATACACATTTCCTGGTGTAGAGACATGTTGTGTCAGTGGTGCTGTGTATAACAACTTCTGTCTTCTACAGAACTTGCTCTCTGATATTGCCAGAAAAGAGTCTGAATTGAACAACGTGTCAAAAAATGCCCAGCTCTACCAACAAGCTGTCAAAGTGAGATATTTTTTACCATCACTACATTTAACTTACAGAAATACAATAAGATGATGTTAATTGATGGTTTATTTATTTTTCTTTGTAGGACTACGAGAATGAAACTGAGAAGTTCAGATCCATCCTTGACCTTGAGGATGGACTTGTTCCTCAGACATACAAGAGGAACAGACTGGAATCACCTGCACTGATAGTCAAGGCAGAGGTGAGGCACAGCATCATATATGTCTCTGTCACATCACTCAGAGCATCTTGGTTAGGTGACATCAACAAGTATAGTACACAGTGAAGAGAAACATCCTGTCCCTGTCTTCTTCATCCATATGCATGAGTAAAGAGGTAAATCACAGCTGTGCTCTTTATCAGGATAGATTAGCCAGTGAATCCACACACACATTAAAAGGGGCACTTTAAATGTGGTATTGCCCCAAAACAGCACCCCCACCCCCCACCAAAAGACCGGTTTAGTGAGAGAATTATTATAATAATGAAAGCATTAGAGATATCCTCACCCTAGTGTTAATCATGCCACCAGAAACATGTGATTCTACATTTTCCAAGGTGCAACTAGAAAATTGAGCAAGTGTTCACTGTCAGTGTTTTCCATGTTGTTCACAGGAAGCTGCTATTGAGGCCAAGTTCACTGAGGTGAATGCTGTGAACAAGCAAAGGCTTCAGAGTCTGGAATTCACTCAAAGTCTTCTCAACCAGGTGAAATATTTTAACAATATTGACAACAATAATAATAATATTTATGATAATTTGTAAATTGTAATCACAACATAAATAACATTAAAAAGAATAACTAAAATTAATTATTTCCCCTCCTTAGCAACCTGAGATCTCTATGATCCAGGCTACAAATGTTAAGTCAGTAAATTCTTCTGTCTCGGGAGAAGAGCCATGGAGAATAAAGAAGCAGCTGGATGATGAGGTCCAGAGGAGGGAGCAGCTAGAGAGAGAAATTGAAACTATCCAGACTGACATCTATGTCCTTGAAGGACAGAGGCCCCAAGACACAATTGTCAAGAAGGAGCTTATCAAAAAGGTTCCTGACCCCCAGCTTGATGAGGAAGTCCATAAGGTCCAGCAGAAACTCTCAGAGGAGCGCCGCACTACCCATGTCATGGAGAATGACCTTGAGGTACTGAAGCTGAAGCTGCGTGGCCTTGATACAGAACTCAAAGAAGGGGCACAGCAATACACTGTCAAGGAGGTCCTGCGTATTGAGAGAGATCGTGGTCAGGAGGAGGAGATACGTAAGCTTCGAGAGGAACTGGATGAGCTAAGAAGGAACAAGTTGATGAAGGACAATGAGCTGATTCTGATTCAAAAGCAGGTGACACTCCTGGCTGAGGAAAAGAACAAGGAACAGGAGGTCATCACTGAAGAGGAGGTGATCAAAGTCCAAAATGATCCCCAGCTTGAGACAGAGTACCGAGTGCTATTGGACAGGAAGCAGAAGGCAATAGATGGCAGGAAGCAGCTGGAGGATGAACTTCAGTTTCTTCAGGAGAAGCTCAGAAGGATGGAGAAAGAGAAATCAATGGCAGAGGAAAAGATTTCCATCAAAGAGGTTCTGAAAGTAGAGAAAGATGTCGCCTTTGAAAGAGAGGTAGAAAACCTCAGAAAGCAGTATGAAGATGAGAAGGCCAAACGAAGATCATCACAGCGCGAAAAGACTGACTTGCAGAGGAAAATTACCAGCCTAGAGGAGGAGAAGTCTAAGGTTGTTATTCAGGAGAAGATGCGGGAGATCGTCCGCCCAGATCCCAAGGCTGAGAATGAGGTGGCCAATCTGCGGCTTGAACTTGTAGAGCAGCAGAGGCGCTATAGGGATTCAGAGCTCCAGATCAGAACCCTGCAGGATGAGCATACCACGCTGAGGAACCGAGGACCTCAAGTGGAGATCAAAGAGATCATTAAAGAAGTCATCAAATACAAGACGGACCCACAGACTGAACGGGAACTGGAGAGACTTCGCAATGAAATTGTAGATAAAACCCACCAGACTGAGAAATCTGAGATGGAAATCCGCCAACTTCGTGATGAAATTCAAAGATGGAAGGACACCAAACCTCAAGTGCAGACCAAAGAGGTGGTCAATGAAGTGCTGCAGTACAGAGAAGACCCTAAGACTAAGGAGGAAATTGAGACTCTCAAAAGGAAACTGGCTGATGAACAGAAGAAACGCCTTGACCTTGAGGGAGAACGATCAGTTCAAGAAGAGAAGATCAGACTGAGGAAAATTGATCTGTCTCAAGTCCGTGAAAAGGTTGTTCAGCAAGAAGTGGTCAAGATGGAAGAAGATCCTATCCTCAGATCAGAGTGTGACACCTTCTTACAAAATATTAACAATGAGCAGAAACAAAAGGACAGCCTGAAAACTGAGCTCTACCAACTGCAGAGACAAAAGGCTGATCTGGATCTGCAACTCGAAGAGCTGGAACGTGAGCGTAGGGCAAGGCGCGATGCAGAATTGGAGATCCAAAGACTTCGTGTCACACTTAATGAGCTCGAGATCCGCGACAAAGAGAACCGTGAGAAGGTGACTGTCAAACAGAAGGTAGTCTTGCAGCAGGATCCCCAACAGGAGAAAGAACACTCCATCCTCAGACTACAGCTTGATGAAGAGAAGCACAAACGCACTCTGCTTGAGAAAGAGCTGAATGTCCTCATCCAGCAGCAGATCACCCTGGAGAAGATGGATGTGAAAGAAAGAGTTGTTCGCACCGAGAAAGTTCAAGTAGAAAGGGACCCCGAGGCTGAGATTGAGATTGAGAACCTAAAGAAGACTCTGGAAGAAGAGAAAAGAAGAAGGAGAGAACTCGATCAGGAGTTTACCACCCTCACTTCTAGGCTCTCTGATATGGAGTTCTCAAGCACCAAATCTTCGAAAGAACTGCACTACATCCGTGATGAAAGCAGTCGTCTGCAACAAGAAAACCAAAGGCTCCAGAATGAGATCCGCAAGATTCGCTCAGAGATCGATATCACCAGCAAAGAGACTAGGCTTATCACAGAGTCTGCACCAAGGGATGATGGAAAGAACCTGGAGTTGAGGCTTGATTCACTACAGAGAGAACTAGCAGAGCTCCGAGGTATTACCACACAGAAGGATGAGGAGGTTGAAAGGCTTCAGAAGAACCTGGTGGCAGTGAGACAGAAGAAGGAACAGAGGGAGAGCCATCTCCGTAGGTCTATCGTGATCATTGACCCCGACTCAGGCAAAGAGATGAGACCAGAGGAGGCCTACAAACTAGGGCTGATTGACTGGAAGATGTTTGTCAACCTGCAGAGCCAGGAGTGTGACTGGGAGGAGATCTCAGTCAAGGGCCCCAAAGGAGAATCCTCGGTTCTGCACGACAGAAAATCAGGGAAAAAGTTCTCCATCGATGATGCGTTGCGTCTCGGGCATATCACAAATCGCCAGCTTCAGCAGTACATGAACAAAGAAATTACCATCCAGGAGTTTGGTGTTATGGTATCGGGCAAGACCATCTGAATGCAAACATGAAAAGATTTCCTCAGCGTCATCTCTGTTTGAACCATCTCCTTGTTTTGTTTTTTAATTGTACTTCCCATTGGCATTACTTTATCTATGATTACTCAATAAATGTATTTATTTGCTAATGCATATATAATGTTGTGGTACTGGAATACATATAAGGATTGATATAACTATACTGATTACATTTTTTATTACACTGGGTACTATGGTAAAAAACACAACTTTGCATATCAGGATTAAATAATGCCATTGAAATGTGCATGGGTACTAAATGTTTCATTTATTCGTGGGGTTTTCCATGGTCTACTGTATTTGCTGTGTGCTCTGTAAGCTTCAATAAAGTCAAATCAAACTGCAAAAATTGTATGGATTTTATGTGTGTGACTTAATTATTGTGAAACATATGAAAAGATTCTAATGCTGTTACAGAGAAAAAATTGCATTTGATTCTTTATGATATATATTGACGATGGCTGTCCAATACAATGCATTGTATATTTATAAATAGAAGCTAATGGTAATCCTAATAATTCAAAAAGTAACAGTGATATGTAATTATTTAAAAAGCACTCACAAAACAAAAGTAAAAAGTGCTTATGTAAGACTTAACAATGAGCCCTAAGTATTTTGTAATTGACACTGTCCATGGTTCCAGCAGGGACCCCTGATGTGTTCACAATACAGCATTTCACAACACACATATCAACAACGACATGCGTAACAGTTGGGAAAACTCTTAGCTACAATGCATTAGCTAGCTTTAAAGGAACGGTAATCAATAAAATCCCATACCATCAAAGGCCAGAGGGTAGTTCCCGGAGACTCTGCAGTACGACAAGAAAAGGATCCACTTTAAGATTTATTTTTTCGCAGACTCTCTCATGCCCCTTTCCCACCAAAGCAGTTCCAGGGCCAGTTCGGAGCTAGTGCCCGATTAAGCACCGGTTCTTCCTGTTTCCACCAGAACGGGGCCGGCTCTTGGCCCTGAAAACTGGTTCTTATCTGGCCCCACTCCACTGCCCGTCAAGAACCAAAAACCAAATACGTCACGCTTATGTTGGAGGCTGGGGCAGGGGTGCTGAGCAAAGTGACTAGAAAGCGACCACAAATGATAAAAAACACATTTCTTTAAAGGTCTCCTATTATGCAAAATGCACTTTTTGATGACTTTTATATATAATTATGTGTCCCCAGTGTCAGGGAACTCACAAAGTGTCAAACAACAATGCGCGACGTGTTTTGGAAGTAATAGGTAATGGGTGTTACAGGGTGGTTTAGGCTAGTTTGCAGCTCCACCCTGTGGACGTATTGTGCCTGTGATATATATACCTGCCTCACGTGACTATACCTCAGTTGTATGATTACCCGCTTACGGTGAATACACGGCGTTGAGACACAGCCTGACTTGCCTTGTTTATTAATGCACCTACATCTACAAACATGGTGTCAGAAGTGAAAATAGGACCCAGCTGTGGACTGCATGCTACTGTCCGTCGCTGAGACAGAGTGCGTTTATTTGTTTTGGTGAGGTTTAGCAGTTTCAGTTAGCCTGTTAGCATTAGCGTCACGTTAGAACAATGGCATCCAGCATCCCACCTCCGGAGCCTATGAAGATGGCGGGGGACATCCACGGCAACTGGGCGAGCTTTCGAGCAGAATTTGAGGATTATCTGCTTGCGACCGGGCTCAGCAAGAAAGAAAAGCCGGTACAAGCAGCTGCGCTCAGGAGGCTAATGGGGAACGACTGCCGCCATGTTTACAAACACAACCTGGGACTCACCGCGGACCAACAAAAATGCGGGTGCTATACTGGTGGCACTGGAGCAATACTTCACACCCGCAAAGAACGTAATCTTTGAGAGGTACGTTTTTGGCAACCTTAAACAAGAGGATGGAGAGCTCTTGGATGCGTTTGTTACCAGGCTGAGGGAAAAGGCTGCCTCTTGTGAATATGGAGCTATAAAAGATGATCTCATAAGGGACAGGCTTGTTCTCGGGATAACTGACGAGGGTGCTAGACGTCGTTTACTAAGGGAAAAGGACCTTAAATTGGACGAGGCCATTAAAATTTGCCGTGCAGCCGAGGTCATGGACAGCAAGTTAAAAACCATGTCACTGGGCAGCTCTGGATCTGGGGACAGCATTAATGCCACACAAGGACGGCGATATGGACGGAGGTCTGCCAGCAGGCCATCCGAGTCCACCAACACATCTGCACAACCACAGAGCATGAGAGACGCTGGCGAATGCAAGTACTGTGGCACACGACACAAACGTGGGCGGGACCTGTGCCCTGCTTTTGGTAAATCGTGCCGCTCGTGTGGCACTGCTAACCATTTTGCAAAAGTATGCATGAAAAGAGGCCAGCAGGCACGCCAGTTGAATGCTGTGGATGACCCGTTGCCAGGGGAACTGGAGGACAGCGATGAGAGAGACGTGTACACAGCGGAGAGCGTGGGGGCTGTGAACACTCAAGGTAAAAAGTGGTTTGTCAACCTGCCACTGCAAAGTGGGGTTCAGAGGTGCCAGCTCGACTCTGGAGCCACTTGCAATGTGATGAGCATCAAGGACAAGACGAGACTGGCGCCTAGAACGCCTCTTCTGAAGAGTCTCACCAGATTAAAACTATACAACAGTGAGTGGATGAGCTCATTAGGTGTGTACAGCACACAATGCGTCATTAGGGGTAAGACGCACAGACTGGACTTTGAGATTGTGCATACTGGCCAGAGGCCCTTGCTTTCGGGTGAGACATGTGAGAGACTTGGTCTGATACGCTTCACCATTCCTGAGGAGCTGAATAAGGTGGAGCACTGCAGGAAGGGAGACCTGACCAAGGAGTGTCTTGTCAGCACCTACCACGACGTGTTCACCAGCCCTGTTGAGTCTCTGCCCGGTGATATTCACTTTGAGCTGGACAGCACTGTGGCACCGGTGCAGTGTGCTCCCAGGAACGTTCCAGTGGCCCTCAAGGCAGCTGTTAAGGCTCAGCTTGATCGATATGAAGAGGAGGGACACTTGACCACAGTCACTCAACCCACGGACTGGATTAGCAATCTAGTCATAGTGAAAAAGCCAGACAAATTGAGACTATGCATTGACCCGAAGCCTCTCAACCGTGCTCTGAAACGGTCCCACTACCTTATGCCCACTTTAGATGACGTGTTGTATAAGCTGCCGAAGGCACGTATATTCACCCTGGTGGATGCACGTGATGCATTCCTGCAGTGCCGCTTGGATGAAGAAAGCAGCCTGATGACAACATTCTGGACACCGTGGGGTAGGAAACGCTGGCTGAAACTCCCTTTCGGTGTGTCAGTTGCCCCGGAGCTGTATCAAAGGAAGCAGCATGAGCTGCTGGCCGGTTTGACAGGGATTGAGCCCATAGCCGATGACATCCTTATAGTCGGCTGTGGGGACACAGAGGATGAGGCCAATCGCGACCATGACACAAACCTCATCGCTCTGATGGACAGATGCAGGGAAGTAAAGCTGAGACTGGGCCTGAAAAAGCTGCAGTTCCGAGTGAAGGAGGTCCGCTTCCACGGCCACATACTGTCCGCGGAGGGCCTCAAGGCTGACCCTGACAAAGTCAGGGCGGTTCTGGACATGCCAAACCCCACAGACGCAAAAGGGGTCCAGCGGTGTGTCGGATTTGTGAACTATCTGTCCAGATTCATGCCACGCTTGTCAGCGGTATGTGAGCCGCTGAGGAGACTGCTGGACAAGGATGTGATGTGGCACTGGCTGCCCAAACATGATGCCGCCATGAAGGAAATCAAGGCACTGGTCACGGCGGTGCCAGTCCTAAGGTACTATGACGTCCGCAAGCCAGTCACCGTACAGAGCGACTCCAGTCAGGCGGGTCTGGGCTGCTGCTTGCTTCAAGGGGGACAGCCTGTCGCATTTGCCTCCCGTGCATTGACCCAAACAGAGCAAAATTACGCACAGATTGAAAAGGAGTGCCTGAGCATCGTATTCGCCTGCCAACGCTTCCACTACTACCTATATGGGAGGGGTGATGTGACTGCAGAGACCGACCACCGCCCGCTGGTGTCCATCTTCACCAAGCCCCTCCTCAGTGCGCCAAAGCGCCTTCAGAGCATGCTCCTCACACTTCAGAACTACTGCCTTGCGGTGGTATACAAGCCAGGCCCTGAAATGTACATAAGTGACACGCTCAGCAGAGCCACCACCCCGCCACAGAGAACAGACACACTGTACCAACGTGAAATGGTCTGCAGCATGCAGCAGGAGCAGTGTGACACGGCGGCCATTCAGCAGACAGACTATTTAAATGTCAGCAGCCAACGCCTGGCACAGATTCGGACACACACTGAGGAGGATGTGTGTCTTCAAACACTTAAGTCAGTCGTGCTGGAGGGATGGCCAGAACACAAAGAGGAGACCCCTGTAGCCGTCAGGGACTACTGGGCCATCAGAGATGAGATAAGTGCACAGGATGGCGTGCTCTTCAGGAGTCAGCGCGTCATCATTCCAAAAGCTATGCGTCCGGAAATGCTGAGACGGATCCACTACAACCACGTGGGGGGCGAGGCGTGCTACAGGCAGGCCCGTGATACACTTTACTGGCCCGGTATGCAAGGGGAAGTCAAGGATTATGTGCAAAAGTGCTCTGTGTGCAATGAGTATGCACACGAACAACAGAAAGAGACTATGATGTCACACCCGCTCCCCACACGTCCCTGGCAGCTAGTAAGCATGGATCTGTACAGCTACGCAGCACAGAACTTCTTGCTCGTGGTGGACCATTATTCTGACTTTTGGGAGATCGACCTGCTCCCTGACCTATCAGCGGACACCACGATCCGTAGATGCAAGGCACAGTTTGCACGCTACGGTGTCCCAGACAGGGCCATTTCTGATGGTGGAGGCCAGTTTGCCGGTGGAGAGTTCCGGGCGTTTGCGAGAGAGTGGGGTTTTGAGCATGTCATGTCCTCACCGAGGCACCCAAAGGCTAACGGCAAAGCGGAGTCAGCAGTGAAAATTGTAAAGAGCCTGTGCAGAAGGGCAGACGTGCCAAAGAGGACCCCTGGAGGGCCATATTGCATTGGAGAAATACGCCCACTGAGGGTATGCATTGCAGCCCAGCACAGCGGCTTATGTCGCGGAGACTGAGAACCCTTCTCCCTGTGGCCGACCAGCTACTGGTGCCTCAGGTCGTCACGGGTGTTCCTGACAAGCTGAAAGTGAAACATCAAGCAGCAAAGCTGACATATGACAGATCTGCCAAGGATCTGCCGGAGCTGAACGTCGGCCAGCCCATACGGATGAAGCCACTCCCAGGAGACAGGACGGGCCGATGGAGGAGAGGTGTGTGCCTTCAGCAGTTGGGACTCCGGTCCTATATGGTCGGTGTGGAGGGGACCACGTATCGGCGCAACAGGGTTGATCTTCGACCAGCAGAGGCGGCCCTTCTCCAGCTGTCAGTTCTCCCAGAATCGGCCCCGGAGCAGCCTGCGAGTGGGGGGAGCGCCAGAGAGGTCGTCGGCGTCCCCGAGGAGTCTCCAAGGCCATCACCCCCGAGGTCGTCGCCGTCTTCCCCGCAGACTGGGGACACGCCATGCCGTGAGTTACAGGGCCGGGCCTTCTCCCGGAGCGGACGGCTGATTAGACCTCCTGACCAGAGGCGCGGGAAGGTAATTTGGGTGGGGGTGCTGAGGTGCTGTCCGATGTGCTAATTACGCACCAACGGGGGGGCGTGGCAAAACCACACACACAGCATAACAATGGACTCCAGTGAACACTATTACAGGCACAGAGCACGCACAAATACACTAGCACACACACTACAAAGATGTAAAATATTATTTTACCAACAATGTGGAATTTATTGGCTACATATTACCAGTGGCGGCTCCAGAGTATTTTTGTTGGGTAATCTATGGTAGGGCTAACCCATACAGTGGTGGGGCTCAAGTCAGTATTTGCAATGTAATTACATACACGCTATATCGCCCCCTTGACAGTGAAACGCCACGCGTGAGGTTTAGATTATTTCCCTGTCTCAATCAAAATTGAACTCTATGAAATAAAAAGGCACATTTGTCTTGTAGTAAATAAAAAGGGCGACCTGGAGCCAATCCTGCAATTTCCCCACAGGTGAAAGCGTTGACATGCTGAAAACCCAACCCCTGCAGGGGGTTTGGGGAGATTCTCCCCCAGGAGATTTTTTGAAATACTAACATAAAATACACATTCTGGTACTCTCTTGAGAAGAAAAATAAATAAATCTATTACTACACATTTAAAAAAATGAATGCCATTTTTGTTTTGTGTTACATTGTTCTGAAAGCTGAACCTGCTGCTCCTCACAGAGAGAAGAGGGAAGACGCTGTGTGAATTACTTTACATTGTGGATAAGGGTGGATAGCCCCCATTGTTCTGTGTGTCAAAATGAAAGACAGCCCACACACCTTTCAATCATCAAACCGTGGGGTCTTATTTCATTACGTGTTGATTTCTATCAACACGTAATGTTGTATCGTTGTATATAGAGATATACTACCGCAAAAGTATTCTCCGTCGGGGCTTCCTGCAACAACACCACGCCGTTATCGTGATTCTGATTGGCCAGAAGACATTAGCAAAGATGTTTTATTGAGAAGACGATCACTACGTGACAAAAGTTTTCAAAACCGTTTCTAGTCTTTGGTATTTCCAGACAAGTGGCTACTGAAATCAATCTTACTAACTGCTGTCTGTGCAATTTACTCCGCGCGAGTTGGCGGACTTTATTTTTGCTTACTTTAACATCATTTTTCATGGTGGGGCTAAGGTGGGGCTAAGCCATTTCTTGGTATGGCTGTAGCCTACCCCAGCCATACCCTGGCGCTGCCACTGCATACAACCCTGTCTCCTAAAAATTACGTTCCCACAGAACTAAACTGCATTCTCAATTACGTTTAGCTAAAAACGTATTTTCTCCCACGTTACGTTTGTTATGAACGTATCTCAAATACGTTTATTTTCTACATATCTTTGCCATTTTTTTTTGCCAAAAAGCTGCTGTGTCGTTTATTGCACCTCAAACATTAAAACAAATCCAGAGTTAGGTGTTTCTGTACTTCCTCTAAGAAGAAAGGACAGTAAAAGAAGAGCTCTGTGGCTTCAGGCTCGATCGCCGTTCAAATGACAGCGTTGGTTTCTCCAAAAGTGGGCGGGGCTGTAAAGTGACTTAGATTTTACTCTCATCTATTATTCAAAACCATTCTATTTATTCTAACGTAAATTATATGCCAGTGTTTTATCTTTTTATTTAGCGATTTGTTTTTGCATGTTTAACTGGGAATGTTTTCATGTTGAACCGGAAGTACGTCACTTCACTTTGTCTTCTTCGTCCCTTTACGTTCCAGACAATGCATGTCTCAGTGTAACAGACTGAACAGCGACCCCAGGTGTGTCTACATTGGAATTACATCTTCATTACTGAAGGACAAATACTTTACCTAGTGTTTGTTAACTGGGTTTTTAATGCAGTTGGCTTTTCTTAATGGTTACAATATTGCTATGAGTTATATCTGAAGCAAATGATGTTTCTGAAGATGTGTAGTCAATTCCACCCTTCAATGAACTCTCATTACAGGAACAATACCATTAAATGACGGATATACCTTTCTGCCTGTGATGTTTTACAAATCAGATATTAATGTGTAGAAGTAAAACATGAGAAATAGTATAGCAATATCCTGTAAAATTATGTAAAAACATGAATAAAACTACACATCTTCAGATGTTATACATTACATACATATATGTGTGTCCTACGCTAATAATACAAAGTTATTATTAGTATGCTGTGTGTGCCTTGTGTGCATCCCCTAGTGGTTAAAGCACGTTATTAAATTATTTTTGTTGAATAATGTTATTTGATGAAAAAAATATTAAGAGTACATACTTTCATAGAGGGAAAGTAGAAGGTCAATGATAGAAATATAGAATATAAAAAATCAAGAAGATACTGTAAGTGATCTCTACAATAAAACAGTTTAGTGCCGGATGTACAAAGATATTAATATGAGGACCTTAGAAACCTTAGAAAATCTTGAAATCTTGATAGGGATGTGCAAAATAGCCATTATATACAGTCTTTAATTAACTATTAGTAGATAATAACGAGTAATGAATATACTTTATAAGGATCTGCAGATAAATGTTTTGTCTTCTCAAGCACCAACTATCAAATATCTCTCCTGATTGTTGGCACTTGACAATCACCTTCCCTGAATTTTACTCAGGTGTAACTAAAGCCTGATTTAAGGGTTGTTTATATTTCACATCATTAATCAGAATCTGCAAAGTAACTCAAATAAATGTAGTGGAGTAAAAATACCAGGTTAACCTCTGAATTGTAGTGGAGTAGAATTACAAAGTAACAATGAGCTGTCATGTGGGTATATATTAATGCTGCCCATTATGGACACAAGCGATTTTCACCCATTTATTAATTACATGTTTTACATTTGTACACACCAATTTGTTTCCGATCGCCTAAACCTCCAGGGCTGTACACAGTTTAATGTCAACAGTCTGTCAACTTCTAATTTTGGGAAAAACGAAAACGTCTTTTAAAACTGCAATTCCCAATAGAGACGGGCCATAGTTGCGAAACACAATAGCCAGCATGTGTAGTCCTGGGGGGGCGTTCGAGTCCAGTTTTGGATAATCTGCAGTGGTTTCGTTCCATTTCAAAGAGCTGTTTGACGCTCGGCGTAACCTTGGCGCACTGCCACTCCAACATCCAATCCCAGAGCTTGAAGATTAATCACGGGGTTTGTCAACTGGACTGTAGTCCCAAACGATAGCTGGGGATTATGGGTAGTGTAGTGTCTTCGGCCATCCTAAACTCTGAATTCTTTTTCGGATATCATATCGCATTAACACCATATCCCAACGTGCATTGCGGCTAAAACATCCAATCAGCGAGCTGAGGATCTTTCCTACGTCTGTTTCCGGTATTGTTCCTGTAATGAGAGATCACATTTATGCTACATTGAAGGGTGGAATTGACTACACATCTTCAGAAACATAATTTGCTTCAGATATAACTCATAGCAAATAAAGTATAAAAATATAAGTAATAAAAAGATAAAACACTGGCATATAATTTACGTTAGAATAAATAGAATGGTTTTGAATAATAGATGAGAGTAAAATCTACGTTACAGCCCCGCCCACTTTTGGGGAAACCAACGCTGTCATTTGAACAGCGATCAAGCCTGAAGCCACAGAGCTCTTCTTTTACTGTCCTTTCTTCTTAGAGGAAGGACAGAAACACGCAACTCTGGATTTGTTTTAATGTTTGAAGTGCAATAAACGACACAGCAGCTTTTTGGCATGATAAAACAATTATTTTCTGCCTCGCTCATGAGAGTAACAGCTGGCGAAATTACAGCTTCGCCTACTGATTTTAATGTAACCATATATCGAGCCCGATTCTCGATTTCAAATGTGTGCTCTAAAATGATATTTATAAATGACTATTATCATTATTATAAGCAAGACAATAAATGGCAAAGATATGTAGAAAATAAACGTATTTAAGATACGTTCATAACAAACGTAACGTGGGAGAAAATATGTTTCTAGAAGATATGTAGAAAATAAACGTATTTGAGATACGTTCATAACAAACGTAACGTGGGAGAAAATACGTTTTTAGCTAAACGTAATTGAGAATGCAGTTTAGTTCTGTGGGAACGTATTTTTTAGGAGACAGGGTTGCTGCATATTACACAGATTATGCACGGCTGCAGCAGCAATAACCATAAAATAATAATTAAAATACCACAAACATGATATTGACCAGTATACAGATTATGCACATGATTTTGCAGATTTAGCGTTTTTAGAGAGAAAAAATTCCGAGATACGTTTTTGCGCCATGTCAGTTACTTGCGTCACGTTAAAAGTAGCCGACTAACAACAACAAACAACAACATCTTTTTTATTTTTCTTCCCTGAAGCAAAATTATTTATTATATAGTTTTAAATTATCATTTGAATAATAACATATAATATAAAATATAATCTCAGGCACAATGAAATTAAATACATATATATAAAATAAAAATAAAATAAATTTCCTGACATGGGAGCTCCGCACCGCCTGCCTGCCGCTAGGGGGTGCTGCAGCGCCCTCAGCACCCCCCTTCCCGCGCCCCTGCTCCTGACAGACTTGACCTCTAGGTCACACACACACACACGCACTTGGACTGTGCACACTCAAGCACGCTTGGACAGTGCGCACTCAAACACACATGGACGATAAAGATTGAAAAGAAAAAAAAAAAAAGGAAGTGGAGAGATTGTAAAACAAATGTGATTGATTGTTCTGAGTTTATTGCTGATGTGTTCTGATCCGGCTATTATTGAAGTGTCTCTGCTATGTGCACTATTTGTTGTTGAAATCATTTGTTTAATGTTCTGATTGAAGGTCAACAGTTTAATGGCAGTATTGATCCTGTGTTGTTACTTAACAAAAGGAAGGGAGATGTTACAGGGTGGTTTAGGCTAGTTTGCAGCTCCACCCTGTGGACGTATTGTGCCTGTGATATATATATATACCTGCCTCACGTGACTATACCTCAGTTGTATGATTACCCGCTTACTGTGAATACACGGCGTTGAGACACAGCCTGACTTGCCTTGTTTATTAATGCACCTACATCTACAAACAATGGGTGATCTGTTTGGTATTTTAAGCAAAACACTTCAGAGACATGTTTTGTATAGATATGTCCCTATAATATATTGTTCAAATATAGCATAATAAGTGAGCTTTAAAGTGAGGCAATACTAACCAGGCATAGTTTGATGCTGTTTGTTTTTTACCTTACTTTTAATCACCATCTGTTCGCTGTTATCTCCCGTTTTGAAGACCAGCACACTGCCTCATACGATTTCCTTTAGTTTTTTATTATAGCAGCTATCAGTGGAATCAGTACACCAATGTGCCTGTAGAAAACGGCTTGTGCCACAATATAACAACAAACAGTCAAGATAGATGAGCTTCAGTTGCTATGCTAACATCACACATCTAATACCGGAGAAACTTTAATAACGGCGTGGTGATGCCAAAAAGCGTCAACTCAGACTGAAACACATTCACTTATCGGGATGGGGGATATGCGTTAGTTGATTGTGTGACAGTGAGACAGTGAATTACTGCTTTCAGTGTACATAAAATATATTTGAAAAGTTCTGTGAATGCAATGATGTGAGAACTTCTAAACCCAGTTTGATCTGCCATACCAAATACAGCTATGAGTAAGTGAGGTCTTAATATCACCACCTCACTGGTGGATTTAAATTACACCAGTGGTTGTTACGTAAAGGGCAAGTCCAGAATGGATGCCCTGGATTGGTGGGGAGGCGTCTCTGTCAGGGTAGGATTTTCACCGGCGGCCATGACGTCATTGCCCCTCGGTCTGGCCCCGAAAATAATTGTACGTCCTACGGCCACCATGGCCTGTGTGCCCCTGATCAGCGGCGCCGGATTCATTTCAGAAGTGGGGGGGCCAAAAAGTGCGTGTGTATGTGACATACTTGCCAACCCTCCAGAGTTTCGCGGGAGACTCCCGATTTCCTCCCGGTCCCGGGGTCATATTTATCCCGCATTTCTCCCGATTTCTGACTAAATCTGATTTGTGAGTCACGACCTGTTTCATTCTAACATAACGCTCCAAATGTTACTGTTTCCACTCGGACTTCAATACAGCTACAACATTGTTTGGTTTCCATGGTAACGCGTCTCTTTAGTAGCGCACGCAACTGAAAGTCTGAGAGGGTGTTCAGCATGGGGAGGAAGATAGTCACAGAAAACAGAACAAGAATGGACAACTCTACCCTCTGCTCACTCCTTTCCTGTAAATTAAACTATACAGGTCCAGCCCACACATATGACAGCGCAGTTGCTCCATCATTCCATCTCTCCTTTTTTCCTGCTCAATACGCTCTTGTTTGACTGAAGTAAGCGCACTTTTTTTGAACACACTCTGTGAAAAGTTCCAGTTATTAACTCCGGTATTTACAAAGCTGTCATCTCCACATTTGGATTTGATGGATATCCATCGATCTGATTGATTATTATTGGAGCAAATGATCAAAGTAGTAACGGAGGGAAAATATTTTCGTTTGGATTACTGGTCTGGGGGGAGCTCGCGAGTGTGTGTGTGTGTATATACGTGTGTGTGTTTGTGTATTGTGAAGCTTCAAAGTTGTATTTATCATCTGAATTTGCCGAAACAAGTTTAATATTCTAAAAGCCAAGACTTTGTTTATTTGAAATCAGATGAAAACGAACTGTAACGGACCCTGCCGTGTTATCTATGATTACTATACGCCTTACATTCATAATTTCAGCGGAAGGAGGGGGAGCGGCGCTGTGGAAGAGCAGAGTGGCGAGGGAGAGCTGTCATCTTCCCTTTATAAGCTTCAAAAATGCCTGTAGCTAATGAGATTGAATATAGCAATCAAAAATAACAAACATATACACAGCTAGATCAGATCGCGTTCTTTTTAGATGCGACTTTAGAGTAGAGGGGAATTATTGAAACGGGATGTGTACAGTGTTACGCGGCATCCGCTGCTGCGAGAATGTGGGGCAGGGCTGTAAAGTGGGGGGGCCAATGGCCCCCTGGCCCCCCTGCTTCCGGCGCCCTTGCCCCTGATACTGTTAACATCTCTTAGTTGTTTTAAAAGCGTCAGAACAGTGGTTTCTGAACTGCATTATGCTGCGTTCACAACAGACGCGATGCGAATATTCTCATCGCTCTAACCGCTGGAGTTTCACCGCGGCTGTCAGCTGTTTACTCCTGTCATTCAAACAGGACGCGCTGGAGAGGGGGCGGGGCTTATATCCATGTAAATACTGTGGTGGAAACCAACTACGACAAAATTAACCTATTTTAGCGTGATTTAATTGTAATACACGTGTCAAAATGATGCCGAAGTAACAACATACTGATAACGGTTAGTAAAAACCATGCTTTGACAAGTCTGCAAACTGCAGACAAGACGGCAGGCGAAAAACTTTTAAAATGCGTGTTCTCTGAATGGAGCGATCTCCATTCGATCAGATCAGGCTAAACTAACCTGTATCTGCTCCGTCCAAACTCACAACAACGTCCTAAAGACAGAATTAAAGCAGCGACTGTATTCGCCATGACACAGACAGTCTGTGGTTTGTACATGTTTAACTTTTGTCTAGTTTCTGAACAGATATGAGGATCTGTGAGGAGTTGATTAAAGAGACTCTCATACACACACACACACACACACACACACACACACACACACACACACACACACACACACACACAGTTGAATGTTGGAGCTTCACTGTGCACTGCTGAATGATGTATGTGCAGAGTTTGACCCTTGAAGGCTGTTTCTTCTGCTCTGAAATGGAATATATGTGTTACATATTAACAGAATTCTGGATTTTTTGATTTGATTTTGGATTTGTGAATGGGAGAAGTAGTAGATGGAAAAAATACCAAACACTAATTATTCAAAGTAGAGTATTTCATTTTATATACGGTAATACTAAGGAGGCATAGGCCTATATGATGATATAATGTTTGACATTATTGATATTAAAAAAGTGATTTGTTTTCCATGTCATTCGTGTGTTTTTCTTAGCAGAAAGTGAAGTTATTTATTTGTAAGCTCCAAATCCAAATGTTTCCCTCAACGGCCTTTGTGCCCTGGCATGTGGCCTTTGCGCCCTGAAAAAATGTGTGACACCAAAGGCCAAATGGCCTTGCGCCTAAAATGACGAAAATCCAAGCCTGGTCTCTGTATTCCTTTTTTTGCAGACATGACATCTTCAACACAGTAAATATAGTACAGAACAATTAGTCTGTTTAAGGAAAGAAAAATACCCCGCACTCCTACCCAATTAGGTCATGGTCACAGTGGAAACAATATTAAATAAATAATAATAAAATAAATAACTCACATCACAAAATAACAAACAGCAGGAATATAGCAAAAGACTCTCTCCTCCCCCAGGGGACTCCACTCAAGCCACGTCAGCGTCAGGAGTAATAGTGAAGTCATTTATAAACATTAGTGAGGGGTTCCAGGTCTTGTGGAAGGGTTTCAAGGATCCTTTTAGTGAGACTCTTGGCTTCTCAAGTTGAATTCATTGTAAAAGTTGCTGTATCCACCTCATGTGTTGGTGGGGAGGCATGTTTCCATTTAAGAAGTATGGAGGGTCTGGCTAGCAGGGTCGTGAAGGCGATAACACGTCGAGCTGCAGCGGGCATACCCTGAGTTGGGGGGACCCCGAACAGAGCAGTCAGGGGGTTAAGGGCTTCAAGAGTTTAAAACATATTGGACCAGAAGGCAGTCACGCTAGGGCACGACCAAAACATATGTACATACATGGTTGGCCGGGTACTGTTTGCACCTATTACAGGTATCACTTCTTAGTGGAAATATTTTAGCCAACCTAACATTGGTGAAGTGGGCTCTGTGGAGCACCTTGCACTGCATCAGGCCATGCCTAGCACATGTAGAGGAGGAATGCACCAGAGCAAGTATATCCTCCACATGCTGTCAGATATGACTACACCCAGGTCACCTTCCCAGGACTCTTTAAGGCAGGGGTCTCAGACTCCATTTACCTGGGGGCCGCTGGACGTAGAGTCTGGGCAAGTCTGGATCGCTTCAAGTATTCCACAAAAAATGTATTAAAAATACAACATTAACAGTTCTTCAACATCTTCTTAACATGAACGGTTCTTCACAACATAACTATTCACAGTTGCTCTTGCCTACTCCTTGCTGATAGAGACCTGGCAGCGCTTCCTCTCACACAGCTGAGCCACATTTGGTTTGAGGGAGGAAGCATTTGAAACCCTTAGTATGGCTTGAAGATGTTCATCAGTAAGTCTGGACCTGTACTTTGACTTATTGAAGTTCATGGTGGAGAAGAGCTGTTCACACATATATGTGCTCCCAAAAAGGCACATGGTCCGCTTGAACATCCTGGAAAGCTCAGGGAAGGAGGGGGGCAATTCTCTCATGAACTGTCCAAGCTTGTCTGCTTTCCCATTCACTTCCCTGAACTTGGCTTTGAGCTCAGAATTGCACTGCAGGTCAATGAGCTCCATTTGAAGCACACCAGGGGCATTTTCCACATCAAAGGAGAAGGGGTCTGCAAACATTTGGAAAGTTGCTCTGTGTGTCTTGAAGTCTGCAAACCGCTGATCAAATTCCTCCTGTAGCTTCACAATGGCATGCACATACACATACTGTCCATGAGAGCCTTGCATGCTGGGAAATGGCAGAGGTTTTTCTGAGGGAGCTGGGCTTTCCATAACACCAGTTTTGTAGAGAATGCTTTGACATTGTCATATGCTGCACTGACAAGCTGGCCCTGGCCCTGCAACTTCTTATTCAGTGCATTCAGCTCCTGCGTAATGTCAACAAGAAAAGCTAAGTCCATGAGCCATTTGGGATCACTCTACTACTTCTAATACTTTCAGTTCTGTTCTCAACTCAAAAAACCTCTTCAGGACGTTCCCCCTGCTGAGCCAACGTACCTCTGTGAAGTAGAGCACATCCTCATATTCTGACTCAATTTCCTCCAAAAAAGCACGGAACTGGCGGTGCTTTAAGCCCCTGGATCTGATATGGTTGATGCATTTCACAACGACAGACATTAGATTGTCAAACTTCAAGCATTTGCTGCAAAGGGCCTGCTGATGGATAATGCAATGCAGAGCAATAGCCTCCTCCACACCCTCCTCCTCCAGTTTTCTTTGAACAAGTGCCACCAGCCCATTTTTCCTCCCTGTCATTGATGGCGCTCTGTCGGTCGTAATTCCAACAAACCTCTTCCATGGCAGACCGATATCCGCAATGGCATCACACAGTTGCTGGAATATCTCCTGAGCGGTGGTCTGGCCATGCATTGGTTTCACTGTCAGCAACTCCTCTGTCACTTCAAACTTGTCATCAACACCACGGACATACATTGCGAGCTGAGCGGTGTCAGTGATGTCCGTGCTCTCATCAAGAGCCACAGAGTATGCACAGAAAGGTTTGGCTTTGTCGCACAGCTGATCATATATGTCACTTGATAAGTCAGAAATGCGCTCTGCCACTGTGTTAGCTGACAGGCTGATGTTTTTAAACTGACCCTTCTTTTCTGGACAGACTATACTTGCAGCCTGCAACATGCACTTTTTTACAAACTCGCCTTCCGTAAACGGCTTTCCCGCCTTAGCAATCATCTCACTCACCATAGCTAGCCTCGACTGCTAAATCAGCCTCATTGCTTCCTTTCTTGAAGAGATTTTGTTGCTTCCATAGACATTTTTTTAGCTCTGTGACTCTTTTCTCTCTCTCGTCTCCCAGGTATTTTGCATACTCTGCATGTTTAGTTGAGTAGTGACGTTTGACGTTATACTCCTTGTATACAGCGATTTTCTCTGTGCATATAAGGCACGTTGCGTTTCCCCTGTACTCGACAAAAAAATATTCAGTCTCCCACTTCTCCTGAAATTTTCTGTGGGCATCATCGACTATTCTTTTCCCTGAAAGTTTTGATGAAGACATGACTGGGCGATATATTTTCCTTCCACTCTGTGTCACTTTTGGATCACTCTGTGATTGATTCCGCTGCGCGCATTTGATTGACGTGTGGCGGAGTTCCCTCGGAGGGGGGAGGGGGCGAGGGAACTGCACGCAGCAGGATCAATCCAAAAATAAAATTAAAATCGCAAACGTAAACGCGCGGGCCAGATTAACACTATTACGTGATATCAACAACCCATGAGAAACTGTCTCGCGGGCCGCGTCTGGCCCGCGGGCCTGGAGTCTGAGACACCTGCTTTATGGGATGCAGTAGAGGCAGGGATAAGGGAGGCAATTATGTCTGCAGCCACACGAGGACGATAACGGAAACGCACCGAAATCGTTATCAAAAAAGTCTTCCGTCCACACGCAATAGGCACCAGAAACGTGTCCGTCCACACGAGACAGCTCGAACCGCTGGAGACGCTGTAGTACATATGCTGGGCCTGTAAGTGGCGCTGTACTTCTACCACAAAATACACCAAAAGCAGCGAAGAAGACTTCTCGCGCATGCATGGTTGCCATGGTTGCCCTTCTGTTTATTCTCCGCGCTGGATTTAGCAGCAGAGGTGGGGTTTCGCTGGTCAACATGTCCGTTAAAGTTTAAATCTTCCAGACAAAATTAGAAAAGTGCCGGTCAAAGGTCTTCTTTGTTATTTATTGAGCTTTAAAACAAATGAATAACGACTCTATATAATAATATAAGAATAATACACGGAGGACGGAGCCTCTCTTTTCCTCCCCCTCTCCTGACAGCCCGTCAGTATCCGTGGTCTCATGCAGCTGGCTGATCCAGTAATGAGTGACCCGACAGTAAAAATAAACATATTTATAACTAGTTTAGGTAGTTTGAGAGGTAATTAAAATAGCTAAGGGTGATGATCTAACTTGAAGTGTGTGTTTTGTTCCGCTCATCGCTCCATCACAGCGCGCGGAGCTGCAGGTTATCATGCAGAGCTGCGTGTCTCCTCTCCTGTCCGATTAGACTTCACTCGCGTTTATGTCCATAATATTTAGTTTAAAGAAAATTATCCACCGATTTACAGACGTCTCTTTCCCCATGTTAGTCAATGGGAAAAAGTAGTTTTGGGCCGGGTGACGTCACGGACTGATACGGAAGTTGCAGTACCGCCGTTTGGACACATGTTGGGCACAGAGTCCGGCGCACTTCCTGGGGGCTTGGATGAGTGGGTGTGTGTGTGTTTGCTCTACCTCATTCAGTCATTCAGTGCGACGTTTTATTAAAGTTGTAAGATGGCGACGGTGCATCTGAGGATCGGGGACCTAGTGTGGTAAATAACCTTTAAACATGTCAAACGCCGCTGGCTCTACTAAATGACCTTGCTTTGCATAACGTAGTGTGTTATGTAGTTGTTCATGTTTTTGTGTTGATGTTAACCAGATGCAGGTAATGGACGTGTTTGCGTACTGGGCTAGTTGATGGTCAACCCAAACAAATTCCTAGCAAAGCTGACTCAGCCAGCAGCCGTCGTTAGCAGATAGCTAGCAGATAAGCTACAGAAAAGGTTAAGACTTAAACGAAATGTAGTTATTTCAGATACTAACCAGTCGTTTAACATTTTAAAGTATTATACAGACACGTTGATATGTTCAGCTTCGCCAGACGCTCTTTAATGTAGTAGAAATGTTGTAGTCTGTGTCGAGCTGAGATAGCACTGTAGCATAAGCGACGCCAGCTAGCTGTTACTGTATACACTACTCTTCCTGTTAGCTGCTGCTACATGTTCTCCGCACACAGCTGGCGTTTATCTATATTGATTTACAAGTTTTCATTGGACTCTGAATTTGGATCAATTTAAATCCAGATAGATAACTTTATCGTGTCAGTCTCATGTAGTACCAGTTTGTGTTCTTGTTGTGGTGTTATCAGCAGGATACAATACACACTCAAAGAAAATGGGGTGCGTTGCCTCGCACATTAGCAACACGGATTACCATGTATTATTGCCACTGGTGTAATGAAGTACACTTACTCAAGTATTGTACTTAAGTACGATTTTGGGGTACTTTTTCTTCACTAGTGACTCCACAGAATCAGATTATAAACGTAAACGAAATATAAATTCACTTAATAAACAAATATAAATAATCATAGGTAAAATATCCAGCAGCAGTATACAAAGTCATAACAACTAGCTGCACCTTTACCAGCTTTGATAACACTTTAATTGCATCAATAATAATTATAATCCAATGATCTACTATATAAACTTCTAAAATGGGTTACTTTATCCATGGTACTTAAAGTATATTTTGATGCCAATACTGTTTACTTTACTTAAGATGTTAAATGCAGGACTTTTACTTGAAACTGAGCATTTTTTACACTGTAGTATTACTACTTTTCTTAAGTAAAATATCTTGGTATTTGTAACTTTCAGTAATGTTCACAACAAGAGCAAGTCAAGCAGGAGTTTTTGTTCCTCTTGTTACGTCTTGCTTAAAGCTGCTCTGAAATCTTGCTTTTAAACGAGCCGTCTTAATTGAATGATGACACATAGCTACTGGTAAATAGCATTCACCCTAATATATGACTACTTTGTAAGTTTGAGGTACAGGAGTTAACTTACCCGAGTTGCTGTTAAAACACTGAAAAAGCATGCAGTGTGTCAAGAGAAATATTTCTACAAATTATGAGGACAAACTTAGAGACCTGACAGCCTCAACTAAATAAAACATAATTCAGCAAACCACCTCACCAAATTAGATATCATTGCACTTGCATTATACTATTAAAGTTTTTCTAATTTGTCAATTTTCAATGTTCTTGTATCCTAATATAGTTGACCTGTTTTGCAGTGCTGCAGTTTTTATGCATTTTGCATTGTGGGAAGCAAAACAAACAAACAATTAAAACACCACATCACATGACATGTCAATTACACTGTAATAGTAAAAAAGTGAAGTGGCCTCACAACACACATGCTGATAAATATATGTTTGTACACATGCATACGCATAACATCTTGACGTTTTATGTTCCACTGGTCATAGAGCATGTTGTACTGGGTCTATGTACTATAAAAGAAGAAGGACACAGGTCTAAATATTTAACTCTTCTTTCAGGGGGAAGCTTGGTCGATACCCACCATGGCCAGGGAAGGTAAGGACATGCCAACAGCTGCTTCAAGGAAGAATACATCTGTATATTTGTAAATCAAATGTTAAGCTAATGACTTTTATTTATTTTAGGTCGTAAGCCCTCCCAAGGACCTGAAGAAGCCCAGGGGCAAAAAATGTCATTTTGTGAAATTCTTTGGAACTGAGGACCAGTAAGTATGCTTTGTTGGATGCCTCTTCAGACGGATTTGGCATTTCCTTCTCCATCGTATATTTGAGCTGATTTTCTGTGTGCCTGCCCAGTGCCTGGATCAAAGTAGAGCAGCTGAAGCCCTACCACCCCCACAAAGAGGAGATGATCAAGATAAATAAAGGGAAGCGCTTCCAGCAGGCGGTGGATGCAGTGGAAGACTTCCTGAAGAAAGCCAAGGGGAAGGAACAGGTGAGGGGGTGTCCTACCACACAGCGTTCAGTCATGGAGTTGTACCTAGCATGTTTAGATAGTTTGTGTTTTTCCATCTTCAGCCAAAAAAACAACACGTCCCCTGTAGAAAGCATTTCGGGCGAAGGGGGTGTGTAAAGATAAAAGACTTCTAGGAAATGATTAACAGAAGGTGAAACGGGTCAAATATAACCCTTGGACCAGAACATATTTGTTGGGAGACACTGAACATGAGACACCATCAAATGTGGCTTTTCATGAAATTCACGGATTTCTTTGCTCGACAATTGACTAAAACGTATTGGTTGAGGAGCTGATCGTTGGCTGTGTCAGTCGAATGTCAGATCTTAGATTATTATACTGTCAATTGGCCATAAATGGTGTAGTGCTTGTCATATATTGTGAAGAAAATGCTTTAGCTAATATCTTTAGTTTTTTATCTAACTTACAAAAAGCAGAAACCACCTGCTACTTGAACACACTTATATGATCTATTTTGGCAAATGCATGCCTAAAAGGTTCTTAACAATTACATATGTTACATCAATGTTGCTGATTTCATGGTAACTGGGTATGAAAGACAATAAATGCTCTACTGAGATTGTTGTACTCTGTTATATTTAAAGGCAGATGCAAGCATTAGTTGTGATATTGCCCATCCCTCAACCAACACCAACACAGATGTGGGACATGCTCCTTTCAAGCTTTGAAATTCATGATATTAAATGAAGGGAGAATTTCCTTCATGAAATACTCTGAAGTGTCACACTCAGCCTTGTGAAATGTTTATTCAGTAGGAGCCAAGGTCTCTCTTTAGGCTATCTGCCCACCAGAATAAGTGCAGTTAACTTATCAGTTATCCCTTTGCTCAGTGTACATGTCATCTGCTTCTTATAGAACCGCCCTACATTCAAAAGGTTGTCAGACTACCGAGAAGTGTCCTGGCATGCCAAAATAGCAGCACAAAATGATTATCTGTGTTTTAACAGAACTCAGACAGCAAAGCAGAGTCGAAAGGAAAGAAGACACGCAACAAGCCCCTGAAAATACTTGAGGAGGATGATGAGGACCTCAGCGCCCTGAAGGACCCCTCTGAGAAGGTTAGTAAGACACAGACGAGTTGAGCGTCTGTCCTGTCAGGCTGCATCAACGTTTTGCATTGAAACATGCTCCTTTGTTTATCTGTAGGAATTGTCAACTTGAGAATGAGATCTGTGGTTTTTGATCGTGTCCACCTTCAAAACCAGCCATTCACTGACATAGCTATTGGATCATATTTACTCCAGTCACAAACCATAATGTAGTCCAACACCATGGTACCTTATTAGACATGAAATTCAGTGTATTATCCTTAACTTCTGTCAGGTTTTATTACGTATTAGTTCTTCATTCATATGGTGTGGTATATACATGTTGTATAATCCAGTTGGTTTCTGAGTAATATCCTCAAAGTGAGATGTATTCAGTGTCTCTGGTTCTAACCCACCCTCATTTTTAAGTTCCTTAATCATCTTCTCTTCATAAACCTGGATTTTTCATATCCATGTTAGGACACTTTCAAAGAGGAAATGTCAAGAAGCAGAGGCCGTGGAGCTTATGTTGTCACAACATCACATGTCTGATATCCATTGGCCTAAATTACACTGAACAAATGTTCTCACCTACCTCTAGTGGTATCTATCTATGCACATCACTTTGGTTTTGTCTATTCAGGTATTAAAATGCCTGCCTATTTCGGCGTCAATCCTAATAACAGTGGAGGTGAATGGACATTTTTAATATTTGGACCACAACACTGTCTCCTTGTTTAAATGACAGAAAAAGCTCCCACACTACGTCAGACATGAACCTCTAAAGATTCCCCCTCTGGTTTAGAAGGTGAAAATGTGTCTCTCTCCTCCTTAAGGACTTAACTGACTCTGACCCCGAGCCGTCCACTCATGAGAGGCTGGGGGCTGGACCCGGTTCAGGATACAAATGGGGGAGCAGTGTAGGTGAACCCTCCCCCTCCCAACAAGCCTGCCCTTGCTGTTCTTCCACCTGACTTTAAGCTTTGGCTTTTATCACCAGCACCTGCAGACCTTTCCTTCTGACCTTTGTGCTGCTCACTCTTGACTGCTGAACCTGTGTGTTGTTTGTTTGTTTGGCGTGTGCTGTTGAGATAGTCACCACTCTGCATGAGGCGGCTCAAAAAGAAGGATGATGTTTGATTCAGTTCGACCACAAATGTTTGACCTGCTCTGACAGTTTCTGGTAGTAATGAAACTGTAGATAACTGTCTATCACTTTCAGTGGAAACATTTTCACAAATATCAAAAAATGGTGACTTAGCGGCTGCAGGCGTTAGTCCAAAATAGGCATGTAGTAAAATGTCCAAAAAGTGAACTGTATTTCTGTTAGTCGTCCCTGTTTTGTAATGTTTTGAAATGAAGTCAGTGTGGGTTAGTACTAGACACTCAACAGCCTTCTTTCTGCTCGGTGATTTGTAATCACACTTTGCTCACTTCCTTATTACACTTTTCATTCTCTGCATTTTTCTCTGCAATACTGCAACATGTTTAATACAATCTAAGCCTGTTGGAAATCATATTTTATTGTTTTCAAACCCAAACAACAGCAAATATTTGTTTGTGCACACCAAACTGAAGCTGTGAGGGCTGACTCGACACTGTCTACACTTACATGGACAGATTGTGGCAGTGACTGGCTTTATGGGTGGAGCTTGGCTCACAGATATAATATAGTTTCAGAAGTCATACAGATGAACTGCAAAAGAAATGTAAACGTTATGTTTTCATTACCTTTATAATTGATTTCTACTTCCTGATTGGGGAATAGTAGTTGATGCTCAGTGTAGATCTGTAAAGTAATGACCTCCTGACATCACTTACATTAAATAAAACCTGTGCATTTGTGTGAGAACTATTTAATCGGCACATCTCTAGTTCTCTTAAATGGCAAATGATGTTCTTGTAGTTTGGATTGGCTTGAATATATATATATATAATATATTCTAAAATGTACAGTGTTCTCATTATTTATGGAGTTCTTTTATTGTAAAATCTAAAAGGTGCATTTTTAAATGTTTCTGGGAATTTAGGAATATTCAGGAAATGTAGGGCATTAACACTCCAGGGCAAAATGGTTAAAAAAGCTATTTGTTAGTAGAAATCATTTTGGTAATTTGAGTCAGCATGCTGTGACGTAGACTAAAATCTTTCTATACTCACATGCAAAGAGAACATTTTCACAATGAAATCTTATTCTGTTGCAGCCTGTGAAAGATGATCCACATTTCCATCACTTCCTCCTCAGCCAGTCTGAGAAGGTAAGAGGAAGCATGCTAAATATTTTCACATCTACACCTCATTTTTTCTTTTATCCAGGTTTGGTTATCGGTAGTACTTTCATATAGCAGTTTGGTTATGAAGTGTGATCTTGTTAAAAAAAGGATCTGTGAATCTGTAGTATTGTGAATCTGATTTGGTCAATATAGATAAAGATCTTCACTTCTTTTTTGACACACCCAAGCTGAACAGTGTTCCTCAAACTTGACAAAGGCAGCGTAACCAAATCTATTCTTTCTTTTACCTTTCACAAACAATACCACGGAAAAAACACTGAGCAAATGTTATCCACACAAATAAACTCGGCAATAGAGTGGTGCAGTGACGAGTCCTAAAACCCGGAAGTGAGTTAGCATTTTACCACTACCGGTTCCCTCGTCTCAGAGTCAATAGGCACTTTCACACCGGAGCACTTTTCCCGTACTTTTCCCAGAAATAGTTCCAATAGTTCCGATAGTTCCTGGGATGTTGCGTTCACACCAAAAATATCGTATTTTATCTTGTTGTACCGAACCGTGACCCCCAAACCGAGGTACATACCGAACCGTGAATTCTGTGAACCGTTACACCCCTACTCTCTGTCCTAAACGCCTTGTTGGAGCTCCTGCCCCCCCCCCCTCCCTATGAGCCCACTGTGCTCTGATTGGTCAGCTCGCCCACTCTGTTCTCATGAGTCCACCACCGTTAAAGCGGAACATCAGTGTTGTGTTACAATGGCGTTAGCAACCGGAAAATGACACCAGTAATGATAAACGGAGGAGAATGCTGCGTGGGGTCTGGGTGCCGTGTTGGCGGGACGTTGCGCGGCTCGCTGCTCCGCCCCTTGAGGCTCGAGGAGCGGACAGTGTGAGCTGTATTACTGGTGTCATTTCCTGGTTGCTGCGTGAGGTCTGCGAGACACCGCGGAACTCAGCCTGAGCACACACACACTCACTGTGTGTGTGTGTGTGTGTGTGTGTGTGTGTGTGTGTGTGTGTGTGTGTGTGTGTGTGTGTGTGTGTGTGTGTGTGTGTGTGTGTGTGTGTGTGTGTGTGTGTGTGTGTGTGTGTGTGTGTGTGTGTGTGTGTGTGTGTGTGTGTGTGTGTGTGTGTGTGTGTGTGTGTGTGTGTGTGTGTGTGTGTGTGTGTGTGTGTGTGTGTGTGTGTGGATTGGTCAATTTGCACCTGGGTATGGTCACGTCACTATACTCAGGAAGAAAACAATGGAAAAAGAGAAATGTCCAACGAGGCGTTCTGGGGCAGCATAGACAGGTCTTCTCTGTGTTAGAGTTTTACTCCCTACAGGGTGTACTTTGAGGGTTTGTGACTCTGCAGACCGTTTACATGCAGACAAAGCTACATAACAGGGGACGGGTAATAACCAGAAAAGCATGACATGGGACCTTTAAGTTGGCGTGACGTTGAAGTCGTGCGACCCTGCTGTACTCGGCTGTAGTTCGTTTATAGCATAACGTTAGCATGTTGCCTCTGGCGATTAGATTTATGATTCGAAAATATAAAGTAGGGTAGACGTGTGGATATTATCCGGCTGAACAAAACGTGCATTTATCAAACGGGTTCGTTTTCCACAGACCTTATTTCAAGCTATTTTCCTAAATCCTATGGAGGAATCCTATTGACTCTGAGACGAGGGAACCGGTAGTGGTAAAATGCTGACTCACTTCCGGGTTGTAGGACTCGTCACTGCACCACTCTATTCGCGGAGAGGAAACTCACCAAAATGGAGAATGCTTTTGAATCCATCATTTAGATGTGAAGAATGACCTGACACAAATCAAATCAACCCCTTTATTCTATTGTGGTGTAAACTGTCGCCAATTTGCATGGCTGCCAGTATGAGTGGTCGTGATTTTGCTTTTGCTTAATTCATCATGCCTCCCCCGCAGGGGTTGAGACTCTTCTGCATTAAATGCTGTTTGTTAGTATGTGTTATTTTATAGTCTATATATTCTGTATTTATATTAATACTTATTAGATTATTGTCTTATCGCATAGTTTGTTTGAATTAAGATACAGTAAAAGCCATATTGGTAAGGCATGTGTACAGTTTGGATGAGTGTTCTCACCTCCTCTGGTCCTCACTGCCCACAGCCAGCCTCGTCCATGGAGCCCATCAGCAAGCGCCTGAAGATCATTGAAGAGGTGAAGTAACTACTAGGGATGCACCGATGCTACATTTCTTGGCCGATGTTAAGAATAACAATTTGGCCGATGCCGATGTTTTAATGTAATTTTCTTCCACTGTTGTTATTCCACTTTCTGCCAGGAAAAACGGAAAAAAATTCTCGCAAAAATGGTTTCAGTTTCAAAGGCTGAGCAAGTTCGTTATTATAACATTATAGTAAGCTGTTTAGAAAGTACGCAGCGGATCACCTGCAGCTCTGCCCGCTGTGAGGGACCGGTGAGCGGAGCAAAACACACCTTTAGAGTTAGACCTATCACACTTAGCTATTTTATCTACCTCTGAATCTACCTACACTAGTTGTGAAAATATTTATCTTTGCTGTCGGATCACTCATTACTGGATCAGCCAGCTGCATGAGACGGATACTGACGGGCTGTCAGGAGAGAGAGAGAGGAAAAGAGAGCGCCCCGTTTATTATACCCGGGCCGTGTCAACGGAACACTTTTTGCAAACTGCAAATCGCGGATCTCATGGTGAAACAGTCCCGCACTGACGACATGTTGTTTTTTGGTTTTCTTTAGTTAATGTTTTTTTTTTATATAAACGAACTACGGGTGCCGCAGATGTTATGATGGAACGCAAGAAAAAAGCATTGGCGACTACCATCGATGAATGTCACCTCATTTGCCGATGGCAGTAAGTAGGGCGGACATCGTCCGATGCCGATGTCTGGCCGATGTATCGGTGCATCCCTAGTAACTACCAGTGGAAAAGTTCCAACTTTTTAAGGATTGACGTTATTTTTCAATTGAACTTCTACCATTAGATGTTATACTATAGTATTTTCAGTATGAAGTTGACAGCGTGTCTTGTGATTGCAGGACACAGGGTCAACATCTATCCAAGCAGCAGACAGCACAGCCATCAATGGCAGCATCACACCTACAGATAAGAGGTACCTGCACATTAGGAACACTATTAACTAAATCACACTATTACTATTATATAACCAGATCCCTTAAGATAAAAATGTGTGATTTTCTTACTCACCTTACTTAAAGCTAACCCACATGAGGAATGTTTCATGTCTGTTCCTTCTGGTCTGTCCTGCAGGATAGGGTTCCTGGGGCTGGGGCTGATGGGGAGCGGGATCGTTTCCAACCTGCTGAAAATGGGTCATGTTGTCACAGTGTGGAACCGCACAGCAGAAAAGGTACTAACAGAACACACTCCTGTCACTGATCAATCTCATTCATCTCATTAACTGATATTGCCATTGCAATATGAATGACGATATTGGAGGAATTTATCTTTTTGCATATTTTTTCTCATTGTTGAAGAAATAATGGTGTTTCAATTGTTGTATATTTTATTGTGAAGAAGCAGAGGCTGTGGATTTCACACTAAATGTAAAATAAATATATATTTAATATTTTATTCTGTGGAATACCGTTAGTAGACCGTACAAAATCAATTTTTGATAAGGTTATTTACATACGTTTTGCCTGTAACTAATATTGATCCTCCTGCGATTTGAATATGCCGATAGATTACATTTTTGATTAATTGTGCGGCCTTTTTTAAGTTGTCAATCTGAGTTTTATAGACTCATTCAGCCACTGAAAATGAAGAGGGTTAATTTGTAGAGCAGTAACACTAGTTTATTTTCCAGCTAATGAGTTGCACACATACAAAGATAGTTGTCTCATGTCAGGCTGTCGACAGGATACCCTGCTAATGGAACATTTGAGGTGACGTTGGTTGTATTCATATAGAAACCTCATGACGGACAGACAGGCACACAACACTGATACGACCCGGAACATATTGATAAAAAAATGTTCACCTTAAAATGTGTAGAGTTAGACATCTTAAAAATAAGCATGTATTCCTTCTGAAAATAATTTTATATAGCACCTTTTAACACAAGGCAATTCAAAGTGCTTTACAAAAATTCAAAACATTAAGAGCATTAAGAAATAGTGCAACGGATCACATTAAAAAATGGTATTTAAAAACAGTCATTACAAAGCAAAGAGAATAAAATAAACAATATAGAATAACACAGGTATAACATATATGAATCAAAATGAGGTTACCATTCAGCATTACAATACGTGTACCAGAGGTTGGTACATGTGACTCATAATAAAAACTAACTATAGAAATGTCATCTCCTGTGTTGCAGTGCGACCTGTTCACCCAGGAGGGGGCCCGGTTAGGCCGCACTCCTGCAGAGGTGGCCTCCACATGTGACATCACTTTCTCCTGTGTCTCTGACCCAAAGGCGGCCCGGGATGTTAGTACCATCTGAGCTCAGTAACACTTTCCTGTGGAGCTGTGATTGGCTGGCTCATGGGTAAAAGAGCTTGTGTGTTTGTTGCTCTGCAGCTGGTGATGGGCCCCAGTGGAGTGCTGCAGGGGATCAGGCCGGGCAAGTGCTACATAGAGATGTCCACCGTGGACCCAGAGACCATCACAGAAATCTCACAGGTACACACTGCTGCAACACACACTCCTACTCCTGTAGGAACAATTCAAGTGTAGTCTTAACTCCACCCAAGTACACTGAAACTAATGATATGTATATAGACTCCTGCATTTACTTGGTCACTAACATCCTCTGCAACATTTAGTTTATTGTATTTATGTTTTTTCTGACATGGATATAGTGTACTTCATCTGCACTACTTAATAATAATAATAGATTTATTTTGTTAGCGCTTTTACAGGTGCTCAAAGACGCTTTACAGATATAGTGAAAAGAAAAGAACAACAAATAAATAAATATAGTTAAAGTCAAATTAAAATCAAGCAATACAAAAACAATCACACATTAAAAGCCAGATTGAAGAGGTGAGTTTTTGTACGTGTTTTGAAGGTGGTGAGGTCAGGGCAGTCTCTGATGGGTTGTGGGAGTGAGTTCCAGGGGAGGGGGCAGCGACGGAGAAGGCTCTGTCCCCCCAGGTCCGGTGATTGATGCGGGTGGGGATGGATAGGAGGTTGGCTTCTGATGAGCGGAGGCAGCGGGAAGGGGTATGGTGGTGCAGCAGGTCTGTGAGGTAGGGGGGGGGTGTAAGGGGGTCCTCATATACACATGTTACATTTGTGTATTGTATTTATAGTTTTTCATAATATATCAGTTTGTTCATTGGTTTGTTAAACATATATTACTTCAATTGAAAAACTCCTTAAAATCTGTTTTAATTTGTTTTCGTTATATTCTCTTTTTTCATGCATAAAGATGAAAATATCCTTAGTTTGTTGTAATTCATGCATGAAGGAGTAAATAAATCACACACTGATGGAACATCACTATATTGTAATTATTTATAGGCTTTTTCTGTCAAAAATGTCCGGGGTCGGTTAGGGGGTACTTGGCTGAGAAAATGTTTCAAAGGGGGTACATTACTGAAAAAAGTTTGAGAAGCTCTGCCGTAGAGGATGCTATTGCAGTAGTGGAGTCGTGATGTGATGAATGCATGAATCAGGGGTTCAGCAGCAGAGGAGGAGAGTGATGGGCGGAGACGGGCAATGTTTGTGAGGTGGAAAAAGGCAGTCCTGGTGATGTGATTGATGTGGTGATTGAATTTGAGCTGACTGTCGAAGATGACTCCGAGGTTGCGGATGTGAGGGGGGGGGGGGGATAGAGTGTTGCTGTCAATGGTGAAGTTGACATTCTGGATGGTTTTGGTACGGGATGGGGGGCCGATGATGATGATGATGTCTGATTTGGCACTGTTCAGTTGGAGATAGTTTGTTTGCATCCATGCTTTTATTTCTGAGAGACAGTTGGTGAGTGGAGTGTGTTGTGGGGGTGATGGTTTTTGTTGAGATATAAAGTTGGATGTCATCGGCGTAGCAGTGAAATTGAAGGTTGTCGCGACGAATGATTTTGCCAAGGGGGAGCATGTAAAGGATGAAGAGGAGGGGGCCATGCACCGAACCCTGGGGGACGCCTTGGGACAGAGGAGCAGTGGAGGAGGTGCAGTTGTTGATGTTGATAAACTGATGTCTGTTGGTGAGGTATGATTTCAGCCAGGAGAGTGCAGTGTCGGTGATGTTGAGTGATGATTCGAGGAGGGACAGCAGGAAATGTTCCTGATTTTGGTTTGGAGAAACGAGAGGAAGGAGTTGCAGTGTTCGGTGGTGAAGGATGAGGTGGCGTTGTCACAGGGTTTGAGAAGTTTGCTGATGGTGGAGAACAGACGCTTGGGGTTGCTGGAGCCAGACTGAATGAGTTGTGAGTAGTAATTAGCCCGGGCTGCTTTGAGTGCGTTACTGTACTGCTGGAGATAGTCTTTGTAGATGTGTAGATGGACTGTTCGTGTGGTTTTCTTGTGTTGGCGTTCCAGTTGACGTTTCCTTGATTTCATTTGGCGGAGTTCGGGGGTATACCAGGGGGCGGAGTGTATGAAAGAGACATTTTTAGTTTTTGTGGGGGCCAGTTCATTGAGAGTGGGGGCCAGTTAATTCATCCAACGACACACCCCCACCCGTCGCCTCAGGTCTGCTGAAGCTAACCTACTGCAGCCCATCAGGACAAAGCTCCGGACCTGGGGTGACAGGGCCTTCGCTGCAGCCTCCCCCACACTCTGGAACTCCCTCTCCAGCCACGTCAGATCCGCCAACACTCTCACATCAGTCAAACAATCCCTCAAAACTCACCTTTTCTCTCTTGCCTTCAACTCCTAATCAACTAACCCCTTGCCCTTATTCCCCCTAGCTTAGCACTTTCTACTTTTGTTGTTATTTTGTTTTACTTGCTTGTAAGCGCTTTGTGCACCAGGAAAAGCGCTTTATAAATGTAATGTATTATTATTATTATTATTATTATTATATTATTATTATTATTGAGAGTTGAGGAGCGGCGAACAAACAACGCCAGCACCCTGAGCACCCATACTTGCACATTATTCTACCCTGTTCTACTATTTTTCTTCTTGCGCTATTTTTTGTTTTCTGTTTTATTGTTTTATATCCTATCTTATGTGACATTGGAGGCAGAGTTCCCGTTAGCCGGTAATTACCGGACTATGACCGGTAAAATATGCTGAAGACCAGCAAATCTAAATCTCTCCGGTCAAAATAATTTCCCCGCAATACCGCATCAGTTGCGCCACTTATGTGACAGACAAGAAGAGTATGTGACAGACAAGAAGAGTATGTGACAGACAAGAAGAGTCTGTGACAGACAAAAGAGTATGTGACAGACAAAAGAGTATGTGACAGACAAGAAGAGTATGTGACAGACAAGAAGAGTATGTGACAGACAAAAGAGTATGTGACAGACAAGAAGAGTATGTGACAGACAAAAGAGTATGTGACAGACAAGAAGAGTATGTGACAGACAAAAGAGTATGTGACAGACAAAAGAGTATGTGACAGACAAGAAGAGTATGTGACAGACAAAAGAGTATGTGACAGACAAGAATAGTCAATTCTAATGTCTAACACTTAATGTGGAGAAAGAGATGTCCTGTATGGGTTGATTGTGCGTTGATCTGTTGGTCATGCCTCGGGGTTCCGGTGGGCATGTAAACAAATGCATAATGCTGCGCTATACTTTGTGGCCTCACCCGGTTGCATAGCGACCCTTATTGTTTAGGTGTCTTTTAATAAGCAGGTAGTCATATCATTAGCTAGAACTAGCTAGATCTGATCGATATGGACATAAACGCGAGTCTAATCTGACGGGAGAGAGAGATCAGCTGCTGCTGACGAGTCGACACGCAGCTCTGCATGATCACCTGCAGCAGTGAGCGGAGCAAAACACACACTTCAGGTTAGAATATCACACGTAGCTATTTTAATGACCTCTCAAACTACCTAAACTAGTTATAGATATGTTTAGTTTTACTGTCGGGTCACTCATTACTGGATCCGCGAGCTGCATGATACTGGCGGGCTGTCAGGAGAAGGAGAGAGCGCTCTGTTATTCCCGTGTTATTGTAAATTACTGTACACTTTTGAATAATGTAGTTAATCTACTATTATTAGTTTGTTTAATATCGAATCATGTCAATTTTTTTAAAGCTCAATAAATAACAAAGAAGACCTTTGACCGGCACTTTTCTCATTTTAAACTGGTTTTAAACCAGATTTAAACTTTAACGGACAGTTTGACCGGCAAAAAAATATTCTAACGGGAACTCTGATTGGAGGAGCTTGGTACTTACGTTTTTTCATTGCCGTATCTACACCATAGACTGTATGATCTACACTGTAGCTACTGTGCATATGATAATAAAGCCTTTGAATCTTGAAACATCCTGCACTATCTACCATCAGGAACCTTTCCAAGCAGTCACAGTGGCTTATCTTCTCCATCTCATTTGTATAAAGTAGTATCAGTTATCGTCATTGGTGTATGTAAGTATTTGTGTATTAAAGAGTTCTCTGCTGTTTGACTGTAAGGTGATCACATCGCGGGGCGGCCGGTTCCTGGAGGCTCCGGTGGCAGGAAGCCAGCAGCTCTCCAACGATGGGATGCTGGTCATCCTGGCGGCGGGGGACAGGACGGTGTACGAGGACTGCAGCAGCTGCTTCCAAGCCATGGGCAAGACCTCCTTCTTCCTGGGTACGCACCAGAGAGACACAGGCTCTGGGTTTACTGTTGGAGACTCTCACAATAGTTTTAACATAGAACACAAACCATTTCTTGGCTCTGTGCAGTTGCCAAGCAACCAACAGAGACTTCAGTGATTTATTGGTCATTAACAAGACAACCCTGATACATCACATTCAATCAAATTGACTGGTTATTTTATACTAGCACTACATCTTGGTAGGAATTGAAACGTGTTATTATTTAGAACAGCTGTTAGGGGGATCCATGAACTGCAGACAGAGCCAGAAAAGCTTCCAGCCTCTGCACCAAGCTAAACCGCTGCTAGCTTCAGATACATATTGGTAACAATCTTTAAATCCAACTCTGCAAGATAAAATGAGTGATTCAAGTATGTCCATTATGAAAGTGTGGGTAGATTGTAAGCAGACAACAGGTCAGGGAATGACCTTGTGTCTGTCTGGTTTCTGTCACACAATGATCTACCCGATGCTGTCAGATGAACACATTTTGTGTGCATTAATTTGTAGGTTTTTATCTGCAGGTTCTCTTCCATGTGGCAACCCAACATGATTGAAGAGCATCTTCCAGGTGTAGACGCGCTGAGGATGATTGTCACTTCAGTGCGGAGACACATCTTATGTGTTTCCAAATGCTTGTTTGTGTTTCCAGGGGAAGCCGGTAATGCAGCGAGGATGATGCTGATCCTCAACATGGTGCAGGGCAGCTTCATGGCCACCATTGCAGAAGGGCTGACCCTGGCCCATGCCACCGGCCAATCACAGCAGACCTTCCTGGACATCCTGAGCCAGGGCCAGATGGCAAGCACCTTTGTGGACCAGAAATGCCAAAGTATGTGCTCACACAGGATATTTCTCTACTGAATCGCCTGAACACTGCTCACTGGTTGTTTTATTTCCTGTATGTCCCTCGTTAAAGGTATCGTACATTGTAAAAAGGGTGTGGCAATAAAAACAGGTTTCATATTCCCTATTCAGGGTGTCCGCGGGGTCTTAAAAAGTATTAAAAGTTGATAAATCAATTTAGCGAAAATTAAGGCTATTCAAAAGTATTAAAAAGTATTAAACGGCATTTCCCAAGGTATTAAGAAGGTCCACAGCAACGACAACATGAAACACCCTTTAATTTACTGCAACGACATGTCGGGAAACCCCCTCAAGGGGGCCCCATGCATAGCGCGCTGTCAAATGCTGCTTCTTATTTTAAGTTTCGTTGCCTTGCTCTGCTCTGGGGGGGGAGGGGGGAGAGTGTTTGGGGCGCCACTGATGGTGATGAAAGCCGGTTCGAGGGGCCCCCACAGACTCTAGAATCGCCACTGTCGATGGGGATGAGAGCTGTCCGGTCCCACATGCTAAGTGCTAACCAGAAAGCCGCGGCGTTTAAGTCCCGACTCTCCCGATGGCCAATCCGTGCCTCCCCTGACTGCACGTCGCTGACACACACCGCTGCAGTGCAGACTCTCTGCACGGAGGAGCCGCGGAGGAAGAGGAAGAGACACACGTTCACTAAGCCAAACTATATCCGGTCACAGAGATCTGCTCTTTTAAAGTAAAGTCAACACATATCACCCTAAATATATTATATTAAGAACGAGAAAAGTCTTAACATATATATCGTTTTTTGTAAACATATGACAAATGTGCGAGGGTGATGACGTCAGAGCATCGTCCTATGTGCGGGGGCTTAGTCCCGGCCCAATTTAAACCCTGGGTATTTGTGAGGGAGCTCCTATATGGCATTACCCCGCTGAAGCTCACCAAAGTTTAATATATTTCATAGTTCAAAGTTTTGTCAATTGTTTTGTTTGTTGGTCAAATAGTGGTTTCTGAGGAGTTTGACTGGAATGAAAGAGCACAAAGTGTGTCTACAGAAAGAGCACAAAGTGTGTCTACAGAAAGAGCACAAAGTGTGTCTACAGAAAGAGCACAAAGTGTGTCTACAGAAAGAGCTCAAAGTGTGTCTACAGAAAGAGCTCAAAGTGTGTCTACAGAAAGAGCTCAAAGTGTGTCTACAGAAAGAGCTCAAAGAGCTCAAAGTGTGTCTACAGAAAGAGCTCAAAGTGTGTCTACAGAAAGAGCTCAAAGTGTGTCTACAGAAAGAGCTCAAAGTGTGTCTACAGAAAGAGCTCAAAGAGCTCAAAGTGTGTCTACAGAAAGAGCTCAAAGTGTGTCTACAGAAAGAGCTCAAAGTGTGTCTACAGAAAGAGCACAAAGTGTGTCTACAGAAAGAGCTCAAAGTGTGTCTACAGAAAGAGCTCAAAGTGTGTCTACAGAAAGAGCTCAAAGTGTGTCTACAGAAGCAGCAAAGCAGCATACTGCATTAAACCTGACCTTCACAGAGAGGTTGAAGTTCATGTGGAGAGGAGGCTTCAGTAGTCGGTCTGTTTTATCTCTTGGGAACAATGCCTAAATCAATGCATTGGGTTGGTCACACAATGAATTCTCTTGTGCTTTGTTCTATCTGGATTATGATAAGGAGTTATCACAAACTGTTTAGTTGTGCTATCTTACTATCAATACTGTATATAGTAAATGTGAGGTAAAGTGTGTCGCCAATGTAACCGGTTAGAACTCGAAGTTGTGATGAGGTCTTAAAATGTATGGAAAGGGTCTTAAAAAAGGTCTTAAAAGGTCTTACATTTGACTTCAGGATTCCTGCGTATACCCTGCTATTAGACCATTTCTAACAAAAGCAAATGTGTATATGTTTGAATTCGGGCCAATAAAACCTTTTCTTTCTATATCATCCAGATATTTTACAGGGCAACTTTAAGCCGGACTACTATTTGAAACACATTCAGAAGGACCTGAGGTTAGCCATCTCCATGGGTGACACGGCCAACCATCCCACCCCCATGGCCGCTGCAGCCAATGAGGTAACACTCCCCGCTGTCTTCAGTGTAATGCATTCTATCAGGGTTCCAACCATTTTTAAGCAAAACATTTGCTCAATGTGAGGACTTCCGTGTTAAGATATTGGCCCAGTTGTTTTGACAAGATAAGACTTTGGAAGACTTTGCTTGAATAACAAATGCAATGAGAGTGAGCCTGTGTTCCCTGCTGTTCCCCTGCAGGTCTACAAGAGGGCCAAGGCACTGGACCAGTCAGACAACGATATCTCTGCTGTGTACAGAGCCTACATCCACTGAGCCGGTTGGGATCCGGCCCACCGTCTTCAATCCTTCTTCTTTCTCCCTTGTCGAGTAATGCATTTCTTATTTCATTTTAAATTCTAGTTATTTGACTTCATTTTGCCACAGCAGCCGCCATGTTAGCGCCCACAATTGAGGGGATTGTTATTCCTTAGTTGGGGCGCCTAGAGCATTGCACTGACTGTACTGGGGTATAATTGCTGTGAGAGCTTGTACTACTGCAGTTGCTTTGTCTAGTTTCTGACAGCTGAAATAGAAGTCATGCGGGGGGGGGGGTTTCCTGGATGGATCGCCCTGAAGAAGATTCTTTTTTCGTTCATGCGAAAATGAGTATATTTAATTGAGTGTGATATTTGCTTTTTGCTTCTTCTTTTTTTAAATGTCCTGAATTCCACGAGAGAAAACACCAAGAACATGCCACTGCGTTGCCTTAATATTGTGTAACCCCTCAAGTCTTTCAACATTAGTATTTATTTATGTTTCTTTCTAGGTCTGCTTGGTGCAGATTGGCCATTGCTTGTTTCTGTATTTGAAGAGATGATTTATGCATTTATGTTAGTGTTTATGATCTATCTGGAACAGTTTAAGGACAGAGCAACCGAAGAGTTGAGGCCTTAACATGCAGTGATTATTGATAACTCTGATCTTGAGATTTCTATATTTGAAACCCTTTGTTCTAACGTTTGGGAAGAGTTCTCATTTACACTTTTTTTTAAATGATTACTCTGAAACTAGATAATGTCTACTTTTTGAGTTGCTTTTTAACGAAAGGAGATAATATGCCCCCATTTCAATCGTCTTTTGATCTGCTAATCGGAGCTTTACATGGTGCCAACTTTAAACTATCATTGGACAGTATTCAATTATAAACTAAACATCTTGAAGTTGTTCGGTGGTCGGACAGCATCATTTCTTTCAACCTACTCACCTCCACAGATGTTATATTGATAAACCATTACAGCAGTCAAAACCCAACACACACACACACACACACACACACACACAGACTTGAGCTCATAGATATGGAACCGTAACAATCAATGGATTCCTTTTTTATTATTTATTTCTTACATTGCCCACAACAGGATTCAGGTTAATGAAGGGGGGGGGGGGCAGATGGTCACATGACAAGGATGGTCTTGACTGTGTAGTGGAGGTCTTCACAAGTTCACACTCAATAACAGTGTGTCCATTACACAGTTTGTTTTACACTGTAAATGTTCCTGCTCCATACATATATGAAGTACTCCTTCAAAAAGTCATTTTCTGATAACTCAAATGTTCTAGTGGTTTTCTGCTTCAAACATTCTATATCTAGAGGGATCTACTTGTGACTAGTTTATGTTGAGTATAATTATGTTAGACGGGTCAAGTTTTGTTACTGTGGTTCTCAGTTATCTGCGTCAATATATAATACCCTTATCCATTTGGATTTATCATCATCTGTGCTGCGCAGTAAAGTGTCCTGTCCAATGAAGTTCCATCAAGCATTTTGTCAACCATTTTCGACCTGTGAAGAACTACATCACACCCAAACCAATGCAGATGTTAATGTCCTACATCACACCCAAACCAATGCAGATGTTGATGTCCTACATCACACCCAAACCAATGCAGATTTTAATGTCCTACATATGCAAAAGAAACATGGAATATATTCTCATAAGGAGCTCCTCATAGTCAACCCCACTGTCTTGTCACCTTCTGGGATGTGAGTTAAACATGGCAGCAAGCCACTTTTACCCATGATGCAGTATGATATGAAGACACAGGAAAGCGTGCACCATCAAAACCTGTAAGAGCTCATTGTGTTTAGTTTCTTTAGAGCCCACAGTTTTCATCAGTTAAACGGTACATCAATGAGTTTTTCATAAAACAATGCATGTGTTCCAGTTTTATTTGTCAATGAAATGCTAAAGCTTTTAGATTGAAAGGCCCCTTCCACACTGGAGTGTAAAGATGAGTTTTTAGAAGACATGTAAATAGCACATTAGGTTGAGTAGGCTTTCTTTTATATCTACATTAACCGGGAATACTACTTTTGCTTTTGACTCTACAGTCTAAAATCTTTGTGTCTTAATACCGTAGATCGTTCAGTTCAAGTGTAAATTGGTTATTGTGTGGTTTATATAATCTGGTTTATGGCATTTAAATAACAATGACTTGGATCCCGTTAAAGGAAGGAGGGTGTACCTTTGGTTTCGGGGGATATTTATCATTTTGTGTACATGTGGAAGTATCAAGACTTTTGTGCTGTTTAATAAATTCTCTCCTGATTACTGACATGTCTTTGTTTAATGACTGATTCCTAGTTAAATTGTCACGCAAATGGAATAGAAAATGCAATTGAAATGCAGCTAGTTTCCCATCTTATTTAGTCTGTTGATTTGATCTCTGATATTTGTCCCTCGATGCATTCAACACGTATTGAGAGTGCACTTGATCTTTTTGTAACTGTCCTATCTTATCTGTAGCTCTCAGCCCCAAGCTCAATGTTTCCTGATAAGTCAAAATAACGAGTCCGACACAGCACATTTTTTAAAGCTCAAAACCTTTACAAAAACACCTGCAGCGGACACGATTGTTTTCCTCCCCAATTGTTAAAGGAAACAATTAACATTTTGGGGATCAGAATTTTTGAAGAGGCAGTAACTAGTAAGTATAAGATGAAGTTAATAACACAGGCTGGGTGCACTGTTGATAAAGCAATATGTCACCAAGTGCAACATTCATTTGTTTTGTAATAGGTTTTGTTCAAAAATAAAGCTCTATAGCACAGAGGAAAATAAACATGTGATGGTAGAAGACCAATGAAAGTCAATCATTGATTTTGAATTCACTCTGTTTTAGCTGTTATGGATTGCCGGTAGCCCCGGGCACACGAGGACGAGGATGATAACACTTCTTACTGAATAATACACCGGAGGTAAAGGTATAGAATCATATAAGGCCAACTTCAGAAATGTTGACTTTGGAAGATCCACACCCTTGAGGCTTGAGCCTCCATTTCCCGTCCACCACTAAAGATTAGGCCTCTCACAAGACCTGAGGTCCTTTACTTGAGTAAAAGTACAAATACTATGATCTTAAAATACTCCACTAACAGTACAAGTCGTGATTTCAAAACTGTACTCAAGTAAAGATACAAAAGTAATAGCCTCAAAAAGTACTTAAAGTACACAAAATAAAAGTATTAATGGTCCATTTAAGAATAATATAAAGAACAGAAGTATTATCAGCTAAATGTTCTTCAAGTATCAACAGTGACAGTACTCTATATTTAATTATTATGGTTACTGTATTATCCTGTTGTTATACAGGTCAAAGCATTTAGTATTGTAGTTGGTCAGTTTGGACCAATTTCACATAGGGGAGAGTGGGGTAAGTTGAGCCATTTTTTAGTTATGCTGTCCTCTAAGCAAGGAGAAATGACACATAGTAAAATGAAAACCCACACCTATAATTCAGGATGTCTCCTATCAATGGCAATGATAAGAATTCATATTTGATCAAGGGCATTGAAAATATTACTTCTAAAAAAAAAGTGGTCTTGTGGCTCAACTTGCCCCGGGTTAGGGGTAAGTTGATCCAGGTCAGGGGGTAAATTTAACCACGGTTCAAACCTGGGCATACCTGTTCAAACCTGGGCATACCTGTTCAAACCTGGGCCTACCTGTTCAAACCTGGGCATACCTGTTCAAACCTGGGCATACCTGCTCAAACCTGGGCATACCTGTTCAAACCTGGGCATACCTGTTCAAACCTGGGCATACCTGTTCAAACCTGGGCATACCTGCTCAAACCTGGGCATACCTGTTCAAACCTGGGCATACCTGTTCAAACCTGGGCATACCTGTTCAAACCTGGGCATACCTGTTCAAACCTGGGCATACCTGTTCAAACCTGGGCATACCTGTTCAAACCTGTTCAAACCTGGGCATACCTGTTCAAACCTGGGCATACCTGTTCAAACCTGGGCATACCTGTTCAAACCTGTTCAAACCTGGGCATACCTGTTCAAACCTGGGCATACCTGTTCATACCTGTTCATACCTGTTCAAACCTGGGCCTACCTGTTCAAACCTGGGCATACCTGGGCATACCTGTTCAAACCTGGGCATACCTGGGCATACCTGTTCAAACCTGGGCCTACCTGTTCAAACCTGGGCATACCTGTTCAAACCTGTTCAAACCTGGGCATACCTGTTCAAACCTGGGCATACCTGTTCAAACCTGGGCATACCTGTTCAAACCTGGGCCTACCTGTTCAAACCTGGGCATACCTGTTCAAACCTGTTCAAACCTGGGCATACCTGTTCAAACCTGGGCATACCTGTTCAAACCTGGGCATACCTACAGCAAATCTTAAAGGTAACTTTAAACAATAAATAACAAATCAAATACAAGTTTAGTTTTTCAAATATCTTTTATATAAATTTCAATTGAATTGATTGATTTTTTTTTAACATGTTAAAAGGAAAACTAATCATACAAATTGTGATACAATTTCATACATCTTACCAATCAAACACAGGGTAAATTCAACTTTAAATGTAGCCTACAATGAGCTCTTATTATCAAATTGGCCTACTTTCATTCATTTCTCCATTGAAAAACTGGCTCAACTTACCCCAAGGCCCATGGTTCACTTTACCCCATAGCCACCATTTTAGAAAACATAGCCTAGCAAAATGCAGTCATCTTTAGCTTAATGATTCACATGGTTTAATAGGCTGCCAACACATCAACATAATATATGTGTTTTAAACCTGGATACATTTTTTTTTGACATGACAGCCGATATAGCTGACATCTAGAACATTTACTTTTTCTGGTCACGTGATTACAACTATAAGGCGTTGCCTGGTTACAGGGGGTGGTTCAATTTACCCACTGGCTCAACTTACCCCCTTCTCCCCTACTGTGTATATTAGTAGTACAGTACAGCCTTATACCATATCGGCATGTGTTATTATGTATACAAAGTATCTATTAACTGTGAGTGTTAGATAAATGTAGAGGAGTAAAGAAGTGTTTTACAGGTATGTTTTTGCCCTTGATTGCATACTGTGAAGGCTTCTCAATTCTCTAATTTCCCCTCCTCGACTCCTATCCTCGTGTCTTAGTCCCACCCACAGGAGATGCGAGCGGAGGATCCGAGGAGGGGAAGCAGCAGGCGTTTAGAGAAATGAGAAATCCTCTCCTCTGAGCGGTCATTTTAAAGAGACGTCCGTTAATGATGACAGGAGGCACAGCAGCCCTCTGTCTGATGGACAGAACTGTGTTCATGATGACTTATATATTTACTTTTAATTCATTGACAGTGCGGTATAATGAGACAATAACAGGCTACAGATGCGGACATATACACACACACACACACACATATGTATATACAATTTCAGAATCAAACAAGTATGAGAGTAGAGCACTCTCATAATAATAACGTAACACTATCAGAGACTAGTTTTCAGAGCCTGACTGGTGGGCGGGGCCAGTCTAATGGTGAACGTGTGACCCTTTAATGCTGCATTCACGTGGTCCTCGTAAAGAGCATTACATTTTCTCCTCAGAACAAAAAAGGCATCAGTCAAGACAAATATCTGTGATTTTGGACGTCTCTCAAAATGACAAGCAGCATGCGACTGATTTTTGCACAGTGACGTAATGAATAGGAGAACTATAACACAACAGCAAAAATAAACCAATGTTCAAATGTTCAGTTCTTTGTTTGAAATGTTTAAGAAAGAAAACACTATTTAACAGTGTAGTTTAACAGCTGTTAACGAATTAATACAATATTACCTGTAAAGAGTTAAACATGCATTGCAGAGGATTAATTTCCCAGCAGGACCATTATGTTAGAGACAAAACCAAGCTCGAAAGGGTCATCTTTACAACTGTATTTGCCGCTGTTTTTGGTCGCTTGTGTTAGCGCTCGCGTTATTTCCGACAGTACACGAAGGCAACTCATCCTCTGCTAATCTCGTAGGGAGTGAGAGACCTTCATCTCAGGGAGAGGACATTGTTTTGGAGGTGTAAAACGAGTGTTATCCTGGTTCTGTACAACATGCTGAACCCGCAGAGGTCTCTGTCCGAGCTGCCCAAGATGTCGGCCGCCAGCCAGGTGGAGAGAGCGGTGCTGGTGAGTGTTAGCTCCGCGGCTCCGCGGGACAGACTGCTGCTTGTGTCTATGGCTGCTTTACTGACAGCCCGTCCGTAAATACCAAATGTGTTGGCATTTTGAAGTGATATTTTAAAGGAATGTAGATACTGTCTGGATGTGAGTAATGTAGCTGCTGCTAGCCGAGAGGGAGTGTAGCATCCTCCTCCATACAGGTGCTGTCTTTAGTGATGCTGTGACAGTGGGCCTGTTTCTCTGTTTTCACCATCTCTGTACAGGTCTTCTACACTCTGTACCATATAAACATTATTACCTTACTGATAACCAACGGAGCTCAGCTGCTCGGTAAGCTTTGAGCTGAGACTCAACCCTTCTGTAACTACAGGGTTGGCCTTAAAGACTTTACCTGTTTATCCCATTCACTGCAAAACAGCGTCATTCCAACAATACCAGAAGCATAACCCTAATGTTCCCAGTGAAGAACTTTAACAGAAAATATTTCAAACTTAGCCTTGGAAATCTGGCTACTTTCTACTGTAATGGCATTATTATTATTATTATTATTATTATTATTATTATTATAGTATTATATGTCTTTATTCAACAAGGGCCATGCATACAAATCCATAAATCTCACAAAGAGAAGACGTGCTATATGCCAGATTATAGCTAAAAGCTGATTTCCATCTGCAGTCCCTGGGCAGGTACACACTAACCAATCAACAAACACTAAAACATGACTATCACACTAACAATTCAAACATATCAAAATACACATGAATACTATATAAATACCAGCACCTACATCTATAATATTACAATTACAAATAAACTAATACCTCAAATTCTAGTCAAATTAATGCTAGCAAAACTGATTGCCTAAAATCAATTTGTTGCACTATGGGAAAAAGAGTGAACATTTGTTCAGGTTTTAAGATCAGCTGGAAGCAGATTACAAAGTTTGATGGCCATAAAAGAGAAAGCAGATTGTACAGATGTAGTGCGCCTCAGTGGGACGTTATATCTGCAAATAAAAACCAGTTGATCCTTCAGGAACTGACTGGCCAATGAATACATCTAAAGCGTAGGCCTCAGAAAATGTTATTAATCATCAAAAATTGGCATGAGATTTGTGAATGGGCTGGTCCATTGGTTTGAAGTTGTCAAAGAATGTTTCTCTTTTCAAAGGTTCCTAGTGTTAACCAATGGAGAGAGCTTTAACAAAGGAATCTTTAAAGCCTAATTCAATAAATAATGGATCAGTACAGATTAAATACTTAACAATGGAATTGTAATATTCGCTTATACGTCTTTAAAACTAATTGTAAGCCTCTCTTCACAATAACAGAGGTAATATCAGAAGCCAGTCCTTCAAAAGTCTGGTGGTCTGCTGAAGCAACTGGATGTTTGTCTCCATTGACAGAATAAGACTATGAAAAAAGCAGCAATATGAACAACAAATATTTGTGGGAAAAAATCCCAGTTTACAATATAACACACAATGTAAATGTCCCTGCTGTTTTCAGAGACCAGGACGGTCAATATGCAATGCTCAAATATCCTAGTTTCGTCATTCTTTGCATCTGATACAAATACAAAGTGTAATAATATTCATATTCATAATAATAAATGAGACACAACACTGCTGAATCCTAATTGAACACTTATCTTTTGTAATTGTCTCTTATATGGTGAAGTAGATATGCACTATGTCTGCAGTACAAACAATCAGATCAACTGAATACATGTCCACATGTAATGCACAAACCAAACTGTAACAGAAGAAATTAGCATAATGAAAAATGAATGGAATTGTTTTGCGCTCAACAACAGCATTTATCATCAGAAAGAAGCATCTCTTTATCTTAGAGACAATGACACATTTGTTAACTTACATTCATTTCAAATAAATACACAGTTTTAGTGTACTTGTGTTAACTCAGGCGTAAATAGATATGAATGACTGTAATAAAAAAGGTATTTATGTATCAGTTTGTATGCATGAGTTCTTTTGACTTTTGAATAGGAGGAGGAGTTCAACTGGCTGCTGAAAGAAGAAGTGCATGCTGTTCTGAAGCAGCTCCAGGACGTCCTCAAGGTAAAGGGACAGCTTCATGTATATAGGTGTTATACAACAACTTGGTGATGTGGTCAAATGATTACCATTCATTTCATGTGGGGGTCTGTCTATTTGTAATGTTAAGTTATTCAAAACAGTCGTAGCTCTTTGTGGTTCTGGGGGGGCTTCATCAGAGCTTTACATTGATATCAGAAATCCTGCCTCACAGAGTGGTGTCAGTTTGAAAAATGATGATCTAAACATTAACATCTGGTACCAGTGAAAGTCATTCACCCAGTCCTAGCTGTGATGGGTTTCCAGTGGTTGTCTGACACTTGTGACTGAGTTAGACACCAGAGGTTAAGATCAGAAACATTATGTCTGTCCAACTGCTTTTCCACACCTGAAATGATACATCTATCAACTCAAAGACCACCAATCCACAACTCAGTGATGTTTCTAACAGTGAGTCTGCTCTGCCAACAGGAGGCCTCCCGACGTTTCTCCATGCCCACCCCAGGCCTGGAGAGTCAGCTCAAACAGGAGAACTTCATCCTCGGCAGCTCAACGTAATACTCTGTGTACCTCAACTTACTATGGACACGATGAATGAAATACAATAGTGTGTCCGTAGTGAAATAACTAGGTCCTGTCTTTAACGTACAGAGCCCCTAAAGGTTCATGGGAAAAAAAAAAGAAGTTTCTCGTGCGCACAATATACTTTCTCACATCACATCGAACTGCCCGATTATTACGCCATATTATTAGTTTTATGAAGTGTGTGTGTGTGTGTGGATATTATGATAGTGTCGTTCGTTCCGACACTGTTGCACTCCGACAGGACTAAGCACTTCATCGAGATTAAGATTAAACAAACTTCTTTCACTTGGGAACACACACATATACCTATGGAGTTAGCCAGATGTGTGTAAATTACTGTTCATGGTCATTTGAAAACAAATGCCGGTGTCGGACACACACATACACTGAACACACACACACACACACACACACACACACACACACACACACAGCGGAGCTGAGCAGAGCACAAACACACACACACATCATGCGCCTTGGTGACCGGACATCTCCTTCATAAAACGAGTAATAGGGGGAATAATCGGGCAGTTCGATGTGTGTAGAGGTGTGTGTGTGTGTGTGTGTGTGTGTGTGTGTGTGTGTGTGTGTGTGTGTGTGTGTGTGTGTATGGTTATAAACATAGCAGCCTCAATCTCTATTCAGCTGTTCTAATGAAGGTAAACACAGTGAAGGCGGTGCGTAAAAGACACAGCTCTCTGCGCGCAGGTAGCAGATACTGTGAGAGTCACGGACATGAATTCATAGATCAAGGCAGACTGGTTCACAGACTCTCCTGTTTTGCCGATCCGGTGCTTAAACAAATAGCTCTACACTTCTGGCCGAAATGTCCCTAAAAGGAAATCCGAGTTTGAAATATATCTCAAATAATGTATGCACTGCCATTTCCCCACATAAACATAACAGTCTGCAATGAAACGTTTGTCTCCTGTGCGCTCCACTTGGCGCACCGGTAACTTTATCGTGCGAACGAAAAAGTATCTTGTGTGCACCAGAAAGTATATCGTGCGCACGATATACTTTTTTTTTCCATGAACCTTTAGGGGCTCCGTATTAACATAATAATGTATGCCTGTGGAGGAAATGACTGTCATATTCTCGGTAATAGATAGTGAAACATGCTTAGTCACAATAAAAATCACTTCCTTAATGTTGTGATCCCTCAGATCAGGTACCCTCCTCCACACACTGGGTGTTTCTCAATGTCGAGGACGCTTGCTTGGTAGCACATGTCTTCCGAGTCACTTGCTTCAGAAGCGAGGCAAGAATCCTTCCTAGCCTCGGAAAACGAAGAATTGTGGAACAGGCTAACAGGTGTGCAGGTGTGCGTCATATGCGAGGCCCCGCCTTAAATGGAGCGTGATTTCCACCAAAGATTTGGAAATTGGTCCGTGCGCAAAGCATTGTGGGGATTTTAAGACCGCTGAGTCTACACATGTGCAGCCTCGAAATGTCCCACTACGAAGTACGCCGGCCTCAGTAGAATTCCAAGTATGCTGGACATTGGAACAGTCCTTTGGCGGCACTCGATGACATAGTATGCTTGAAATAGTGGCATTGAGAAACACCCCGAGTAAAGCCTTCCCTTGACATCATGTGTTTGACATCATGTGTCTTCCTGTAGTTCCTGGTGATGTTGAAACAGTGTAATGTTTTGCAGCATGGACCAGGTGAAGGGGGTGCTGACTCTGCAGGGAGAGGCTCTGACTCAGGCTGTGAGTGTGTCTGCTTCTCAGGCTTTAGTCCTCTCATGTTACTCATTGACTGTAGTTAATGTTTTTCCTCTCTTCACAGGACATAAACCTGAAGGTTGCAAAGAGCAGCCAAGTGCTACACTTTCAGTTCAGAGAGGACAAAATGTGGAAGCTGCAGCAGGTACGGTGTGGAGTGTGTGATGCTAACACACACACACAACACAACCCTGAAACACAGGGAATAGATTGTGAGGATTTACTTTTCTCTCATAAGGGGTGTTTTTTTGTCAATGTGCAATTTGACAAAGATAGTGTAAAACGACATTAGCATTCAAATGAATGTCTCCAACAGTGTTGGTATTAACTATACACATAGATTCCTTCAATGTATTTTTGCTCAAGTTTGATGTTATTACAGCAGTTCAGCAATCTGCTGGTATTTCTGTGTGACTGGCGAAGCTACACACAGTATATTATTCAACATACTTATCTCATCTTATTCTCCTTCTTCCGCCACACATTTTGTCACGCTTCTTGTCCGGCAGCGTTGACACGAAACACACAAAAAACACATCAAAACGTGCCGAATGACCGGGATCGGGTTGCTATGTCTTTTATAAGAGATTCGCTTAGCCGTTTTCACGCAAATCGCAGAAAACTGCAATCATTTGCCCCATAGGAATGAATGGGAAATCCATTTGAACAGAGCTCAAAAACACCCCACTTTGACCCCATACAGATTCCACATTCTCTGACGTAGAATTACAAGTTTACACGTTTCTCGAGACTATGGACTTTATTGGACTATTTGGATATTTTTTGATAGCTAGTACGGTTCTCACGTAGTCGCAGCTTACGTTTCGTGAAAATGTCACACTGTCACATTTTATAATGGGTGTGTATGGGAGAGCTGGTTAAGACTTAGTGTGGGTGACATCACGGCTAGAGGGGAGAGGAGCTTTGATCTTTGAACACACCTGTCGGTCGTTAACTAAATCCAGTGGTAATCTAAAAATATTCAGAAACTAATGTGGTACAAGAATCCATCGGGATGCGCACCCAAGTTTCAGTCACACAGTCAACATTTCTCTGAATGTTCTAGTTCATTTGACAGTTTAGAGGCTCGTAAGTGTTCTGACACCCATGCACAGGGTTGGCAGGGTTACTTTAAAAATGAAATCCGTTACAATTACCAACAACCTGTAGGAGAATGTAATCAGTAACCTAATCTGAGTATCAAGATATAAGAGTCATTTAATCTGATTACTTTCCGTTACTTTTGGATTACCTCAATATCAAATGCAATGCACATAAAGACCAGAGAAAATAAATATCAATACGATGAATTTACTTTGTATAATGTAAGAAAACAGAACAATGTGACCTTAGGAAAGAAGAAACCAAGATATTTCAAAATAATTGTATTTATAGGAAAAGCTGCTGTCACTCAGCAGATTCAGGCAGCAGCCTAAACACTGAAACACATGAGCACATCCTACAGTTTAAAAAAGCAGGAATACAATCTGAGCTGACAGAAAATGCTCCATTTTAGTTTAATACACACTCTGTTATGGACATATAGGTTCACCTGCTGAATTAAAAACGGAAGAAATGAAGCAACGAAAGTGAAAACCATAAAGCAGATTCAGGCAGTAGGCGTATAGATGAAGTATTAGCCTACAGAACAGTACAGCTCTAAGAGAAGAGATAACATCTGATCCTTTACAACAAACACTAGATGCTCTGTTTAGGTTTCACTAACACTCTTATCATGCTAGTAATCCCCATTTTCTAGAAATCTGATTAGCTCTTATTTTTATGTAACTGTAAGGAATAGTTACCTCTTTTTTGTATCCTGATGACGTAATCCCTTTACATCCGTTACTCCCCCAGCCTGCCCATGCATTGAGTGTCATTCTCTAACTTTGAATATAGAATGTTTTTTTATATGCCTCACTGATCCCTCACATTTCTCCCTCTCCTCTCTGATCCTCAGATCCAGGATGCCAGGAACCACGTGAACCAGGCCCTGGGGCTCCTGGGCAGCCGTGACGAGAGCTACCACTTCAAGACGGGGGCCGAGGTCAATAAGGTGTGTCCTCCGTCTCTCATGGCAACCCTGACCATGGCTAACTGTTTGCTGTGTCAGTGAGCTCACTTCCTGTTCCTGTGTCTGCCGCAGCTCATGGACGCAGTGATGCTGCAGCTGACCAGAGCCCGCAACCGCCTCACCACCCCGCCTCCATGACGCTGCCCGAGCTGGCCACCAGCGGGCTGATGGTGCACAGACACACACACACACTCACTCACACACACACACACACACACGCACGCACGCACGCACGCACACTCACGCACGCACGCACGCACGCACGCACGCACACACACACACACACAGACACACACATACTTACACATACTTATACACACACACACATACTTATATACACACATACTTATACACACACACACACACACTTATACAAACACACACACGCACGCACATACACACGCACGCAGGCACACACACACACACACACATACTTATACACACTCAAACACACACACTCAAACACACACACACACACACACACACACACACACGCACACACACACACACACACACACACACACACTTGAACACATTGAGTATGTATATTGTATAGTATATTGAGACTGACTATGGATTTTTGAAGCTGAAATCACTTCCAGTTAGAATGTGATGATGGAGGATATATTAGCCTATATGTGTTTGTTTTTTTACCAAACTTGTAGCTTTAGAAATCTTGAGTCACTTAGTTCCAATGAAGAGAACATCTTAATGCTCTAGCAGCATACAATGATATCTAAGATATGATATTGCCCTTCCTTTTTAAGTTAAGATTAATATATCGGGCTAACAAAGATTGAAATTGATGAAATCAATTGAATTCCAGGGGCCTGGTATGGAAGCCAGAGATGTGCAAAAAAAAGATACCTGGTTAAAGTCCGAGCTAAGTAGCTTTCTCCTGTGTGCAAGGTGAGAGAAAAGCTTGGCCAGGCAGATAAAACACTTTTGCCAAGATAATCTGTCTGAAATAATCTTTTGTTTGTGAATAAAGGACAAAAACAATGTTTTGGCAGGTGATTATGTTGTTGTTGTTGTACTCATTTTGGCCACAAGAAGTTGACGAGCATCACTAGCCAGTGTTTTAACTGGGACTAAAAACATTCATATTTCAATTCATTCTAAGGAAGATTTATTGCAAGTGATGTGACTATACTGTCATGCCTCTACCAAAGCCCTTAACACATGACTTCAGGGCTATTGAGAACACCTCTTGTGGCCGAATTGAGTATTTGTAATTGAGAAAACAGAAATATGTTTTTTCTTTTGGTTGGGGCATTTTGCTTATCCTCTTACAGCAGCTTAGTTCATATTATGAAGCTCAAATATGGGTTTTCATAGTTTGGTGTAGGAGAAGTTGAGTCCGGACTGAACCCACACCTTTCAGATAGCAATATAATCATTTTATCTTTAGCATGTGCCATCTATTAATTTTCTTTTATTCATCATTGCAGTGGCACATGTTACTTTCTCTACAGATTTTTAATACAGATCATTGATTTTTAGTTGACTGCAGCTCAAATAACACCTGGAGGATCTAATCAGCTGGAGCTAACGAGCTAATATGCTAACTAGCTAATGTGCGTTATCAACCTTTTCATGTTCCAAAATGTGGTGGAAGAACAGAAACCAGGAGAGTTAAAACAGCTCTAAAACCAACATGTGTTTACCCTCTGTGTGTGTCCTCCATCTCCAGAAAATGTTCACCCCTCCCATGCCTGGGGACGTGATGGTGAACTTTTACATCAACCTGAGCAAACTGTGCCTGACGGTGTACCAGCTGCATGTGCTGCCTCCCAACACCACCAAGGTAACAGCACCATGACAGTATCTCTGTACTGTGTGTTGTATCTGACCCTCACACAGCTGGGGACTCATTGTTTCATCTCTATAGAACTACAGGCCAGCTGGAAGCTCCGTGCTGCACAACCCAGGAGCCATGTTGTGAGTTCTGTGTCTCTGTATCTCTGTGTCTCTGTCTGTGTCTCTGTCTCTCTGTGTCTCTGTCTGTGTCTCTGTGTCTCTGTCTGTCTGTGTCTGTGTCTCTCTGTCTCTGTGTCTCTCTGTCTGTCTGTGTCTCGGTCTGTCTCTGTCTGTCTGTGTCTCTGTGTCTCTCTGTCTCTGTGTCTCTCTGTCTGTCTGTGTCTCGGTCTGTCTCTGTCTGTCTGTGTCTCTGTCTCTCTGTGTCTCTGTCTGTCTGTGTCTCTGTCTATGTATCTCTGTGTCTCTGTCTGTCTGTGTCTCTGTCTCTCTGTGTCTCTCTGTCTCTGTGTCTCTCTGTGTCTCTCTGTCTGTCTGTGTCTCGGTCTGTCTCTGTCTGTCTGTGTCTCTGTCTCTGTGTCTCTGTGTGTCTCTGTCTGTCTGTGTCTCTGTGTCTCTCTGTCTCTGTGTCTCTGTCTCTGTGTCTGTCTGTCTGTGTCTCTGTCTATGTATCTCTGTGTCTCTGTCTGTCTGTGTCTCTGTCTCTGTGTCTCTGTCTATGTATCTCTGTGTCTCTGTCTGTTTCTCTGTGTCTCTCTGTGTCTCTCTGTGTCTGTGTCTCTGTATCTCTGTGTCTCTGTCTGTGTCTCTGTCTCTCTGTGTCTCTGTGTCTCTGTCTGTATGTGTCTCTGTCTCTCTGTGTCTCTGTCTGTCTCGGTCTCTCTGTCTCTGTGTCTCTGTCTGTGTCTCTGTCTGTCTGTGTCTCTGTCTGTCTGTGTCTCTGTCTCTCTGTCTGTCTGTGTCTCTGTCTCTCTGTCTGTCTCTGTCTGTCTGTGTCTGTCTGTGTCTGTCTGTGTCTCTGTCTGTCTGTGTCTCTCTGTGTCTCTGTCTGTCTCTGTCTGTGTCTCTGTGTGTCTCTCTCTCTGTATCTCTGTCTCTCTGTGTCTCTGCCTCTGTCTGTGTCTCTGTCTGTCTCTGTCTGTCTGTGTCTCTGTCTGTCTGTCTCTGTGTCTCTGTCTGTCTGTGTCTCTGTCTCTCTGTGTCTCTGTCTGTCTTTGTCTCTGTCTGTCTGTGTCTCTGTGTCTCTGTCTGTGTCTCTGTCTGTCTGTGTCTCTGTCTGTCTGTGTCTCTGTCTGTCTGTGTCTCTGGGTCTCTGTCTGTCTCTGTCTGTGTCTCTGTCTCTGTGTGTCTCTGTCTGTCTGTGTCTCTGTCTCTCTGTGTCTCTGTCTGTCTCTCTGTCTGTCTCTGTCTCTCTGTGTATCTGTCTTTGTCTCTGTCTCTCTGTGTCTCTCTGTGTATCTGTCTTTGTCTCTCTGTGTATCTGTCTCTGTGTCTCTCTGTGTCTCTCTGTCTCTCTGTGTATCTGTCTCTGTCTCTCTGTGTATATGTCTCTGTGTCTCTCTGTGTATCTGTCTCTGTGTCTGTCTCTCTGTCTCTCTCTGTGTCTGTCTCTCTGTCTCTGTGTGTCTCTGTGTATATGTCTCTGTGTCTCTCTGTCTCTCTGTGTATCTGTCTCTGTGTCTGTCTCTCTGTCTCTCTGTGTCTCTGTCTGTCTGTGTCTCTGTGTCTCTGTCTGTCTCTGTCTGTCTCTCTGTGTATCTGTCTTTGTCTCTGTCTCTCTGTGTATCTGTCTCTGTGTCTCTCTGTGTATCTGTCTTTGTCTCTGTCTCTCTGTCTCTGTGTCTCTCTGTCTCTGTGTCTCTCTGTGTATCTGTCTCTGTGTCTCTCTGTGTCTCTGTCTCTCTGTGTATATGTCTCTGTGTATCTGTCTCTGTGTCTGTCTCTCTGTCTCTGTGTCTCTCTGTGTCTGTCTCTCTGTCTCTGTCTGTGTCTCTCTGTGTCTCTGTTTAAGGTTCCTCTAACGTCTCCTTGGTCCTCTCCCTCTCCTCCACAGTGAGCTCAACAACAACCGCTTCGAGGTGAGCCACGTCCACAAGGTGGAGTGTGTGGTGCCGTGGCTGAACGACACGCTGGTGTTCTTCACCATCTCTCTGCAGCTCTGCCAGCAGCTCAAGGACAAGGTGAGTGTCCTGCACCACGAGCCAGTCCCACTCTGTCAGGGTCACATGACTCATCTGTGTTACTCTATTACAAACAGAGTTGTGAAGTTAGAGGGGGGGTTTCCCTCACTCTGAATCCCTTGTTAGAGTTCCTTTGTAGTTGCAGTTGAGAACAAAGACGGCGACAGGGTGTGTCTGTCTGAAATTCAATAAACATCCTCATAGGTAACTTCTAGCCATCAGGTTTTGATGTTTACCAGCTTGTACCTTTCTAATTAATAAACAGCTGCTGATGTGTCCAGGAGAGATCCTGCTGTAGAGGCGCTCCACCTGTGAGTCAAGCTAATCTGTGTAAGGGAGCTCTCCTCTGACTTCACAACTCCTCAGGCAGCCTAACTGTCAGTGAGCCGCTCTGTCTCTCCTCCTGCAGATCTCTGTCTTCTCCAGCTTCTGGAACTACAGGCCGTTCTGAGCCTCTTCGTGCCGAGGTCTTTATTTTTTATACACAGTACATATACACATATATATATATATATATATATATATATATATATATATATATATGTACATCTCATGCAGTCATTCAGCTTCAAGTGTTGCATGGTCAGTGAAGGAGCCAATCAAACCCACAGATATCAATATTCACACGGTGTTAGCCAGGCTGACTGAAATTCCTCGTGTGTGTGTGTGTGTGTGTGTGTGTGTGTGTGTGTGTGTGTGTGTGTGTGTGTGTGTGTGTGTGTGTGTGTGTGTGTGGTGTGTGTGTGTGGTGTGTGTGTGTGTGTGTGTGGTGTGTGTGTGTGTGTGTGTGGTGTGTGTGTGTGTGTGTGTGTGTGTGTGTGTTGTGTGTGTGTGTGTGTGTGTGTGTGTGTGTGTGTGTGTGTCCTCTGAGCTGTGTTACTGTGTGGAACACTCAGGGCGGGAACACTAAGCAGTTCTAGGAGGTCACTTTTAGTTTTACTCTCTTGAAAAGGCCCTCCACCAATGTCACATGTTGAAGTCCAAACTATAGTCATGGTTATTATTACTAAGCCAGGGTATAATGTGTTCTCATGAGTTATCTGTGGGTGAGCTCTCATGGTCCAGCTCTGGTCTAAGTCCATGGATGAGGTACTAAACTGTGTGTAAATGCATCACTAAACATCATGAGAACATTCTCACCTCTCAGCGGTCACATATTATGAGGTGGCAGTCAGAAGGTTAGAAGAAGAAGCTTCTGTCTGTCCAAATATCAAAAAGCCAAAGTGTGTTCATGCTGCTAACATCAGCTGTTGCTCACTCACATCAAGAACACAAAGCTCCCCATCTACAGAAGCCTTTCAGCTCACACTTGAAGAGCATGCTTGTGTAAGATCCGCTTCAGACTGGATCACCACCAACAAACAGAGACTAGATGACGCAGCTTTGAAAATGCATTTAGTTTGTATTTGTAGACCAGTAACTCCTAACAAACAGTCTGTGTCAGGAACTCAAAGGGTGGTGTTGGATCAAAGTGGGCATTCACTTGTAATGAGGGTTTATCAAAAGATCTTTTAGAGTTTTCTGTAACATAAATGACAGACTCAGTCAGGATGTTTCAACCGCTGCAGCACAGATGTGTTCTGTCTGTAAGTCCCCCGACTCTATGGATATACACAATCAGTCATCTCCAGTACACCCAGCTGTGATGTTAGTCAATTGAGTCCATGATTAAAGCACTGGGTGTTTCAACGTGTATGAGGAATGCAGAGTGTTGCAACAGAAAGTCTTATCTGAGGGGATGGACGGTCATATTGTGTGTGATTATTGATGGTGTTGAATATGTTGTAGACAGATGATAGAGTAGATCAGTCCTCAGAGGGGCAGCTCCAAAGTCCTCCCTCAGACACTGATGTTAAACTCCTCATGTCAGCATATCCTTCAGTTCTTTTATATTTGTTTTTCCAGCATGTCGTTATTGGATTTGTTGATGATTGATTATTGCCCCACTTGGTGGAACTGACACAACTCACATTCCCTGTTTGTTTCAATGATAAGCTACCTGTGTGATGTCATCTTAAGTCTTTGTTTGCTCTGTTTATATTGATTTCACATGTGTTGCACGTGATGTTGTTGATTCCCTGTGAACAACACTGATCCAATCATGAACAAATGACTTCATTCCAGTAAGTGTTAAACTATCTTAAAAAGCTGCCTATCATATAAAATGTGGAAATTATTTATCTGTCCGTGCAATAAAAAGATTCTAAAGGATAACCTGTCCAGTTTGAACTCTTGATCCTTTCCTGTACGTGTCTTGTTCCTGATGAAGACGGATGTGTTTATAACATAGAACATGCAGTCAGTATGTGTCTATACAGTTATCATTAGGAGCTCTACTGCCTGATATCTTATTATTGACTTATTGATGTTGACTAGTGATGCATGTGTCTGCATTCATTCTGATTAGCATGATTCAATATTGACCACTCAGGGCTTCCATAGACATGTTCCTCAGAAGTAAAGCATACTGTTTTAGTTTCAATTGGGATAATGCAGATCATCTGACGGAAGCCCTGAGAGCCAAGGAAGAACAAGTGAAACCCTTTGGATCTATTTTGTAATAGATCTAAGTCTGATCTAAAAAAAACAACGATCTCTTGTGTTTATGACTTAAATGGAAACAAGGCACAAAAGGCTGAAATGGCTCCAAGTTGCATACATTTACACCCAAAACAAAGACATGCTTAATGTTACAGTACATGCAAACAAATAATATATGTACCTTTTGCAGGGGGAAATGATAAATGATGATTTATTTAGTAGAACACACCTCTTGTGGTCGTATTGAGAATAATAACAACAGACAAACAAAAGCCTGACCATTTAAAATGTGTCCTGTAAAAGCTTTTTGTCATCTGTTCTTAAGTCATAAATACAAGAGAAAAGCATCAGATGTAGCCATTGGATCACCAGAATCTTTGTCTCACTTTCACAGGGCTTCTGTAGTGAGGAACTACACACACATTGGTCCAGTGTGAGGAGGTCAGTCCTATCAGAGATCTCTGCACAACTACACGCTGCGTGAACAGAACCATTGTAAGATCACATGATGGCTTAAAGGAGTGTATGAATGTTGTGCTGAAAACCTCTGAAACACCTCCATGGGTTAAAGGACACAGGGTGGGTCTGACCACAGAGAGGCAGCACTGGGATCAGTCTTCCATGGGATTCTGTGCACTTTGGACTGGACACATGTCTGTTTCTGTTTGCTCCAACAAGTACTGATGAATGAACACAGCCTGATGAGACACACACCAACCCACAATAGAGCAAAGTTGATCCTTTTATTATTAGTTTTACAGATGTGTTATATTACAGATCATTTAGCTGACGCTTTTATAAAAGCGACTTACAATAAGTGCAAAAACCATAAAGGAACAAGGAAAGTGCAGATATATTCACTTCAAGCAAAATCCTAGCCTAGTGAGTGCTGGTGAATCAGTTACACGGCCTACATTAACTCAACAAGTGCTTGGTTCTTTTGGGGTTTTTCAGCAATAACTTCATTGCCATGGTACA